>CM077592.1:15012500-16262500 GCA_039657365.1 Stephania yunnanensis
CAACCATTGCAAGCATTTTGATCGAACAAAGTATCTTAAAATATGGTGCAAAATGGCATATTAAACATCAACCCCTATAAGTAAATATAAATCAATCACTATTACGGTGATGATATATGCTTACAATAAGATTGATAAATAGAATATACAATTATATAAATTATTTATTTTATCATACCTGTAGGTGAAGCGAAATGGGAGAGTAAACACATATCTATCTACTTAACAAAATGGAGGTAGGAGATTGTGTAGGTAATCACGGACAAAAAGGGACAAAAGTGTCATCACGATTCTTTAATGCTCAATAAGAGATTCAGGTGGACGAGTCTTATCAGAATCAATGTTGACCTATGCCTACTAAGTAAAGATTCATTCAAATTTTCCATAATCCTCTTAAAATCTGTTTCACGACTGGCCGGAGATTTTATCGTGACTTTTTGCTTGTGCGTTTGCTTTCGCTTATTACTTATCATCATTTATTGCACACTCGACTTTGTTGTTGTTCTTCTATTTTTAGTTGTTGCTCTTCCATTTACTTTTTTAACATAAACCGTCTCTCCAAGATGCCTTGTCGAAGATGCTCATTCGGATGAATTAGGCTTTGAGCCAACCCCAAACCTTTTATGCGACCAGATGTTTTACCTAGTTCCTTTAAGCATAATGGAACAAAACACATGTAAAAAAGATTATGGCATAAGGATACATTTGATAATTTTTTTTTTTTAATTTGCAAGTATAACATTTCACATATTTCATCTTCAGTTATAAGCACATAAGTGTCATTAGATTCACGACGCTTTTGTCCTCGTTGTAGATACACTTGCATCTGTATCTTAATATATAATTACTACATATATGAGACACAATATAAATGATTAATATTGCAATGCAAGGTAATGTCACCTAATTAAGGCATCTGACCAGCCTAGATTACCTTAATCCATTGATACTCTAGTAGCCTTAACCTTTCCATCAATAAATAACTAAGATTAAGATGTCGTAATCATCGGATATGAAACTTTATCAACCACAAAGTTCAATTGGATTACTTAGATTATCCTTAAAATTTCATAAAAAAATCTTCGGCAGCATCTCCTCTATTTTTAAGCCTACATAAAAAAATCCAGCCTTCAAAAATCTTTAATAAAACCTGCTCACAATCCATCCCATAACAATATATATTGTATTCACAAAAAATATTTATTCATTCTAACCTATCTTAGACTCTCAAAATCCTTAAATTATCATTACCTTATCTTCGCAACATTCCAATCCGTCCTAAAATCATTATAACAATTCCAAAGGAGATCCTAATCGCACACGAACTCAAAAACTCATTTATACAATATTTTATATTAAAAAATAATACAAACATAAAGAGAAAGAAACTGAGTAAGTCATCAATAGTCGAAATTCTCTCGTCGCTGCTAGAACATGTCATTACCCAATTATAAAAACTCGATAATGTCAGATAAGTAAATTCCACGCTATCCAATACACCAGTAGTAATCGAATGCATAATAATTCAAGGAATTTAAACGAACAATATAATCCAAGTAATTTAAATACAAATGTGAATCCATCCCCTTTTAGTTATCTGACCACAATCAAATGACGCCCTCCGAAAGTGGCAAGTAAACAATATTAAGGACGCATGCACGTGAAAAATAATCAAATGAGTCTTGTTCCTCTAGACTATGGGAGTATAATATAGTTCAACGTGATCTCATGATAACCACATGATGCAAAGTATAAGTGACTCCAACCCCTCAAGCATAATATAGTGTTCTATAACCCCGATATCGTCTACACGATAAGGAAACTCATAACGCCTTATCCACCCAAACCATGTATACATGTACAACAAAAACGCAACATCAAGGATCAATGCAATTCATACAAAATATAATCATAAAATTTAAAGTTACTATGGGATTTACTTAACCTTACAAATAGTCAACTTCGAGCTTAAATTCTGAAAATCCCGAAGTGTCGGATCACCTTGAAAATGGTTCCAATAGCCTCCCTGCATATCTAATTATATTATGGGTCAAGGTTTAAGTGAAACTATATCACAAAACCCAATGAAAACCATGATCAAAGTGCGCTTGAGAACAGTTTCCAAAAATATTAATTTATATAACTATTTCAACTAGCTTTCGACTAGCCAACTTGGGGTGAATTTTGAACCTTGAAAACTCAATATTTGTCATTATGACCCAAAAGGAATTTGTAATACTCATGTCCTACTTTTCATGGACTCTAGGAACACCCAAATCGAATCATCGACGAAGAAGTTATGATTTTTCCATATGGCATATCAACTAGGCAAACTTTATTTATTTTGAACTAACAAACTGCTCGAAATCAATATTTTCGCAATTAAACCCTCAAAACTCGACAACAAACATCACGAAACCACTCGATACCAACATCAAAATACTTCCACCTCCCGTGGATTCAAATTGGATCAATATAAATAATCAATTCATCCAGAAACTCAATATAAATCAATATAAAAAATTAAAACATCTCTAAAATAGTTATCAACTGAATTGCATTAGTTCACCTCATCAAAACCCTAACCCGCGTTAGTGGAATCAATTCCAAATTGACGCAAATCGATTTAATATACCAATTAATAAAAATTCATACCAATTTCTATCAAAACCCCATGAAAGAAATCAAAAAATCGAGTGGAGTTGAGAATTTACTAAATTGTGAGTCGAATACATTTTTTCCACTGTAGAAATTTAGCTTGAATTGACCGTATCGCGATGCTATATGATGTTGCAAAAAGAAATTGAATGAAAATTGAACTTTGGGAGCATCGCGTGCAAAGAACCGAGTGGAGAAGGGTTATGTTTTTAATGTTCTGATCAAATGAATCGATTTGTTTCATTTGCTTTTTTTTCCTTTTTATATATAACCATCAGCCGCTTTCTTGAGCAGCTTAATTTCTTTTTAATTATTAATTTCTTAAAATCCTATTTCGACGTGTTTTAAACACCCGGTGCTCGTTTTGGATTTAGTTTTTCACCAAATTGAGCCAAACTTTCGACAAAATAGTCCATCTATATAAAACATCAATAACATTGGTTTCGATCACACCAAAACACCAAAAATCTTAACTTTGCCCATGAGATACTAAAATCCTAGAGACTATTCCTCTTGCTATACTTAACTATATGTGTATCAATTTGGATCCAATCTCAACCTCAACTACCGCCAATCGTCACAAAACTCAAAACAAGATCTCGTACAAACTTCGTCTCATTTCGCATTGCCTTAAATATCAACTTACACGCATACCGAGGTAAAATCCCCACGTCGCCTATTAAAGCCCGTTTAAACTTCAAATTTGAATTTTAAACTTAATTTTAATTATTTTTATAAAATTCAAAATAATCGTTCGAATCGATATTTTAACTCTAGCAAGACCCATTTCGACACGTATCTCGAGATAAAACCCCGTAAAATCTCAGATTTATTCGATTAACTTGAGTTTTTTAAAATAATGTAATATATAGTACACTACGCTAGGCACACACCACATAATAATAAAACTAATTAAAAATATCAATTTCACCGTACTCTATTTCCTCGACTTGCGTCCAAAACTATAACTAGTCTCCGTTAATCCCTGATAAACTGTAATTATCAATTTAAGAATTTTGATATTTAACAGATAACATGAGAAAGAAGATAAAATGCGTACCCAATCAACCTCAACTTCAAAATGAACCAAACCAGTTAGAAGTATACAATATGTGAGGCGAAACAAGGCAATTTTAGAAAGCTCTTCGCCAGTCTCAATATTTTTCTGCATGTTTTGAGAACTTCTTAAATTAATAAATGGATATAATTGGTAATGTATTTTTAATATCACAAATTATGTATATTGTTCACCTTTTCCAGTTGATGACTCATGATTGGTTTTGATCCCCCAACATGATTATATTGTTTGACACTATGATGTTTGCATTGATTGCACATATTCTCTAAAGTATTGCAAAGATTTTTTTCATAACTATGAAAGTGAATCTGTGAAAATAAATCAAAACAACTAAATAATGCAAACATTTTGATTTAGTATTAAATACCTTATATTCTTTAGTATTGAATAAATTGCACAATCAATGCCAATCATCCTCATGTATCACTCAGGGTTGATTTTTTGCCTCTTGCAATGTTGAAAACTTATTTAAATGTTTAACACATCGACTTCGAAAACCTCTAAATCGAGATCCCATAACAAGATTGCAACATTCATAGACGTAAGGCAGATTGGGATCAATGACGAACCTCTCCCACAATTACTCAACATAAATATTAGCAAACTGAATAACTATGAAAAACAAACCCTTGCAACAAATATATTAAATTATACCAATAAACGATGATATAATTCAGCTTTGACGTTTTCATGTATGTCTGACCACCTTGTAACGTTACGTGGTGCCCAATTACGTACTATTATTGCACATTCAATGACGAACATGGAACCACTATTACCAAATGGTTTTCCATCCTCTAGAGAAATATCTATTTTCACTTTCCCATGTTATTTAACTGTCTTAGCTAAATCAATTCCTATGGTTCATTTTCTACCATTCTTTCTCGCTATAGTAAAAATAATACACACATATCAATCGTTTGTTAAGCATACTAAATAATTAAAATATTTGACAAGTATATCGTTCCCAATTAGTTTATGGAGATTCCTCAAGCAACCATTAGATTGTAATGATGGTGTAGAGGAAGTGGTGGGTCGTCTAAGAGACATAATATATGCAACCTGTAAATTATTTAATACATAAAACTAGTTATTTTATTATCTTATAAGTTTGCACAAATGTGATCTTTAGGATAATTCCATGTGAGTCATTTCACAAAAAACAAAAAAAAAACTCAAAATAAAGCACACATTCATTAGAAAACAATGACATACATAAACGACAAAATGATGTAAAATACATGACTAACCTAAATGTAGCGGTTAAGAGATTGTAACTATGCTTCAACATATGATTAATTGTTATCATATTCTGCTAAAGCATCATTTTCACTAGAAGACCCATCACTATCATAATTCGGTAAAATTATTTCAATTTCCTTCACCTGTAGCTCATCATCCTTTATGTCAGACCCCACCTAATTAGGACATCTGATTAGCCTATATTACCTTAATCCCCTGATAATCAAGCAGTCTTAATCTCACCATGAATAATAAACAAAGTAAATAGTCACAATTATCAAATATAATAGTTTATCAACCATAAAAAATTCTAAAGTAAATCTCAAATGTCAAAGTTTATTTAAGTTTGATTACATTTTTTCCAAAATTTTGTAAAATTTTTTCGACATCACCTCATCTATTTCTAAGCCTATAATGAAAAATTCGGCCTTCAAAATACTTCAAAAAAGCCTGCTCAGCTTGGTACAAATGTCGAAGGATTTACAACCCACCCCATAACAAAATAAATTGAATCAACTCACTATATATTCATTCTAATATGATTTAAATGGTCAAAATCCTTAAACTAACATTACCTTGTGACGAGCGCCGAACACGTCAATAAAATATAAATACCTAAACCAACTATTTGCAGAATAGTGGTAAAAGGTCAATCTCACAGGGATTAGTATTCTTTCTAAAGTCGAAAACAATAAAAAGGGAAATCGAGGCTATAAGGAAATGATTTTATTAACTAAGAAAATAAATAAATAAAGCAATGAAAGAGTTTGAAAACAATTAATAAAATACCTAAGTCAAAACATGCAAGTTCGGCTCGATAACAAGTTGGATTTGGTCAATAATTTATAAAATATGAAATTTAGAAATATTCTAGTGCAGCTATAGAACCGGTAATGTACGCTGTTCCTCGCACTTCCTAATCTCGATAGCCAAGGTACGATGGTGACTATTTCCCTAGTCAAACATATAACCCTATACTCAAGCGCATTGGGTTTAACACGATGACCAAAATATATTTTGTGAAGGCACTACACCTAGACAACCATTCCAAAGGAGGTCCTAACCAGACCCAAAAACTCATTTATAAAATGTATTATATTAAAAAAAAATACGTACATAAAGAGAAAGGAACTAATCAAGTCACGGAAAATTTGACAGCTTTCTTTTTCCTTTCTCATCGCTCGCATATGTCATTACCCAATCATTAGAATTCAATAACGTCGGATAAGTGAATTCTCCACACTATCCATGCTAGACCCAACCTAATTAGGGCATCTGACTGACCTAGATTACCTTAATCTCCTGATAATCTAGTAGTCTTAATCTCAACATCAATAAATAAATAAAATTAAAATCTCCTAATCATCAAAATTAAAACTATACAAACTGCAAAGGATTCTAAATTAAATCTCAAACCTCAAAGTTCGTTAAGATTAATTAAATTATCTCAAGATTCCGTAAAAACTTTTTGATAACACCTCCCTTATTTTTAATCCTACACAAAAAACTCGATCTTTAAAAGTCTGCAACAAAACCTGCTAAAGTTGGTGGAAATGCTGAAGGACTCACGATCCACCCTTAACAATATATATTGCATTACAAAGATTATTTATTCATTCTAACCTATTTCTATTTTTAAAATCCTTAACCTATTATTACCTTAGCTCCACAACATTCTATTTCGTCCTAAAACCATTTCAATAATTACAAAAAAGATTCTAATCGCACAAAAACTTAAAAAATCATTTGTACAATATATTATTTTCAAACACCATACATACATAAAGAAAAAAAAAACTAAAGAAGTCACGAAAAATCTGACAGCTTCCCTTTTCCTTTATCGCTGCTATAACATGTCATTACCCATTATAAAAAGTCAATAATGTAAGATAAGTAAATCCCATAATGTCTAGTACATCCATAATAATCAAATGCATAATAATCCAATAGATAAAATGAAGAATATAATCCAAGGAATTCAAATACAACCGTGAATCCATCCCGTTTCCACTATCCGACCAGAATGAGATAACGTTATTCGAAAGTGGTAAGAAATTATAGTAAGGACTCATATCTAGAAAAGATAACCAAATGAGTCTCGTTCATCTAGATTATAAGAGTATGATCTGGTTCAATGTGATCTCATGATAACCACGTGATGCAAAATACTGGTGACTTTAGCCCCTCAAGCATAACATAGTTCTACACTATACATACAGTATGGTACTATAATATAGTTCTACCCTGTACACACAGTCAGGTAGAAACTACAAGGAGACTCGAATCGACCTTATCCTCCCCAACCATGTATGCATGTACAATAAAAATGCAATATCAATGATTAATGCAATTTATACGAAATTTATTATCATATAATGTAAAGGTTACTATGAGATTTAATTAACCTTACTAACAACCAACTTCAAGCTTAATTTCGGGGTTCTTAGAGCGTCGAATCACATTCAAAGTGGTTCCAATAGCTTCCCTACATACCCAATTATATTAAAGGTCAAACTTCTAGTAAAACCAATTAGTGAGACCCCACAAAAATAGCAGCCAAAGTATGCTCGATAACTATTTCCAAAAATAATAATTTATAACAATTGCAACTAGGTTTCAACTAGCTAACTTAAACTAATATTTTAACATTGAAAAACTCAAACTCAATATTTCTCATGATAACCAAAACAAAGACCTATAGTACTCATGTCCTACTTTCCATATAGTCAAAGAACACTTAAATAGGATTACCGATGAAGAAGTTATAAATTTCCCAATATGGCATGTCAACTAGTCAAACTCTTTTTATTTTGAACTGAAAAACTTATCAAAATCAATAGTTTTGCAATTAAATCTTCAAAACTCGACAACAAATACCACGAAACCACTCGACAGTAAAACCAAAATATTCTTACAACACGTAGGTCAAAATCAATAATCAATTCATCCAAAAACCCAATGTAAATAAATATAAACTATAAAAACATCTCCGAAATATTTATCAACTGAATTGCATTAGTTCAATTCATCAAAACCATAATACACGCCAGTGGCACTTATTCCAAATCAACCTAATATATTAATTAACAACAATTCCTACAAATTTCTATCGAAACCCCATGAAAAAATTAAAAAATTGTGAGAATTCGATTTGAATTGTGGAAAAATGCCCTGCATTGATAATTTACCAAATTACAGGCCAAACACTTTGCTTCCATCATGAAAACTTGGCTAAGCTGACCGTCTCGCGATACTCTATAGTGTTGCAAAATAAAAAGTGACGAAAATCGAACGTACGAAGATCGCAGAGCGAAAGTCCGAGCTAAGAGGGTTACGGAACAAATGTTCCATTAATTGAAAACCCAAATGTGCATGATAAGCTACTAGCCAATCCATTTTCAATAACACATCAATCCCCAATCACTGTGTTGAGGAAAAGATGAATATGGACTCACATCGAAGTTAACTCCAACTTAGTCACTACACGACCAAATACAAAAGAAGTTGCAGAACTGAAATCAATTAACACATGCATAGGACGACCGCAAACAAAAATAGTACATTCAATAAGATTTCAGTTCGCCTTAAAATCTAGTTCTGCTATCACCTGTACGTGTTCCCTGGTTTGCTACTGATGTTGTGACATGCCAAATGAAGACCCTGTAAGTTGTTGACAAACTTTCTGCATATGTCCCTTCTTCCCATACTTATAAATAACCATCAAACTTGAATACTCTAGACAATTCCAATTATAATGACCTTGCTACCCACAACTGAAATAAATAGCCATAGGTTTACCGCCCTCGGAAGATGCCTTACTAGGTGCTAACTATCTCTAAGTTCCTCGGCCCTTATTCCCACCCCACCGCAACTGAGGTGTACCTTTATGACCTGAATACTGAAAAGATAGTGATTGAGTCTGTCCCGAGCCGATTGATATCATATCGGATGGTCTACTGGCTGTGCACGAAAAAGAACTACGATGTATGTATGATGGAACAACAGGTGTCGTAGGAGTAAATGGTGGTCTTCCGCTTTCCCTTTCTTCTAAAACTTCTAATCAAATTAGTAGGGAAACCTTTTCTTACCCAAAATACCTAAGTCGTGTCTTAACTCCACGATGCCTTGATATCAGCATGATTCACGCTGAAAATTATGCGTAGTCGCATAAGCTCTGACCCTATCTTGAACCACCCACAATATGTTCGGTTTAGTCGTCGATATGGTAGTGCCAAGGTCCTCTTATAACCTATACATGTACTTGCGCATCGTTTCCTTCCATGTCACTCTTGTTTCCCCATCAAACCTCAAAAGGTAACTTAATTGAGCATCGTAGTGAGCCAATGACATGTCTCCTTAAACTAGATGGTCAAACTCTAATTTTTTCTTTAAAATCATGCTCTCCTCAAAGTATTGCTCAGTAAGTTCCTCAAGAAATTCAACCCAAGTCTCGAATACAGGATGCCCATCATACAAAGATCTCCAATAAATCTCGGCATCGGCCTGTAGATAGTACAAAGATATCGAAGCTCTCAAATGTTCATAAGTACCCAACATGTTATGAAACTTCTCGTGATTGAGAACCCAAGTCTCCAAAAGTCCTTAGATCTAATTACCCTAGAAATACATAAGATCATAATTCCTAAAATCTCTCCTCTGCCTTTCTTCCGGAGGCATTCCACTAGTAATAGCTAGATCAGCTAAAACTAAATCTACAACAACTAGTTCACCTTCAGGACGAACTGCAGAGGTAGCATGCTCCTCTTAAGCGGTTGGAGTAGAATAAGGAATTTCCTAAGCAACATGAACCACATGTGCCTGGGATGCCACCTATGCTTATAAGATATTCGGTAACTTTGTCATCTGTCCTGTGGAGGTTCTAAAAATATTTGGATCCACACATTGCAAATCCTTTTTGCCTTCGCCAGATCCCTGACCTAGCTCTTATTATCCACTCATAATGTTTTGCAACCAAGAATTGCAAGAAAAATGGTTCAACATAACTATATCCATCAATATCTTAATAATATAAAACACAAATAACATAATCATAAAGTTTTTAAAGTTTTTCATCTTCGTTCCATCGCTTTACTTCCCAACTAATCACTCACTTAATCTCAATCAACAAGATTCATTTAGAATCCTTAGCTCTAATACTAACATTGTTAGACCCCACCTAATTAGGGTAATTGACCAGCTTAGATTACTTTAATCCCCTAATAATCTAGCAGTCTCATCTCACCATCAATAAATAAATAAAATCATAATCTCGTAACCATCAAAATTAAAATCTTATTAACAACAAAAGATTCTAATTAAATCTCAAGCCTCAAAGTTCATTAAGACTAATTAAATTATCTCGATATTTCTTAAAAAACTTTCAATAGCACCTCCCTTATTTTTAAGCCTACAACAAAAAACCCGGCCTTCAAAAGTCTTCAATAAAACCTACTGAGCTCGGTAAAAATGTCAAAAGACTTACAATCAACCCATAACAATATATATTGCATTACAAAAACTCTTTATTGATTCTAACCTATTCAGGTCTTGAAAATCCTTAAACCATTATTACCTCAGCTCCACAACATTCCATTTCGTCCTTAAACCATTACAATAATTTCAAAAGAGATCTTAATCGCACATGAACCCAAAAACCCATTTAGACAATGTATTATATTAAAAAACAATACATACATAGAGAAAAAGGAACCAATAAAGTCACAAAAATCTGATAGCTTCCCTTTTCCTTTGTCGCCACTATAACCTGTCATTACCCAGTTATAAAAACTCAATAATGTTAGATAAGTCGATCCCACACTATCCAGTAGATCTATAATAATCAAATGCATAATAATCCAAAAGATTAAATGAATAATATAATCTAAGGAATTTAAATACAACCGTGAATCCATCTTGTTTATGTTATCCGACCATAATTAGATAATGTTCTCTGAAAGTGGTAAGTAAATAGTAGCAAGGACTCATGCCCAGAGAAGATAACTAAACGTGTCTCATTCCTCTAGATTATAATAGTATGATCTAGTTCAGCGTGATCTCATGATAATCAGATGAAGTAAAGTATCAGTGACTCCAACCCCTCAAGCATAATATAGTTCTACCCTATACATACAGTCTGGTAACATAATATATACACAGTCAGGTAGATACTATAAGAAGACTCGAGTCGACCTCATCCTCCCCTCTCGTGTATGCATGTACAATAAGAATTTTGTATCAAGGATCAAGGAAATTCATATGAAATTTATAATCATATAATGTAAAGGTTACTATGGGATTTAACCTTATAAACAATTAACTTTGAGCTTAATTTTTGGGGTTCCCAGAGCATTGAATCACCTTCAAAGCGGTTCTAATAGCTTCCTTACATTCCTAATTATATAAAGGGTCAAACTTCAAGTAAAATCAACTAGTGAAACCTTATGAAAACAATGCCCAAAGTATGCTCGCTAACTATTTTTGAAAATAATAATTTATATCAATTTCGACTAGTTTTTAACTAGCTAACTTGGAGTAACTTTTTAACCTTACAAACCTCAATATTTGTCATGATAATAAAAAAGAAACTTATAGTAATCATGCCCCACTTTCCATATATTCCAAGAACACTCAAACCAGATCATCGAAGGAAAAGTTATGAAGTTTCCAATATGGCATGTCAACTAGTAAAACTTTATTTATTTTCAACTGAAAAACTTCTCAAAATCAATACTTTCGCAATTAAATCCTCAAAACTCAACGTTAAATACCATGAAACCACTCGATACTAACACCAAAATATTTTCACAACCTATGGAGTCGAATCGGATCAAAATCAATAATCAAGTCATCCAGAAAACTAATGTAAATCAATATCAACTATAAAACATCTCTAAAATAGTTATCAAATGAATCGCGTTAGTTCAATTCACTAAAACCATAACACACGCCATTGGGATTTATTCCAAATCAACCCAATATATCAATGAATAACAATTTCTACCAATTTATATCGAAACCCTATGAAAGAAATCAAAAAATTGCGAGAATTCAAATTGAATTGTGGAAAAATGCCCTACATTGAGAATTTGCCAAATTGCAAGACAAATACTTTGTTCCCATCGTGAAAACTCGGCTTGAACTGACCATCTCACGATGCTCTACTATGTTGTGGAAAGAAACTAAACGAAAATCGAATGTACGTAGATCGAGGAGTGAAAGTCCGAATTGAGAAGGTTAGGGAACGAACGCTTTGTTGATTGACACTTAATATTTTTTTATTTATTGATTCTTAAAATTCATATTTTGACTTGTTTTGACTTCTGGTGCTCATTTTCGATCTCCTTTTTCGCCAAAACGAGGTAAACTCTCAACAAAATAGTTTAGTTCTACAAAACTTTCATAACACTTGTTTTGGCCACACCAAAACCTCAAAAATCTTAACTTTGTCCATAGCATACTAAAATCTTTCAGATCAATTATCTTGCTATACTTAACCAAACTTGCACCTATTTGGATCTAATCTCAACCTTGATCACCGTCAATCGATATGAAACTCGAAAATAATATCTCGCGCAAACTTCGTTGTCTATTCACACTACCTCCAATCCCGACTTGCACGCAAATTGAGGCAAAATCCTAACGTCGATTCGTTAAGTCCATTTAAATTCATTTTTAAAATTTTTAAACTTATATACCATTATTTTTTGTGAAATTCAAAATGGTAATTTGAATCAACCTTTTAATTTTCTCGGCACTCATTTCAACAAGTATCTCAAGACAAATACTCATTTAACTTGAGTTTCATAAAATAAAATAATCTATAGTACACAACACTAAGCACACATCACAGAAAAGCAAAATTACCTATATATATCTATTTCACCATTCTTTAACTCTCGACTCATGGCCAAAACCATAATTAGTCTCCGTTAATCCCTAATTAGTCATAATTACCGCTTTTAAAAACTTTAGGATTTGATAAACTTCCCAACTAATAAAATTCTCGTCTTCAAAATTAAAAACTGAACCCATATCACCTCGACTAAAAGAGATTCGGTAAATTCTCTCTAATATACGCCTCTCGTTCCCATGTTAGCTCTGAGTCACTATGACACTACCACTTAACTAAAACAAGTGAAATTATTTATTGAAGCTTCTGGACCTTCCTATCCACAATCAATATAGGTTGCTTTACACATGATATATCTCCTTGCAAATCCAACTAATTCCATTCTACTATGTGATACGAATCATGTTCCCTCCGCCTGAGCATAGACATGTGATATACCTTACGAACTCCGAGGCGGTAATGCAACTTTATAAGCAACATTCTCAATCTGTTTCACAATCTCAAAAGACCCTATAAATGTTTGAGAGAGTTTTTTTTCATTCAAAACCTGTAATGGCCTTTTTGAGGGGAGACTTTCAAATACTCAATTAACAATTATTATTGTAAGAGAAGTTACACAAAGATATGTATTCTTCCCATGAACCTCCAAATCCTAATACACAAGCTCTGAGCATGTCCTCCAATATCTAGATTGTTCGTGGCACTCCAACCAAGTTGTTCATGTACACAACAAACTCAGCTATGTAAAGGTATTCGAGATGGACATATGAAGAAAATTAGCAGACTTCATCGGTCCATCAACAACAATCTAGATCGCCTCTTGCTTCCTCCGAGAAATAGGTAGATGAGTAACGAAATTCTTCGTAATATGTTCCCATTTCCATTGTAATATAGGAAGTGGCTACAGCGTACCTCCAGGTTTTTTTTTTCGTTCAGCCTTAACCCGTTAGTAAATCTTACATCTTCTCATATAGTTACCCACATCAGCTTTCATCCCTGGCTACTAATACAATCACTTCATATCATGATACATTTTGGTCCTGCTATAACAAATGTTATATTTCGACCGATAAGATTCTCCCAATATATTATCCCAAGCCTCAGCCACCGATGGAATCCAAAGTTTTCCTTTAAGCCTTAAAGTTTGATCCGCAGAGTCAACCCATTTAGGATTATTACTCTCATCAACAAACCCCTTGAACTTCCCATAATTCACATAACTTTTTGAATAAAATAGTTTGTTCTCTAAACTAAGCACAAAGCGGTTAATCAGTAGCCTCAGGAATCTCAGGTGAATTCATAACAATGAATTTTTCAAACAAATCATACTCGTAAGACAACCGACTAGCTGCCTACAATGTTTTAGCACTCCTCCTACTTAGCGAATCAGCTACAACATTTACTTCAATGAGATGGTATTCAAGACTGAAATCAAAGTCTTTCAAATGATCAAACTATCGTCGTTGTCTCATATTTAAGTCTTTTTGAGAAAACAAATACTTCTGACTTTTATGATTTGAAAATAAAGTATACCTTTCCACATACAAATAGTGTCTCCACAGCTTCAAAGCAAACATAATTGTTGATAATTCCAAATCATGAATAGGATAATTTTTCTTGGAGTCTATATTTAATGAGAAGCATAAGCAATCACCCTGCCATTCTGTATTAATACACAACCTAAACAAACTTTTGATGCATCAGTATAAACTGTGAGCCTTTTCCATAGTTTAGGCAATACAAGAACTGGTGCCGAAGTCAAATGCTTCTTCGGTTCTCAAAATGAAGCATCGCATTCCTTTGACCAAAAAATGGAATATTTTTCTGAGTTAATTTAGTAATTGGTGCAGCTATTTTAGAAAAATTTTCATAAATCTACGATAATAGCCAGCCAAACCCAAAAAATTTGTATCTCTGTCACTATGGTAGGTTTCGACAATCAATGATAGCTTCAATCTTGGTTGGATCTATTGAGGTTCACTCTGTACTAACCATATGACCCAAAAACTTCACCTCATAAAACCAAAACTTGCATTTGCTAAACTGAACGCACAGCCTATCATTTCTTAAAGTTTGGCAAATAATTTCGAGATGATGTTCACGATCCTCGCGAGCCTTGGAATATATCAAAATATCATCAATGAAGACTATCACAAAGTGATCGAGATATGTCCTCAACCCTCTCTTCATCAAATCCATAAACCTCACCGGAGCATTAGTCAACCCAAATGGCATAACAACAAACTCAAAATGACCATATCTGGTACTGAATGTAGTCTTTTGCACTTCATCTTCTCGAACTCTCAACTTATAGTAACCAGAATGAAGATTTGTCTTAGAAAAAAGCTTGGCACCATTCAGTTGATCAACTAAATCATTATTTTGGGCAATGGATATTTATTTTGAACAGCGACTATTCAACTATTTAAAATCAATGCAAAGCCTCAAACTACCACCCTTCTTTTTCATAAAAAAGATTGATATGCCCATGACAATATACATCGATGAATAAACTATTTATCCAACAACTTTTCTAATTGTTTCTGCAACTCTTGCAACTCTATTAGAACCATTCAATAGGACGGAATAAATATTGGTTTAGTTCCATAAACAAAATCAATTACGAAACCAATCTCTTTCGGATGTAGGATTTCAGGTAAATCATTAGGAAACACATCATGGAATTCATAACCGCTAGGTTCTCCTCCAGTTTAATTTCAGTTCTTGCCTCTGTACTGATAGTTTCAGCAAGAGTTTCCATTTCTTCCCAACAGCCTGCCTACCTCATGTCAGATGTAACCTACATGATGTTATTGTGTACGTAAAGACTGAACAACTCAAAATATAAAAGAACATCATTTTATAGAAACAATCTAAATGTGTATGATAAGCTGCTAGTCAATCCATTCTGAACAACACATCAAACTCCCGAAACTCTACACACATAGATCAATGGCCATCTCGTGTCCAGAGATCTTAATAACATATTTTTTCATACATAAAGTGAGGATACACCTTATCCCCAACCATTATGTTAAGGATAAGATGAATATGGACTCGCACCGAAGTTAACCTTAACTCAGTCACCACACGACAAGATATAAAAGAAGTTGTAGAACCAGAATCAATTAACACATGTATAGGATGACCGCGAATAGAAATAATACCTTCAATAAATTTTAGTTTGCCTCAAAATCTAGTTCTACTATCACCTCTACCTGTTCCGTGGTTTGCCACTGATGATGTTACATGCAAGAAGATGACCCTGTAAATTGTGGATACACTTTTTGCATATGTCTCTTCTTCCTGCACTTATAAAAAAATAATCGAACCTGGATACTCTAGACAATTCCGATTATAATGACGTTGCCGCCTACAACTGAAATAAGTAACCATAGGTTTACTACCCATGGAAGATGCTTGACTAGGTGCCAATCTTTGACTCGTACCCTGTCTCTAAGATCTTCTGCCCTTACCCCTACTCCTTCGCATCTAAGGTGTACCTCTACGACCTTAATGTTAGAAAGAATGTGACTAAGTCTATCCTGAGTTGATTAAGATCATCTCAAATGTTCTGTTGGCTATGCTTAAAAAAGGATTATAATGTACGTATAATGGAACAACAGGTGCCGTAGGTGTAAATGGCGGTCCTCCACTCTTCCCTTTCTTTTGAAATTCAAGATCAAATCGGGATAGAAAACTTTTCTTGCCCTAAGTATCTGAGCCATGTCCTGACTCCATGACGCCTTGATATCGTCGTGATTCACACTAAAGATTTTGTGTAGTCAAATAAGCTTTTACCCTATCTCGAGTCGCCCCGCAATATGTTCGGTTTAGTCGTCGATATGGTGGTGCCTAGTTCTTCTTGTAACCCATACATGTACTTGTATGTCTTTTCCTTTTCTGTCATTCTCGTTTCCCCATATAACCTCAAAAGGTAACTAAATTGAGCATCGTACTAAGCCAATGACATGTCTCCTTGAACTAGATTATAAAACTCTAGTTTTTTCTGCAAAATCATGCTCTCATCAAAGTATGGCTCAATAAATTCCTCAAGAAAGTCAACCAAAGTTTTAAATACAGGATGCCTATCATGAAGAGATCTCCATCAAATCTCAGCATTAACTTGTAGAAAGTATGAAGATATCGAAACTCTCGAATATTTATAAGTACCAACATGTTATGAAGCTTTTTGAGATTGAGAGCCTAAGTCTCTGCAGTCCTCAAATCTAACTCACCATAGAAGTACATGGGATCGTACTTTTTAAACTCTCTTATCTGCTTTTCCTCCTTAGGCATTCTAATAAAAATAGGTTAATCACCATATATCGAAACTGCAACAATCGGTTCACCTTCGAGAGGAACTGCAGAGGTAGCCTGCTTCTCTTGAGCGGCTGGAGTAGAAGTAGGAACTTCCTGAGCAACATAAACCACATGTGCGTAGGATGCCACCTATACTCGTAAGATATTTCGTAACTTTGCAATCAGTGCCGCTAGGTACTAAAACATATTTGTATCCATATGTTGTAGATCCCTTTTGCCCTTGTTAGATCCATGAGCCAGCTCTTGCACTCCACTCATAGTTTTCTGCAATAAAAAAAACTCAAGAAAAGTGGTTTACTCAAACTATATCTATCGATATCTTGATAATATAAAATACAAATAATTTAATCATAAAGTTTTTAAATTTTTTCATTCTCGTTCCATTACATTACTTCCTAACTTATCACTCATTTAGTCTTAATCAACAAGATTCCTTTAGAATCCTTAGCTCTAATACCAACATTGTTAGACCCCACCTAATTAGAGCAACTGACTGACCAAGATTACCTTAATCCCCTAATAATCTAGCAGTCTCATCTCATCATCAATAAATAAATAAAATTAAAATATCATAATCATCAAAATTAAAAATTTATCAACCATAAAAGATTCTAAAGCAAATCTCAAACCTCAAAGTTCATTCAGATTAATTAAATTATCTCAACATTTCGTAGAAAATTTTCGATAGCACATCCCTTATTCTTAAGCTTTTACTTGAAAACCCGACCTTCGAAATTCTTTAACAAAACCTTCTCAGCTTGGTGAAAATGTCGATGAACTTACAATCCACCCATAATAATATATATTACATTACAAAAATTGTTTATTCATTCTAATTTATTTTGGGTTTTCAAAATCCTTAAACCATTATTGCCTTAGCTCCTCGGCATTCCATTCCGTCCTAAAACAATTACAACAATTCCAAAAGTGATCTTAATCGTACACAAACCCTAAAACTCATTTATACAATATATTATATTCAAAAACAATACATGCATAAAGAAAAAATAACCATGGAAGTTGTAGAAAATCCGATAGCTTCCCCATTCCTTTGCCGCTGCTATAACATGTCATTACCCACTTATAAAAACTCAACTATGTCAGATAATTAAATCTAACGCTATCCAGTATACTTGTAATAATTAAATGCATAATAATCCAAGAGATCAAATGAAGAATATAATCCAAGGAATTTAAATACAACCGTGAATCCATCCCATTTCTATTTCAACGTGATCTGGTTCCTCTAGATTATGGGAGTATGATATAGTTCAACGTGATCTCATGATAACTACGTGATCCAAACTATCAGTGACTCCAGTCCCTCAAGCATGATATAGTTCTCCTTTGTACATACAGTCCGATAACATAATATAGTTCTACCCTGTACACACATTCAAGGTAGACAGTACAAAGAGACTCGAATCAACCTTATTCTCACATTCAAGGTAGACACTACAAGGAGACTCGAATCAACCTTATTCTCCCCCACCCATGTATGCATGTACAATAAAAATGCATATCAAGGATTAATGCAATTTATACGAAATTTATAATCATATAATGTAATGGTTACTATGAGGTTTACTTAACCATACAAACATCTAACTTTAAGCTTAATTTTTAGGGTTCCTAGAGGGTCTAATCACCTACAAAGTTGTTCCAATAGCCTCCCTACATACCCAATTATACTAAGGGTCAAACTTGAAGTAAAACCAACTAGCGAAACCCCATGAAATCAACGGTCAAAGTATGCTCGATAACTATTTCCAAAAATAATAATTTATAACAACTTCAACTTGTTTTCAACTAGCTAACTTAGAGTAACTTTAACCTTGAAAAACTCAATATTTATCATGATAACCAAAAAAAGACTTGTAGTACTCATGTCCTACTCCATATATTCCAAGAACACTCAAATCAGATCACCGATGGAGAAGTTATGATTTTTTAATATGGCATGTCAACTAGTAAAACTTTATTTATTTCGAACTGAAATATTTCTCAAAATTAATACTTTTGCAATTAAATCCTCAAAACTTGACAAAAAATACCACGAAACCACTCGATACCAACACCAAAATATCTTAACAGTCCGTGGAGTCAAATTTGATCAAAATTAATAATCAATTCATCTAGAAACCCAATGTAAATATATATCAACTATAAAACATCTCCAAAATAATTATCAACTGAATTGCATTAGTTCAATTCATTAAAACCATAACCCACATCAGTGGGATTTATTCTAAATCAATCCAATATACCAATTAACAACAATTCTTACCAATTTCTATCGAAACCCCGCGAAAGAAATTGAAAAATCGTAAAAATTCAAATTGAATTGCGGAAAAATACCCTGCATTGAGAATTTACCAAATTGGAAGCCAAATATTTCGTTTCCATTGTGAAAACTTAGCTTAAGCTGACCATCACGTGATGCTCTACAATGTTGTGGAAAGAAACCCGACAAAAATTGGACAAACGGAGATCGCGGAGCTTAAGTCCGAGATGAGAGGGTTAGGCAACGAATGTCCTATTGATTGAAAATATAAATGAATGGTTCCATTTTATGTTTTAGTTTCTGTATATAACCCTCGTAATTTCTTTTTTATTTATAAATTCTCAAAATTCTTATTTTAACGTGTTTTGACTTCCGGGGCTCGTTTTCGATACCCTTTTTCACAAAATCAAGCTAAACTCTTAACAAAATAGAATAATTCCATAAAAATTTTCATAACACATGTTTTGGCCACACCAAAACTCCAAATATTTTGACTTTGTCCATGATATATAATATCTTCCGGATCAATCTTCTTGTCATACATAACCAAACTTATACCAATTTGGACCCAATCTCAACCTCAATCACTATTAACCGACATGAAACTCAAAAATAATATCTCCCATAAACTTCATTCACTATTCACACTACCTTTGATCCTGACTTGCATGTAAATAGAGGCAAAATCCCCACGTCGGCTCTTTAAGTCCATTTAAATTTGACTTTTTATTTTTTAAACTTAAATGCTATTATTTTTTGTGAAATTTGAAACGGTAATACAAATCAACCATTTAATTTTCTCAGCACTCATTTTGACATGTATCTCGAGACAATACCTCATAAAACTCCAAATTTACTCATTTAACATGAATTTCACAAAATAAAATAATATATAGTACACGACACTAGGCGTACATCACGGAAAAATAAATTACCTATATATCTCCATTTCACCGATCTTTAACTCTCGACTCCCGCCAAAAACTATAATTAGACTCCGTTAATTCCTGATTAGCTATAATTACCAGTTTAAGAATTGGGATTTGACAATCCAATACACCTATAATATCAAATGCATCATATTCAAAGAACTTAAACGAACAATAATATTGCAAGGAATAATAAATATACAAATATGCAATCCATCATGTTTCTCATAATCAAATGACGTCTTTTAAAAGTGGTGGGTAAATAGTAATAAAGATTCACGAGTTTGAGAAGAAGTCCTTCAAGAAGCTACGTCCTCAACTCTGATCCTGGCCTACATTACGAATCCTCTTAAACAAGTATCTATTATGATTAGTGTCTCCAGACGCAGAGCACCACAGTGTTCATCCTACCACGCAAATGGCCAATAAACATAATGGGACCTTCAAAGGCCTCCATCCTCTCGTGTCTATAAATACATAACCAATAAATTATGCAGTGATAAACTAGTGCATGCAATTATATTCGAGAAATACTCATACAATGTAAACGTTACTATGAGATTTACTTACAAATAACCAACTTTGAGTTAAATTTTTGGGGTTCCCAGAGCATCAAATCACTATGAAAAAGGCTCCAATAACTTCTTTGTATACCCAATTATTATGGGTCAAGCTGCAAGTGAAACCAAATAATAAAACAACAGCCAAAGTAAGCTTGATAATTATTTTCAAAAATAATTATTTATAATAACTTCAACTAGCTTTCAACTAGCTAATTTGGGTAATTTTGTAACCTCGAAAATCTTAATATTTTTTCATGATAAGAAAAAATAACTTTTAGAGCTCACTTTATACTTTCCATAGACTTCAAGAACACTTAAATTCGATCACAAATGGAGAGATTATGAATTTCTCAATATGGCATGTTGATTAGGCAAACTTTATTTAATTTGAACTTTAACTATAAATACATCATCAAAACAGTAATCAATTGAATTTCATATGTTCAAGTCACCAAAACCTTTACCCACATCGATGAAATTTATCTCAAATTGACACAAATCAATTTAATATAGCAATTGACAACAATTCCTATTAATTTATATCAAAACCCCATGAAAGAAATCAAAATGATTTCATTTTAATTTTTGTTAAATATTTATATATAAATCCTCAGCTGCTTGTCAGCCGCTTAATTTCTTTTTATTTATTAATTTTTGAAATCCCCATTTTAACTCGTTTTGACTTTCGATGCTCATTTTCAATCAGATCTTTCACCAATTCGAGCCAATTTCTCAATAAAATAGTTTAATTCTATAAAACTTTCATAACACTGGTTTTGGTCACACAAAAATCCCAAAAATCTTAACTTTTTTCATAACATATTAAAATCTTTCGTACCAATCCTCTTGCCATAGTTAACTAAACTTGCACCAATTTGGTCTCAATCCCAACCTCGACCACCATCAACCGATATGAGACTCAAAATAAGGTCTCACACAAACATTTTTCTCATTTTAAACTATCTCCGATCTTGACTTGCACACAAATCGAGGCAAAATCCCCATGTAGACTTATAAGTCCATTTAATGTACAAATTTGAATTATCAAACTTAAATACAATTATTTTTTCATGAAGTTTTAAATGAAGGTTTAGGTCAAAATTTTAATTATCTCGACGCTTATTTCAACCCGTGCCTCGAGATAATATCCCGCAAAATATCGAGTTTACTTGGTCGACTTGAATTTCGTAAAATAACATAGTACATAATACACAACATTAGGTACACATCACACAAAAATAAAATTAATTAAAAATCTTAATTTCATCGGTGCTTAGCTCCCAACTCGTGGCCAAAACCATAATTAGGATCCGTTAATCCTGGATTAACCATAATTATCGATTTAAAATTTTGGAAATTTCATATTCATATGCAAATTCATTTGAGAAATTGTACCACAAGAATCAATGTTGTTGAGATCACTATTACAATCAACCGATATTCAGTCGTCGTAGTTGTCAACTTCCTCCTCATCTGATACTTCATTATCATTAACTTGTTTTGAAGGAATTTCTCATAAATGTCTACTAATAGCTTTTTGCACAAATTTTTTATTTTTACCAAGCTTAATATCATCAACATAAAAGACTTGTCGAGCTTGTGTTGCAAGTATGTACTAATCTATTTCATACCAAGTGACACTAGTATTTATACATATAAAAGTTCTATCCCGAACGATTGGTTTTTTTGGGATCAGTGTCATGCCATGTACGCTTGAAAATGACAATATTGAAACTAGAAATATAGCTCAATTGGATAATCTCATTCATCATTCTGTAAAAATCAATTGTTTCATTGTCATGATTCCCCTCTCTGTACTCTACAATTTGAGTTTTATGTCGACTGTCGCGATTCCAAGTTTGAAACCTGATTCCATTCATAATACCTGATTGATATTTCCTTACTCGAAAGTTAGGCCTACATGATAATGAATGCAATACATGATTGACTTCTGCAATGCCTTACATTTGCTTAACCTATAGTTGTATACGTTAAGTTAAAACATTTAATAGGAGTTCATACTAAATATCGAGAATCATAATCATATTGGTTTCAATTAATAAAATGTAACAAGTATTGACTTTCATACCTTCTACTCGAACCAACTTGGAAATAGGCTTTGATGCCTAGTAAATAAGTTATCATTACTCTCACTAGCTAGTTTCTGAAGGTGCACACTAAAAACTAAAAAACTAAGAACCAGTCAATCCAAACGTAAATAATGATTAACAAAATCATTTAATACTAAAAACTAAGAACTTATTTCAAATAATGAAGTATTTTATCACAGTTATGTAAAATATACCAATGAGCATGATCATATGCCCCTAGGTCAAAATCAACATATGAGAATGCTCCAAAAAGACATACTCTTTTAGAGAATATTGTAAGACTACTACTTGTATGAGATAAACAACCATAGTTCATTTCCCTTTCAATTAAATTTGTTTCAACCCCATGTAAATTCATCTAACAAAAGGTCAAGCATACATTTACAAGGTAGGTTTCTGCAATCGATCCTTCTGATTTTACTTTATTCCTTATATATCCCTTTAGTATTTATAGAAATCTCCCAATTATGTATATCAAAGAAAGCAGGGGAGAAGATTCTTTCAAGTTTACAAAGAATGACAATATTGTTTAAGTGTAGGTGATCAACCTCTTTTAACTGAATGTTCCTTACACATATTGTTTGGAAGAAATTTGTTAAATCAACTAAATCTTTTTCTCAAAGATCGCGAATGCCAATGGGAAGAAATCTTTGTAATAACACATGACAATTATGCCTTTTTTTAAAACCAGGCAATTTCCCTTCTTTACCTGGACACACCTTGAGATGTTTAAGGCATGCCCAGTGGGAAATCAAGTTGACTGCGAAAATTCATAAAATCTTATTTTGTTTTAGATATTAAGGGCATACACATACAAAGTGTCAGAAAATGACAGTTGAAGCCTCTGCATGTTATGTCTTCACATATAAAGATAATAATGTTTTATGAGTTTTTGTTGTTAACTAAATTTCCCTATGGGTATGCCTCTAACATCTCAAAGTGTGTGAATTTCAAAGAAGAAAGATTTTCTGGTTTAAAAAGTCATGATTGGCATGTGTTATTGCAAATATTGCTTCCCATTAGTACTCGTGGTCTTTTGGGAAAAAAACTTAGTTGATGCACTAGTTAATTTATCAAGTTTCTTCCAAACAATATGTGCAAGGACTACTCAATTAAAAGAGGTTGATTGCCTGCACATAAACATTGTTGTCATTCATTGTAAACATAAAAGAATTTTCCCCCTGCTTTCTTTGATGTTGAGGTTGATCTGGTAGTTCATTTGTAACGTCCCATTTTATTAACTCCATTATTAATTACTTATTTAATGATTTGGACGTCAACTCGAATCCACGGTGATGTCGCAGATACGCTAAGGGCTTTCCTGACTAGGTACTAGTCATATATTATCTGATTGGTTGCTTGTATTCCAATGTATTTCATTTAATATAACATAAATCATCGGATGTTTGTTAATATCATGTTATGTCGAGTGAGATGGTGTGACGGGTAATCGCCTCGTAAAACATGCCGACACAGATATCGAATAGGTCTAGAACGGATACATTTAGTTTTATAATACTAACTTGAATAAAACAACTAAAAATCAAGGTGAATATAACATAAAATGGAGAATCAAACTTTAGGCGAAGTTAAAATAATTGGATACATCAATGATTGATGAGCCTCGAGATGCATGCCAAGATGTAGGGCACTAGGTGTCGAATAGTAGAGAGTGAGTGAGACCACAATTGGGTTAATTATGCATCAAATGTATTAACCATATTATTGTTTTACCTAAGTTAGCTATTTAAAAAGAATTAATTTGATTTACCTATAGTTTGATCAAATTAAATAAAGGTCATTGATGGGCATTAGGGTGATCCTAGAATGTGTGATGCTAGGTCATTTAGTGTCTCAATGAAGTCACTAGTTGGTGTTTGATAGCTCAATTAGCAGCCTTTATATCGTCCTCGAAATACGTATATACAATTGATTCCATCACAAACTATAAATACCTACTTAGTGAGATTCCCATTACACCCACTTGCAAATTTCATGCAAATTTGGGAAAACATAGCAACTTTGGAAAGGGATTTCAACTTAAATTGGAGATTTAGAGTTGAAATTCAGAGATCAAATAAGGTAATGCACGCACTCTCTCTCTCCATCAATTTGTGTATGTGTGTCCATAGAAGTGAGCTTTGAAATTAGAGGTTTTAATAGTGCTTTTTTTTTTTAGTTATTGATGTTATTGTTATTGTTGTTGGATTGTTGCTGTGAAGATGATGATTAAAAGAGAAAAGAAGAGAAAGTAAAAAAAAAATGTTCAAGGCAAAGACGAGTTTGGGGGGAAGACACGCACGCATGAGGTGTGTGTGCGTGTATCCCAAGGTCGGGTTGGGCCCAAATGAACTGGGCCCAACCCTATTAAATCAATAAAAATTATTTAAAAATTAAATTAAATACAAAATAAATATAATAAATTATAGAAAGATAGATAAAATTACCAAAAAATTATAGAAAACTATAGAAAAACCCAAAAAAATCAAAGAAAATATAAGAAATTTGGAAAAGTTAGAACATTTGAATTGGAGAACTTCTCGGGCGTTTAACACTCCGGTAGAAATTGAAAAATATGCCACAACTAAAAATTGGAATAAAATTTTAATTTTTAGTTTCATATTAGTAATTTAACTTAATGTGGCTATAAATCAATTAAATGATATATTTGGACTTCAGAGGACCAAGGGGGTCTCGGCTCGGGTACCGAAAGCTAGTCGGGGTCGAATTCGGGAGTCTAGGTAAGTCGGAGCGCGTGTTTGATGTCTATAAATCCCATAGCGACATCACTTGAGTATTTAATTATTATTTTATATTGCTTATGTCCATTCTTGCATAGCATTCTATTCCACACTATTTTGGACAGTTGATTTAGGTTACTTCCACCGGTATATTCGTTGTGTGTTTCTGACATGCTAGGCTGTAGCACATGTGACCAAGCTCTCGGTGAATTGCGACCCGACCTGCTAACTAGTTCATATATCGGTGAAGCGTAGGTTTGGGTCAATCACCGCGAGGAACCAAGTTAAAGAGTAGTGGGGGCATACAGTCTAGTCTGACTAGTTCGAGCACACACTTTGTTTATCCGATTATTATGTATGCATGCGATTATCCATTTACAGTTGTCTGTTTATATTTCCGCATGTTTATTTAACATTTTCTTTAGTTTCTTATTTACTTAAATGCATATTGAATTTCTTTGAGATTTTACTCACTTGACTCGTCGTCAATTTTGTTGTGATGACCGAGTGCAGATCCTACTACGAGCAAAGGCAAGGGGTTCTTAGGCGGTTATCTCTGATCGTCCACTGTCCAGGACATTCTCGTATGTGTTTAGCTTTTTTGATATTTAGATTTATTTCGGGTATCAGGGAGACTAGAGAGACATTGTACATTGTACATGTATATATATACTTATCTCTTAGTTATCATGTCGCCTTATATACATAGTACACAATTTTTGGATTTTTCACATTGGGATTTATGCTTTGTGATACACAATATATATTTCATTCTTTTTATGTCAGTTTAAAACTTCTACTGTTAATTTACTGCTTATTAATTACTAGTGATTAAAACACAAGCTATATGTATAATTCGCAAAACTTGAAAATAAAAGAATGTAAACCATAAATATACACGACTTAAGAAGGAAATATGCAATACTAGTTTACAATTTATATAGCAACAACGCAACAAGTTAGCACGCACACCGAGAATGCAAGAGTGACAAGCGACGCCAATGGAGCATTGGACCTTACGGGTTAGTGACGTGGAGGGTGCAGCAGGGCCCATAGGGCAAGGAGCAGCACCCACCTAGCGGCCTCGAGGCACGGGGCCGCCACATCATTTGCCAAGAGAAGTACAACTAGCTGGACCATTGACATATAGATGGATATACCTTATTGAGAGACTTATAAAAATATTAAAAGGATATGTAATGAATAAAACTCTCTCAAAAAGTTCATTTTTTTAGAGCATTCTTGCATGTTAATCTTGACGTGGAGGAATATGATCAAGCTTGTTGGTATATTTTGTATAACTGTGATGAAATACTTCATTATTTGAAGTAATTTCTTAGTTTTTAGTATTAAGTCAAGGTGCCAATTATATTGTCATCTGGAAATCTAATTGACTGCAAAAACTCACAAAGTCTTATTTTATCTTTTGATGTGAATCATAACATGGAGATGGCTTCAACTGTCCTTTTTCGACACGTCGTTTGTAATTCTTTCCTTATATTCTTATCCAATAGATCCATGCAAGCCTTCCATTATCTTTTGATTTTTCATCAATATTTAACAAGGTTCCAATTATATTATCACAAATATTTTTCTCCACATGCATCACATCAATATTATGTCACGAATTTAGGTTATGCCAGTATAGTAGATCAAAAAATATGCTTCTATTAGTCCAATTTAGGTTTTCATTAGGATGTTTTTTCTTCCCATATTTTGGATGCTTCCCATAATTTACAACTTTAAGATTATTGACTTCTTGAAGGATTTCTAATCTCATACGCGCTTTTTGTGCAAAACGATTCTCAATCTCACCATTAAACAATTTGTTTTTTCTCCACGAATAATTTGGATGCAAAAAAGGTCGATGCCCCATGTAACATATTTTACTTCCCAGTTTCTTTGATGAAGTGTCATCTTTGCAAATCAGGCATGCTATATATCCTTTAGTGTTCCAACTAGACAAGTTAGCATACACAAGGAAGTCGTTAATTATCCGAATTACCGCACATGCATCTTAAAAGTATCCCCAGCATAAGTGTCAAAAGTGCGAACACCATTCTCCCAGTAGTCTTTCAACTCATCTATCAATAATTGCATATATATATATATATATATATATATATATATATATTAATGTCCTTCCCTAGTGTTTTTGGCTCTGGTATGAGAAGCGACATCATAAAGAATGGCTCTTTCATACATTTCCAAGGAAGGAGATTGTATTACATTAGAACAAAAGGCCGCATTGAGTAAGTGTCACTCATGCTACCAAATGGAATAAATATGTTTGTTACTAATCCCAACCTAACATTTCAAGCATAATTGGTGAACTATAAGTATCAAAATATTTTCAAGCCGTAGAATCTTCAAGATCTCTCATGATTCCACTTTCATATACTCATTTATCTTTATGTCACCACATGTCTTCAGCAGTATGTCGTGAAAGAAATAGTCTTTGCAACCTCGGTGTCAATCGAAAATAACGCAATACCCTATGTGTTATTTTTCTTCCCTTATTTTCATTGAATTTCCACCTACTTTCTCCACATTTTAAGTAAAACTCATTATGCTCATGCTTTTTCTAAAATAATGCACAATGATACTTGCTAGCATGAATCAATATGTATCCTACCACTAAAGCACGAAGGATTTTTTCTCTTGATAATAAGAAACCGAAATTTTTGAACCATTAGATAAGAGCTTACGACAAAAATTCAACATTTCCATGGATTTTTCACTATAATGATTAGTCACTTTCCTATGCAGTAATTTTATAATGAAAGATAGGATGGAGAAACTCTTGCACCCAGGTATAACTCACTTTGCGCTTGTGAAGTCTAAGAATTTCATAAACTAGAATAGGTGACTAATTAAGTATTTTCATATTTAGAATTGGAGTTTAGGTATCTGAAGTAGGACTTATACATTACAAACCGGAGATCATAAGGTAAAATGTTATTTTTCGTTTGTGTGTATTATATGGTATTTTGTCAAGAAGTCGAGGTGTATTGAGGTGTATCCTAAGTTTGTCATACTCGGGGTTGTAAGTGTGTCTGAAGGGCACGAGTGACATAAAAATTATCAGTTGCTCGAAAACTCTTAAATCAAGTGTCAAGTATCACATGAAGATTTAGCCATGGTTTACGTGAAAGTAAGATTAATGGCAATGTCAAATGAGAACGAAATTGGTACAAGACTTTGCCTCGAGTTTAATATCAATTGGCGGTGATCGAGGTTGAGATTGAGTCCATATTGGTGCAAGTTTGGCTAAGTATGGTAAGAGAATAGGTTTGGATAATTTTGGTATGTCATTGACAAAGTAAAGATTTTAAGGTTTTGGTGTGACTAAAATAAGTGTTATTGACATTTTATAGAGTTTGACTATTTTGTCGAGAGGTTTGCTCGATTTGGTGAAAAATCAAATTGAAAACAAACGTAATAAGTTAAAGCACGTCAAAATAGAGATTTCAAAAATTAATAAATAAAAAGATTAAGTTGCTGACAAGTAGCCGGGGATTTATATATATATAAAATCAAAATCAAAACGTTGTTTTAATTTTCAACAGAATGAAAGTATGTTTCGTTCCCTTAAGTCTCTCAACCTAAGTTTTTGCCCCGTAATCTTCCGATGTTTGATTTTTACTCGATTTCTTTCTGCAAAATTGTAGTGCACCACAAGACCGTCAGTTCGAGCTAAGTTTCCATGGAGGAAATGAGGTATCTACTCGCAATTTGATAAATACTCAATTCAAGGCATTTTTCTTAATTCAATTTGAGTTCTCGAGATTTCTCGATTTCTTTTACAGGGTTTTGATAGAAATTAGTAAGGATTATTGTGAATTGGTATATTGGATTGGTTTGCGCCAATTTGAAATAAATCCTATAGGCATGGGTTAGGGTTTTGATGAATCGAACTAATGTGATTCAGTTGATAACCATTTTCGGATATATTTTATAGTTGATATTGATTTAAATTGGGTTTCTAGATTAATCGATTTTTGATTTTGACCCAATTTGATTCTATAGACTGTGGAAATATCTATATGTTGATATCGAGTGGTTTGGTGGTGTTTGTCAAATTTCGATGATTTAATTGCAAAAATATGGATTTGGGGACATTTTTCAGTTCAAATTAAATAAAGTTTGCCTGGTTGAAAGGCCATATTGGAAAATTCATAACTTCTTCATTAATGATCCGATTTGAGTGTTCTTGAAGTTTGTGGAAAGTAGGATATGAGTACTACAAGTTCCTTTTAGGTCATCATGATAAAAAGTTATCCCAAGTTGGCTAGTCGAAAGCCAGTCGAAACAGTTATATAAATTAATATTTTTGGGAATTGTTCTTAAGTGTACTTTGGCTACAGTTTCATCGGGTTTAATGTTGGTTTCACTTGAAGCTTGACCCATAATGTAATTGGGTATGCAAGGAAACTATTGGAACTATTTTCAATGTGGTCCGACGCTCTTGGAACCCCGATAATTAAGCTCAAAATTGGTTGGTTGTAAATAATTACTATTGATTGAATATCTTTGTACATATAACTGTAACATTGTCTGCATTCCATTTTATCATTCTTAGCCATGCATACATTGAGAGAGTGAAGGGGATAAACTTGTTTCAGAATCTGTTTTACTTGAAACTGGGTTTCAATCCTACCTCTACACCGTCTAATGAGACTAGCGGAGTTTAACACTAACAAGTTATCTTTGCATTTCTTGATCTCTTATATTGTCTCTGTACTATTTTTTGAAGTCGACATCTGATTATAGTTAGGAGGCAGAAACAGAGTAGATTGCATGTCATGTTCACGCATATATTTTATTCTTTATTTGAAAATGCAATTACATGTCTCCATATATCAAACTAACAATTTCAGGAGTACAAATCAATGTAAGAATTTACTTACCTAACATCTTCAAGTTGTTTTTTATGGTGTCAGATTCTATATGAAGACAAAGGATGAATAGACAAGACTTGAAGATTGTGGTGATTGTTTTCAAAATCTAAAGTAAATTCTTGTTTGTAAATTTTTGTTATATACATTATTTTGGGATTCTTGGGGTGAGTGTAGGACATAAAGTTTCATTGAATAGTTATGAAAGTCTTCTAAGTTATTTTGAAATCAATTAAGAAGGTCATGTTTCAATTTTGGTCTATTTGGAATTGTAAAGTCAAAATTCAGCTGTTGTACACTCTAAGTTAAGTTTATAAATTTGATTTTCCTATATGTTGTGAACTGCAGAAAATTATGAGTCCTTCTATGCCTTTTCCCAATTGTAATGTCTATTAGGTGAAAGATTTTCAAGCAAGCCACTTTTAGAGAAAGTGCTGCTAAAACTTATACAAAATATGGAGAATGATCCGTTTGATTTCTTAATTTGCTTAGTTTGAACAAATCATGAATATAAATATAGTTTTGGAGCTTTATTAAGGATTGAAATAATTTAGATTAGATTGACATGATTATAAGTGGATTAAGGTAATCTAGGCCAATAAGTCATCTTAATGACTAGGGGCTAACAATGCTTGCTTTATAAGATTGTAAAATTTAGCAACATTCCCATGAGTTTCATCATCATCACTAGGCTCATCATCTAGCTCGTTGTCATTGAAAAACTCTTAGCATAGATCCTCCAACATTATAGTCACATCATCTATTACACCAGATCCATTTATTTTATCATTAGTCATCTCCATATTGTTCTTCGTGATTAATCCATTGCATATAGGATTGTGATATTCCACGTAATTGTAAATGTTTTTCAACATCAATTATGCGCAATATTTTAGTATTTAGACAATCTTGACATGGACATCAAATCGTGTATCATTTAATATTAGCCTTCGCAAAGTCAGTGATTGATTTATCCCCTTATATACATTCCTTACTAAGTACATTAGACATCTTCATTCAACTTTGCATTGGTAAGCTCTACACCCTATTGTATTTAGTTTGCCCTTAGTAATACAAGTTCAATTACATTAACATGGTATCAAAGCTAGAGCTCTAATCCTAGCTCAGTCGACTCAGACCATTCTTTAGTGCATCTTAGTGCTCCTTCTTGTTTTGATTGCGTTTGGTGTCCTAAATGTTCGTTGTTGTCCGTTTTTTGCTTAATGTAACCAATCTGCATGTGCCTTACGCATCTCGATGTGTATGACCAAGGACCCCAACGCCAATTTGGTGTATCCGCGCATGTCACATCCAATATCCCAATCCCATCTGTTGCTTGCTTGAACAACAAGTACGAGAAGGAAAGTTATGATTTATTTATTTATTAATGTCGTTTGATACTTGAAAACAAAAGTTGGCATGATTCCCCATTTTGCCTATGCTTTCTTCTTAAGCTCACTATGGCATGCCTTAAACCTGTTTGTCTGTCTATGCATCCTGCCACGACGTCTCTACCTATTCGTCTGAATGTTCCGCATGAAATTCTACATGTTCGTCGTCATGTTGTAGTTTTGCTCGTCCTCCATATACGTCTTGCTTTTTCGCTCAAGCTGCAACATGAGTTGCAGATCTATCTGTCATGCTTGTTTGTTGCAACACATGTCGTAGATTTGCATGTACTGCCTATTTGCTGCAATGCATGTTGCAAACCTGCACGCCTTGCCTATTTATTTCAACACGTGTTGCATATATACCTGTTTGTCTGTTCGTTGCTCGTATTCATTTTGGTTTGCAAATGCAAATTGGTATGTAGTCACCACTAACAGTTTAAGGAGGGATGTTACACAACTACATAAAGTTGCTATATTTATGCGATTTCGGTATATAGGCATTACTATATTCATGTCGTAGTTACTTTCCTTACTTTTGCATTAGTAAGCTCTATAAATAAGAGCAGTACCCTATTGTATTCAGTTTGCCCTGACTTTCCCAGATTAATACAATTTCAGTTACATTAATAATAAAATGTGGATAAGGTGACTATAATTGAACTCGATGAAAATATTGAATGAAATATCAATATTAACTTTTTCATCCAAATAAGATAAAGAAAGGGAGCGACTATTAGCATTCTTATACCTTATACCAGCCCCTATTTAATTAATACATTTTTAAACTCAAATTTCTTTATGCAAAATTACAAAATAACCTCACACTAAATTCAATCATGAACTCATTTCCTTTTCATTTCTATTTTTCACTTTCTACAGCCCTCATCAACTTTAATTCTCATTCTCTACACTCCTCCCTAAATGAAACTTAAGCTCATCCCCAAATCTTATTTCACTCACTACGTGCACCTCAAATTAAAACATAAACTGACAAGGCCCATCTTACTAAGTCCTGACTTATCTCTAATTACTTAATTAGGCATTTAAACCATACAATCATCTTTTAACTTCATAATAGTTTTAATTTCAATCCTTAATAATGCTCTAAAATCAATTTACATCATTAACTGACCTCGATTCTTAGTTTATTGAAGTGGAGCAAATTAGGGATTCATAACCATATTTTGTAAGAATCTCGGCAACACTTCTCCTAAAAGTGGCATGCTGGAAGTATCACATAATACACAACATAATGGAAAGAAGCTTAGAATGACTCATAACTCCCCGCAATTTACAATATATATCAAACTTAAATCATTAAAACTAACTTCCAATGTGATGTCCTTATTTACAACCTTACAATACAAAATTAGATCAAAATTGAAACATAGACCTCTCAACTTATTAAAAACATACTTAGGAAACTTTCATAATCTATTAGAGAGAGTATTTCACGTCCTAGACTCACCGCAAAGCCCAAAACAATATATATAAACAATTTATAACAAGAAAATTAAACTTTACAACATGAAAATAATCACCAAAGATTCTCGAGCTTCTACTTTCCCTTGTTCGTGCGAGATGAGCATATCACCATCACAGCAAATAATGATGCTAAATAAGTAAACTTTACACTATCCAACACATTTGGTAATAGCAACAACACAATATGGAATAATCATAAAGCAAAATAATTGAAGAAATAAATATACAACTATGCAATCCACTCCATTTTCGTTTCCTAACTATAATCAAATGTCCACTTCCAAAAATAGTACGAAAACAATATTAAGAGCTTATGAAATGCAGAGATAACTTGTCGGCATTAAACTCCGGAATTAGTCTCACTAGCTGGAGTAGAGGTGGGATTGAAATCTCGTTTCAAGCAAATCGGACTCTAAAACAAGCTTATCCCCTTACTCTTTGTGTGCATGAAAGACCAATTATAAATGCAATTCATGCAAATAAATAAACCATATCAATGTGAGAGTCACTGCAAAGTTTACTTACAACCAAACCAACTTAAAGTTGGTTGCGTAGCCTCACACGTTGTTTCCCGGCTTTTACTTACATCCGTAAATCCTATTAAATCGTAAAATTCACATTTAAGAGTCACAACTCTATTTTAATTCTTAAAATCATATTTCAAGTTATAAGGAAGTTAAAGCATTCCCAAACTCATCTATATATTTTGCATTGGGTTATAAACTCATAATGAAGCTCAAACTACTATAAACTCCAAGAACTTCCTTTTAAAGTCTCCAAATACTCATTAGACTTAAAATAGGTCGTTACTATCTATTTAGCATCATAATAACTTATAACTCGCCTATGATTCTAAATTAAGATGTAAACTCAATTTACAATTATAAGCTTCTTATTTCAATTTATTTATTTTTAATGGATAACTTTGATTGCCCTTGACGAGACTATCACAATGAACCCAACGTTCAACCTCTTCATTGCCATGGAGTTACAGGATTGTGCCACCAAGCTCGACCGTTATCAATTGTAATATTATAAGTGAATCACCTAGACATATATCCGTCAGAGACACTAGTGTGCATCTAGAACTCCAAATGATTTTTGTCTCTTTTATATATATATATATATACAACACAACAATTTAACAACCATAGTTCACATCATTAATACTTCATTTAATTTCTCCTCAACCTAGAACAACTACAATAAAACCAACACAACAATTTCGGTAGCAACACTCCCCCTACTTGTTGTTAATCTTTTCTCTACCCCTCTCAATCAACTCATTGCAAAAACTCACACATATCTTCAATAGCTATATTGCAATCCCTTATCACTTCACTATCCTTTATTAGAGTTGTTGGTTCATTGTCCAGCAATGCTGCCACCATCTCTTTTGTGCACACAAGCATTGATCTCAACTTATGACCATAACGACTATTTCCTTCAACAATTCCAGCAGACACAAGTGAATTGAAATCGTAAATGATGAAAAAATAAATAAATAAAAGAGGCAAATAGTTAAGGAATATGTTTTGATTCGAAACCCCATTTCGTTCACCACAATATCCAAACCTCAATCACAAATCAAATCTCCATCAACAAATTATTTTACTCCCTTGCTTCATCGTCATTCCAATTCTCAATCCCTTTCTCCACTGATACGAATATCAACACCCACACTAATTAATCCACGAATTCTTTGAACAACTCAAGTTTAATTTTAACTCGCCTCAATCTAGTAGTTCATCTCACGGTCCCCCTCATTATCCACCGTGTTCACCTTCTTCTTCACCGTTCCCTGATAAGCCAGTATTTATAAGTTTTTAGTAGTTTATTTTAGTATATTTAATTATTAAAAGTATTTAAAATATATTTAATTATATTTTTGGTCAATTTTATGTGAAACGGAGTGAGCGGTTGAATTCGTGTCGAAAAAATACTCAAAATGGAGTTTTACTTGCGGTGATCGAATGTCAGACAGTTAGCCTCGAAATACGCATTGCGCGGGGTGTCGAATAACAAATAGCATATTTCAACCAATCGCAAGCCGCCACGTAGTGTGTATACATCGTCTCCTCTAATCACGCGTTGCCACGTCAGCTAGGAAGACACGCCACACACAAGCAACATCTCATCGCGTTTCAGACTCTGTCGATTTGCCTCAAGATCCGTGCTCGCACAAACTCCCAGATTTTCACTTAGAGTCGTGCGATTTTTTCTCCTTGCCACATCATGACACGTGACGCTCTCTTACTCAGCCAGGCCCGTCAGCAACGAGTGCTTCGGCCAATCACTTAATGACACGTGGCGCCGACTTACTCAAACACAACCAAAATTGCCAGGAGTTCGACGAATTATGCGGTGATACATCAGAGGCAGTGCAGCAGCGGTCTAATCCGGAGATGACACATGGCGCAGCAACAAAAAAACAATGAATCACGTTGTGACACATGGCAGAGTCCGATTTTTTATGTAAAAAATCCCTACGATGCTCCTCGGCGCACGAGTCACCTACCTAACCCCTAAAATTAGTATTCAAGTACAATTCAGAGTACTTTTATATATTAGGAACCTAGGTGTTATTAGAGAAAGAATCAATTAGTATTTTTTAGAGATCAATTATTATTTTTAGTAGTGATTTTTGAAGATGATGTCCGGCTAATCAATTTCTTGCCTAAGTCGAAGGGGAAGCAAGTTGGAATTATGGATTCATAGCATATTATGTGACATCTTTTATTTTATTATTTTATTAATTTAATTTCTCCTATTTCATTGTTATTGATTTAATGATTATGATTTAGATCTAGGGTATGTATGCGGCCGATGTATGCTTTTAGATGGACAATCTTATGTTATTTGGAATATTAGTATCTGTGTCATTGTGCTTTTAGACCAATAAATTAACAAACATTCACCCGTTTGCCGTAAAACCCTTTTGGTTCTTGAATGTACAACAATTGAATCTAGGTTAAATCGGTAGCGGTTGTGATCCGGTTATCTAGGATTAGTGTTTTCACATATCTATATTACTACGTTTAGTGTGTTAAACCTGATTGGCGGATGTCTAGGGTTATACATTAATTAGAAAAATAGTTAGTGGCAGACGTCCTGACTATCAGAATTATGGGAATTAAAAATTTGTGGCGGATGTCGATTTTCCATGGCTAATCTAGAGAATTTAAATTAATAATTTCTTGGGAAAGATTGAGGACCATTGAATGCTATTGAATCTTGATTCTGATTTGTGGAATTGGAGATTTAGGTGATTTTTCATTATTGATATTAATATTTGCGAATTCGTTTATTTTTGTTAGTTTAATTAATTATTTTATTGAATTTTCTAAAAACCCCCATTTTTTGTTAACTTGGAGTAAACTCAAGTCCTGTGGATTCGACCCCGTATTTACCACTACTACACCCTTGTGGTTGGTAACTAAATTACGGGTTATATTCGGCACGCACGACACGTGATCAAATTTTGGCGCCGTTGCCGGGGACTTAGTCTTTACTCTGAGTTTAGGCGTTAGTTTGTTATATTAATTATTTTTAACGTTAGTTTAGTTAATTTATTTATTTTGTTAGTTAGATTAATAATTAATTGTTTTTTTATTATTAGTTTAGTTTATTTAATTAATTTTTATTAGTTTAATTAATTTATTTTTATTTACTTTGAGTTTAGGTTTCTTTTCTTTTTTTCTTTTTATTATTATTTTATTTATTTATTTATTTATTTTAGTTTTATGCTACCACACCTCACTCGGTCAAAATCGGCCGGTTCATTATTACCTTTTGACCCTGAACCAGAGATAACTTTTCATAGGTGGATTAGAGAGACCCAACTTAGGCAATAGTAGGGCCAAAATCCTCTGAACATGGTTGCAAATCGCCAAATCACCATGGGTCACGCCAATCACGAGCTTCAAGCTCTTTTGGCACAACAAACCCTTTGGATCAACTATCAGATTAATGCTGGAGACTTTAAGTTGAGGTCTGGGTTCATTCATCTCCTACCATCCTTCCATGGTGGTGAGAATGAAGACCCTATCACTTTCCTGAAGGAGTTTCATACTATCTGCAAGTCAATGAAACTCTCCAATGCGGACGAGGAAACGGTTAAGCTCAGATCTTTTTCGTTCGGCCTTAAAGACAAAGCCAAGGAATGGCTTTTCTACCTTCCGCATGGATGCATTAATTCCTGGAATGATATGGCAACCACGTTTTTGAATGAATATTTCCCCGAGGATAGAGTTGTTCAGCTCATCAAGGAAGTTTGCTGTATCAAAATGAAGCCGACCGAATCATTTGGCGCATATTGGGATCGCTATAAGCGAATGATTGCTAGTTGCCCGCAACATGGCCAATCCGAGAAGGCCATAGCTCGATTCTTCTATGTTGGCACGTCTCCAATGGAACGACGCATGATCGATAATGCGTGTGGGGGTCACATTCGAGACAAAACTCCATCCCAAATGAAGCAACTATATGAGGACATCGCATAATGGTCACGCCTTTTATGGTGATCTCGATGCTACTGCTTACCGAAGTCTGACTACACGCAATATCTCAAGTTTCACTGACCAGAAAATTGACCAAATAGCCTCTATGATGGAACGTCTCCTATCATCCGGTATAGTGGAGGCAAAAGTTTGTGGCTACTGTGCTGCTACAAATCATGAAACTGATGAATGTCCTACACTCTTTAATGATGATCAACAGGCCAATGCCATGGGTAATCAGTTCCAAGGGCCTTCTAGAGTCCCATTCGGGAATACCTATAATCATGCCATAGTCAGGAACAACCCAAACTTCAGTTACCGGCCTCATAATCAGAATTATCAAACCTTCATCCCCATAGGTCAACCGTTGCCTGCACCCTCCAATAATTCCTCTTCACTTGAGGATATGAGTAAAGCCCTTATGAACCAACAAAGCCAAGTTATGAATGAAATGAACCAATTCAGGGCTACCACCGAGAAATCCTTCATCGAACTCAAATCGATGGTCCGAACTATTCAAGTTCAAGTAGACCAAAAGGCACAGAAGATTGGACGTCTCGAGGATAAGGGAAAGTTGCCTTCGCAACCTTACCCGAATCCTAACGCGAGTGCTAACGCAGTTACACTCTATAGTGGTACAGAGCTGGAGGGACACAAAGGGACAATAGGTTATCTAATGCCCAAGACCAGGCAAATGAGGAAGAACACGAGGTAGTAGTGACTCCATCTGCCCCTAAATAGATGGTAACTACTCAAAAGGAAGCACCACCCACATTTAAGGTCAAACCTCCTTTTCCACAACCACTCATCCTAGATAAGAAAAATGAGGAAGAGAAAGAAATTCTCGAGACCTTTTGGCGAGTGGAAATCAATATTCCACTTTTCGACGCTCTGAAGCAAGTCCCTAGGTACGCAAAGTTTCTTAAGGAACATGCATTAACAAAGGGAAACTAAAAGGCAATGAAAAAGTCCAAATGGGAGAAACCGTCACGGCTATCCTATAAAAGAAGTTGCCCCCTAAATGCAAGGATCCTGGGATGTTCTCAGTACCTTGTGTTATAGGTGATGTAAGCATTCAGAGAGCTATGTGCGACCTTGGCGCTTCCATTAATGTTATGCCATTATCTATTTATGAGACCTTGCATGTAGGCCCATTGGAGGAGACTGTTATTGTCATTCAATTAGCAGACCGTTCCGTTGTCAGACCTGTCGGTATTCTCGAGGATGTTCTAGTTCGAGTGAACAAGTTTGTGTTTCCTGCCGACTTCCATGTGGTCGATACGAAAGAGGATCCATTCTCCGATGCTTCATCATTACTCCTTGGACGTCCTCTTACCATGGAGTTCGATGGTGAAGTCATCAAGTTTAACATCTACGATGCGATGCGATACCCCAACGATGTATCTTCTGTGGTGTGTACCATGGACTGTGTGGATCCACTCGTTGAGCAGACCTTCCTCACGAGTGGCGATGATGGAGTTAAAGTAGTGTTAGAGTATCATCTAGACACTACTCAAACCCACGAGAGTGATCTGACCTTCGATACTGATGTCGAATATGTTGTTTTGAGTTGGATTCAATCCAACCCCTGCCCCCAAACGTCCATTATTTGGATTTACCTACTTCTAACTCTGAACTTTCTCCCTCATTGGGTAAAGCTCCCACACTTGAGCTGAAACCATTACCTGAGCACTTAAAGTACATGTTTTTGGGTGAGAATGACACACTCCCTATGATTATCTTAGCCAAACTTACACATTTGGAGGAAGAGAGGCTCCTTCGAGTACTCCGGGAGTTTAAACAGGCTATTGGGTAGACCATAGCAGATATCAAAGGTTTGAGCCCTTCCACTTGCATGCATCATATATACGGAAGAAGGGTCAAAACCTACAAGAGAAGCCCAGAGGAGGCTCAATTGATGGACATCGTGAATAAGGAGATACTGAAGCTCCTTGATGCTGGCATGATTTACCCCATCTCTGATAGTAAGTGGGTAAGCCCTATCCAGGTGGTCTTTAAGAAAACGGGAGTCACGGTAGTAACAAATTCACATGATGAGTTCTTTCCAACCCGCATTCAAAATGGATGGCGGGTATGCATTGACTACATGAAGTTAAACGTTTCCACCAGGAAGGATCACTTCCCCCTACTATTTATTGATCATATGTTGGAGAGACTAGCCGGTCGTTCTCATTACTATTGTCTTGACGGTTATTCCAGTTTTCATCATGGATATAATTTTATTAGTTTTTGATTATGATTTTAGGTTTTTATTTTTTGATTGCGACAAAGATTTCAGCGACAGACATGATCTGTCACTAATCTGTTGCAATCTAGTTTTGGGACAATGAAGTAGGAAAGTAGCAACATATCTGTCTGTTGCTAATTCATTTTATTCTTATAGTGTAATTTTCATGGATATAGAATTTTGTGTGGTCTTTAAACTTTTTTAGTTCTTGGGTTTCATAGTTACCTGCACTTGAATGCAAGAAATTGATTTACTAGGAATTTGCAGTTTAAGGGCTTTTATTATTTTTTTATCAGTATAATTATTTGCATAGTCGATTTGTTTAGTTTGGTGTGTGCTTTCGAATGCTATGATCATAATATCTATGTAGGCATTCTACATTTATTTATACATTTTACGATTTCACCTGGATAGAAAGAAAATAAATCAGTCTCTCGTTTGTCGCTGTGCCTTTCTTATAAGGTAAGAAAAACTTTTCCTGGCTAAAGTTTTTTGTTTTTATTTATTATTTTTTTGGGTTTGCATTACTTTGTTGAGTTATTTTTTTTTTAGATTGTCGAATTAGTTTTAGCTACAATATGGAGTTACAGGATCAATGAATTCTTTTGTTGAGCTAATTTGATTATCTTATTCACCTCTCTTTGAATAGCATGTCACTTTTTTTTTCTTTGGAATAGTAGGTTTGCTTCTTCGTTTCATAATGTTTTTTTGATAGTAGGTTGCAGTTTGTTGTTGGTAATAGGAACTAATTGATAGTCATACAACCTCTTACTAGGTTCTGCCTCTGATGATTTTTTTCAGGTGCTGTCTATTCCCATTCCTTTCAAGTGTGTGCTCGTACCTGAGCTCAAAGACGAACTCGTCTTTTCTGCCCCTTCAGCTAATATTGCTTCGAAGATATCGCCAGTTCTTAAACTTTGCTTTGATGGAAAGTAGTCCTTTGACTATGCTGATTTTGTGAAGGCCGTGCTGCATCAAGCTTTACGAAAATTAGATTTTCCATTTTGTAGGTAGTTTGAGAACAAATATATTTCTTTTTTGTTGTAATTTAATGTTATGGAAAATTTAAATCCTTAAAAAAAAGAACAATTTAAAAAGTTTTGGTTGAGCTTTGTATGTTAATGTTGTTATAATATTAAAAGTAATAATGCTTAGTATTCTTATAGCACGTTGATTTTTTTTTCTTTCTTTTTCTATTTCTTGTATTTATTCTCTTTTGTTGTGAGAAAGATGATGAGAGAATTCTAAAAACCTCGCTTCAGATGTATGACTTCTCTAAATCGTAATTCATAAATGAATATTTCATAACCATGTTTTCAAATTTTAAAATGTATTAAACGCGTCATTATTACCATACGACCCTGTGTTAAGCCTTCCGAGCATGTGCCACATAGTAATTGTGATGAGTGACTGTGTTCAATGAATCATTTCTTAAAACATTATCATCAAACTAAGCATTCACATAAAAGAACCTATGAGTGCAATAGAACACACACCAAAATCCACTATTTCGACTTAATATAAGAAAAAAAACTTAAAATATCAATACATCGATTAATCGGTAATTTAAATAAAAAAAAATCTCATTGATATTTCTAAGACAAAGAGTACAAAAGTTGTAACAACCCGTTACCTTAAGTTGGTGATTAGTATTAATCCGAGTCCTAATTAACTCAAGTTAGGCTCGTGGTTAGGGATGGCAAAAAATATTCAGACTCGTTTATCCGCATTTGTCCAGACCCGCTTTAAATGTGTCCAGACATAATTTTTTCAAAATAAATACGAGTCCGAATATATTTTTTTGTTCATTTTAAAAAATGGATCCGGGTCCAGACAAATTTTCTTAAAAAATGAGTACTCGTTTAGCGATTAATTTAAATAATGTTTTATTTTTATAAGGATATTTTGAAACTTTCATGATGTTTGTACTGTAATTTCACTAATGATGATGTTATTTTTATATGAAAACTTGTAAGACTTGAATTTTGAATATATAACATGTCTTTTTTATAATGATGGAATGCATGACAACATTAAAATCATGCATTTTTGTTAACAATTAGGTGAAAAAGATTATTTATTATATTAAAAAATGAGTCCGACAAAAAAAAGGTCTTGTATGTTTTGAAAACATACAGGTCCAAATACAAAAAGTGTCCATTTCAAAAAGAGTACGGGTCCTGACACTATTTTTAGTTATTATTAAGAGGGGGTGTCTGGACCCGTATCCGTTCGGACCTTTTTTTGCCACCCTTACTCATGGTTAAGTCTAGCAGACCTAGATTAGCATGTATATGTGTTTGTGTGATTATTTATGTTTGTTTAGAATGTTTAATGAATTTTATAGGTGGTGGTATTAATAGGAGATCCATACAAGCCTATAATTGGAAAATGAACAATTAAATAATAAAAGGTGGTCACATGAAATGAATGTGCATGATAAGTCGCAATTTATATGTATTTAATAGTTTATTTTAGTATATTTAATTATGCAAATTATCTAAAATATATATTTAATTATATTCTTTTGTCGTTTTTAGGTGAAACGGAGTGTGCGGTTGAATTCGTGGCGGAAAAATACTTAAAATGGAGTATTTACTTGTAGTAATCGGATGTTCGACAATTTTTTTCGAGTTACGTGTTACGCGGTGGGTAGAATGTGAGACAACATATTTCAACCAATTATACGCTGCCACTTCAGCGGTTCTCATCACAACAGCTGACAAGTGGCGCGTTTTCACCCTTTCCAATCACGTCATCAAAGTCGGTTCAACCAATGGGAGAGCGCCACATCACGCTTACACCGCTAGCTCGCAAGCTGGGCACCAACTTGCAAGCAAGGCACTAGCTCCAACAATCAAAAGCTGCCACATGTCCCCATATCAGCGTTTGCAACCACGTCACAAACCAACAACATTTCTCCTTGCACAGTAGCTGTTGATTTGCCTCGGGATGCACATACTCACAAACTCCCACATTTTCGGCCGAACTCGCTCGACTCACTCCACCTCCTAAGCATGCCACGTGGCGCTCACTCACCCACGCACAGCACGTCATCACGAGTTGTTTTGGCCAATCAAACGTTGGCACCTCAGCGCAACAACAACAGGCAAACCAATTGCGCTACGACGCGTTACGGAAACCTATTTTCAAGCCAAAAATAGCCCTACGATGCTCGTCGACGCACGTGTTATGAGACTAACCTCCAAAATTAGTTTCTCTCACCTATAGAGAGCAATTTTTATTATTTTTTTTATATTTCATTGTTATTGCTTTTAATGATTATGGTTTAAATCTAGGGTGTGTATATTGTCAGTTCATGCTTTTAGGTGGACAATCTATAATTATTTTGACTATTAGTATCCGTATAACTGTGCTTTCGGACCAATAAAGTTACAAATACTCACCTATTTGCCGTCAAACCCTTTTAGTTCTTAAGTATGCAAAAATTCAACCTAGCTATCGAGATTAGGGGAATTATGAATTTCTGGCAGACGTCAATTTTTCATAGCTAATCTAGGAGAAATTGAATTAATAACTTTTTGGGATGATTGATGACCATTAAATGCCATTGAATCTTGATTCTTGCTTGTGGAACCGTAGACTCGGGTGATTTCTTCTAATCGATATTATTTTTGCGAATTTTCTTATTTGTGCTAGTTTAGTTAATTATTTCATTTAACTTTCTGAAAACCCCCCATTTTTAGTTAACTTGGAGTAAAACTCAAGTCATGTAGATTCGACCTTGTATTTACCACTACTACACCCTTGCGGTTGGTAATTCGATTGTAGGTTATATTTGGCACGCACAACACGTGACCAAGTTTTGGCATCATTGCCGGGGACTTAGTCCTTACTATGAGTTTAGGTTTCTTTAGTTTTTTTTTTTTTTTTTTTTAGTTTTATGCTACCACACCTCACTTGGTCAAAATTGGTTAGTTCATTGTTACCTTTCGATCCTGAACCACACAAAACATTTTATAGGTGAATTAGAGAGACCCAACTTAGGTAAAATCGCCAAATCACCATGGGTTACACCAATTAAGAGCTTCAAGCTCTTTTGGCGCGACAACCCCTCTGCATCAGCTATCCGGATAATGCTGGAGACTTTGAGTTGAGGTTTGAGTTCATTCATCTCCTACCATCCTTCTATGGCGACGAGAATGAAGATCCTGTCACTTTTCTGAAGGAGTTTCATATAAACTGCAAGTCAATGAAACCCTCCAATGCGGACGAGGAAACGGCCATGCTCAGATCTTTTCCGTTTTGCCCTAAAGACAAAGCTAAGGAATGACGTTTCTACCTTCCGCATGACAGCATTAACTCATGGAATGAAATGGCAACCACGTTTTTGAATGAATACTTCCCTGAGGATAGAGTTGCTCAGCTCATCAATGATATATGCAGCATCAAAATGAGGTCGGGCAAATCATTTGGCACATATTGAGATCGCTATAAGCGATTGATTGCTAGTTGCCCGTAGCGTGGCCAGTATGAGAAGGTCAAAGCTCGATTCTTCTATTTCGACATGTCGCTCATAGAACGACGCTTGATTGATAATACGTGTGGGGGTCACATTCGAGATAAAACTCCAACTCGAATGAAGCAATTGTATGAGGATATCGCACAACAGTTACGCCTTTATGGTGATCTTGATGCTACTGCTCACCGAAGTTTGACTGCAGGGAGTGTCTCGAGTTCCATTGACAATAAAATTGATCAACTAACCTTCATGATGGAACGTCTCCTTTCCTTTGGAAAAGTGCAATTCAAAGCTTGTGGCTTTTGTACTGCCACAAATCATGCAATTGATGAATGTCCTACTCTCTTTGAGAACAATCAACAGGCCAATGCCATGGGTAATCAGTTCTAGGGACCTTCTAGAGTCCCACTTAGGAATACATATAATTATGCAATAGCGAGGAACAACCCGAACTTAAGTTACAGGCCTCAAAATCAGAACTATCAAACCTTCGTCTCTAGAGGTCAACCATTGCCTACACTCTCCAATAATTCCTCCTCACTTGAGGATATGTTGAAAGCCCCTTATAGGTCAACAAAGCCAATTTATGAGTGAAATGGCCAAATTCAAGGCTACCACCGAGAAATCCATCATCGAAACATATTCGGCGGTCTGAACGCTTCAAGTCGAGTGGACCAAATGACACGGTAGAATGGACATCTTGAGGATAAGGGAAAGTTGCCTTCGCAATCTTACCCGAATCCTAACGCGAGTGCTAACGCAGTTACATTCCAAAGTGGTAAAGAGCTGGAGGGACCCAAAAAGAACAAGGGGTCATTTGATTCCAAAGACCAGGCAAACGAGGAAGAACACGAGTTAGTAGTGACTCCGTTTGTCCCTAAACAAATTGTAACTACTCAAAAGGAAGCACCACCCACATTTAAGGTCAAACCTCATTTTCCGCAACGACTCATCCTAGATAAGAAAAAATGAGGAAGAGAAAGAAATTCTCAAGACCTTTCTATGAGTGGAACTTAATATTCCACTCCTCGACACTCTGAAGCAAGTCCATAGGTACGAAAAGTTTCTTAAGGAACTATGCACTAACAAAGGGAAACTGAAAGGCAACGAGAAATCTCAAATGGGAGAAACCATCACGGCTATCCTACGGAAGAAGTTGCCTCCTAAATGCAAGGATCCTGAGATATTCTCAGTACCTTGTGTTATAGGTGATGTAAGCATTCAGAGGGCTATATGCGACCTTGGCGCTTCCATTAATGTCATGCCATTGTCTATTTATGAGACATTGCATGCAGGCCCATTAGAGGATGCTGGTATTATCATTCAGTTGGCAGACCTTTCCATTGTCAGACTTGTTGGTGTTCTCGAGGATGTTTTAGTTCGAGTGAACGAGTTTGTGTTTCCTGCTAACTTTTACGTGGTAGATATGAAATATGAGCCATTCCCCAATGCTTCGTTAGTACTCCTTGGACGTCCATTTTTAAAAATGACGAAGACGATGATAGATGTTGATGATGGATCTCTTAGGATGGAGTTTGACGGTGAAGTCATCAAGTTTAACATCTATGACAGGATGGGATACCCCAGTGATGTGTTGTCTGTCGTGTGTACCATGGATTGTGTGGATCCACTCATTCAACAGACCTTGCTCACAAGTGGTGATGATGAAGTTAAAGTAGTGTTAGAGCATCATTTCGACACTACTCAAATCCACGAGAGTTATCTGGCCTTCGACACTGATGTCGAGGATGTTATTTTCAAGTTGGATTCATTCCAACCCCTACCCCCAAGTGTTTATCAATTGGAGTTGCCTACTTCTGACTCCGAACTTTCTCCCTTATTGGTTAAAGCTCCAACACTTGAGCTGAAGTGAATACCTGAGCACCTAAAGTATATATTTTTGGGAGAGAATGACACACTCCCTGTGATCATCTTTGCCAAACTTACATATTTGGTGGAAGAGAGGCTCCTCCGAGTACTCCGGGAGTTTAAATAGACTATTGGGTGGACCATAGCAGATATCAAAGGTTTGAGCCCTTCCACTTGCATGCATCATATATATGGAAGAAGGGTCAAAACCTACAAGAGAAGCCCAGAGGAGGCTCAATCCGCTCTTGATGGACATCATGAATAAGGAGATACTGAAGCTCCTTGATGCTGGCATGATTTACCCCATCTCTGATAGTAAGTGGGTAAGCCCTATCCAGGTGGTCTTTAAGAAAATGGGAGTCACGGTAGTAACCAATTCACATGATGAGTTGTTTCCAACCCGCACTCAAAATGGATGGCGGGTATGCATTGACTACATGAAGTTAAACGTTTCCACTAGGAAGGATCACTTCCCCCTACTATTTATTGATCAGATGTTGGAGAGACTAGCCGATTGTTCTTATTACTATTGTCTTGACGGTTATTCCAATTTTCATCAAAATTTCGGTAGCACCTGAAGACCAGGAAAAGACGACCTTCACCTATCCGTTCGACACTTTTACCTATCGGCGCATGCCCTTTGGGTTATTCAATGCACCTGCCACCTTTCAAAGGTGCATGGTGAGTATCTTTTTCGATTTGGTTGGACATTTCATTGAGGTCTTCATGGATGACTTTACTGTTTATGGTAATTCGTTCGATAGTTGTCTTAGTAATCAGACAAAGGTACTCAACAGGTGTATCGAGAGTAACTTGGATCTGAACTATGAAAAGTGTCATTTTATAGTAGAACAAGGTCTTATTTTGGGACACATTGTCTCAGCCAGAGGCGTAAAGGTAGACCAAGCTAAAATTGATGTTATCGAGAAACTTCCCTACCCTACGAATGTGTGGCAGATTAGATCTTTCCTTGGACACTCTGGTTTTTACTATCATTTCATAAGGACTTTTCAAAAATAGCACAACCTCTATGTCGTCTACTTCAAAAGGACATACCTTTTGAGTTTGATAAGGCATGTAAGAGTGCATTTGATGCACTGAAAGACTCACTTACTAGCACACAAGTGATTCATGCCCCTAATTAAGAGCTTCCATTTGAAATTACGTTTGATGCTAGTGATTATGCAGTGGGTGCAGTCTTGGGACAGAGAGTCGGGAGAGCTTCACATCTCATTTACTATGCTTCTCGTACTCTAGACGCTGCTCAGATGAACTACACCACTACTAAGAAGGAGCTCCTTGCTGTTATCTTTGTATCTGAGAAGTTTCGGCCTTACTTTTTGGGAACCAAGGTTACCATTTACTCTGATTATGCTGCCTTGAAGTACCTGATGAGCAAAAAGGATTCCAAACCTAGGCTCATTAGATGGATACTCCTACCACAAGAGTTTGACATCACGATCAAAGATAAAAGTAGTGCAGAGAATCTAGTCGCAGACCATCTCAACAGAATTAAAAATGGTGAGAGTCCTACCCCTCTTATAGATGATTTCCCTGATGAGCACATCTATGTTGTTATGGACGATCTTCCCTGGTATGCCGATTCGGTGAACTATATCACTTCGGGTGAGCTATCTCCTCACCTTTCGAAGGCTCAGAAGAATAAAGTAAAGAGTGATGCTAAGTACTATGTATGGGATGACACGTACTTATGGAAATTTTGCTTCGACCAGGTTATCAGGCGTTGTGTTCCTCAGACCGAGAGTCATTCCATATTGGCTTTTTGTCATACTTACGCCTGCGGAGGCCACTTCGGTCCCCGTCGGACAGCTAGGAAAGTTCTTGATAGTGGGTTTTACTGGCCCACCATTTTCCATGATTCATACATGTTTACCAAGACTTGTCCTAACTGTCAAAAATCTGGTAATCTTAGTCATCGAGACCAAATGCCACTTACCCCGATTCGTATTTGTGAGATATTTGACGTTTGGGGTATAGACTTTATGGGACCGTTTCCAGTGTCATTTGGTAATGTTTACATACTATTGGCAGTGGACTACATGTCTAAGTGGGTGGAAGCTAAGGCTACGCGCGCTAATGACTCCAAAGTGGTATGTGAATTCCTTAAATCGAGGATTTTCACAACATTTGGTACCTCACGAGCCCTGATCAGTGATAGAGGCACTCATTTCTGTAACCGTATGGTTGAAATCTTTTGAGGATGTATAATGTCACTCATCGAACGTCTACAGCATATCATCCCCAAACGAGTGGCTCTGGCAGAGGTCTCTAATAGAGAGATCAAATCCATCTTGGAAAAGACGGTGAATCCTACTCGTAAAGATTGGAATGCACGTCTTGATGATGCAGTTTGGGCTTACCGAACGTCGTTTAAAATGCAAATTGGGATGTCCCCATATCGCCTTGTGTTTGGCAAAGCTTGCCACTTGCCAGTCGAGCTTGAGCATAAATCCTACTAAGCTGTGAAATAGTTTAAGATGAAGCTCGATGAAGCAGGAAAAGAGAGAAAGCTAAATATCCAAGAGTTGGAGGAAATCAGGAACAACGCGTATGAAAATGCGCGAATTTATAAATAAAAAACTAAAGCGTTCTATGATAGCAATCTCTCTAGGAAATCTTTCTGTGTTGATCAAAAAGTGTTTTTATTTCAGTCACGTCTTAAGATTTTTGCAGGTAAGATGAGATCGAGGTGGACATGACCATATATTGTGACTGCGGTGTATGATCACGGAGCAGTGGAGATTCAAATTATGGAGACTGGTAATGTATTTAAGGTGAACGGCCACAGATTGAAGATCTTCTATGAAGACTTCCCGAGCCATGATGTGGAGGTCGTTTCACTTGCAACACCGGTCTATATTGATTGACAGACTCCGACCAAGTCGAGCCAACGACTTTAACCAAAAGTGCTATTGGGAGGCAGCCCAAACTTTGATAAGTATTATTTAGTTTATTTATCTTCATATTTTCTTTCTTATTTTGCATGAATTTGTATCATTTTCTTCCTTTTATTTTTATCATATTCTTTCACCATCTTGTTTGTTTTATATGTGTGAATCTCTTGACTTGTTTACAACCTTGCGGACAAGGTTCAGAATAAGTTTGGGGTGTTTTAGGGATTGTCGATTGTTTTGGATGGATTCTATTGTGAAAAACCGCAGGTGACATTGTTTAATTTTTTTTAGACGAGATCGTTTTATTTTTTATGGGTTATATGCGGATATTGGATGGTAATGGTGGTATTTTATATCATTTCTTTCATTTCTTGTCTATTCATATTCCTTTCTCGTTTCATTAGGAATTGATACAATTTCATGTATATATTTAGTATGTTTAATTTATTTTAGAGTAACCCGAAACTTTGTTCATGCCTTTGGTTGTGGATGAGTAAACTATAGTTGCCTTTTTAACTTGAAACTTAGAGAAAATTAGGAGAAACACTTAATCAAGTTGTAGCTCAGCATTTTTATGATTTCATGATTAGAGACTGAGATGACGGTTAAACTTAGTGCTAGATAACGAAAATGAGTAAACGGTTATGCAAGTTATATTATTTTAACCCACATTGGGGGATTTGCTTGATTATAGTGAAAATGAGAAGTACTAACATGAGTTTTTCTAATAAAAATAATAAAAAAAAGAGTCCCACAGGTTTCCGCAGCAAATGGAGCAGGGAATCTTGTGGTGGGAAAAAGTGAGAAAAATGGTCCACAGGAAATGGAGAAGGGATCGTACTACTTGAAAAAAGAAGAGGTTGATGAAAAATAATGAAAAAAAATGAAAAAAAAAAAAAGGTGGAAGTTGTAAAACTCCTCAAATAAAAGATTTAGTTCGAGTGCTTTCACTCTATTAAGTAAGATTTTGAACTTGCGTGGTTTAATTGTATAGACTAATAAAACTTGTGATTAGTTTATGGCCTTTGTATTGACCGATTCTATGTTTTGAAAGTGAGATCTTAATTGTGTTTGACTTGCGAGACTTGACATATCATAACTCTGAAGTTTTTTGAGTTACTTGTTAATTTGGTGACTATGTAAACTAAAGGGACTCCATGAATTTGGGCCGGGTATAGGATTAGTTGAGTCAGTACATTATTATATTAGGAGTCTAGTTTAGTTTGTGTTGTCATTTACACCTTTGCTCGGGACGTGCAAAGTCTTAAGTTTGGGGTATTTGATAAGTAAGTATTTATAAGTTTTTAGTAGTTTATTTTAATATATTTAATTATTAAAACTATTTAAAATATATATTTAATTATACTTTTGGTCAATTTTAGGTGAAACGGAGTACGCGGTTGAACTCATGGCGGAAAAATACTCAAAATAGAGTATTTACTTGCAGTGATCTGATGCCGGACAATTTACCTCGAAATATGTGTTGCGCAGGGTGTCGAATAACAACAACATATTTAAACCAATCGCAAGACACCACGTAGCGTGTCTACATCATCTTCTACAATCACGCGTTGCCACGTCAGCCAGGAAGACACGTCACACACAAGCAATATTTCGTCGCGTTTTAGACTCCGTTGATTTGCCTCGAGATCCGTGCTCGCACGAACTCCCAGATTTTCGCTTAGAGTTGCGCGATTTTTGTCCTTGCCACGTCATGACAGATGACGCTCTCTTACTCGGCCAGACACGTCATCAACGAGTGTTTCAGCCAATCACGTAATGACACGTGGCACCGACTTACTCAAACACAACCGAACGCGCCAGGAGTTCGGCGAATGATGCGGCGACACATCAGAGGCGGTGCAGCAGCAGTCCAATCCGGAGATGACACGTGGCACGACAAAAGAAAAAATAGCGAATCCCGTTGTGACACGTGGCAGAGTCCGATTTTTGATGTAAAAACACAACTACAATGCTCCTCGGCACACGAGTCACCTACCTAACCCCTAAAATTAGTATCCAAGTACAATTTGGAGTACTTTTATATATTCGGAACCTAGGTATTATCTGAGAAAGAATCAATTAGTATTTTTTAGAGATCAATTATTATTTTTAGTAGTGATTTTTGAAGATGATGTATGGCTAATCAATTTCTTACCTAAGTCGAAGGGGAAGCAAGTCGGAATTATGGATTCATAGCATATTATGTGACATCTTTTATTTTATTATTTAATTAATTTAATTTCTCCTATTTCATTTTTGTTGATTTAATGATTATGATTTAGATCTAGGGTATGTATGCGGACGATGTATGCTTTTAGATGGACAATCTTATGTTATTTGGAATATTAGTATTTGTGTCATTGTGCTTTTAGACCAATAAATTAACAAACATTCACCCGTTTACCGTAAAACCCTTTCGGTTGTTGAATGTACAACAATTGAATTTAGGTTAAATCGGTAGCAGTTGTGATCCGGTTATCTAGGATTAGTGTTTCCACAGATCTATATTACTGCGTTTAGTGTGTTAAACCTGATTGGCGGATGTTTAGGGTTATACATTAATTAGGGAAATAGTTAGTGGTGGACGTCCTGACTATTGGAATTATGGGAATTAGGAATTTGTGGCGGATGTCGATTTTCTATGGTTAATCTAGGAGAAGTTAAATCAATAATTTTTTGGGAAAGATTGAGGACCATTGAATGCTATTGAATCTTGATTCTGATTTGTGGAACTAGAGATTTAGGTGATTTTTCATTATTGATATTAATTTTTGCGAATTTTTTATTTTTGTTAGTTTAATTAATTATTTTATTGAATTTTTTGAAAACTCCCATTTTTAGTTAACTTGGAGTAAACTCGAGTCATGTGGATTCGACCCCATTTTTACCACTACTACACCCTTGTGGTTAGTAACTCGATTACAAGTTATATTTGGCACGCACGACACGTGATCATTCCCATCTTCACCGTGATCCACCGGCCACAACGATAGGGTGTTAGAGAGAGCAACAACAGAGCAATCAAAAGAATAAGAGAAAAATATGGGAATTAGGCCCATGCATGATTGAGTGTTGATTAAAGAGAGAGATCAACAAAAAGGCACAATAGTGGAGAGGAAGACGAAAGGGTCAGGGCCGAAAGACACCAAGAGATACCAGTAGAGAGGGAGACGACAAGATGAAGATAGTACCTATTTATTTCCAACAACATCATGAACAAACTTCTCCTTCCCCTGTCATTCACACCTTAACAAAGCCTAAACTTATTGTTCTTCATCTATGTCCGCCACCATGAGAGATTTATGAGAGACAGTTGAGAGAGAGAACCGAGATTGAGGGACAGAGTTGTGCTAAATAGAGAGCCATGAGAGTGGAAGACGAAGACTTGTGTTAAATAGAGAGCCATGAGAATGGAAGACAAAGAAGACGTTGAAGAGTAAAGGGGTTTGATCGATGGGAGGGAGAGAAAATGACTGTTGAAGACGAAAAGGTGAGAGGATCCACTTGGGCTCTATTTGGCAAGGCTAGCTGATAATCTAGCTGATAGCCGATAAACTAGCTGATAGCTGATAATTTACTAATTGGTAGCGGAAAGCTGATAATCTAGCTGATCAACTAAAAATTGTTTGGAATGATAGCTGATTGATTAGCTAATAAATGCAAAATGACAATAAAGGACTTACGACATAATTAAGTATATTATTTATATAATCATATAATTAATTATTTTAAATAAGTCTATATTTTATTTACAAAATACAAATTAGTACCATAAAATAATTTATAATATTTAGAAAACTAAATTATGTGTGTCGATAAATGCTAACATGAAAATAACTTTATATTAATTTATAAGAATTCGCAAAAAAACCACATGTAAATAAAATACAATAAACGACTTGGATAACTATACATATGTCTAACGCATCATCCATAATTGAGAAACAATGTTATTGCGAATATTCTTCATTTCTAGAGAAGAATATTTTTTAAAAATATGTAGGATAGCCCACCACTCGAACACTACATTAAAAAATATTTTTAGAACATCTAAAAATATTTTTATACTCGACGTTGTTAAAACTTATTTAATATGTAGTAAATATCTAACAAGATTATCTATAATTAAGAAATTAATGTGTAATGATTTTTAATTTTAGTGAAATTCTTTATTTTATAATATTTAGCTAATTATTAATCATTATTTTTTTCATTAACAATATTAAGCTATATGTTAATTTGAAATTCAATAAGTTTTAATAATGTATTATATAACTGTTGGTCTAGCCTAGAAGAGCTTGAAATGCTGGTTTCGCATCTGCCAACTCTACCAGTTGTAGTTGCTAAAAACTATTCCACCAGTCGTGTTTTCAATTAAGAACTAGCTCAATGGGGCATTGTGTAGTTGGACCAACCAAACATGCAACCAAAAAAATAGAAAAAAAAATTTGTAAGATGAGACACCTCAACAGTTGAATTTCTCAAGAGACGAGGCGCCTCAACAGTTGCATCCACATATGATTAATGATGGGCAGAAGATATCAATGCTTAAAACTCTATTTCTATTTCTATTTTATGCTCATCATATGGCACATGATTCAAAACTCTAATTCTATTTTATGCTCATCAGATGACGCAATTCATTTTAACATCTATTGCCCTGTGGCACAAAGTATATGCATCGAGCGAACTCTAAAGAAGATGAACTCTAAATAATCTCATTGCAGAATTCATCGAATAGGCATCGAAAAAAAAACTTACTAAACTACGTTCATAAAAAAACCTACTAAGCTGAATAAGAAGATATCGGGGAGATCACCTATGAAATAAAAAAAATTACAGAACTAACACTTGATATCGTACAAATATGGTCCTTCAACCCAAGATTCCAGTCTCTAATGCCCGACCGCTAAAGAGAATTAACAAAGCCTGAACGATAGAGAGATAGCCAACTCCAAAAGAACAAAAAAGCAACGCTGAAAATCCTTAACGTGATATAGCAAATCTGTTTGTATTTATCCCTCTTTGGTTTCTAATTTCACGAGCTACTATTATTCGCGGGGTTTGTTTAAGTATTTGCGTATTTTGTTTCCACTAATTTGCAATGTCATTAATTTATTCATACTGTAAAAATAACGGTATAATCGCGAGAAAAATTCCAAACGACAGATTTTCGGCTCAAACGCTACTAAGAGTAGCGTTTAAATTGGGCGCTTATCATCTATATTATTTTTAAAATAAGCTACAAACCAAACACAGCTTAACAAATAAACTAGCGTATCAGCTAGCTGATAAGCCAGTTTGTGCTTACCAAACAGAGCTTTGATCTAACCCCTTTTTTATATATTTTTGGTCAAATGACCAAACTGACCCTCGTTACTTATCGCATCAATATAAATCAAATGCCATCCATGGTTTTTTTACATTTTCTTTTTATTAGTCATGTTTATCTCTTCAATTTTTAAACCTAAATTAACCCCAATAATTACTCCAATTTCATAGAAAATTAAGAAAACTCCCAACGTGCTCTAAAACTAGTGGACACCGCATTTACACCTCCACATAACTCTATTCTGTGACGAATAGTGCATAATACATCAATTATTCATGCGAGACACAAAATAATATTTTTAGTCATGATCTTCAGTCCGTAATGTGTGAGTCCTACCTTGGATACTTAAATTCTACATTAAGTCTGAAAATACTTAATTAGTCGCCTAATCAAGTTTACAAAATTCTCGGATGTCACAATCTTCCTAACTAATTAAAAATCTCGTCCTCGAAATTTAAACTTATGGGTTACTGAACCAAAAGAGATATGAGAAAATGATCATTCACATACAACTCTTTTAATCCAAACATGTAAAACTATTTCCAAAGTGAACCTAATCACTTTCGTTGTAATTAACAACTCAGTGGTAGAGATCAAATGCATTTTAACTTTTCATTTCCAATTCCTTGGTTTAATGAAAAGTTATCTCTTACTTTGTCAATCCTGACAATTTGTGAATTTATGATGAGTTAATAATCAACTTTGTGGAATATCTGATAACCTTACTTTTCTTCATATTTATCATCTCACCTTGAGTCCCATCTAAGATTCCGTAATTAGCAAGACCTAACATATCTTGTTTTTCATAAAAAAAAAATTCATTCGTAATTAAATATTATTTCACAAACTATTAATAATTCTTTTCTTATCCACCAAACTCTGGTATGCACATACCATTTTGTTTTCTCATCACTAATCATGTTTTCATTAGGATTTCCGATCGATCAATTCTTAGACTATCATCAGTCTAAATATAAATGATGCAAATAACATTTGAGCACAACATCAGATACAAAGTAGAGTTACGAGTATATCTTATCCACTACCATTCCACCGTTTCTCAATAGAAACTTGGAATTACATAAGTCATCTCATAACTATAGATCTCTAATTATATTTGTAATCTCATGACAAGAGATCTCAAATTTCAATTTGAATAGAAAATGAAATCGGACACATCTTGCAATTCTCATTCATTCTCTAAATGTCTACTCACAATATTATTTAAGTTGTGGAGTAGAAAGCAATTACTAATTTCAACTGTTAGTCAATTCACTTAGCTTTTCTTTTTGACTGGTTAGAAAATTAATGAATTTTCTAATTTCATCAAATCATTCTCTATTTATGAGTTCATAATACACCTCATTTCTCCATTTACTAAGACTTTACATCTGAATCATTACTGTTCACTAAACTTATCGCATTACCTGAATAGAGACAGTTATCATTTTCTTGAGTAGATATAAGCTTTTGAACAGAGATATCGACATATTTTATGTTTATATTCTCACAGTATAATTTTTAACTTGTATTTCATACAAGTTATAAATATGTTATCTCTTTCAATACTACTCAATACATATCTCTAACTTTTCTCAAATTACAGTAGAAAAATATTCAATTCTTCAAACATATTAAGTCAGATATACTGTTATATATTCAATAATTCAAACCACCAGGGGTAATATAGACTACCTAGGTTGTAAGTTGTTTATCCTTTTTCATTTCATTTGTATCTTCACCGTCAAATAAGTATCTTACATCAACTCTAATTTAAAATAACATTGTACTCAAAAATTTTACCACTGACTTATCACATGGTGTAACATTACATTTGAACTAATATACAATATATTCACTGATATTAGTTGTATACTACTTTGGTTCAAGATTTTCAACTTTTAGAGCTTGACTTCTTGTAAGATCCTTGTAAAGATATGTTAAGTTCCATCAAAACTCATAGTTTGACATTCTAATTTGATTAGACCTGTTCACTTGAGATTTCTATTTTCATATTTATGCGAGAATTTATTGACCATTTGTTTTTCTATACTTAAGTTTTCAATTGACTCCGACGAAACTTCATACTTTTTTATACCAAGCCTCACCAATTCATTTGATTATTCAAAATAGGTGGGTACCACACAAGTCTTCTACGCTGTGAATGCATCGTGATTACGATACAGAGTCTACTCAATTTCATTTTTGTCAATCTTAGTTATTCTCACATTGATCTCGCTTACTATTTTGCTCTTACTCCCTTTACAAACTTATTACAGCTTTTGTTCAACACCTAAATCACTTACAGCTCCTTAGTCTTGACTTAAAATGACAATTTAATTCTCTTCTCTTTTCGAAAACTTAGCTAAGAGTAATACAGTTTCTTATGATCATTCAATCAATTGAAGTGTTCCTTTGCTAACTTTTATTCGAAACATAAAACTTTGTGACTCAAACAGTTATACTATTTGTTATTGTCTCAAGTTGTTTACATTAGTCAAAGATTTCGCGACTTTTCTTTTTTTTTTTAAAAGGAATTCGGTACTTTTCAAGTGACTATGTAAGATAACTTAGTATCTTACTATTCATCAAATTACTTTTGATGAATTCATTTGTCCGCTGTTGTTCATCTAAAGAGATGGAAGAATTAGAATTTCTAAACTATTGATCAACTAAACAACTAATCAAACTCTTAAAGGATGTTGTTTCAATCCTTGAATTCATATCAGTGGAAATTCTCGCACTATATGAGCTTAAACTGACATCTTATATTAATCACTTACTGATATTCAATCAGTACATCTATTTCTTCATTGGTTTTATTTTAGGTTGTAGTGATACGCGTCATAACTTAATGTTGTTAAAAGTGACTATTGGGTACTTTGAGTCTTAAAACACAATCACTTGTGTTGATGTCTAATAGCTAATTCAAGCTATTATTAGACCACTTCCCCAACACCTTGACACGTAGATCGTATCACTACACCTTTCATTCTCAAGTTAAAGATTTTACTGATTTTTGTTTTGTAACAACCCCTAATCCGGTGTTAACAAAGATGATTTCTAACTCGTGTTTTCCATTTGTTTTATCATTTCCTTTATTCAACTCATAAAGCCACTATACTCAACGTCACTTATGAATTAGTACATTGAGTAATAAACAACAAAAAATATTCAATACTTCTTTTAAAACTCATTTGATTGTTTTAAACTATGGTTTTATTCTAAATTTCACTTTGTGTTTTGTTTCAAAAAGGAGACGATAATTTGTCTCAAATTATATTATTTTAATTTTAATTTTTTTAGAAACCAACGTAGACAACTTGACTGATCAGATCACAATCTTATTGCGATTTTCATGTCCAAACTCAGTTCGTCTAATCAATTTCTGTTTTTGAAAACTATGTGTCACATTTTTCTTTTTATCGAGACCATTTAGGAAGCAACTCGCATTCGGTTATAAATTAAACCAATGCTGTAGAATAGGTCTTCCCGAGTTACCAACTCAATCGGTACCAACCTCATTTTAAACTCAAGACATTCATATCTTGTACTTCCCATAAATTTCAACTTCATTTTACTTTTTCCAAACGATTCTCAATCATTTGAGACTTATTTTAAGTCCCTTTCGCGTTTTCTAAACGTTTTATAATTGTAATAGTTAAATACTTTCAATTTTAAAGGATTTCATGTTCAGTACTTATGTACTTGAGTTTTTTGGACTTCTTTTTCAACTAATTTTCTTTTGGTTTCATAACTGATATGTTCATTTGTTATATTGGTATCAAACTATTTACAACGCCCTTATGAATTTAGACTTCCCGAGTATATTTCAAGTCTAATCACACTCAGTTATCATTTCATAAGTCTATTCTCTCTTTTATTATTTGTTCCTAACTTTACTCATCATTTCACATGAATTAAGTCACTACAAAAAATAGTTGATCAGAAATGAAAATTTTCGTTGCTGATTAGCATAAATCTCGTCTCTAATTCAGTTCTGCAACAAAATAGAGACGGAATCTATTCCGTCTTTAAAATTGTTGACGCTAATTTAGTCAGCAAAAATTGTGTTTCCGTTACTGATTAGAGACGGATTAGAGATGGATTAGAGATAGATTTAGAAAAGAAACAGAGACGGAACATAAATGGACATTCTTCCAAAGTGAATGGTTTTTCTTGCATTCCATTGTTAATCCGTTCCAAATTAGAGACGGATTAGCAATGGAATTCATAAACTCCATTGCTGATCCATTGCTAATTAGATATGGATTAGCAATGCAATTTATGAATTATGTTGCTAATCTGTCTCTATTCTATTTCTAAACACAGTTTACACAGTTTTTCCTGCTATTTCTTCACTAATTAGGTACGGATTAGCAACAGAATTTATAAATTATGTTGCTAATTTGTCTCTATTCCATTTCTATGCCTATTTTTTAAAAAAATATTCACAAGAATCAAATTGGTTCTCCAAAACTTATATAATTGAAAGTAACAACAGGACCTGCTCCATCGCCTGCACTCCCACCAACGACTCCCAGGGGGTGCTAATATCCCCAAAAAATAGAATTCCACATACATACAATAATCAACAATATATATTTATCAACAACAAAGATTCAAATGAAAAAAAAACATACAATTCGATGTCAAAAGAGATTTATATATCCACGAAAGGTAGTCAAGTATAACAAATTTCTAAGATACCTAGGTATCCACAAAAAAAACTATAATTCTCATTGTTATACAACAACCATAAAAATACTTAAGTATCATAAAGTTGTTCATCCCTCGTTGTCCTCTAAATATGCACAAAAAGAAGTATCAATCTAAAATTTTTATAAATAACCATAAAAGATATCTAAGTATCCTCAAATTGTTTATCACCTGCAACCCAGTCATCTAAATATCCCCAAAAGAAGAATTAATATTTTAAAAGTTATGCAAACTACCATAAAAGATATCTAAGTATCCCCGAGTTGCTCATCTCCCTTAAGCCAGTCTTGCATCTCCCGATCAACATTGTCATGTTGCTGTGGCGGATCACCGGGATCTGTTTGCGTCTGCTGCTACTCTTGAGGTAATGGTGGTGGTTGTGGTTATGGTGGTGGTGGTGGTGGTGGCTGAGATAGGCTTGCTCTGTCCATGGTCATCCCGAATTGCTCTACATAAACGCCACAACCTGTCGTAATTGCTCGACAACATTATCGAACTCTGAGCCTGGCACCATCGGCGACACTTGGGATGTGCTTACACCGGGATCTGCGTATCTTCTTTTCTTTCTCCCTAATGACCCGAGACAATAGACACTATGACAAACCCAGTTCCTCAAAAAATCGCGCCCCACCCGACCTAAACCCACGTGGACCACTGAGTCATTCCTCGCGAAGTCAACACAGACCTAGACGGCCTCAAATAATTACATTCTCAATAAATTTGTAGTTTTACCATTAAGTTATTAAGTTATGTCTTTCACAAAATAGTTTGCAGTGGAATTAAAGTTATGACAAGATTAACTAACTCAAATTTCAATAAAAGTGAAACAACTTACAAAGTGGAAAGCCTGAAATCATCATATAAACACGCATATCCTATACCACTCGATCCCAATATGTCCCAATATATCCAAAAACAATAATATACAGAAAATACAATAAAAATAACAAAACATACACTCATGCAAGGAAGAAACCGCTTCAAAAGTCCTCAAAGAAAATCACTAATTACTGTTCCTTTCCCTTGCTCGTTTCTTTTCGCTCTCACAATATAGACGATGAGTACAATAAAGTAAAAAGTAATAACCAGAAGGATATAAATAGTAATTCATGAATCATGTAAAAACAATCCAAATATCATGCGGGTATTTAAAAAAATTGATAAAAAAAATGCATGATAAATATACCGACATTCAATCACGATGAAATATGAGTGCCAAGGAATCAAAAGAGGGACTAAGTGGTCTTAAATCCACAACAAATCGTAACAATCCAGTACCCGGGGAAAAATCACGTTTGGTTGAGTAGCTGCAGCCTCACGGGTAGTGTTCATGTTAGCCTGACTAGCTATAACCCCAGGAGTACCTTTCCGACACACTTAGGCCGTAGACACTCATCTAAGGAATAAAGAATAGAATTTCAACAAAAAGGCATTTATCAAATAAGACAACGAATGTGAAATATGAGTTACTACACAATGCCTTAACTGGTTTACTTTGATACCTTGGACCAGCGCTATTCCGCCCTCGCGGCTCTGACACGCTCTCAAAGTGAATACCTGAACTTCCAAGACCTTCCCTTAAGTTCGTGAGGTCCTAGAACATGTTTTAGACTAAATTATAATGTTTTGGAGATTTAGGAAAATTTCAATTTTATGTACTGCCAGGGGAACTAACGCGCTAATTCTGATATTAGCGTGCTAATTTCTACATTAGCGCGCTACTTTGTACATCTAGCGCGCTAATCTACATATTAGCGCGCAAACTCTGATATCTAGCATGCTAATATATATTTGTCACTTAGCACGCTATGTGCGGTAGAACCTAGAATTCTATATTTCGAATTTTGGGTTTCTTCCACACATAGGCCATAATGATGCCTTGAGGACCCTCAAACACGTTACTATAGGTCCCTAACATCAATCGCAACACAAAACATTACTCTACAACTTCAAATACATGAAATGATTGAATTGACCAAGCTATGTGAATGATGTACCTAGCTTGATGAACTTGCTCTTCTTCTCCAACTTCACTTGATTCTTGAGTCTTCTATCAACTCAGGAGCACTCCAGCAACCTCTCTTCTTCTCTTCTTGCTTGCTAAATCGTTGAGATGAAAATGAGGTGATATGTTTAATTGACCAAAGTGTTATATATAGTTGAATGTGATTAATCCTTAGCCATACATCAATTCACACTTACACATCTTAATGCTTATCTCATGGACCACCCTCTCACACTTGTCCCAAAATTAATGTTTGAGAGACTCCAAACTTTGACTCACTTAATCTCTAGATGGTTCAATACGTGTCTCGATGCACTTCCTAAAGCCTTTATTTTAGTTTCACTACTTTAGACCACTAATTTAATGTTTAATGTTACCACATCAAAGCTCTAAAAATCATTATAAATAACTCAACTTACACTTACCCCATAAGCCACCACCTCGGTCTCGCGTCGACAGCGACTCGAGGTACGTCCCCACTCGATAATGCCCCACTTATACCTTACAGAAATTCACATTTTTGGGTATAACTAAATAATACATACCCCACAGAAAAATAATATTTACCTCGGTGTCAATTCCAGAGGTTTCGAAAAGTACATGAAGTCACGACGATCCAATCCACGGTCCTGAAACATGACACATGGCACGTATAAATTTGAGGGTCGTTACAGTCTCCCCACCTTATTAAAATTTCGTCCTCGAAATTGAAACTAAGAGAATATTCCAAAAGTTAATCTTACCGGAATAAAAAGAGATAAGGAAAATGCTCGCGCATATACGACTCTAATTCCCAGGTCAGTTCCTCATCCCTGTGATGTTGCCATTTGACAAAAATTGAAGGTATTTCCTTGCCCCTCAATACCTTCACCTTTCAATCCAAATCTAAAATCGGTTGCTCCTCATATATAATATCATCTCTCAAGTCAGTCTGACTCAAGTTTACCGTCAGTCGCTCTCCGTCTTTCGACTTATCAAGGCGAAACACGGAGATGTGAAACACTGGATGAAATTCAGCGAGCTAAGGCAGTAATTCCAACTTATAGGCAACCTTACCGAGTCTTTTCATAACTCTAAATGGACCAATAAACCTAGGCGCAAGCTTTCCTTTGATTCCGAACTGTTTGTGACCCTTTAGAGGCGAAACTTTTTGATATACATAGTCTTCCTCAACGTATTGTAACTCGTCGTGGTACTTGTCATAGTACTTTTTCTGTCTGTTTTATGCACTCTTCAGCTTTTTACGAATCGGTCGTATCTTCTTAGTGTGATCCACAACAATCTCCGACCCAACAGTCATCGCATCCTCAGGCTCTGCCCAACACAATGGCGATCTACATGGCCTACCATATAACCCCTCAAATGGTTTCATTTTGATACTGGCCTGGAAATTGTTGTTATAAGCAAATTCACGCAAATGAAGATATTCTTCCCAAGATCCCTCGTATTCCAAAACACACATTCCGAGCATGTCCTCTAACACCCGAATTAGCCTCTCAGACTTCCCGTCTGTTTGTGGATGGTACGCAGTACTCATGTCAAGCCTAGTGCCAAACTGTGCTTGCATGCTCTGCCACAACGGCTAAGTAAACTGCGGTCCTCTGTCTGACACCATAAAAAACAGTACTCCATGTAGTCTGACTATCTCTCGCTCGTAGAGACTACTCAGTCTATCAACTCTGTGTATAGTGGAAATCGGTATAAAATGTGCAGATTTTATCAACCTATCCACAATCACCCATATACTATAATGTCCATGAGGAGATTGAGGTAAACCACTGACAAAATCCATAGCAATGTGCTCCAATTTCCACTGCGGAACGGGAAGTGGCTGCAGCAAACCTCCCGGTTTCCTATGCTTAGCCTTAATACGCTGGCATATCTCACACGCTCAAATAAACTCTAAAACACTAGCTTTCATCCCCGACCACAAAAAGAGACGCCGCATATCTACGTACATCTTGGTCTAACCCGAATGAACAGAAAATCACGAATGGTAAACGTCCTGGAAACATCAAACACGAATATGTCGATTTGCTCCAGTCTAGATGACCTGAACTTTCAGCCATATCGTTGAATCACTAGTGCAATTCATTAGCCTGTTGTCTGTCGCGCACTACCTGAATAGAAATAGTTAGCATCCTTATCTAACCACAAATATATGTCCTAGTAGTAGCCGATATATCATCTGAACTCATCAGCTCGGGTGCCTTGAGTAACGCATACTCATAAGTCATATGACACACAACTACATCAGCATGCGACCCTTTCCTGCTTAAATCATCAGTAATGACATGGGCCTTCCTCGTGTGATACTCAAGTGTAAAGTCATAATCTTTTAGGACCTCCCACCAACATCTCTGTCTCAGATTCAATCCTTTATGAGAGAATAGGTACTTCAATCTCTTGTGATTAGTGAACAAAGTGAAATGCACACCATACAGGTAATGTCGCCAAATCTTCAATACAAACACCACAGCAACTAACTCTAAGTTATGCGTTGGATAGTTCTTTTCATGAATCTTGAGCTGTCGATATGCAAATGCAATCACTTTGCCATCCTGCATCAACACACAACCCAAGTCAACCTTCGAAGCATCTATATACATAACCAAATCCTTCATTGACTCAAGCAATGCCAAAGCTGGGGCAGTCGTTAGTTTCTCTTTCAAAGTAGAAAATGCCTACTCGCAACTCTTATCCCAGCCAAATTCCACATTCTTCTGAGTTAATCGAGTCATTGGTGTAGCAATTCGAGAAAAATCCTATACAAAATGATTATAATAACCAGCCAATCCCAGAAAACTACGTCTCTCGGTCACTGTAGTGGGTGTAGGCCAATCGATCACTGCTCTAATCTTAGCGAAATCCACAGATACTCCGTTGGCACCAACTACATGTCCTAAAAATCTAACTTCATGAAACCAAAACTCGCATTTACTGAACTTGGCATATAACCGGTATTCCTTCAAAGTCTGTAGAACTGCCTATAGATGTTCCTCGTGATCCTCACGAGTCTTGGAATAAATGAGAATATCATCAATGAAGATAATCACAAATCTATCAAAATAAGCCTTCAGTACTCTATGCATGAGATCCATAAACATAGCTGGTGCGTTAGTCAAACCAAACGGAATGACTATAAACTGATAATGGTCGTGTCTCGTACTGAACGCAGTCTTCTCCCTGTCTTCAGCTCTAATTCGGAGTAGATGATAGCCTAATCACAAATTAATTTTGGAAAACCACCGCGCTCCCGTCAGCTGATCAAACAAATCATCAATGCAAGGAAACGGATACTTGTTCTTCATGGTCACCCCGTTCAGTTGCCTATAGTCGATGCATAACCTCAGGGTGCTGTCTTTTTTCTTCACAAATAAGACCAGAGCATTCCACGGTGACATGCTCGGGTGAATGAACCCTAACTCCAATAACTTGTCCAACTAAATCCTCAATTCCTCTAACTCTCGAGGAGCCATTCTATACGACAGTATATAAATGGGTTTAACCTTAGGGACAAGTCAATGATGAAATCAATCTCTCGCGGCGGTAGTAATCCTAGTAGATCCTCCAGAAATACATTAATGAGCTCGCACATTACCGGCACGTTGCTAATACAGATCTCCAATCTCTCAGCGGTACTCATGACACTCGTAAGCGTCTCAAGTAAAGCAGTTGTCCCTTGAAATGGATCTCCGTCTCATCTGACAATGGAATCGTAACTGACTTGCCGTAATAATCAATATGAGCATGATACGCACCCAGCAGTCGATACCAAGAAAAACATCAAACTCAAGAAATTCTAAGACTTTCAAGTCTGCAGGCAAATTGTGACCCTCTATCTCTACCAAATAGTCAACACATAACAAGTCCGGGTATATCTTATCCCCAACCACTTTGCTAAGGATCAAGGGTCTACTAAGCCTAGTAGGTCTCAACCCTAAAGAATCTACTATGCGTCTAGAAATAAAGTAAACAGTCGAACCAGAATCAAACATGGTATGCATTAAAGTACTACAAATCATACCCTTAGTGAGATTCAGAGAAGCTCCCTGGTCTGGCACAACAACAACATGGACTCTCTCCCGCTGCTGTTGATGATATTGTGTCTTCGCTCGACCTAGCTACAAACGCTGACTCTGAGATGACCTATCTAACCGCATTTAAAGCATGTACGCTGCTTCTTTGGTCCATAAGACATCCCCTGTGTCTGACCTTGTCCACGACCCTGTGCAGGTCTTTGACTCTGTGTCTGTGCCTGTCCAGACCTCTATGTCTATCCACTACCTCTACCCACATCCTTACTCTCAGAATGCTGCCTCTATGGCTACTGTATCGATTGGGTAGCCTGTGGTGATCAGCTAGCAAAACTCGGCGCTGGTATTAGTGAAACATGAGCAGTCTAAGCAGGTCATGCTGGCGGTGAAATGGATCCAACACTCTGGGACATCATCTCTCTAACCCTAACTGTTCCTCTTCCTCTTCCTATCCCTATCCGATCGGATGTCTGACTGCGTCTCCGGTCGGACAGGTCTATCCTCCTCAGGATGTGTACGTAAGTAAACCTCCCTGGCTAAACTCCTCCCATAAACCCTCTGCAATGTATTTGGCTCAGTGGAGACAATGACACCTCCAATCTTAGGTAACAATCCCTTAGTGAAATAGTACACCTGATCAGCGTTTGAATCTACCATACCTCCAACATATGGAAGTAGCTATAAATAACGTCCCATGTAGCCCATGACAAATTCATCGGCTAACTATCTCAAGGAGGTGAACGGATTCCTCTTATCTCTTAGTACTGTAGGAGGAAAGTACTTCAAGTTGAACTACCTCTTAAAGTCTGCCCAATCCTTAGGTACCCCTCTAATAGCAACTATCGTCGTCCACCATTCGTCAATCTCTCCTAGAAGCATCGATGAAGAAATCAAGGCTTTCATTTTCTTATCCGTAGCAATGATACTATGTACCTTCGGATGGCTCTTCAGGAACTTCTCAGCAGCCTTCAAGTTTGTACCACCATAAAACTCAGTAGGATTATCCCTCTTGAACTCCCGCAATTGTCTTGCATATGCAGTCGCCATAGTGCCCTTCTCTGCTAATGTAGCGGGCACTAACTTAGTTTGTATATGAGGTACAACTGTAGTCTATGGTACAACTATGATAACCGTACTAGCAGCAACAGTAGTCACTATAAGCAGTGTATCCATCTCCTGAAAAACAGGCAATGTCGATGAACCTGGTGGTGACGATGTAGCCATAATCGGTGCCCTTAGTATCCTCAAAATCTCCTCCAATCGCAGATATTGGGACGCAACTTTCTCTTACATATTATGCAAGTCGTCAACACTCACAAATCGAGAACTAGGAGCCCTACTATCATCACTAGGTCTAGCATGATTCGTCATCGCTATCTACACAAGAAAGAGAATCCCTGAATCAGTGGATAGGTACCGATATAGTGTATTACAACACAACAAATATAACATATAAAATCAAGTTTTACTTTTTCCTAACTCAACTCTCCTCACTTCCCAATGAAGTTTCTAAATCAAGATCACAGGGTTCCACTCTAAATTCCAATTATGTTTGATGTTGTTAAGCTTCGGCTCTGATACTAACTGTGACGAACCCAGTTCCCCACAAAACTGGGCCCTGCCATGCCTAAACCCACGTGGACCCTCGAGTCATTCCTCGCGAACTCAATGCAAACCTAGTCAGCCTCAAATAATTACATTCTCAATAAATTTGTAGTTTTACCATTAAGTTATTAAGTTGTCTTTCACAGAATAGTTTGTAGCAGAATTAAATTTATGACAATATTAATTAACTTAGATTTCATTAAAAATGAAACAATCTACAATGTGGAAACCCCGAAATCATCATATAAACACGCATATCCTATATCACTCGATCCCAATATGTCCCAATGTATCCAAAAACAATAATATACAATAAATACAATAAAAATTGCAAAAGATACAGTCGTGCAAGAAAGGAATCGCTCTAAAATTCCTCAAAGAAAATCATCGATCACTGGTCCTTTTCCCTTGCTCGTTTCTTTTCGCTCTGCACCCACCGTCACAAACTAGACGGTGAGTACAGTAAAGTGGAAAGTAATAACCAAAAGGATATAAACGGTAATTCATGAATCATGTAAAAACAATCCAAATATAATGCGAGTATTTAAAAAAATAGATAAAAATAAAGAAAGTGCATGATAAAAGACCGACAGTCATTCACGACGAAATATGAGTGCCTAGGAATCAAAAGAGGCATTAAGTGGTATTTAATCCACAATAAACCACAACAATCTATTACTCAAGGAAAACTCACGTTTGGTTGGGTAGCTGCACCTCTGCAGGTAGTGTTCACGTTAGCCCAATTAGCTATAATCCCAATAGTACCTTCCCGACACACTTATGTCGTCGACACTCATTCAAGGAATAAAGAATAGAATTCCAACTAAAAGGCATTTATCAAATAAGACGACAAATGTGAAATATGAAGTACTACACATTGCCTTAACCGGTTTACTTTCATACCTCGAACCCGCACTATTCCGCCCTTGCGGCTCGGACACGCTCCCAAAGTGAATACCCGAACTTCCAAGACCTTCCCTTAAGTTCGCGAGGTCCTAGAACATGTTTTAAACTAAATTATAATGTTTTGGAGATTTTGAAAAATCTCGATTTTATGTACTGCCAGGGGAATTAGCACACTGATTCTGATATTAGCGTGCTAATTATACATTAGCGCGCTACTTTGTATATCTAGCGCGTTAATTTACATATTAGCGCGGTAGTTTTTAATAGTAGAGCGCTAACTCTGATATATGGCGCGCTAATATATATTAGCATGATAGATTTCTCACCCAGCACGCTACGCGCAACAAAACCCAGAATTTTGCATTTCGAGTTATGGGTTTATTCCTTACATAGGCCATGGTGATGCCTTGGGGACCTTCAAACACATTACTGTAGGTCCCTAACATCAACCACAAAATAAAAAAAACACTCTACAACTTTAAATACATGAAATGATTGAATTGACCAAGGTATGTGAATGACGTACCTAGCTTAATGAACTTGCTCTTCTCTTCTAACTTCACTTAATTCTTGAGTTTTCTCTCACCTTTAGAGCACTCCAACAACCTCTCTTCTTCTCTTTTAGCTTGCCAAATCATTTAGATGAAATTCAGGTGATAAGTTTGATTGACCAAAGTGTTATATATGTTTGAATGTGATTAAACTTTAGCCATACATTAATTCACACTTACACATCTCAATGCTTATCTCATGGACCACCCTTTCACACTTGTCCCACAAGTCGTGTTTGAGTGACTCTAAACTTTGACTTACTTAGTCTAGATGGTTCAATACGTGTCTCAATGCACTTCCTAAAGCCTTTGTTTTAATTTCACTACTTTAGGCCTCTAATTTAATGTTTAATGTGACCACATTGAAGCTCTACAAATCATTATAAATAATTCAACTTACACTAAACCCATAATCCACCACCTCAGTCTCACGTTGACACATAACTCAAGGTACGTGCCCGTTCTATGTCTCGGCTCACCAAATGCCCCGTGTATAGCTTACTCGCAAATCCGGCACAACAAAATACATATACACTTGGACATTAAAAATTTACATTTTTGGGTATAACTAAATAATACATACACCACAGAAAAATAATATTTACCTTGGTGTCAATTCTAGAGGTTTCGACAAGTACGTCAAGTCACGACGGCCCAGTCCATGGTCCTGAAATATGACACGTGGTACGTATAAATTTAAGGGTCGTTACAGACACGTCCTTTGGGACACTTACTCCCCACCTTATAGTACAGTGCCTCATCATCCACCGACCGATTTGGTGTAGTCTGGGTCAGCTCCTAACGTCTCCTTGGAGCTTAACCTGCATGGATCAATAATTAACAACTAAAATGATATGCTTGTAAGTAAAGTTACTACTATTTAGCTCGTAATTCTATTCTTACATAGAACCGCTCCGATCTTGTATCGATGAATGTCACCCCATTATGATTTACAGCGTGGAGATGCAAAGACAATTCATTCACTGTAGGTGGTGTCTCGGGTGTATCAGTCTGCACATAAGTTTTATAAAAATGTTAAATATGAGGACACATCCATTAATCAAGTTAGTTGGCGTCAGCTGTAAGGATCAAACTCTTCTCCTTGATTTAGTTAACTTAAACTTAGGACGCATTAATTAGTTAGGATCTAAATGATTTGAAAATGAAGGCATCAGTTAGCATGGATCAACTAGTTTAATTATAAAATCATAAATGCACAAGGAAAAATAAATAAGGATTTAAGGAATGCACGCGCGACCTTTAGAAAGGTATTGCAATACAAATAGTCCAAATGATTCATAACAACCACATGGACAAGAACCTTGTTATACAATCTTATATAGAATTCTAAGAAACTATATTTATCGAACAAGTACCTTGAAGTGAAGAAGTTCGCAATAGTGCAAGGTAATCACTGACAACTGCTGAACAACCAAACTTGAACATTGAAAATCAAATGTGTGAAAAAATTAGCTACATTCTAAAATCTTTTTTCTCTTCTAACAAGTAATATAAAATATTTAAATCATACTAATTATACTAATTAAAAATGCAATAACATTGAAATACACAATGACAGTCTCGTTTGACATTAGGGCCATTAGGTTTTAAAAATTAATCGAATCCTTTATTACCTGACAACTCTAGCATTAAAATATGTGATAAAAGCTTCTAGGAGCTTGTATGCACTTATTCATTGTGTGTGACTGTGTGAGTGTGACCCTTGCATTCAAAATCATGTGAATTCTTTTTCTTATGTTCATGTTTTTATGTTACATTCTTATGAGGCAATGTCATTGTGTATTAGCACAAAAAAAGATCGTAGATCTAAAATGATATGTAAAATTATATCAAATTAATTAAAGTGGCTTTTCATTAGAATAACCCTCATCAAAAACACTGTTCAATGGCCTCATCACTCATGAGATCTTATTTACAATTACCCTTAAAAAAGGACCCACTCTCATTGATGACCTCACAACACATGCCCATATCACTAACTTACAATTTTCTTCTAGAAACTCTTCTCAAAATCTATATGAAAGCATGACTCCACAACAAAGAATCTAATACCTTTAAACAAGCTAGCTAGCCAGTAAAAACTAAAAAACAACTTAATTCAAAATGGGTTACTTTCCCTGAATTAAATCAATCAATCTTAGTACTTGTCTAACATTCTTTTACATGATGGATGGTTTGTCTTTCTGTATTCAAAGATAAAAATCCATTTATGCATGCACTTGGCACAATAGGTTAAAAGATGATAATGATAAAATGCAAAGATGCACATTTTGAACTGCAACAGAGTGAAAGATGTCACCATCTAAAGCCTATTGAAAATGAGGGGTGCCTTAAAGAGATAAAACAAGCAAAAAGAAAATAGTGCAGAATCAGAGATGCAGAAGAAGAAGAAAAAAAAAAAGAAAATGAGGCTTTTTATTATTTTCAAGATCTTTCAAGGTCTTTCCTTCTTCTTCCATTAGTACCAGCATAGACAAAAGAAAGAGAAATGAAGAAAACAAAATTTTAGTGATTTTCTCTATACCTTCTCTCTCCTTACTTTTGACCAATCATATCTATAAAACCAAAACGATACTAATCTTTTACACTTTGAAGCCCCTTGTTTTCCTAATAAGATGATCAGTTAGAGACGAACTGGTTTTTGGACATACATTTGCTTTGCGGTTCATCAGTTAGAGACCAGTAAACTATACTTCTTTGACAACTCTTTTTCCTACTCTTTACAAGGTTAAAGAACCACACTGACAGTATTTATTTGAATGTTCATCAATCATCAATCATAAAATCAAGAAGAATTAGGAGCCGAAGGGCATATGGGGAACATCCCGGCCGTCCAAGGACTACCCGCCGCGGCAATAAATGCGGGGCCTGGGGGGTATTTCCAAGGGGCAGTCGGACCGGAGATGATGCAACAGGGCAATCCATTCCATCAACAACAATAATAACAACAACAACTACTACAACATCAGCAACAATAATACTTGGCAGTTATGATGATGAACCAACAATTACACACATATGAAGGCCATTGATGATCATGTAATTAACATTCAAGCATCTATATATGTCATTGTGTAGTAAAACTGCAATAGGAGTATATATATTATAACTAGCTAGGTTTAGCATTATTGCAGAACCAATACCCTTTCACAGTTTCACCTATACTAGCTAGTGAACTTAAATCTCAAAATGAAACAAATAAAGATGATGTATGTGAGACCACCAATGATGATGAACCCACAATTACATACACATTCAGTGATGAAACATTGTCATTGAGACGAACAACACACAAGCTACACTTAACTACAACCATAAACACAAAAATAAAACCGTATTAGATTAGTTAAACCAAATGCACACAAATTCGATGATCTAAAACTAAAAACCTCAAATCCAAACCACAACTAAGCAAATAAAGAACCGCATAACCTCCCAATCCACATGCGGTAGTCATTGTTGTCGTCAACGACGACGATGGGGAAGTACTCGATTTCAACAACAAAACCTCCTTCACCATCTTCATTTCCTTTCGACGCAACCAAACTACATCCCGACACTGCCGACGACGCCTGGTAAGCTTTGTGAGCATGCATAGGAAGCAACTCCAGCCTCGACGACTTCAAATTTGCTTGAACCATGACGCAATTCCTTGCCCTATGCGGTCTAAGAACGATGGATAGTACCAATCCCACTCGTGAATGACTCTGGGGAATGAAGCGGAGCCTGACGATGAGCACAAAACCCTAAAAACCCACCAAAGCTCCAACTAACAAAGTCGTGACTGCCCAAAACCAAAACCCATCTTCAAGCACCCATCAATTCTTCCAAAACCAAAACCCCGTTTCAATTTCTTACCCATACCTGATTCCCGAATCTCAACTCCTTCGGTTGACGGCGAAAGAGAAAGTTGACGGCACTGGTGAAGAGAGGAGTTCGATAATGAGTGATTTATAATTTTAGGGTTTGGGAGGCAAAAGAGAGAGTTCGAGGATAGAGAAAGTTTGAGGAAAGAAAGGGTTTGAGTGATGCATCAATTCATGCGTGAATCTCGAGACGTGATGGGCGGTCATAAACTACTGAACTTTGGGTGGGAAAGTTGACGCTACTTTGTTAGAAACATATTTTATTTCCGTCTCTATTTCTGTTTGTAATCTGTCTCAATTCCGTCTCTGACCGCTTACGTCTCAATTCCGTCTTTGATCATTTATAGTTAGCGATGGAATTAGATTTCGTCTCTAATTTACTATTTGTTTTGTAGTGAGTATCGAACAAACAAACATTGCACTTAATCGAGCACAATGGAAAAGTTTGATCCATGTAGCCGACCTCAGTTAATTTGGGACAGAGGCTATGTTGTTGTTTTGTTTTGTTTGTTGTTTTGAGTATCGAACAAACAAGGAGAATAAACTTTTTATCGCATATATAATGAAAATACATAAATACACATCACAAATATAACACAATAACCAAAACATCCCAGCTCACAGTCGTTTCCCAACTAATCGCGCTCAATCACTCTTTGGTTCTCAACCAAAATTTTTCTTAATTGAGTCAAACCTAGGCTTTAATACTAAGTTTGTTAGACGGTGTAAAATTTACTTATCTGACATTATTATTTGATATAATGGTGACAGGCTCATCTCATACGAACAAGGGAAAGTAGATGCTCGAAGATCTTAGGTGATTATTTTCATGTTATAAAGTTTAATTTTTAAACCCAAATTAACCTCGGCAATTGCCTTAATTTTGTTAAAAATTAAGAAAATCTCCAACGCGTTCCAGAACTAGTGTACACCGTATCTACACATCAACTTAACTCTACTCTGCGACGAATATATAGTGTATAATATATCATTTATTCACGCGGGACACAAAAATAATATTTTAAGTCATGATCTTCAGTCTTTAATGTGTGAGTCCTGCCTCAAATACTTAAATTTCAAATTAAATTCGAAAATACTTAATTAGTCTTCTAATCAAGTTTACAAAATTCTCAGTTATCACATAAATTCTTCTCATTTTCTCTTCTATTTTTTAATATTTACACCCCCCCTTATATGTCAAATTCACAACTCGCAACTAGATGCAACATCATGACTATAGTAATTAGTCGAGATTTGATTCACATTCTTAAACGGTTAAAATATTTTTTTGTGTGTTAAGTTTTATCTTTTAAGGATTAAAAAAGCAATCTTGAAATGCAATATAAAGCAAATATGAGGTAAGGAGAAGAAGAAAATGATGCACAACATAATAAGGGGTTGTAATTACAAAACCTCGTATTTACTCATCAAAATGAGTAATTTGTTCAACTCAAATTAGTGAACTCATGCAAACGTCATGTACGTATCGAGATGGACAATCCGCATGACGTACGAATCTCGAGATGGACCATCCGCATCACGTACGTATCTCGAGATGGACAACCAGCATCACGCACGTATCTCGAGATGGACAATCCGCATCACGCACATATCTAGAGGTAGACAACTGATGTAAAGGACACGCGCGTATATGGAAGTTGACAACTCATGCAAATGTCACGCATGTATCTCGCGGTGGAGAAGTCATGCAAAAGACACGCACTTATGTCGAGGTGGCCTACCCAGCACCCTTGTGCAATTCATGCAAACGCGACACACGTATCGTAAGGTGTGCAACTCATGCAACCTCGTTCAATCCATACAAATACCAAGCACGTATTTCTAATTAAACAACTCATACAAATGACACACACGTATATGACGTGGGACAAGTAATGCAAACAACATTTACGTATCTCGAGGTAAAAAATTCATGCAAACGTCACGCACGCATTCTCCGAATGTGCCATTCATGTTCGGGACAAATCCACGTGACATCTACTTGATTTTTCCCAATACACAAATGGCGCATTCTCCGAATGCGCAATTTGTGTTAGTGATTAACTCATATGTGCGCCACTTGGATTCCTCTACAATACATGCGTCATTCGTGTATGGAATCAATCCACATGAACACCTCTTGGATTCCTCTACAATACATGTGTCATTCGTGTATGGGCCCAATCCACGTCAACACCACGCGAATTGTTTCCACAATACACGAATGACGCGTTTTGAGAATGCGCGATTCGTGTCAACTTTTTTTGTACATCTAAAAACGTGTTTTGAAAATGTGATTTACTTTAGTTTTGAAATTAAAAAAAAAAATTATCTTATTTTACTCGTTTTTTTTATATTTTTAACAATACATCTTAATTTTTTTCCTATCTTGCCACTAGCGTAAAGCTTGAATTCTCAATATTTTACAAAATTAATCACAAGTCGAATCATTAAGTCATTCGTATATTCGGTAAAAACCCATTCATATTTATATTCCTCTTGACCTTTTTTTTTTTTTTTTTTTTTTTTTTTTTTTTTTTTTTTTCAAGACATAAGTTTTCATAATAGCTCTCTGGCATCTTTTCATAAGTGTAGTAAAAATCCTACACTAGTGCACCACCCTTAAAGTACTCCGTTAACACCAATGCCACCAACCCCAACATTGCAAACCTCCCATTCAACAACTCAGCATCCGACGTCATCAACCCACCCGACTTTGACTCCGCGCTGACCCCTCTCAACAGAGGAACCAAAGAGGCTAGCGTCAGCACCGCTGTGGTCCCCACAAACCACGTCACTCCTCCATTTGCTAGCTGTGCTGCCACGTCCTCTCCTCTCACCACCTCAGCCGCCATGGCTGCCACGAACCCCACCATCGCTAGTCTCCCGTTGATCCTCTCTGGCGCGGGCCCGCTGAATGCCAACACGTCATATAATTTCGTGCTGACCTTTAAAGAGTACTAGATTATTAGTCACTTAATAACTGTCGATCTTCACCAATTGCATCAAATTGGAGATCTAATTAACGGTCGTAAGATTATACCAACCTTGGGCTTACGCGTAGCTGCGTTCGTTTGTACGGGTTCCTGTACAGGTGGCGACGTCTCCTTGGTTGGAGTTGCTGGTGTAACTTGCTCCATATCCTACAGAATCATTTTATAGAAAAATAAAAAAAAGTTAAACAATCTGTCCTATGCGTATCTCTAGCCATAAAACCATGTCACAAGATTTAAAAAAACTAAAACGCTACCTCAGGCGTGGATTTAATTACTCGTTGTGCTCTGCCGTTGATTATCCTTCGATGACGAATGAACGAAGTACTGTAAGGAAGAGCCACGCTGAGGGTGTCATCTCTTCGAGGTACACGTGTTACTAGATTTGCTACGAAGGACTGCAAAGTTGCCGATGTCGCCATTTGCAATGCAACGAACGAGAGAAATTGAAGAAGATGATCAAAGTACTGTCACTTCGATTCAACGTTGTGAACTCTATTACGTACCCTAATCTGTTAATTGGTGGAGCTGGGAGTGGTATATATAGGTGAAGTAGTGGCTGCATTGAAGGCCACGTCACATCTGTTACGGACCCAAGTGGGTTTTTGTCACGTGGAGGCGTTTGTACACACATGAGGAGATGGGAGACGTGGAAGAACATGGGCCAGGGATTAGGGATCAATAAGGAAGTCTCTAGTGGCAAGGACTGTTCTAGGTTTGCTTTTTTGTAGTGTTGGTTGGTGCTGGTGTGGGCTCGTACGGTTGTACCTGCCTATGCATTTTTTGGGTTATTGACGCGCGCGTGAGATTTTTTTTTTTTGGTTTGAAGTGGAGAATTACGTCCAGTTTTACTTAGCGGTGAGCAAGAATTGTATTTAGTGCAATTACAGTCACTTTGTAATCAAATTCAATTATTACGGGTTGAAGAATTACAATTCAATATAATTTATTTATCTTATCAATCCAACTTGATCTTGTAATTTAAGAAAATTCTAATAAGTAACAAAAAAAAAGTTGTGATTAATTAGTAAAGAAATGATGAATACGACTTTTACTTCAAATAAATTAATTTTAGAATTTTTTTATAAAGATTTTAAATTTTAAATTATTTATATTTGTTTGACTTTTATAGCATAAAATGTGCACTTAAACATGAAATAAAGTAACTTACATTACCAAAATTTATATTTCCAATAGTGTACATAAGTAAATAATATGTGGACTAGTAGCACAAATACTAGCATCATCTCAATACGGTTCAAGATTTTTAAGTTTATATGTATATATACAATGTTAATGTAGGTAAAAGTTAATTGAATCAGATTGCGAATCGGATCCTTTGATTAAGGTGCAACGGTCCAAATTTATTAAACTAAATTAACATTAATCATGAGGATTAACGGTTATAATTATGGCCTTACGTGGACAACTCGGTTGACTCGGATATGAGAACCGATGGAATATATTATTTTGGATGATAGGTGCAGAGTTTAAAATTATTATATTGCATCGCATATGTGCTATATTGTCGTCGGCAAGATATGTGATGGGTGTTTGCCTTGAGATGTGTGCGTAGGCGCGGGCATGGGGTGTCAGGTAGTTAGGAGTTAGCGGGACCACTAATGTGTTAATAATGAGACTAAATACTATAAGCACATGAATTTAAGTATCTAAGTTTGTAAACTTAATTGATATGGATTAATGAGACTATAATTTGGATAAACAAATTGGAGACCATTGATTTGTATGTAGATGATGAAGATGTGTAGGAACCTTAGGCTAAATAGTAACTAGTAATTGGAGACATTCATTCTTCATGTGGGACAAATAGCTTTGAGTGAGGACACATGTCTTAATAATTAATTTAGTCAAATTAAGGATTTACTTAATTAATCAAGTTGCTAATCTATGTATGTAAAAGACAAACTTTGGTTTTCATGCAAACAAGAGAAGGAAAATCTAAAATTTCTGAGAGCAAAGAGAGCTAGAATGTGCTGGATTTTTGGGACTTCAAGGGTACGTAAGCTTAGAGGATCAAACTATAAAGGATTAAATAATACACTACAAAAAACAGCAAATCAAAACGGAAATTTTCGTCTCTGATTTGCATAAATTCCGTCTCTAATCGAAATCAGCAACGGAATAGAAACGGAATATATTCCGTCTCTAAAATCGTCGTCGCTGATTCAATCAGAAACGGAAATGTGATTCCGTTTCTGATTTAGAGACGGATCAGAGACGGAATAAATTATGTTTCTAATCAGAGATGGAATTTATTCCGTTTCTGATTCCGTTTCTGATTAGAGACGGAATAAATTCCGTTTCTGATTATTTCCGTCTCTGATCTGTTGCTAATCAGAGACGGACCAGAGACGGAATTTGATCCGTTTCTGATTCATGTATCTAATCCTCGAAAATTAGAGACGAAAATAGCAACGGAATCTCTGGATTCCATTGCTATTTCTGTATCTAATTTTCATTTTTGTTTAGTTTTTAAAGTCTTATATATATATATATATACTAGTTTGAAGACGTGCTACGCACGATTCCCCCGCTCGCTTCGCTCGCGGGAATCAATTTCTAAGAATTTATTAACAAAATTTAAAATTGCAATTAAAATTTAAAAATTAGAAATACAAGTACCTTTTTTAGCTTATCAATATTCTCTACTATGATTGAGATAAGATGTGCATGGAAAAATAAGCTAATCATGATAAAACATTACTTCCTCAAAAAAAGTGTATTGGATTGATTTCATGATTGATTTGGAGATAAAGAAAAAAAAAGTGTAGTGGATTGATAAGGAGTTAGAGTTTGATTTGGATACAAAAGAAAATGTTGATTTGGAGATAAAAAAAAAGGTATGTGCAAATAGATAAATTTCATTACCACTCAAAAATTTGTGATTCGTGCTTTTATATATATGATAGATATGTATGTTGCTTATATGTCATTGGGAGAACTCTAGATGAATGCATTGCATATATACCATTGAGAAAATTCTGAGTTTAAAATTTGTGATATTTAGTTGCTTTTATATATATAGTTGTTTTTATATATATGATAGATATATATGGGTAAATAAGTAAATTTTATTACCACTCAAAAATTTACGATTTGTGCTTTTATATATATGATAGATATAAAATTCAAAATTGTAATTCAAATCTAAAAATTAGAAATATAAGTACATTTTTTAGTTTATCGATATTATCTACTGTGATTGAGATAAAATATGAATGAAAAAATAAGCTAATCATGCTAGGACATTACTTCCTCAAAAAAAGTGTATTGGATTGATGAAAATGAGTTCGTGATTGGTTTGGAGATAAAAAAAAAGTATGGGCAAATAGGTAAATTTCATTACCACTCAAAAATTTGTGATTCGTGCTTTTATATATATGATAGATATGATAGATATATATAAAGAAAGATTTTCTATAAAGATTAATGAGAGTGTGGCAAGTGGCATATTTTAGTAGTAGTTTCTATTTTCGTGTTTTTACCTTTTTAATATATATTTTCGTTTTCAAATATATTTTGTAGATTTTAAGCAATCTTTTTAGTAGTTTTCAAATATTTATATTAGCTATATTTTAATGACTTCTATGGTAATTAGGATTCCAAATAGTATTGGCTATTTTTTTGATTTTTTTCAACTTTTTAGTTCGGATATTTTTGGGATTAAAACACAAAACATAATTCATCCGATATTTAATAGCTATATATTAACCAATTACAAAGCATGGGTGCACTTTTAGCTATTTTGATATTTGACGTTATCTTTTATCTTTTTTCTTCCAATTACTTTTTTTTCTCGATTAAAATTTATATTATGTTGTACATTGTTTTGCATTTTTGATAAGGAATTAGAGTTTGATTTGGATAAAAAGAAAATGTTGATTTTGAGATGAAAAAAAAAAAGAAGTATGGACAAATAGGTAAATTTGATTACGACTCAAAAATCTGTGATTCGTGCTTTTATATATATGATATATATATATATATATATATATATATATATGTCTCAATCCAAGCACATTTAACCTGCCAATATATAATACAAATCATAGCTAAATAATATATTGATATTGCACAGTTTATATAAACTTAACATATCCTTAAAATTATCTTTTCTCAATGTACTGTATACGAAACAAAAAAAATAATCTAAAAAGTTTCTATATCGTATCTTTCTAAAAAGTAAAAGGAAAAATTGTTCTAAATAAAAAAAAATGAAGTGCTCCGAAATTATATAAAGTTGATTGTGCTTCAAATAATACTTGACTTCGTACAAAACACTTGAAAAAAGATCAAAAAGAAAAAAATCACTAAATTATACAAACAATAATAGGAATATAAATAATATTATGGGAGAACTACGTATCATCGCAAGCACAAGTGTATGAGCCAAACACAACATTAATAAAGTAATAAAGAAAAAGAAATTCATCATTATCCCGAAGGAACATGGTGTTAATTAGCAAATTATCTCTCTCTAAATCGTCCGTAGGTCTGCAAAATATAATAACACCAATGGCTAATAGCCAGCAAAGAAAAAAATGAAAATGAATCGTAATAGCTTGAGATAGGACCAACATCAGTGCCAACCTCAAGCCTTGTCCCAATCAATTTATGCCTAATTTGCATGATTGGTCAGTGCAATGCTAAAAGCTTTATTCATCAAAGCAATCACTAATACTATAAACAGGGTTTTAACTCCATTGATGTCGGATAGATTATCAATTTCATGAAGACAGTAAACATTTACTTAAACCAATTGCTACCTGTAATTGAACCATAAAAAAAGGCTACCTGCTCAATGAAATAGAGATGCTAGTTACTTTCAATATTGCCATGCAATTTTCGCATATTGTTTCACTAGTCTTTGCAGGTGAAACCAAGTCAGGAACAAAGCTTTGCCACCTTGCCGACCACTCATGCTTTAAAATCTGCATTTTCAAAATTATACATTCAGTAGTAAGTAGACAAAACGAAACTAAAGAATGTAACCAATTAGTCGAGCATAGAGATAGCTATCAGTCTTACTTCCTATATGACCTATTTTTCCACAAATTCCAGTTTCAAATAAGAATCCTACTAATCTCTATTGGGACATTATTGTAATATAATGGCGTAGTAAACCATTTTGTACCGCAAAGATGGTAAGATAACATTAACAAAGCAAGTTCCACTAGATATATTGCATATAATGAATTTATGATGGAAACGATTCAAAACACGAAACAAAATTTTTTTTCCGAATTCTCTCATCGACAAACTCAATCATTCAAAAGCATTTTTTTTTTCTTGAATCCCCTTGTACATTGGGCTACTTAAAGTGGCTCCAACTCCAAGCAACAACATTGGGTCGCATTTACATTCTAACAGGAAGCATATCTTCCAAGAATAAAAAATGTGCCAATGACTCAACAAAGAAGATAAACAATGGCGCTTTTCCAATCACCAAATTTCTAACTCAAGAATCCACAAAGATCAATAACAATTAAATAATGCTTGCGAAATGAAATAATGTTATGGGACGATGTAGCATAAAAAAAAAATCAGCAAAAACAAGAAATAATCTTTAACCCCCAAAGAGATAACCAAAGACCTGCTCCTCATTTCCGTTGAAAAGTTTGAATCGCTTTGTATCACCGCATCCCTTCCAAACCCAAGCTCGGTGAGCTTTGCAACTTTTGCTTCAAAATCGTGGGCACGACGAAAAATTATAATTTATACAAAGTGGTTTCGCAAAGCAAGTCTAGTAAATGATCACCAGAAAGAAATTTTTTTAAGTTGAAAAGCAAATAATATGCGTAATGAATTTATCTAAGATGAAGAGTATTCTCAACTGAATGAGGAAACTGAGAGGATATGACATTGGCGGTTGTGATGATATTCCTTTTTTTTTTCCTTTTACCACAATAAAATTGAGTACAATCCAAATAAAGAAATAGATGAAATGGTTATTGCGCTCAATCACTTGAAATACAATTTTTATTGACACCTTAGTAACTGGAAGAGTTTTATTTAGTAAGAAAGCTAGACATTTTACCTGTGGTGTGCTCCCACGAGTTGCTCCTGCAAAAAGAAAGTCCATCCTTGATTAACTTTAGTTTCAAAAAAAAAAAAAAAAGTGCCAACGGCCAATGTTCATGGAAAGAGAAAAGTACACTTGTGGGAATGCAAACAAGCAAAAATGATACGTAGGGTATTTCTGTTGACAGTAAAACGTGTATAGTGAAAAATATGAAAGCCACAAGCAAGCATATGATAACTACCAAAAGACTGTCCACCACTTTGTTCTTCGTCATTCTTCCCTTTTGATACAGAAGTTTCCTGAATTACAAAGAAACAATGTGAGATTATTGAGTTAAGGGTAAAAATTATACTATGAAACATTAAAAATGCCATGGAATAAATCTACAAATGCAAGGTGTGACTCGTGAAGAAGTTCTAAGGAAATAATGTAGAGCAGATACCACAACTAATAATATTGAACATTATCTTATACAGATTACCCGAGCTCATTCATGCAAGAACACAAAGGTACATACTCAACAAAATCAGATAATTCAGAGTTTACTTACAGGAGCTGAACCGGATTCTTTATTTAAATATAAACCAAAAAATAAAAAAAATCCAAAATCGAAACCCTAGAAACCAAAAACAAAACTCACATCGAGAATCCCCAAAGCAAGTCGTCGACCGAGCCGTGGGTCGCCGAGAGCGTCCGGCCGTTGAGCTCGAGCTTCAGTTCTGGTCCGTCATTTCTCCGAATCCCCGCAGACCCTTCAAAACCCTTTCGATCACGAACTCGATTTCAGACTCCACGCCTCATCAAAGAAACCCTAGAACGAAGAAAAAAACCCTAGAAACCAAGACGGAATCGGAGGGGACTAAATCCAGGGTTTGGTACACGAAATCAGGCGAACAACATGGCTATTGGTAAGAGTGAGAGCAGAGAGGTGCGAGAGAGAGAGCAGAGAGCGGCAACTGTGAGAGAGGGAGATAGCGGTGACGGTGAGAGAGAGAGAGAGAGAGAGAGAGAGAGCAGAGAGCGACAACGGTGAGAGAGAGAGAGAGAGCGGTGACGAGAGAGAGAGAGAGAGCGGTGACGGTGAGAGAGAGCGGTGACGGTGAGAGAGAGCGGTGAGAGCTTCGTTTAGAGAGAGAGAGCGGTGAGGAAGAGAGGCATGTTGAGAGAGAGAGCGGAGAGAGATTTTAGGGAGAGAATGTGTTTTGTGGTTTGTCCCATATTTTTGAATCATCGAGATCGAAGTCGCACGAATCTCGAGACTAATGGACGGTTGTAAAAAATGAAAATTTTGGTGGGAATGTTGGCGCCATTTTTTAGAGACGGAATTTAATTCCGTCTCTATTTTCGTCTTTGATTCGTCTCAATTCCGTCTCTGAATTAGTCCATCTCAATTCCGTCTCTAACTAATTTTTTTAGCAACGAACTTATTTCCGTTGCTAATTCCGTTTCTAAATTTCATTTTTCTTGTAGTGATGGGTAACAACCTCTACTCCTCGTTAGTTTCGATTTTGATAAAAAAATGTTTTCATGTATGGCTAAGAGGTATTGGATGGGTTTGGCATGCTGATTTCATGTTTTTCTAAGGTAGAAGATGAATCATATACATGTCGCATAACTTTGGTTTCAAAAAAACTAAGCCAAATTTACTAGTATAACCAATTATATTCATGAAAGATTAGCTAAAATTTCCAAGGGAATAATTCCCTCGATACTTATCGAATTGGGCTAATCTTTTAGTATGTTGTTGGGTATGTTAGATGGCTTAACACCAAAAATCACGACTTTTGGAGCTATATATTTGGAAAAATGATTTTTACAATCTTGCTGTTGGACTTATTTCAAACTTGAGCTGTTTTGGTAGACTTGCGATATTTTTCTCGTTTTGAATCAGGATTTTTTAAACCAAACCTTTTTGGAAAGCTAATACAAAGACCAACAACTTTTCTCTTAGGACATTTTTTGAGATTCAAACATGTTCATTCCCAAAAATGCATTGCAACATAAGACCAAAATTGAAACTTTATTATTTTTTAGGGGTTGTTTTGAAGACTTGACCTACACACCTAACTTTAAATACCTATAATTAATCAAAAACATTTGAAATCAATCCCAGGGGACTCACACATAATAGTGCGATAGTTGGGGGCATATTGGGGTTGGATCAAGTATTTTGGAGACTTTAGAGTGCAATTTGAGGTGCGTAAAACTCATGAGAAAGCTTTACATAATTTGGTTCACTTTTAACATTTTTTCAGTTGCTGAACTATTTTTACATCGATGTTATCATGATTTATTGTTAATTTTCACTGGGGTTTGCTGTGAAGACTGGTTGATTTGGTTCACTAGAGTTTTGCTATGAAGACTAGTTGAGTTGGATCACCAGGGTTTTGCTATGAAGATCAGTTGAGTTGGTTCACCGGGGTTATGTTGTGTTGTTGTTGTGTGACATAATGATTTACCAATTGAGTGGTTCACCATGGCTATCTGTAATTGCATTTCTGCTTACTTATATAATTGTTGTTATGTTTTATAATTATTTACCTGCTGCTTAGGGTTTTGTTTTACTCTATATTCATGGGAGTATGTCTTTCAGTTACCAGATAGCATATTTGCATGTCTCATAGTTTTTTTATTCTCTTGGAATTTTACTCACTTGACTCGTTACTGTATTTGTTAGGTAACTGAGTGCAGATCTTTCTACTAGTAGCGACAAAGGAGAATCTTAGACGACTATTTCTTTATGTTGATTGTCTTGGACATACTTGTATGTGTTTGTATTGGGATATATGTATTTACTACTTTAACTACCGTCAAAATCTAGACTCCCCTAGCCATGCATCTAGTTATAGTATAATCGTGTACCTTAAACTTTTTTAACTTGCATGAATTGACTATCAAAACATAAATCATACTCGCATTAGGCTGTCTGGTCGTCCCGTGGGTAGGCTCTGTTATTGCATGGACGTATTCTCTAGTCTGTTCCAGAGCAGATGTCATCGGCGAGGTGCTATATTCGGGGCATTTTCTCTGGACGTGCCCATCTTGTCCATACTTATAGCAGATCAACGGTCCTCTCGATCCTATCGATGTTGCCTGACTAGGTCTCGACATTTGACCGTGGCTTTGTAGACCTTTGTCTCTACCCCTCTAATCATAGGCATTCCTAGTCTGTGATCTCGAGGTGCTAGTCGGTTCGCTCAGCTGGATGCTAGTGAAACAGGCGCCAAGGCGTGAGCGTTAAACTCTTTGTAGTCCTCCTCCCCTAACCTCTACCTCATATGCTCTCTCATAATTACCTTCATTTTCTCTCGCTACCATCTATCCATATATTATGCTCAGTTGGCACCGAAGTAGTGCACCTGGTCTCTCTCGGTGCGTGCTAAGTCTCCAGCGAAACGATATCACTCCATGTATTGTATCACCGTCCTAGTGCCCTACCCCAAACTCAAGAATTCATGTATAAGCTTTAGCTGACCTCTCTCGAAATGTACTACTTATAGAATAGCTCTCAAAACTCTGTTCAAGTGATCGGTTTCGAGTGTTTCATGGTGTAAGCAACCCACCATACTTCGGCCTATCCTCTAAGCATGTACCTGAATAACCTACCCTGAATACTCTTATGGATCCTCAATAGCTTATGAAGCTTCCCGTATGCTAACAACTACTTTCCAGCCGTCTGCGAGTCTCCTCCATAAAAGTAACCTAGATGGAAACGTATGAGTTCATTGGTTAGCTTAGCTTTAGTTGACAAGGAAGTCTCAAAAGTGAGCGCCCAAACTTGCATTTGCGTCATTGCCATGATAGGGGTAGTATTTTTAACTGAGGCCAGAGGTTTAGTGCATGCCATCACCGCAATCCCTAGTGTACCCTGGACAACTAGGGTAACGGTTGTCTCAGGGCTACTCGGGGTAAAAGCGGCTATGAGTGTCGCAATGATTGCAGCCTGAGCGTGGATCAATATCAATATCATCATCTGCTCTAACTACCGATTATGTGCAGCAAATCTATCTGCTATACTCTCATCCATGTTGACATTGCATGTTGCTTCACTTATCTGATCTCTATTTGTCGAGGGTGGAGTCAGTTGTCCATCCACATTAAATCTGCAATTGCGAAAGTGTTTTCGAATAAGTCTTGTAATACGTATAAATACTATTACAAACAAAAAACATCACGTATAACCCCTACTTCTACCTGCGTCACATTCACTTCCCAACTAAGGTTCTAAGTCAGGATTTTCGAGTTTCTACTTTTAAGTTTGTTTTGTTAAGTCTTATTCAATTTCATTGGTCTTTCCCCTAGGTTCGCCTAAACCTAAGCTCTGATACCAACTATGACGGCCTCGAGTCCTAATACAAAGCGGGCACCGCCACTTTGTAACTGCCCAAATCAATTAAATTAGGATTAGCGTTAATCTCGAGATTAAAGAGCGTAATTCGGGTGTTACATGGACAACTCGGTTGGCTCGGACACGAGAACCGAAGAAATATGTTATTTACGAATGGTGGTCGTATATATGCGGTGTTTAAATTTATTTTATTATATTGCACCACATCTGTGTATATTACAATCAACGAGCTTGTGTGACAGGCGTTCGCCTCGAAAGGCATGTTGATGTGGGTGTCGAGCAGGCGAACTACAGTTACACTAGGAAACTCAACCAATTCAAATTTAAGATGAATATTAAATCAATTAAATGGGTAATGTGACCATAGGCTAAGTTAATTCAAATTAAAACCATAGGTTATGGCGTGTCTCGAAATGCGTGCCGAGACGTGGGGAACTGAGTGTTGAATAGTCGAGGGTTAGTGGAACCACAAGCTGATAATTTTTGTTGACTAAAACATTAACCATAGATATTATGTGACCCTAAGTTAAGGTGAATAAACTCAATGAATCAAGGCATAAAGTTTGATCGAACCATTCAAATAAAAAAATCAATTGAACTATTAGAGAGAAGAAAGAGATTACTAGAGAGCTGGAATTAGAGCTAGAAAACATCAAATTGGTGGATCAAACCTAGGTAAATCATTTTCTCCATCATCTACTCTTTCATTTGAACCTAATTTTGAAAGATTTGATACAAATCGTTTGTTTTGAGGTTGTGTAGATGTTGTTTTGATGTTAATTTGAGATGGATAGTATGTTAGATACGTTAAAGTAGGAGAATTTGAGGGGAAAACAAAATTCTCAATTTGAGAATTTTGTCCTAGGGGCTACGTAGCGCGCTACCTAGGAGCATAGCGCACTACTCATTTTAGGCTTGCAACTGTTCCTCAAGATGAAGAATAGTAGCGCGTCACACTCGGTCCCTAAAATGCTATCAACATGTAGCGCGCTACTCTAAGCCTATAGCGCGCTAACAATAGATAAAAAAGGAAAAGGACTGTTTTGGTAATTTCTACTTAACACATGTATAAAACCCTAGGAAATGACCTGAAGCTATTAAATATGACTTCAGGGACATAAGGGACCATAGCTTGGCGTCAGGGAGCTGTCGTGTCGAATACTGGAGTCTGGGGAATTCGGAGCACGGATTGAGGTGCGTAAACCCAATGAGAATGCTTCGTAGGACTCATGGTTTTGATTTATCGATATTGTATTTCATGTGTGACTAATGGTGGCTCCTATCGATTTGTGTATATATTGGTTATGGCTAAATCGCTTGCACAAGTTACTTGTGTTTAGTGCTCGTGTCGAAGGTAGTACAATATATTTACAACTTTCGAAAGGGATTTTGGGTGTTCCCTTGACTTGAAATAGTGTTTGGAGGGGTTCATCAGGTAACTGAAGTTAGGGTTTAGTCACTTTAAGCCTGTAAGTGTATATATGGTTCCTATTTGATTTATCGATTACTGGCTGGTGTAGGTCAGGGTGTTCTTGTGATTAGGCGGATGTTTACTGATTATTGCTTTATTTCTAAGCTTATTTAAATGGTACATGCTGCTTATTTATTTCATGCTATTGCTTTATCTTGTTGTATGTTGCCTACATTTAAGGGAATATAACGTACTGTTGCCATAAGTTATATTCGCATGTCTCGTAGTTTATCAGTTTTATTTCATGAATATTGTGTGGACTTCTCTTAAGATTTTACTCACTAGACTCGTCACTGTATCTTTGGGTGACCGAGTGCAGATCCTTGTACGAGCAAGGGCAAGATCAAGGAGGTACTGCGCTACTACCTCTATGATAGTGGAGCCAACTCGTGTATGACTACAGTATGTATATATTTATTTATTTTGTTGGTTTTGGGGACTGTAGAACATTGATTACATGTATATGGAACTTTTTTTATACCTATCTCGCCTTGATATTTACAAGGTGTTTTTCGCCGAGTTTTTCACTACTTAGGATTTTTAAATATTGCATAAGTTACTCATTTAAAGACTTTTACAGTAAAATTATAATATAACTTGATAAATTAAGTAACTGGCTAATTAAACTATTAATATTTATGTAAAGATTAGTTAGCATAACTAAGGTTAGCAGGAAAAAGGTAAGCAACTCGTTGGGTCGCGAGGCGTCAAGGATAAGTGGGCATGACATGGTAAGACGCTAGGTGACGTGGGATGTGATGTGGCACTAGCAAGGTGATCTGGAATTTAGGGCCGCTATATTATGGTATCAGAGCGAGGTTTCGAGAAAGCCTCAGGATAAGTTTAATGGAATTGAATAAAACTTAAATAGACAAACATGAGATGTGGAAACTCAATGATCATGACTTAGAACCTTAGTTGGGAAGAAGCTTGAGATGGGTAGTGACAGGGTTATATGTGTGTTATGTTTTTGGATTGTATATTATATATATGTATATGGATGGTGATCTGGCACACGTGCAGATCATGATGGATGGCCAGCCAACTCCACTGACTACATATGTTAGTCAGACAAGCGACCAGACTAGAGAGGAAGGTTTGGATTCAACAGTAGCCCTGCAACTAGCAACTTTTGATAAGCAGTTCAAGCAATTTATGGATATGATGCGCATACAAACAACAATGATTGCATCACTCACCGCCACCAAGTTACAGAGCACGACTGAGACGATAATTGCTCCGAGAGTTCCAACAACTATCCGGACTGTATCGACACATGCAGTGGTATAGGACACTTCGATAGTAGTTGCTACATCATCCGTAGCACGGTCTGAGACGCTGACTATTACACCGGTACAGGCGGACATGTTTAAGACTTTAAGGATGGCAGAGGTCAAGTTGATGCGAGAGTTCATCAAGTTTGGTCCCGAATATTTTCGTAGGGGCGGAGACACGGAAGCAATCGGGAAGTGGCTGATTGCATATCAAAGATTACACAAGCTACCGTGGATTCTGGAAAGAAAACAGGATAGGATATCAGGGCATATACTAAGAGAGGATGTTGATGTGTGGTGGACAGCGTATACAGACACTCACCCAAAGCCGACGACACAAGGATCGTTCAAAGAGCTGTTTTTATGATCATTACATACCCATGGAGGTGAGTTTGAGACTGAGAGATGAGTTTCTGGCATTGAGGCAGGGTAGCCTATCAGTGTTACAATACATGTATAGATACCAATACTTGATACAGTTTGGCACAGACGTCTGAGGCACTGAGAGACTGCAGATTTATTACTTCGTCCGAGTTTTGATTGACGATATAGCCGACACCGCGGTTTCCTCTAGAGCACAGAAAATGCAGGAGATGTATGATAAAATGCTTACCCATGAGACACATCTGATGTAGAAGGTTGAAAGAAGTTCATATACTAAGTTGAAGAGACAAACTGGATAGCGTTCTGATAGAAAAGACCGAGAGATTGAGATAACAAAGAGGACAGCAGGTACGATCAAGTTCGTAGAGATGATGATCGGCAGCCAGAGTGTATGCTGTACCGACACTACCAGAGCTGCCATAGAGACAAATTCGAGACTAGGGAGGCCGGGACTGGAGATCACAAGGGTCAGGAAGTCAGCGAGCAGGACCGAGATGGAGGATCACATGTTGGCGATGTGGATAAGAGGGTCACATCAGGAAGGACTGTACGTAGAGATCGACGACTCCAATAATGGTGACACCTGTGGAGACTCGAGAGCTGGTGCATGGGGTGACAGAGCCAGGCCGGGAGACGTCCTAGCAGTGGGTTCGGCGTACGTGATTTTAAAGTTATGAATATTTCCAGTTAGATTTTATGCATGCATAGTGGTATTATGATGGTAGATCATAGTTGTACGATTGTAGATGATTGTGTTATGACATGGGATTGTCGTAGGTCGCGGCATGGCATGAGATTGTCATGGTGAGTAAGGATAAGTCATGTTATTACATAGGATTGTCGTGGTGAGTAAAGGGAGGCTATGGCGTGGCATGTGATTGTCATAGTATGTGATGGTTGGTTAGGACTATCGTGTTAGGATACATGATATGAGAAGTTTACAGTTATGGGTGTTAGGTAACTGGGTTAGATAAAGTTGAACACGAATATCGAATTTAGAGTAGGTTGCAGAGATGTTGGAAGAGAATGGCTGATATTGACTACGTTGGCAATATGCGCCTACGTTACGGGGTAACACTTTTTTCCCTGCTATAGGGGGTAGTAAGGTGTTCAAGGGATCGTAGAAGGAACTATCAAGGTGTGAGGAGTCGTTACACGGGGATAGGATGGTGGCGCCAGAGTTTACTCGAGATTTAAATTTCTAGGATGAAGTTTCTCCTAGTCGGGGATTAACGTGCGTAATTTGGGCGTTACATGGACAACTCGGTTGGCTCGGACACGAGAACCGAGAAAATATGTTATTACTGAATGGTGTTTGTATATATGTGGTGTTTATTGTATTGCACCGCATGTGTGTATGTTGCTATCGGGCGAGTTTATGTGACGGGCTGATAAGTCAGTATTTATAGGTATTTAATAGTTTATTTTAGTATATTTAATTATTAAAAGTATTTAAAATATATATTTAATTATATCTTTTGGTCATTTTTAGGTGAAACAGAGTGTGCGGTTGAATTCGTGGCGAAAAAATACTCAAAATGGAGTATTTACTTGCAGTGATCGGATGCCGGACTGTTTGCCTTGAAATACGCGTTGCGCGGTGGGTCGAACAGCGGACAGCGTGTTCCAGCCAATCAAAGCATGCCACATCAGCGTTTGACCAATCGGGTGATGACACGTCAGCGGTTTGCAATACCGTGGGCGCCAAGTGTCACGCACTTGTTGGTCCACAGCGTCAACACAAAGCCAGCGCCACCAATCAAAAGATGACACGTGTGCACCATATGCCATGTCACACACCGCTCATTTTCTTCTCGCACAGCCTTCATCGATCTGCTTCGAGATCCGTGCCCACATAAAATCCCAAATTTTCGCTCAGAATCGCGCAATTTTCTTTCGCCAGCGCGCGTCCACGTGGAGAGCTCTCATTCGTCCATACATGTCATAGCAAGTGGTTCGGCCTGTCAGAAGCGGACACGTGGCACTGACTCAACACACACACAACGAACGCGCCAGAAGTTTGGCAAATGGCACAGCGACAAGTAAGCGGCGGTGACAAGCGGTGGCCAATCACAGCGCGTCAAGTTTTGGCGCCGTTGTCGGGGATTAGTATATTTCTTTCTTTGGTTTATCGTTATTTTTATTTTATTTTATTTTATTTTATTTATTTTATTTATTTTATTTTGCCTATCTAGTTCCTTGCTCTTAACATGTATCCAGGCAATATCTCGAGTTCCACTGACCAGAAACTTGACCGAATAATATCCATGATGGAACATCTCCTCTCCTCTGGTGAAGTGCAAGTCAACCCCGCGATGGACTCCTCCTACCCCCATAATTATGGTCGATACGAAGACTCACATTATTATAAAGTGAATGGGGTAGGTATGCCACATAACAGATATCAATATTTTAACATGAATTCTTTTGTTCAACAGGTCGAAGTTTGCTAAATTTTTGGAGACTATTCTCATTCTGCACATAATTGCCCCTATTATCCATAGTATGAGAATTATCACTATGCTAACTATGCATCGCAACAACCCGACTTCTCTGGATTCATGTCACACGCACAGGTTCCTAAACATGAAGGAAATCAACAGTTTCATCAAAGCCTCTCCTTGGAAGATATGGTGATGCAAATGATATATCAAATGAGAGAAAGTGTGCAAGACTTTCGAAGGACTTGGTAACTGACTTAGATCAATATATTTCCAGTCGTTTAAGAAAAATTGATGAAGCAAAGTTGTGTAGTACACAACTAACCTTTAACCCAGAGGAGGATGTGAGTGTTGATACGTTGACGAATCTAGAGGCGAAAGAGGATACGCAGATAGAAGACTATTTGATAGAAACATCCGAAGAATGTGAAGTCTTTCAAATTGAGCCAGAGATTGTCATTGCACTAAATGAGGGAGAAGATGAGATGAACATTGATGTCAATTAAGACAAGCCGGAGAAGCCGCAAATAGAGAGCAAGGAAGACCAACTTCTGGTGTTGGTACAACCACCCACCCTCCCATGCACATTTGGTACACCTTATAAGGGGGTGGAAGTAAGGAAGCGTTTGCAGATCTTCTACACTGCCGACACCTTTGTGTTGGACGATCCTGATACGATAGATTCTTTCGTGTTAGAAGTCCCGAATGAGCTCCTAAGTCTGAAAGAGGGCATGCATGCTTCATTGCCCAATTACGTAGATGCGCCATTCGTTGTTGATATCTCTAAATGAGAGGGCATTACGTGACCAATCATGCTAAGTCTACTCAAAGAATTAAAAGAAAAATGGCTCGTTGGGAGGCAGCCCAACTTTATTTTTATTTTATTTTATTTATTTCTTGCATTTATTTTAGTTTTAGTTTAGTTATAATTTTTTATTTATTATTTTTAATAGCACTCTAATTTGGTTTCTTTATTTTTACAGGTGATAGAGGTTGGAGCGCTAAGTTTTGTAGGTTTGACTCTGGATTACATTTTTAATATAATTTGAGCATTATTTTTTAGGACTTAACATGTTTATAGGATTTTAGGTGTTTTGAGACTTGGTTGGGACATACCTGACTTAAGTCGCTGTATTAGTGGCAGGTTTTTGAGTAGACCAAAAACCCTAAATTTCATTTCATCATCTTGTTGATTTCACCCTTAGTTGAAAGACTTCGGGCTCGCAAGACTTGATTGGAATCTTTTTAGTTAACTCCTATGTTTACTAGTTCTTGCTCTTGTTATGATTGTTATTTTATAGTTTCTTTAGTCACCCACACATGAGAGATTTTGTGCGTTCACTAGTTTTTAGAGACTTTTTGTTATGCATGCATTTGTATCATTTCTTATCCATGTCTTTCTTCACCACTATTTTTTTCTTTTTGTCATATGGATGCCTTGACTTGTTTTTAACCTTGAGGACAAGGTTCGGAATAAGTTTGGGTGTGTTTTAGGGATTGCAGATTATTTTGGATGGATATTTTGCGAAAGACCGCAAGTGAGATCGTTTAATTTTTTTTATGCGGTTATATGCGGATATTGGATGGTAATGGTGGTGTTTTATATCATTTCTTCCATTTCTTGTCTATTTATATTCCTTTCACATTTCATTAGGAATTGATACACTTTCATGTATATATTTAGTATGTTTTATTTATTTTAGAGTCACCCGAAACTTTGTTCGTGCTTTTGGTTGTGGATGAGTAAATTAATGTTGCCTTTTTGACTTGAAACTTATAGAAAATTAGGAGAAACATTTAATCAAGTTCGTAGCTCAGCATTTTTATGATTTCATGATTAGAGACTTAGATGATGGTTGGACTTAGTGCTACATAACGAAAATGAGTAAATGGTCAAATTTATGCAAGTTATATTATTGTAACCCACATTGGGGGATTTGCTTGATATAGTACTAACAGGAGTATTCTTAGTGTAGAGCGTCTCACAAGTTTCTACAGAAATGGAGCAGGGAAACTTGTGGTGGAAAAAAGTGAGAAAATCGATCCATAGGAAATGTAGCAGGGACCGTATTAATTGAAAAAAGAAAGAAAGAAAAGGATTTGGAGAAAAAAATAAAAAAAAATAAAAATGAAAAAAATGAATGAAGGCGGAAGTTGTGAAACTCCTCAAATAACAGATTTAGTTCGAGTGCTTTCACTATATTAAGTAAGATTTTGAACTTGCGTGGTTTAATTGTATAGACCAATAAAACTTGGGATTAGTTGATGGCCTTTGTATTGACCGATTCTATGTTTTGAAAGTGAGATCTTTAATTGTGTTTGACTTGCGAGACTTGACATATCATAACTCTGAATTTTTTTGAGTTACTTGTTAATTTGGTGACTATGTAAACCAAAGGAACTCCATGAATTTGGGTCGGGATTAGTTGAGTCAGTGCATTATTATATTATGAGTCTAGTTTAGTTTGTGTTGTCATTTACACCTTTGCTCGGGACGTGCAAAGTCTTAAGTTTGGAGGTATTTGATAAGTCAGTATTTATAAGTATTTAATAGTTTATTTTAGTATATTTAAGTATTAAAAGTATTTAAAATATATGTTTAATTATATTTTTGGTCATTTTTAGGTGAAACGGAGTGCGCGGTTGAATTCGTGGCGGAAAATACTCAAAATGGAGTATTTACTTGCAGTGATCAGATGCAAGACAGTTTGCCTCGAAATACGCATTGCGCGGTGGGTCGAACAGCGGACAACGTGTTCCAGCCAATCAAAGCATGCCACGTCAGCATTTGACCAATCGGGTGATGACACTCAGCGGTTCGCAACACCATGGGCGCCAAGTGTCATGCGTCTGTTAGTCTACAGCGTCAACACAAAGCCAGCGCCACCAATCAGAAGATGACACATCTGCACTATAGGCCGCGTCACACACCACCTCATTTTCTTCTCGCACAGCCTTCGTCGATCTGCCTCGAGATCCGTGCCCACACGAACTCCCAAATTTTTGCTCATAATCGCACGATTTTCTTCCGCCAGTGCGCGTCCACGTGGCGCCCATTCGTCCATACACATCATAGCAAGTGGTTCGGCCAGTCAGAAGCGGACACGTGGCGCTGACTCATCACACACACAACGAACGAGCCAGGAGTTCGGCGAATGGCGCGGCGACAAGTAAGCAACGGTGACAAGCGGTGGCCAATCACAGCGCATCACGGGCGTTCGCTTCTAAAGGCGTGTTGATGCGGGTATCGAGTAGGCGAACTACGGGTACACTAGGAAACTCAACCAATTCATAGTTAAGATGAATAGCAAATCAATTAAATAGGTAATGTGACCATAGGCTAACTTAATTTAAATTAAAACCATAGGCTATGACGTGCCTCGAAATGCATGCCAAGATGCGGGACACTGAGTGCCATGTAGTCGAAGGTTAGTGAAACCACAAGTTAATAATTTTCGGTGACTAAAAACACTAACCATAGATATTATATGAGCCTAAACTAAAGCGAATAAATTCAATGAATCAAGGCCTATAGTTTGAGTAAATTTAATGGAAAGCTTGGTATTATTCTTGAGATATACAATAGCATATCTAAGAGCCATGTGAGTATTAAAATGGTGTCACTTGAGGTTGAGTTAGTGGAGGTTAGTGCGATACATGGCAAGAGGTGGACCATTAGATAGTCCTCTGGATATGTAAATACATGAAGATCAAGGGCTAGGAAACACTCTCTCCTTAATAAATATAGACAAGTTTGATCAAACCATACAAATAAACAAAATCAATTAAACTGCTAGAGAGAAGAAAGAGATTGCTGAAGAGCTGGGATTAGAGCTAGAAAACATCAAATTGGTGGATCAAACCTACGTAAATCATTTTCTCCATCATCTACCTTTTCATTTGAACCTAATTTTAAGAGACTTGATACTAATTGCTTGTTCTGAGGTTATGTAGATGTTGTTTTGATGTTAATTTGAGATGGAGAGCATGTTAGATAGGTTAAAGTAGGAGAATTTTAGGGGAAAAACAAAATTCTTGACTTGAGGATTTTGTTCTAGGGGCTAGGTAGTGCACTACCTAGAAAGGATATCGCACTACTTGTTATAGGTTTGCAACTGTCCTTCATCCTAAAGAATAGTTGCACGCTACACTCGGTCCCTAGCACGCTACCAACATGTAGCGCGCTACACCAAGCCTATAACGCTCTAATAACGAATCAAAAAGGAAAATTAAGGGATGTTTTGGTAATTTCTACTTAACACATTTATAAAACACTAGGAAATGACCTGAAACTATTAAATATGACTTCAGGGACTTATGGGACCATAGATCGGTGTCAAGGAGCTATCGGATCAGATACGAGAGTCCGGGGAATTCGAAGCGCAGATTAAGGTGCGTAAATCCAATGAGAGTGTTTCACAAGATTCATGGTTTTGATTTTATCGATATTGTATTTCATATGTGACTGCTGGTGGGCATATAGGGTTTTCACTCCTATTCGATTTACGTATATATTGGTTGTGTCTAAATCACTTGCACGAGTTACTTGTGTTTAATGCTCGTGTCAATGGCAGTAGAATATATCTACGATTGTCGGGAGGGATTTAGGTTGTTCCCTTGACTTGAAGTAGTGTCTGGAGGGGTTCATCCGGTAACTAAAGTTGGGGTTTAGTCACTGTAAACCTGTAAGTATATACGTAGTTCCTATTTGATTTATCAATTACTGGCTGGTGTAAGTCCGGGTGTTCTCGTGATTAGATGGATGTTTACTGATTATTGCTTCATTTTCAAGCTTATTTATTTAGTACATGCTGCTTATTTATTTCACGTTATTGTTTTTGCTTGCGGTATGTTGTCTACATTCATGAGAATATAATGCAATGTTGCCAGGAGTTATATTAGCATGTCTCGTAGTTTATCAGTTTTATTTCATGAATATTGTGTGGACTTCTATTGGGATTTTATTCACTAGACCGTCACTGTATTTGTTGGGTGAGTCAGTGCAAATCCTTATACGAGCAAGGGTAATAGCAAGGAGGTACTGGGCGACTACCTCTAAGATAGTGGAGCCAACACGTATGTGACTATAATATGTATATATTTATTTATTTTGTTGGGTTTTGGGGACTATAGAACACTGATTACATATATATGGATTTTTTGTTATATCTATCTCCCTTTGATATATACATGGTATCTTTTGCCGGGTTTTCTACTACTTAGGATTTTTAAATATTGCATAAGTTACTCATTTAAAGACTTCCATTGTAAAATTATAATATAACTTGAAAAAATGAGTAACTGGCTAATTAAACTATTAATATTTATGTAAAGATTAGTTAGCGTAACTAGGGTTAACTGGAAAAAATGAAAGTAACTCGTTGGGTCGCGAAACGTCAAGGATAAGCGGGTCATGACATGGCAAGTCTAGGCGATGTGGGATGCGGCGTTGCAGTAGCTAGGTGACCTGGAATTTAGGGCCGCTACACTCTTCGTCCGGACACGTCATCAAAACCGCCATGTCACTGCATGCATCTCAATAACAGGTTGAGTTCCTGTTACTTAACGTTTTGCAATGCTTAGTCAATTATTCAACCTTTTTAGAGAAGATTTTAATCTTGTTAGTACTTGACATAGCATTTATCGTTGAGTTGAGTGGTTTAATAAAATATAGCAATTATAAGTGTGAAAAGCTTAAATTGAAGTAACAACGAAAATTAGATATAGTGTATTTTCATTAATCAAAAGTCCTAAGGGGTGAAAACCTGGCAAAATATACATAGATATCATGCATCAAAGGTGATAGATACAAAAGTGATACATATATAAAGTGTTCCTCAAGTGTCCCAAAACCCATAAAAATAAATATAATATATACCAAACACCTATGAGAGTAAGCAGTCGAAGGTAGTTCTAAAGGTAGTCGCCTAGCACCTTCTGGTCGTGGCTTGTCGTAGGATCTGCAACTTGTTACAAAACAGTAACAAACTCCAATGAGTAAAATTCAGAGGAGCTCATGATGTATTCATAAGAAATCGACAATAATAAACTAAGTCCATACGGGGAGAGAATAAAAAGAAAAACATCAACTGTATGGAAATAAGTTAAGACTAGAAACGAAGATAAATATTGATGTCAGAATAAGAAAAAGGAATGGTCATTGATTTCGTCTCTTTCGCAAGGCCGAGAGTCAGTAACAGTGTCCGGATGACGGCCGCCGACTGATCTTACTAGCGTACGCCACACTACTCACTAGGTAGATCCTTGGACGTTCTCGACTCGTCAGGAGAGCTTTTCACCTCACTTGGTAGTCCTCGGGTGATTTTCGACTCGTAATGAGTAGAGCAGCTCTGCTTGTTGAGGTAGGCTTTTGCCGTTTTCGACTCACCACTGAGGGTGACTTGACATGCTTAGCCCATGACTTTCATTTACGAAATAGAATATGTAGTACTGGAATTTAAATTAAGAATAAAACATGAATTCATGCATGGTTTCCTACTGGTTTTACTTACCTCAAGCAATGGAAGTTCCCACTTCGTAACGAACTACACACGCTTCGAAACTCGTGACAGACACCCACATATGAATTCTCAAGTCCTTAGTATCCTAACAATACAAGTTTTAGCGTGTTTTATCTGTGTTAAAACGCATTCAAAGTCAAACTTTCCATATACAAATGTGAGATTTTTTCGGTGGCATTATTGACTATATCTCGATTGAACCATATTAAACAAGTCTCGCCTCGCCTAATTTTCTTGAACTTGATTTGTATTCCCGTTTTTTTGAAACCAATTAATTTGTTTTTGACTAATTTATATATAATATAATATAATATAACATACATTTGAACATAAATCATATATATTATACTTTTCTATTATATAATATATTGGTTAATATTTGATTTAAATATGGGTGTGCAATGCAGTCCGACACGGGCGTGCGTCATGACTAAACATCTGCGTGTATCGTGAACAAATTGGGCGTACATCGCCGCCAAATATGCGAGTGAGTCGCCCTCATGACACGCCCCAAATCACATGCATAACACGCCTTCAAGTGCGCAAGAGACCTCGAAGTGCACATGGGTGACGCGTACACGGGGCCAGCTTCGTTGCTGCCCAAAATGGCAGCAACGAGCTGCCTACATGGGCAGCTATGTTAATGGCAGCAACGTTTTGCCGCCAATCTCGGCACCTTTTTTATTTTTTTTCTTTTTTATTTTTGTTTTTATTTCTAAGATCAAACTTTTTATTAAACAAATTTAAAATTATTCCATAACTTCAAAATAAGTAAAATAACAAAAAAATCTCATGAAAATCTAAAATAATGAAGTGCGGGTTGATAACTCACCTAGATTTTCTCTTGAAGCTGGAATACTCCACCAAATATTGCTTCAAATTGATGAATTTGTCTTCTTCACGTGTTGATCTATCAATCTCTACTAAAAATTTTCACTCACTTACAACACTCAACTAAGAACATGAAATCTTTCTCTTTTATATTAAAGCCTAGTATCTCCGTGAGATTCACACCAACCACATCCCCAAATTAAATCTAAGGGATCTCATTTTCTCCATGCACACAGCCTTATGTGACATAAATAGCCACACCTAGTTTAACCAAACTTATTCAAAAAATTTCCATTAAGTTTAGGGTCAATTAAATTAAATCAAATAATATATCTTATGGTATTTTAATTTTATCTCATTAAGTTTGATTTAACTAGCCACACTTGTATAGCTTAGGATAAAGTTATTTTCAACTTATTTAATTCAACCAAGCTACATAAGAGTTTATTAATTTCGACTATCTGAAGCCATGTGCTATCACGCACCCCAATATAACACTCTCACTCGCTGAAACTCACACGATTCCCTCAACATGAATATCGAGTTATCGTGTAATACACATATCAAAATAGTTACATGAAATATACAAGCATGATTGAAAATAAAATCTATCGATATGTGTTCGCATTTCCACTTGAGAATAGGAAGTGAATGCAATAACCCTCAAGGTTTCCTATGTTCAGCCTTAACTTGTTGACATATCTCATATCTCTTTACAAACTCAGCAATATCAATCTTCATCCCAAACCACCAATAAACACGCCTCGTGTCGCGATACATCTTAGTGTTGCATGAATGAATAAAGTAAAGAGATCGGTGAGATTCCTTTAGCAATTCATGCCTCAACTGATCCTGAGCTGGAATCCGTAATCTATCTCTGAACCATAACACACCATCGTCAGAAATTGACTAATCAGGATGATCTATACTAGCCTCTAACTTCTGACGTGTTGTATAACCCTGATAAACTTTCTGACTATCAACCACCCTCTGAATCATCTCCGGTTCAGCTCGAATCTAAGCACAAAAGAACATATTAGTAACTACATTTTCTCTGAATGTTCTTCTTATACTCAAGGCATTAACAACCACATTTGCTTTGCTTGGGTGATACTCTAGAGTGAAATCATAATCCTTGAGAAACTCAAGCCACCTGCGTTGTCTCATGTTCAGTTCACTCTGAGTAAACAAATATTTCAGACTCTTATGATCTGAAAATAATATAAACTTCTCACCATACAGATAATTCCTTCAGACTCTTAAGATCATGAACTGGATAATTTTTTTCATAAACCTTGAGTTGTCTCAAAGGATAAGCTACAACCCTGCCTTCCTGCATCAGCACACAGACAAAACCAAAATGAGAAGCATTAGTATAAATCACCAATTATTTCCCCGATTCAGGTAATGTAAGAACAGGTGTCGTAGTCAGTCTGTCCTTCAAATATTTGAAAGCAACCTTGCACTCATATGACCATACAAAGTTAACGTCTTTTGTGTTAGCGGAGTCATTGGCAAAGCAATATGAGAGAATCTCTCAACAAACTATCAATAATAACCTGCTAACCTCAAAAGACTTTGAACCTCTGACATTGTGGTAGGAGTAGGCCAATCCCTGATTGCCTCTAATTTCACTGGATCAATAGATATACCTTCGGTAAAAACCACATGTCCAAGAAATTTGACCTCTGAAGATCAAAATTCGCACTAACTGAACTTGGCATACAGCTGGTTATCCTTCAAAGTCTGCATGTAACTCTGATTTGATGTGAATGCTCTTCCTCGGTTTTCGAATAGATCAAAATATCATCGATAAACATGATGATAAACTGGTTAAGATAGGGTTTGAGTACCTTTGCATTAGATCCATGAACATACTAGGGGCATTAGTGAGCCCAAATGATATCACTGGAAACTCGAAGTGCCCTCAAATCAATCTTCAAAAAGTATCTGGCACCTTAAAATGATCAAATAAGTCATCGATCCTACGCAATGGATATCCTGAGAATCACCCTATTCAACTATCTATAATTAATACATACGCGTAAGGTTACGTCCTTCTTCTTCACAAAAAGAATTGGTGCTCCCCACGGTGACATACTAGGATGGATAAACCCTTTCTGTAGCAACTCCTCAAGCTGAGTTTGCAACTCGCGTAATTCCTTCGATGCCATACGGTATGAAGAAATAGATATAGGTTTGGAACCAAGAATAAGATCAATGATGAACTCAATGACACGTGGCGGTGGAAGTCCAGGTAAGTCAGATGGAAAAACTTCCAAAAACTCATAAACCACAGGTATTTCATTAACCTTAAGTTCCTACCCAGGCAATCCAAATGTGACAACTCCCGCCATAACTTCTAAATCTCGAGGAGTAGCTTCTCTTCCACGTATTGTAATTCATGAAGGATTATAGCCTTTATAGACTATAATTTCAAAAATGTTAAGAATGTGAAAAAATCACCATCTTATGGAAATAGTCAATACTAGCATGGTATGCTGATAACCAATCCATCCCCAGTAATGCATCAAATTCCAGGAATTCCATTACCCTCAGATCAATAGGAAGTTTATTTTCCCCAATTTTAACTACACATCTCTCACAGATCGGGTTAGGATAAACTTTCACACTCACTGTTGTACTCAAAATCAAAAATATATCGGCTATAATAGGTTTCAACTTCAACTCATCAACCATTGCACCAGCAATAAAAGAAACTATAGAACGGACATCAATTAAAACATGCATATCTCGACCACAAATGTTCAATATACCTTCTACTAATCTCTGGTTGGCCTCTAGGTCTGCCTCAGCCACTGTATGAGCATGTCCTCGTGCAGGTAGTGCAGTATTGCCTACACATGTAGCTAGCAACAAAGAACACTCCCTTGCAATATGTCCCGACTGCCCACACCCGTAACATTTTGCTGGTGCTTTCTGCGAAAAACTACTAGCTTGAGAAACTGCGCCGATCCATTCGGTTTCTGTGAAAACTGTGACTTTCCCTTATTCCTACATCTGGACTGTGAATGCGGTAAAGGTGGTTTAGCTACTAAAGCCTGAGAAACTAGTGCAACCGATGCACTTACAAAAATTGTCCCTGTAGATCTTGTCTGTGTAGTTGTGACTACTACACTCCTCCTCCTTTTATTCGGCTACAAATGAACAAATTCCTGAACTCCCTAACTTCCAAGATACTGTGGTTTTGGTGGTGGTGCAACTACTATTCCAGAAGGACTCGCTAGAATGGCTGCTTCCACTTCTATCACACTCTCAAATATAAAGGCGCAATTAGTGCGTGGATAAGAGGAAAAAATAACCCTAATCTCATAGTTCAGCCCACCAAGAAACAATTCAATCTTGTTCTCTTCCAACTCTACCATTTCCGAAGCAAATTTACTTAGCTCAATGAACCTCCTCTCATATTCCCTAACATACATCACTCCCTGTTTCAACTGTATAAATTCAGTCTTCTTCATGTTACTGACCGACTTCAAGAAATACTACCTGTAGAATACGGTCATGAATTGTGGCCAAATAGTGAAAATCTTCCCTTATCTCTCAAGGGAATTCTACCACTTCCTTGCGAAATCAATAAGCAAAAATGTAACCAGTTTAACCTTAAACCGATCCTCAACATCTACAGCAACGAATTGTTGCTCCATCTCCAGTATCCAAGTCTCAGCTATCCCTTCCTCCATAGTGCCATCGAATTTCATAATGTCATATTTCATGAATTCCTTACGAGTTCTAAGAAATGCGGCCTTCTCAAAATCCACATGCACCTTGGCATCTGTCTCCGGCACCTAAATATGTAGTACTACTAGTTGGATTGAAGTTGCTACTGTATCAGCTCCTCCCTCAGCTCTGCTAACCTGAGGATTGGTTACAGGCTGTGCCTCAGTCGCTATACAGGTGGTCCCATCTGAGCCATCAACATCGCCATTAGTTTTGCCCGAGGCTCCATTAACTCTCTCATTTGCTGCTCCATTCTAGATTTCCATTGATTCTTTGTCTCCTTATTACCTTAAGGTTCAGACCTCTGTGATCACTCTCCTTGATTCGCCATTATATTATATGGTCAATGGAGAGATAACATCATCAAGTAACATTCCGAGAATTCAAGGAAATCATATCTATACAATATATAACAATATGAGAACCAAATAATGTAGAATAGTGTTTTCATTTTCATTTCCCCCAAAACATGATAAAAATTGTTTATCAAACCTTAAACATATTCGTAACCCTAAACAACTCTCTAAGTCAATAAACTTAGGTTTCAGTACAACAAATTATGCTATCATTCACTGTAAACACCATTCAATAGCAAAACTAAGATCAGAACCTTGTCTAGGATACCATACAATATTACTGTTACCACTTTATCTCTAAAGGTGATAAACTTGGCTCTAATACCAAACTATAGCACCTCCTATCCCGATTAAGGCGATACTCGACCAGAAACCCTAATTAAGTCCTGGTAACCATGTCAAACATAACTAGAGTCAGCACCCTCTCCGTCAATATCTGATAAAATCAACCTGTATATTTATATCGAATAAACAAATCAAAGTAATACGCAGCGAAAAGCTCAAAACGTTTTCAATATATTTCAATAAACGGTAATACAAAGTTTACTAAAATTCAAAACCTTGATTAAAATATCTCAACCCTGTTTATATACAACAAAATACCTCATACATAGTATATAAGTACGTAAGGCTCATTACATCGTAGAGAAGATACAAAACTCCTAAATATTCTTATTTCCCTTAGCTGAAATGTCGGGCTGCGAACCCGAAATATTGAATTTGGGTGAGCACTCCAACTTGCTTAGTAAGTAAGGATTCATGTTAAACATCAACATTCCATATAGTAATCAAGAATATCATACAATTACAACATGCACCAATGATATCTAACAAGAATATGAAAATCATATAAATTCAATAGATAATTGATGCAAAGCAAGTATCATGGACTATTATACTGTGATCCTCATTTATTTTATAAAAATATGGTTGATTACCCACCGGCGCCATTAATGCGATTGCTAGACCAATATATTGGTCGATATGTTGTTTAGCTCATCCATTAATGTCCAATGATTTTATCCCAAACCCTTTAGTGTAAATGTTACTCACGAAACCTATAAATTGAGTAAGAAGTTACATATAGGCCGGGAAGATAACTCATCTCCTATATAACCTGGTCTCAATTCCAGGAACTTACTATCGTGAATCACAATAAACACCATTTTCCATTTATTGAAAACCATCAGAGTGTACATAATCTCCCATTCCATTTCCTACACTACATGAACTACGCATACTAAATAGCCAAGCAACATTGATAAATAAGAGAATCCGTACTTGCTTCGATCTAGGTTTTTCGTCCAATTTTCTAACTTTCTGGGTCAATAACTCTCCCGGGTAACCAACACCTATCATAGACCAATTATAGTTAATATAGGTCCATTATACTCTAATTAGAACCCCTTAATCACACCTCTAAGTCCCTTAAAAATCCTCATGAAATTATAGCATGCTTGTTTTCTAGGGTAGGAGCGCACTCTCACAGTGGGTGGGGCACACCCCATCAACTGGGTTCATTTCAATTGATGAAGGAAGCGCACTCCCCTAAAAGGTGGAGCACTGTCAAATCAGACGTACAGGGCAACAACCACTATCCTTCACCAAATCATCATAAATCCAATAAACAAATATATAAACCTCCAAAATCAATCAATAACATCATCAAATGAGATGATACACTAAAACCAACCATCTAAACTCATAATTCATCAAATTTCTATAATTCCCATCAAATTGAAAGTCAACAAACATAAGAACAAATCATACCAAAATGATGCTCTCGAGTTGTTGATTTGATTAAGCTCCTCAATCACGATCAATTCGACTCTCCTGAAATTCTTTCTCGATTAGAAATCAAACCTTTAAACCTTCTCTTCTCGTTTAATCAAAATGAATTAATGAGATAAACTTGAGTATGTTATGTATATATATATAAACTCCCTCGAAATACGCACCATGTCATCTCGAGACTAATCGAGCAATTGATTTGTTAAAGTGACACACCTTATCGTGACACCAAACTTGACTTGTCAAGCACTCACGCTCCATTCAAGACGATCAAATAATTCATATATTTCAATTTTTCTTTTATTTTATAATATAAATTTATATATTCAAAAACACACATATATATACATATATATTTCGCGTATTATTCACCAATAAACTCACCGGACGTACCTACAAGTGTCATTGAGTATGCACATTCATGTCATGTCTCCCTCGTCATAATTGGTGTCCCGGTAAACCATTGTTTATTACGTATTTTTTATTTTATAAACTTGTATATAATCTATAATTATATCACAATCTATTTTTATTTTCTTAACAATCCAAACAAACACAATGCATCATGCAAACGCACACACATGCTAATCGAGGTACGTCGAACTTAATCACGAACCTATTTCATATTAATTAGGATTTAAATTAGTACTAATCACCAGTTTAAGATAACAGGTCGTTACATGCAACTTTTAACTTATAGTTATGCTCCCAATTGAAGAACACTAGCATAGTATATAGATAAGGAAAATGCGAGAGTTTGTTTTACTATTATTCTCCATGAAATAAATACCGTATGAAGGAATTCATTCATCAAATGAGGGTACTCAAATTACATGCAAGGCGCACATATGAAGAATGTTAAAAGCTTAACTAATTAAATGTAATTCTATTTGAATGAGAAAGGCTTGCCAAAATGATGTATCCAAGTTGTAAAGACCATATGGTAGCACTAGGACAACTGCAATGATCTGCAAATGAAATAAAACGCTTCATCAAGTTAAATTAGTTCCATACAAATATATCAATTTTCCCTTCACTTGTGCAATCTCTTCAAATTCTTTGTTTCTTCTATAACATTACGATATAATATTTAAACACAAGAAAATATCGGAATAGAACTATTATAAACAAATATACCTTAATCATCAAGATTTGAAAATACTGATAGATGTCTCATTTTCCCTTCTCCTATTCAATCATTTCATTACTACATGTTTTTCAACAAGTGTAATAACATCAAGTTTAAAATTACAACATAGAGTGGACGAAGGAAATTATGGGATTGCATTCTTAATTCTTGGAGTATCGATAAGTGTCGAATTCCCACTAACCCCTTATAAATAGTAATGTCGAAAATAAAAAACATAATAAACACCAATTAGAGAGGGCCTAGAAGGACTCACATCTCCACAAACTTCATAATAGTTCATATTATCACAATTTCATATCAATATAAATATATTTTGATCCAAAAATTCAAGCCCAAAGTATCATTCCTGATTTCCAAGCTACAAAAACTATATATCAAGTCTCAAAATATTATAAAACTCATAACTTATCCCGATGCTTCCAATTGAAGAACACCAACATAGTAGATAGATTAAAATGTGAGTTTTTTTAATTACTATTCTTCATGAAATAAATACACGGATTACATGTACTGTAAGTTTAGAAACACTAGACATCAAGATGACGGAGTGGTAAAATTAGGAGAAGTAAAAGTTCATAAGGTAATCCACTTTAGATGCCTAGGATCAATCATACAAAATGATGATAACATTGAAAATGATGTCACACATAGAATTCAAGCTGGATGGAAGAAATGGCGAAGTGCAACATGAGTGATTTGTGATCAAAATGTTCCTACTAAATTAAAAGAAAAATCTTGTAGGACCGCAATTAGGCCAACTATGCTATATGGAAGTGAATGTTGGGCAATAAAGTAACAACAATTACATAAAATGAACATAACAAAAATGTGGATGCTTAGGTGGATGTGTGGTAAAACTTGTAAAGATAGAATAAAAAATATAAAAATTCAATGACAAGTAGGAGTAGCACCAATTGATACATAGATTAGGAAAGGGCGATTGCAGTGGTTTTGTCACTTGCAAAGACGACCTACAAATGGCCCAACTAGAAAACTTGACTTAAAAGAAACTGTAAAAATTTGACGAGGTAGGAGCAGACCAAAATTAACGTGAGATGCATTAATTAGGAAGGATTTGAATGGTTTGAAAAGCTGACCATCAATTGCACTTAATCGAGGACAATGGAAAGTTTGATGCATGTAGCCGACCCCAGTTAATTTGGGACTGAGGCTATGTTGTTGTTGTTGTTGTTATCATGAAATAAATACGATAAGAGAAATTCGTTCATCAAATGAGGGTACTTAAATTGCATGCAAGGCGGGCATATAGAGAATTGTAAAAGCTTAGCTAATTAAATGCAATTCTATTCGAATGAGAAAGACTTACCAAAAGGATGTAACCAAGTTGCAAAGACCATGTGGTAGCACCAGGACAACTGCAATGATCACGCTTCATCAACTTGAATAAGTTCCATACAAATATATCAATTTCCCTTTCACTTGTGCAATCTTTTCAAATTCTTTGTTTCTTCTATAACATTACAATATAATATATAAACACAAAAATATTGGAATAAAACTATTAAACAAATATACCTTAATCGTCAAGGTTTGGAAATACTGATAAATGTCTCATTTCTCCTTTACCCGTGTAATCATTTCAAACTCCATGTTTCTTGTATAACATATTGCAATATAATATTCGAACACAAAATATAGTATAGTAACTTAATGGATAATTGTTAACTGCGTCATGATAGCGAATAAAGTTATTTAAACAAGGTCTTTAACATAACATTCAATAAACAAAATTACAGTTGATTGAAACAAAGACAAAACAATTGTGCATATAGGCATAGAAGCAAAGCAATAAAAGTTCCAAAAAAAGAAATCTAATAATTCCAATTTGTCAAAGTCCTTGCACCATTCTTGAGCAAGATACTTCAAAAATTCCTACAAAACACACAAAAAAAAACATATATCTTTGATTTTCAACTATTTGTATATAAAAAAAACTAAAAAGTAGACAATAAGAAATAAGAATATAAGCGTTTTACTTAAAAGTAGAAGCAAAAAAGAAACTATCTGAATCTACCACTTGATATTATGCATTTTCTTGCATCAATTAAAACAAATTTCAAATTAAAAGAAACTTCAAATTCTAACAATGCATGAAGTGCAAACATGATAAATACTACTATAAAACGTCGAACCCGATTTAGTTCATTATTAGAAGATGAAGGAACATAAGAGGGCTGTTGTGGGAGTACATTGTTAGAAGATGAAGGAGCATTAGAGAGATGTTAAGGGATTCTCCTCTTCATGCGATCCATCCTTTCATGAATATCTTGAATATTTTCTGTGAATCTCCTAAGTTTGCGATTTTATTCATCTTTTTCTTGCAACTTTGGCTCAAGCTCTTTAACATAAGGTGATTTAGATTCCTTAAAGTTCTTTTTTTTTCATTCCCTCTCCATAGCCAAACACATTCCCATGAGTTTGTGGTACACAACATTTTTCAATGTCCTCAAAATTAGTGAGTGTTAACTCACTTTGACTTGTCTTGAGAAGTTCCTCCTAAAAAAGTTTAATGAAATCACTAGTAATGAAAAAAATAAAAATATCTTGTCTCTAATGTTGAAATGATGAAATAATTATAGTTAAGCACAACAAAAAAATACTACAATTAAGTAATAAATGATCTTACATATTTATTTATTGCTTCTTTCTCCTCTAGTTTTCCACCTTTTTTTCTCGTTTCGAAAAAAATTGTCGCCGCATCCGGTGGATTACCATCCTTTACTCCCTATAAACAACACATAACAATAATCTTCATCGCATAACGTCCAAAAAAATACTATTAAATATTATATGATTATTGATTCACCCTTTGATATATCAAATCCCTATGAGGCTTACTTCCAATACGGTGAGGCATTGTTGCCTTACTCCTATTAATTTTATTTCTGGCACTCGATTCGTGATTAAAATCATAAAAATTAAATCAACAAAGATATTGCCTAGTACCGTAGATATAGAAATTAATAGAAACATACCAAAAACTTCTCACTGAACCACTTGTTACTCACAAGCCATTCCCAATCTTTGGGATCTATATCTTCGAGCACATTTTTCAAAGCCTCATCCTTAGTTTTGCAACATTTCACATTATTCTTATTCATACTTGATCTCCAAGCTGTCCATAAGATTTTCATGCGATTCAATGTTTTTTTCTTTATATGATTATATATTCGGATGAGAGAAATATTCCTGAAACATGATCATTGAGTCATATATGTTAATGTGAGTAGCTTAAGTTTATAGTACTTAAAGATTAAAACTTCACCTCGAAATGAAATTAACAATAAACTAAATTAACTTACTTCAACAGTATCCCACATGTGATTCTTGTGAACTTGACTTATTTGGCTCCGATAATGCACTCTTACAGGGCATATGTGGCGATTGCGCAAGACTATTCCCAAGTGTCTTGACCAAAGATTTTGATTTTCATCAACGGTACAATTATTGTAGAACATCATATCAAATTTCTCCCCAGATTTCAAAGCAGCAATTTTGGACATCCTACTATTTCCTCGTACTTTTCTTAGTTTACGATCTTCCATTAGAAAAAAACAAACAAACAAGTATGAACAAATCAAATCACTTACATTTAAGTTAAATAAATGTCAATAAAAAACTAAATGAAATCACTATGTAGTAAATCTCACTTACTCTTAACAACGTCATCTGATACAACATACACATGATCTCCATTTGCACCATTTGTAGCGACAGGTATATATTTTGCAATAATAAAGTGACCAATACCTTCTTCTAGCAATTGAAACCCCTATGAAAATCAAATATTTAGAAGAATTCAATAAGCCCTACATATAATAAATTATGATTTCCACAAATGTGTTTATGTGTAAAGCTATTTACCTTCTTATTAGTTTTAGGTAGGCTAATAGCTTCAATGTTGTCATCAGAAACAAATTCTTTGAACATTGTCTTAAATAATTTAGCAATACTAACTTTCTCATCCTTTCAATAACATCACCCTTCACAACCACTTTCTTGTTCACTCTATGATCACCCACCATCTTGACATTGATCACCGAATGAATGATTGGAATATAAGAATCTATCATTATTTTTTTTAAAATTCAATAAAAGAAGTTAATTTAGTTAAAGAACGCATATATGTACATGTTGGATGTAAGAATGAAGTAAAAATAAAATTTACCAAGATTTGGATTATCTTGTGGCATCTTAAAAGATAGTGGTGGGGCAGTTTCATCCTTTTCAAGATAAACATGGATATTTTTCACTCGATCACGCTTTGTCATCCTAGCCAATGTGTCTTGATCATCTCTCAACGGTCTACCATTTGCATCATTAATTTTATCCAATAGAGTACACATCAATGAATTTCTTACAAATCTTCAATATATCCATATAACAACTGTCCTTGCTAAAATCCTTTTCATGATACTATGAATTGCCAAAGTATAAGATCAAGTTGTGGGATTCCAATGATCCTTCATAAATTGAAAAAAATACATGTTTTTTTATTTAATATTATGAAGAAAAATAGCTTTCAAAAATGTTAAAGAATATCACACAATCTAAAGTTGTAACAAAAGTACCACTTGAAGTTCCAATAGAATGATATGCTTTCAATATACTATTGCGCCCAGGTGCTATGAATTTTCCGTTCTTACGATTACCAACTTTCACATCTTTTGACATATTAAAATGCACCATTAACTTCAAATGGCACGAAAGAATCCTCTAAGAGTATCTGTTACATAGAAAAAAATGTTAGAATAAGAAAAGACAATAAAAATAGATAATAATGTCTATACAAAATAGAAGAAACTAAATAAAGAAAATAAAAAAAGTAACGAGTAGAAATGAAGTTCTTAAGTCTTAAATAATGATTTACCATATTCATTTTGACTTTTGTTTTACAATCGATGCTTCAACTTCCATTGGGTCGACATCAGTCCTTAACCATTTATTTTCGTCGACATCAAAACTAGAGTTGCCACACTAAAAAATGAACGACTCGTCTTGTTGGTAGCCTTCTCCTAAATTTTCAACATCTTCGCTCTCGTCATCATTATGGGAAGGCATTTCATACAAGTCACGAGGTTGTGACTTTATAACAACCTTCCACCCTTTGCTTATGTTATCAAAGGCATAAAACACTGACGATACTTGGTAGGCTAAGACAAATAGTTCATTTATTTTCAAGTGGCGAAAGGATCGACACTTGTTGGTAGGCTTCTCCTAAATTTTCAACATCTTTGCTCTCGTCATCATTATGGGAAGGCATCCCATACAAGTCACGAGGTTGTGACTTTATATCAACCTTCCGCCCTTTGCTTATGTTATCAATGGCATAAAACACTGGCGATACTTGGTAGCTTAAGACAAATTGTTCATTTGTTTTCAAGTGGCGAAAATGATTGACACTTGTAAATCCAAATTCATCCGTTTTCACTCCTTTAGTTCTATCAAGCACATAAATCCAATTACATTGAAGTAGCACTACTCGTCTTCCCCCAAAATATTATAACTCAAGAATCTCTCGTAGTATGCCATAATAATCAATGCATTTTGTTTCTACCCCAATGTCGCCACGCACACATACCCTACAATTTTGTGTTCTACGTCTTTTGATCACAATATTCTATCTGAAACCTATACCCATTCATTATATAACCATTAAAGCATGTAGCTTATTTGAAAGAACCATGAGATAGTGAAAGTATTTGCTCTTTTTTTGCTTTGTCGTTTTGAACTTGCATGCGAGCAACCTAAAAGTACGCTACAATTTTAGCCATTTAAGTTGAATAAATTACCTTGTCGGGCACACTAGCTATAAAAAAACTCACTTTATTTTTTAACCATGTAATAAAAGAACTCTGTTGCTCGTGCTCTAACATACATGACAAATTATTTCCATGTATTTCAGAGAATTCTCTGCATTCCAATGATCCTTCATAAATTGAAAAAAATACATGTTTTTTTTTTTAATATTATGAAGAAAAATAGCTTTCAAAAATGTTAAAGAGTATCACACAATCTAAAGTTGTAACAAAAGTACCACTTGAAGTTCCAATAGAATGATATGCTTTCAATATACTATTGCGCCCAGGTGCTATGAATTTTCCGTTCTTACGATTACCAACTTTCACATCTTTTGACATATTAAAATGCACCATTAACTTCAAATGGCACGAAAGAATCCTCTAAGAGTATCTCTTACATAGAAAAAAAATGTTAGAATAAGAAAAGACAATAAAAATAGATAATAATGTCTATACCAAATAGAAGAAACTAAATAAAGAAAATAAAAAAAATAACGAGTAGAAATGAAGTTCTTAAGTCTTAAATAATGATTTACCATATTCATTTTGACTTTTGTTTTACAATTGATGCTTCAACTTCCATTGGGTCGACATCAGTCCTTAACCATTTATTTTCGTCGACATCAAAACTAGAGTTGCCACACTAAAAAATGAACGACTCGTCTTGTTGGTAGCCTTCTCCTAAATTTTCAACATCTTCGCTCTCGTCATCATTATGGGAAGGCATTTCATACAAGTCACGAGGTTGTGACTTTATAACAACCTTCCACCCTTTGCTTATGTTATCAATGGCATAAAACACTGACGATACTTGGTAGGCTAAGACAAATAGTTCATTTATTTTCAAGTGGCGAAAGGATTGACACTTGTTGGTAGGCTTCTCCTAAATTTTCAACATCTTTGCTCTAGTCATCATTATGGAAGGCATCTCATACAAGTCACGAGGTTGTGACTTTATATCAACCTTCCACCCTTTGCTTATGTTATCAATGGCATAAAACACTGGCGATACTTGGTAGGTTAAAACAAATTGTTCATTTGTTTTCAAGTGGCGAAAAGGATTGACACTTGTAAATCCAAATTCATCCGTTTTCACTCCTTTAGTTCTATCAAGCACATAAAACCAATTACATTGAAGTAGCACTACTCGTCTTCCCCCAAAATATTATAACTCAAGAATCTCTCGTAGTATGCCATAATAATCAATGCATTTTGTTTCTACCCCAATGTCGCCACGCACACATACCCTACAATTTTGTGTTCTACGTCTTTTGATCACAATATTATATCTGAAACCTATACCCATTCACTATATAACCATTAAAGCATGTAGCTTATTTGAAAGAACCATGAGATAGTGAAAGTATTTGCTCATTTTTTGCTTTGTCATTTTGAACTTGCATGCGAGCAACCTAAAAGTACGCTACAATTTTAGCCATTTAAGTTGAATAAATTACCTTGTCAGGCACACTAGCTATAAAAAAACTCACTTTATTTTTTAACCATGTAATAAAAGAACTCTGTTGCTCGTGCTCTAACATACATGACAAATTATTTCCATGTATTTCAGAGAATTCTCAGCATTCCAACAAAAGAAATAATAATTAAACACACATTAGTAAAGAACTCGCACGTGAAAGGAAACAAATGATTTTTAAAGGACCCACTTACTTATAAAAAGATTGAACTTCATCACAATTCTTTAACACATAATGATGAGCTTGTTGCCACTCCTCATTAGAGAGGTTGCAATGCATGTCCTTTTCTAGTGCTCGCCCGTATCGAATAAATATGGAAATTTCATCATTACTTTGTTCATGACCACCATCATAATTTCTCTCTAGTCTACTAAATTTGGTTTCACTGTTTTTCAAGTACCTCGAGCAAAGAGTCATACACTCATTTGCAATATGTCCCTCTGCAATTGAACCTTCTGGACTAGTTGTATTACGAATAAGTTGTTTTAGTTGGTACAATGATCGGTCAATCGGATACATCCATCGAGATTGAACTAGCCCACCAATCTTGGCCTCATGAGCTAAGTGAATAGGTAAATGCACCATGACATTGAAAAATGAAAAAGGAAATATTTGTTCCAACTTGCACAATGTCATAGGAATCTGAGATTCAATTTGATTCAACTCTTCTACTTTCAGTGCCTTGACTCATAAGCTAGTAAAAAACAAAGATAACTCCACAAGGGCCTCAAGTACATTATCTGGAAGGAGACCACATATTTTAAAAGGAAGTAAATGTTGCAATAAAACATGACAAAAAGCTTGTGCACTTTCATGTTCACACATTGAGAAATATTAGATGAAAAACCATCAGGAACTTTTACTTGCTTCGAAAATAAGCAAAACAAATGTTTTTCCTTTCCTGATAATGTGTATGAAGCCACGAGCAACTCAACCTTATTTCCTTTGCGCATTGAATGCAACTCTGGTCTTAGCCACATGAGCTCTAAATCAAGGCGAGAGTTAAATGTGTCTTAAGTTTTTCCTTTCATGTTCAATATTGTCCCTATTAAATTATTACATATGTTTTTCTCAATATGCATTACATCTAAATTATGTTGCAACAAGAGAGTGCTCCAATATGGAAGTTCAAATAAAATACTTTTCCTATTCCAATTATCACCTCTTTTCTCATGTGATATTTTCAACCTTTTGCCCTTAGCTTTACTTAAGATGTTTCCTTCGAGATCATTCATTTGAGCAAGGATATCACTTCCGGAAAAGGGACCTTGGTGCTAATTTGAACTCCTTAGTTCCATCAAATGTACTTTCATCACTTCACCATTTGTGATTTTTTGGAAGATATCATCGATGATTCATATAACATTGCTTTCTTCCATAACGCAATCGCATTGAACATCTTTCTTTATTGCATGTAGGACAAGCTAACTTACCCTTTGTACTCCAACCTGACAAGTTCCCATAAGCTGGAAATCATTAATTGTCCATAATAAAGCTGCATGCAATGTGAAATTTTGGCAAGTTGATGCATCAAATGTTTGGACATCAACTTCCCGCAAGTCTTTCAATTCTTCTATCAAGGGTGAAAAATATACGTCAATTACATCTCCAGGACTCTCGGAACTCGGTATAAGTGTTGAAAGAATAAAATTAGATTATTTCATACACATCCTTGGGGGCAAATTGTATGGAATAAGAATTACCAGCCAAATGTTGCATGGAAGTTTAGATTGGGAGAACGGTTGAAAACCATCAGTAGCAACACCTAGTCTTACATTGCGAGAGTCAGAGGAGAATTCTTTATGAAATTGATTGAAGGTTTTCCAAGCCAAAGAATCAGCTGGATGTCTCATCACTCCATCATCTTTCCTCTTGTAATGCCATCTCATTAAAGATGATGTCTTTTTAGACATGAACAACCTTTGGAGCCTTGACTTTAAAGGAAAGTAACGCATTATTTTCATAGATAATTTTTTCCTATTACACCCAACTTTAATTTCACCAGTATGACTATCTTCTTTCCATCTAAATGTGCCACATATTTTGCACATATCAAGCTCTTTTTTTCTTTCCAAAACAACATACAATCATTGACGCACGCATCTATTTTCTTATAAGAGAGACCTAAGTCTTTTGTAATTCTTTTAGTTTCATAGTATGACTCAGGTAGAGTAGAACAGATTGGTAATATTTCTTTACACCATTGACGTAGCATGTCAAATGATTTATTACTCCATTTACCAAGACTCTCGATTTCTAGTCGCTTAACAGTTGCCGCCAATTTTGATATCTTACAACCAAGGTAAAGTGGTTCTTCTAAATCACTTAATAGCTTATAAAATCTTTTGGCTTCACCATTAGGTTCCTCTTCATGCATTTCAAATTTTGATGATTTCAACTCAAATTCATCTCCATCAATACTTAGATAGATATCCCACTTTAATCCCATCATCATCATCATCATCTTTGGTATCTTCTAATTCTTCATTATCAGAGTTAGACTCACTTCGTCTTTCACCATGGTGATAAAAAAAGTATATTTTTCCATTATTCCATACATTGTAAGAACTGATCAAACATCCTTACGAGTTCTAGAAGAACCGTTGGTACATTTAATACATGGGCATCGAGTTTTATTCCCTTCACCGGTCTTTTTAAATGCATAATTCAAAAATTGTTCAACGCCATCTTCGTATGATTTACAAAGTCGATCTACTTTAACAAGTTTCATCCATTCCTTGTTGGGCGGCATTCTCCTAACAAATGTCAAAAGAAAATTTTAAATTTAGGAAACATCATACGAAACATAAATTAAAACTCTACGAACTGTAGATATAGAAAAAAAAATAAAAACTCTAGCCATTTAAAATATGGATTTTTCTCTAAGTTGTGGAGTTATACTCCAAAACTTCAATTCTAAATCACTTAAAGTTTTCTACCAAGGAAACGAAAGGCCAAGTGTAAAATTAAGTAAAGCAGGGATAGTCATCTTTGTGAAACAACACTCTTTTATGTAAAACTATCATGATTTTGTTGCACCAATTTAAGGTTTCTTATCAAGTCATTACATTGGACAAAAAAAAAGATCAGTTCAGGTGTTTTGTCATTTTCTAAGGAGCATATAGCTAGGCCTCCTACACGAAGAGTGAGTTTCACATAATCACAATGAGATTATAAGTTGGTGATCGTCCCCACAAGTGTACGGCACAATGTAGTATAGTTGACATATGCTCATCTCTCCTATTGGTTTGACATGTGCTTATCTCCCCATGAAGAAGTTAAGGCCATTCAAGTCTTCCTACATTAAAGTTAGAGTTTGTCGGGTGGTGTAAGTAGGTTTTTATCAAATAAAACAACGTTTCTAAACTATTTAAATGTTTTTTTCCGTTTCCCCTTTTAAATACTTGAGTCAATCTTCGATAATTAGATGGAGATGAATATAAGTAACTAACAAAATCACTATTCATGATGCATGCTTGAGAAGATTAAACATACAAATGTATTAGTTGTGTCATATATTTAAGAACATGGTTATTCAAGTATACTAATGTATCTTCAACATGTTCTATGAACTAATTTCCCTCTATATTTATTGTCTAAAGAACAATGTCATTAATCTTTTATAAACTAATTTTGACAGGTTTCTAGCTTAAGAGGATCCTTAACTAGTTTTCAGGAGCAGACAAGTTGCAAGTCAAGAGTTTCATTTATTGTTGTACCATACAAGTTGTGTCAGTCCTTCAACCTCCAAATGTCCCTCTCCAGTCCTTTGAAGGTCCGTTATCACTACCAGATGATCACAATATAAACGCAAAAATGTTATATTCCCTTCACTATTTAGTTCTATTAGTTTCCCCTTCTTATTTTACTATCTTGAAGGTGGTAACTTGAATTGTATATTTATTTATAGAACTTAAAAATAACAAAAACAACAACTGCATAGCAAGCAATTAAAATAAAAGAGGATTTAATGGTATATATTGATGGCATTATTTGTGAGTTTCTACGTAATTACTCTTTCTAACAAGAAGTACTCCTGGACCTTATTAACTTAAACAATTTTAGAGTGCAGAATTGGCATGCTTTAGTGGCAAAATGTTTGAGAGAATGCTGAATATGAAGGTCTTTCTTCAAATTTGATGGGTAAAAGCGAACTCTTTGGCGGCATATGAAGACTAAAATGGATGAACATAAACTCTTATTCATTTCTCACAAACCCATTTGATACAATGCTCTATTTCACACACATACACACACACACACACACACACACACACACACACACATATATATATATATAGAAAGAGATAAGCTAGTGTGAGTTATATAAGTATCTAACTAATAGTTAAGTCCCACCTGATCGGTTATAAGTAACAATCTTTGTTACATACACCCCATACATCATATAAGCTACATCCCTTCCTCAAGATAACCTATTTGAGACAATAAGCACTACAAAAAATAGCAAATCAGAAACGAAAATTTCCGCCTCTGATTTACATAAATTCGTCTCTAATTGCAATCAGAAACGGAACAGAGACGGAATCAATTCCGTCTCTAAAAACGTCGTCGCTGATTCGATCAGAAACAGAAAATTGATTCCGTTTCTGATTAGAGACAGAATAGAGACGGAATAATTCCGTTTCTGATTAGAGACGGATTTAGAGACGGAAATTAGAAACGGAACAGAGACGGAACATAAATGGAATTTTTTTCGAAATGGTACATTTGTAATTGCATTCCGTCTCTGATTCCGTTGCTAATCGGAAACGAAATCAGAGACGGAAATAAGAAATTCATGAATTCCGTCTCTGATTCCGTTGCTAATCAGAAACGGAATCATAGACGGGCTCAGAGACGGAATGCAAAAAGTCTGTCTCTGATTCCGCTGCTAATCAGCAACGGAATCAGAGACGGACATATTTCGTCTCTGATTCCATCTCTGATTCCGTTTCTGATTAGCAACGGAATCAGAGACGGAATTCTTATTTCCGTCTCTGATTCCGTTTGTGATTCATGCATATATTCCTAGAAAATTAGAGACGGAATAGCAACATAATGTTTGAATTCTGTTGCAAATCCTTCTCTAATTTTCCTTTTCGTTTAATTTTCAAATATAAACATAATCCAATTGGTTCTCAAACCTATAACTTGAAATTACAACCATAGGACCTACTCCATCGCCTGCACCCCCTCCAACAACTCCTTGGGGTTGCTAACATCCCACAAAAAAGCCAAATTTGACATTCATACATCGACAATATATATCTACAAATATTCAAATGAGAAAAAAAATGTAAAAATCAAAATTTGAAAAAGATTTATATATCCATGGAAAATTGTCTTGTATTACAAAAGCTCCAAATTTCTAAGTATTCACAAAAACCACCAATCCTATTGTTCAACAACCACAAAAAAAACTCACAATCCTATAAATATGCACAAAAAGAATTATCAATCTAAAAGTCATGTAAACAACTATAAATGTTACATGATATGCTTTAAATTCCTCATCTCTCACTTGGAAACTAGATTATGGCAGGTATTGTCACAGGGATATGGGCAATCAATGGCACTAACTCCCGCTCGATCGAAGAACAGCCACCTACTGATAGGGTCACGCTCTGCCATCATGGCCCTGCACAAACAGAAAGAGCAGGAGAGGCCCTGTAAAAACAATAGCGAAGAGAACAATATAAAATCTAAAATTCTTACTGCACTACTCTACATTTTATAAGCATACAAATGTTTCAGAAACTTGATATTATATACATCAACCATCCAGTCAATTGTGTACGATTGAAAAAAGTTTACCAAATTTACAACCGATAAAGAGTTGTGGCAATATATGCAAAAATTCTTACAGCATCTGGTTCTTACAATGCCATAATAGTCAAAGTCCTAGTTATTTGCATTTATATGGCACAAAATAAAAAAGTATATAAAGGAAGCAAAACAAATTGGTGCTATAAGATCGCAAAATCCTGGATTTATGTGAACTGCATTAGAATTCTTTCAAGCATAGTCACTAGTATTCCATTCAAAGTAAAACAAGGTCACTGGCGTTGTCAAGACATTACATGTGACAAATAGGCTATTACCTATTTCATTGGAAGTTCATTAGACACTCCTTTAGAAAGCAGTAAAGTTTCTTCCTACTTTAGATTCAAGTAACCGGATACTAGTTAATAGGGATGGCAAAGAGTCCTCTCAGGTATCAACCAATTACTCGTTAACCAAGCCAGCACGCCCAGCAACCATGTCATAAAAAACTCCACAAAACAAATCTACACTCTCCCCAAATCCATCCGCAAAAGTTGTAGAAAAATTAAAGACACCTAAACTTTTCAAAACTACACAAAAGTCCACCAAAATCTAAATTGATATAAACTTTAAAGTTTGAAAGTCTTTAAAAGTCCATGGAACTCTCAAAATTGAACACACCTCCTTAAGTCTATATATTACTAGTACAGTAGCACATGCAGTTAACTAAATCTATTGAATCCTGATTAGTTACCTAGAACATAAAAGAAGGAACATGTAAAATTGCATAGAAAATGAAAGTAGAGACTCACTTCATGAGGATGTCATAATACTCAGGATCTAAAGACACAAACAATCCATCCATATCTTTTATTGCCATTATCGCTCGATGCACCACTATCCAATTAGCAGACTGCTTTACAAGCAACAAAACCAATCAGCTTTTCATATAATCATATAAAACGCAATAAAGTTAGGAGCAATTGAGAACTGCAACTGATCAAAAGAAAACTAATACCTTGCACCTTTCATCTTTTGTCTTCGAAGGTGATCCTTCAAGAGCCATTTTCAAAGCCTCAACTGGTTTAAACCTGATAAATTAATTTGATGTCAAAGGTTTCATAGAGGACTAACAGCTGAAATTTAATTGAAATCACTTCTTTGATGGAGATAATGAGACATCACGATCTGTCTCAAGGTAGAGAAAAAAGAAAAGCAATGAATCTTATGGTTAAAATTGAGTTGACATAGTAAACCTTACTGTCTAAGTAAGCTTTCTATCTTTTGGGATTTTTATTCAATTCAGATTATAATGGCTTCGATGATTCTCGCCTCAACAAATCCCTCTGATCCGGCCATGTCTCTTTCCTTGTATTTTGAAACGGGTTCCTTTGAAAGGATTATTACACCAATAGATCTCAAGAAACAAGTGGGACCACACAAATGTCACTGAAATACTGGGGAATGCTGCCACTTGCAAGTAGAATGGTCCTGATGAGTAAGTTGATAAGAATATGAGCTTTTAGCCATAAAATTATAATATAAACTGAGTAGCACAAGAACTCAACCAAACGAGTGGAATGCGTATACAAGCACAAAAGCAAAAAGAAATAATTTAGATACTGGGTAAAGCCCTTTATTAAAGTCACATTTTTTAAGTTTAAAATAGATTAGTAGTTGTTTTCATTTTTAGATCTCAATTGCTAGAATGAGCCGATCCTTTGCACTAATTCCCTTTCATTTGCTACTAGTGTAATTCTCAATTTATCAAGTCAGAATGAAAGAAACATAGCGACAATTATATTTTTGTAGTTCTGTTTCCATCAAATAATTTGATATCTGTGTTTTTGTGTCAATTTATTTTCTTTTAGAAAAATGGATTTATAGCACCCTTTAAGTCTTGATCATGATTGTGACAGAAGAAAACTCCAGAGTAACTTATGCTATTACACTGAAGTCTCTACAACCCCAGCATGACTTGGCTGCAATAATAGTCTGAATTGGCATTATAACCGGTTCTAGTCTTCCAATCAAAAGAGTTAAGACATTGAAAAGACGAGTTATAACTCGAAAAAGGTAGGACTTAATACAGATTTATTTCTTTAAATGTTTTGAGGAAAACTACATTCATCTTTTAATTACAAACAATCGAAATGAATAATGCATGCATACAAGAATAACCAAACAACAAAAGCGAATTGTTGTCACTTGGACGAAATGTAACGCAAGTTGTGATATATGAAGATACAAACAAATAAAATCAAAGGCAACAAAAAAAGTTCAAGTTTTTCAAGAACCTGTTTGGCAAGAATATTGTTCTAGATATAATTTTCCAGAGTTCTTAGAGAAATGGTTTTCATTTTGAACCTTAGGAGTGTGTACTAGTCTTATGTAAATCAAGTCCTAATTCTAGTTCGAGTCTAATTAGACTATTTTGGAGTATACATAATTAAAACGTGCATGTGATTGGTTTTTATGGTCAATTTTGGTTGCAAGTTGATGATTCTTCATTCCAATAGCATCAGATACAGCAAAAGTTGCATTGGTTGCATCAACTAATGTCTTTGAATACTCTATTCTTCGTTTGATTTAAACGGACGGACGTTGAGGCTCTCCCTCCGTGCCATTCTTGTGTGTATGTCCACTAGGCCATAACACGTGTGTCAGGGATCTCGGTAAATAGTTCGACCGAAGAGTCTCGTCGGGGCACGTGTGGGTGCATCGTTGTTTCTATGCCAACCACCTAGCGGATCCAGATAGTGTCCTTGCTTGAGTGGGACTCGCTGGCAGTAGTCTGTGGAGAGTCAGAAGTATGGTGATAGTCTGACCCTAGGCACTAGGAACACACTTTGAGCTTTCATTATTACTTATGCATGCGATGATCACAGTTGCATGTATTTATTTCTTCCTGTTTATTTAATAGTTTTGTTTAAATTCCAGTATTTACTTTCAGTATTGCTCACTTAATTTCTTTGGGAATACTCATTGTGGACTTGTCATCTACCTTTTTGGTGATGGCTTAAGTGCAGATCCTAGTACAAGTTGTGGCAAGGAAAGTTATCAGAATACTTGTGATTTAAAGATATTGAGCCAGGCTTTTACGTTTGTATTATATATACTTTATTTTCATTTTGGGGATTTGGGATTGTGAGATGCTTCAGGACTTTATACTTTTGATACTTTGATACGTTGAGGTGTATTTTTGGTCTTTGATGATATATGAGTTTTCCACACTAGGTATCAGAGTTAAATGCATGACTATAATGTTTTAATATTTTTTATTGTCGTGATAAAAGACTTCCGTTGTGATTTATTATAGTTTAAAATGATCTAAACAGATGACTTGAGTTCATTAACAATATAAATAGTAAATTGTTGTCTATTGAGGTTAATAATGATTAAATGGTGGATGAGACAACATGTGGTACACAACTGGCGCTGGTAGGCCAGGTTGTGGCCCGCGTTGGCCCCTGTGGCGGTCCATTTGGAAATGGGTCGTTACAGTAAATCTCTTGTTGAACCTCGTTGCATGAATAAAGTGAATTTATTTACGAAATTTGAATTCTCTTTCATGATGTGGTTTCAAAAGAATGCTCATTTTCTTGCTTATTAAACAATGAAGCTGATCTTTATGTTTTACCGGACTTGCAACTTGTTTACACCCCCTTTACGGACAAGAACCATGTCTCCATTATTTTTCATTAAATGTTTTACAATTCGATTTATTACTTCGTGTGTAGAATTGTTTTGTTTTATAGGTAATACTTGCATGTTTAGTGTTTGAGTAAGTCTTCTCTCTTATTAAGCTCCATTGATTCTTTAGCTCACCCCACTTACATCATAGGTATCCACATCGACGCTAGATTGAGAAAAGGGAGAGGCATTAGCTTGAGGCCTTCTCTCTTAATGTGAGACTTGTATTATATTATTTATATATTCGTTTTTGAAACTATTAAATTTAGGTTATATTTTAAATCGGACTTTTGGGTAGGTTAAACTCTTCATTCCTTTAGTTGATTTACTTGGAAGCCATTGGATGACTTATTTGATTTACAAAATGAAAACCAATTTGTAGTTCTTGATAGACATATGGAATGTTCTAAATTTTATTATATCCATATTGTCTTTATGTTATTCCGCAAATTGAATTAGGCGTGTCAAGCTGTTATTTGGGTCTGATTCATGTATCAGGCTTCAGTAATGGTTTGAGCCGGGTGATCCGACCCTAGTTTAGGTGAGGTTCGTTTCACCATCCATTTCTTATCTAAAAAAAAAGGGAAAACAAAACTGCTCTCATCTTCTAAGAAAACAAAAAACAGTTAAAAAGAAAAGTACTGCCAGTTGAAATTAAAACTAAATAACTTTAAAAAATGACTGTATCTGACTGAAGAAGTGATTATGTTACCTCTAATCCTGGTTTTCCAATTTTCCTGTTGGAATTTGGATTTTGTTCTTCTCCTCCATTCTTCTTAAGCCCTCAGCAAATACAAGACAGACAATGTACAATTCCAGGTGCAGATCATCATGCCTGCTAAAGATGACAAATGTGGGGTCCACCAATATTATCCTGAAAGTAAAGATTTGAGGGGCATACATGTGGAGAATACATTTGATACACAATTGCGTGTTCATGTCGATGGCAGAATTAGAAAATCTTGTTAGAAGGGGCGAATTTTAACATAGGGAGCGTGTGTCAACGCCTCCAATCAAAAGTTTTGAAGTTTTTTATTCTTAGAGTTCGAACCCCGACAACTTTGTAGTGAGTGTATTGAAATTATGTTTCATTGTATGTTTATTGGTTTGGTTTGGTGTTAAGAAAACTTAATCTTCCTCTATCTAATTTTCAAGTAAAAATTGCTAATCTGGAGATCCAATATAATCTAGTCCAATTAACCTTAATTCAAATACTAACGTATAACGTCAGTTTCATCTCAAGTGGTGTCAAAGGTGAAAATCTCTTCATTGCAAGAAGAGACATAAAAGATGTGAAAACAATGTTGTTGCCCTGAATGTAGCTGCATCCCCTTTGTGATGATTATTCGTGTGAGTTGTTATATTTAACAAATATGAGGCAAAAACATGCTATTTTTGATTCGTTCCCTTTTTTTTTTGTTCTCAAGTGGTATCCGATGCTAATCGTATCAACTAATCCACACTCTACACTATCAGGCCCTATACAAATGATGGCCCTCCCAATCCAGTTTGAACCCTTTTTTTATTTTTAATTCTCTAGGACTAGTTGATATAATTAAACAGAAAATGCAATTAAAGAAATGCTCAATTGAGATACTGTTGCAGCTCTGGTCTTGGCCTCATATATTCACTATTGTAGGGGTCATGTAAAAATGCAATTTTATTCTTTTTTCTTTTCACTTGGCTCAATGGCAATTTCATTCTACTGACTTAATTCCAAATCATATATTAGTCTGCATTGCTTGAAAATAGTAACTATTACAAGTTTTCATGACGACATATAAACACAGTAATCAAGAAAAGTCTCAAGAGCTACCACTCATAAAATAGCTATGAATATATTGCAAATCATCAATACCTAATAGAGACTTTCTACAATCCAATTGATCTTTGTTCTTGAAAAAAAAAAAAAAAAAATGATCTTTATTCTGTCTTTGAATTAACCTTTTTCGAGGGGAGTATCTGCATATTGCCAGACATAATCAGCTAAAATTTCAGGATTTCGATTGCCAGCCACCTCATCAATCGGCACAGCATCTGAAATCTCTTTCAAGTCTGCTTTCGTGAGCTTGATCTCCAACGCAGAAATGTTATTGTCTTGGTTTTTAATCTTAGTAGTCCCTGCATCAATCGTTTGTACCGATTAATCAATCATGTATGTCAATCAAAAAAAATGCAGAAAATGCACCTTCTCTTATTCCAAACTCAACAGCTATACTTTTTGATCATTTTCCAATCTATCAATGATGTTGATTAAAAAAAAAGAACAAAATCAAGAATCTGAAACTTACCTGGTATTGGAACCACATCATCTCCTTGATGAAGAATCCAAGCTAAAGCAAGTTGGGGAAGGGTGCAACCATGTTTAGCAGCTAAGTTGGCTAGTCGGTTATACAAGAGCTTATTCTTTTCCAAGTTCTCACCAACAAACCTCGGTACCATGCCCTTCAAACAAGAAATGGAGGATAAGAAACACATAAGTATATATTTCTGTGTTAAAGGTTGAAATGCAATCAAATGAATGGCATATGATTAGGTTCAATTTATCTCAAGAGAATCATATATAAATGTAGATACACTGGCCTTCAACTGTCTTACCAATATAGTATCTTTTGACAGGCTTTCTAGAACACCCTTCCCACCGAAGAATCCACGACCCAGCGGACAATACGCCACTATGCCAATACCCAGTTCTCTGCAAGTCGAGGGTAGTAAGTCGTCTAGAATGATTTTTTCGCCAACCCTCCTTTTATCCAACACCCTAATTTGGACAAACTATGATAGCAAACACACGATTCATAGTATAAACATTCTTTTTAATAACTACTGCCATATAAATTTAAACATTCAAAGTATAGCGCAGTAGATGTTATCAGGTAAGTTGGCATAGCATAGTAAATGTCATCAGATTAAAACCAAAGGATGTCAACTATTGTTAATGGATTAGTGTATCTAGATACATAGATTTATTTTAGAAGTGAAGCCACCAAACCTGCAAAGTGGGAGTATTTGTTCTTCAATGTCGCGACTCCACAGAGAGTATTCCATTTGTACAGCGGTGATCGGATGCACTGCATGTGCTCTCCTTATAGTGTTGGGGCTGGCTTCTGATAGCCCAATGTATTTTATCTTTCCCTCTTCCACCAATTTCTTAAGTTCACCCATCTAGAAAAGATAATTGGTGAGCAAATATATCATATGATCCATAATGTAATTTCAATTGCAAGAGAAATGAGAATACAATAACAATGTTAGTGGCCCTTACAGTGTCTTCAATAGGCACAGACTTGTCCACTCGGTGTTGATAATACAAATCAATATAATCAACATCAAGACGCTTAATGCTAGCCTCGCAGCATGCCCGCACGTACTTAGGATCACCTAGGATTCGCACACCATTTTCATCAAGGACAAAACCAAATTTTGTTGCTACTTGAACTTTATCCCGAGGAATCTGTTTTAAGGCCTGAAATTGCAAAGACCAAACCAGTGCAGATCAACTGAGTCAGTTTATATCCCATAGACTAAATTAGCTGTTGATTGAAGCCACACCTTTCCAATCATAAGCTCATTGTGATGCTCAGCTCCGTAGGCATCCGATGTATCAAAAAATGTGATTCCTTTACCAAAAGCATCTATAATTAGCGAACATCCGGCTTCGTAAGAGAGAGGGGCATTGTAATATCCTGAGAGGCTAGCACAGCCCAAACCCAACTTGGAGACCTGCAAGAACCAATGTTGTCATAAATTCATAGCACATTAATTAGTAGTAGTTTCGCCAATTAATACAATACACCAATTAATACACCCTTAAATTTCTAAATTTCGGAAAAAAAACAAAAAAAAAACTTCTTTGTAATGAAAATACAATCTTCTACTAATGTATAGAACTCGCGCCGGTCAGCAGTCAATTTCTAACATTACTAATCCTCGTCGCTAGATAATTAATTGACTCAGAAGGAATTAACTCATAGCACATAACTACTATTCCTCTCCCTCATCAGTTGTTGTTGTTTGTTTTTTTTTTTTTTTTTGATTACCATGGATGCCTCTGCAACTAACCCTGGGGTCGGATGAGAAGTAGTGCACCTTTGCATTAGTCAGAGTACTAAAGCTCTATTCGATTTAACTACGCCACACCCCTTAGGGGCTCATCAGTTGATCATGTCATATACAACTCACTGATTTTCATCATTGAATCAACATGTGATTTGCCAATATTTCGATTCATACCACATCAAAAAGTTCACATAAAATCAGGGAAAACAAAATTTAATAAATGCCCATTATAAAATGGAATGAAATAATGCCAAAACATAATAACTAAATCATATCAAAGAAGCGATTTGATTTCGTACCTCTAATCCTTGGGTTCCCAATTTCAGTCTTGGCACTAGAGTTCTGAGCTCCTCTTCCATTTTCAATTTTCCTCTGCAAAAATGAACACAAGAATTTGGTGGCTCTGCAGGTACCATTAATTAAATTCAACGTTTTTAAGTGATAAGACAAATAATGATCCCCAGAAGTTGAACCCTTCCTCATCTGCTAATTTGGTGGCCTTTCCTCCTGTCCTAGTCTTATCTCTATGTGTCATTATCTTTATACTGTCCCCATTTATTGATTATTCTTTTTTCCATTGCCATCTCTTGAAGTTCACCTCGTGGAGGCAATGTCATCAACTCAGTTTTATAGTTTTTAGGGCTTAGGGCTCTTTGGTAAAATTAATGGTGTTTAGAAGTATCAACCATTGCCTTGTGTAGAGGTTGGGAGTAAGGCCTAATCTCCATCCGTCCACATTCCAATAGTGTAAGTTTTACATTAAAATGGTATAAAATAAGCATGTAGAAACTCAATGTCATCTCCAACAACAACAACACCAAATTTTACACTAAATAGTAAATATATTTCAAGAAGGAAGATGCTAATTAAAATGACACGTCAAAGTCATACCGAGGTAACGTGGTGCATGGCCCCATGTGAAAATAGTATTAGTTTTAGATCTATGATTCCTAATCTTAATCTATCATAAATCACATAAGAAACACAAAGCCACACAGATTCAGGATGATAAATATAAAGCGAAAGCATACTTGGATTCTCCATTGGAGACGCAGTGATCGAGTCAGATTAGGTCTTCCAATTGTTGTTCTATCCTAACGAGTTCTCTTAACGATGATAGAGAAAAATAGAGTGAACTACAACTGGGGATCATAACCCAATAAATAACTGACTGGGCAGTTATTGAGTGATATGCCAACTCTTCCCCTCATTGAGTTGCACATTGATATGGTATCTATACTAACATTGTTTCATGACCATAATTATGGCAATTAGCCAATAACATTATACATTAGTAGATCACTTTAATTTATGCTAACTCAAATAATGGCGTGACACATTGTACATTACATGTGTGGCCCCAATAGATTATTTAATTTTCCTAACAATCTCCCACTGGGCCATATATGTATCATGATAAATGTGTTATACTTTATGAGCTCGAACATTGCCATCATAGCTATATGGCATATCCAACGATCTCGTCCATTAATTACATCAACATAGGACCAAAACGGCTTTCGTTATATCAATCATAACCAAACCTATCAATGATCACGAATATTAACATAACCAAATTTCATAGATCGATCATGAAAGTGTAGCATGAAAATCACATGAAAGTGGTATGTACATGTCAATTTTCAACTGGTCCTACATAAGTGAGATCATTAAAATTATTGTACAAAGTTTAATTAATGAAAACCAAACTGTATTTCTGATAAGAAAAATATCTGAAGGCTAGAGCATATAATTATAAAGCCAGATTTGAGTGCATAATACATAAATGAAAGACTCCCACCAAACCAGGGAATCTTGTAAATCAATAACATCCATATGAGAAACGTGCTCATGAAAGACCTTCGGTGGAAGACCCTTTGTGAGGGAGTCTACTAACATGGAATTTGTCCCTATATGCTCTGTCATAATCTGTCCACTTTATACTCTTTCCTTAACAGCTAGGAACTTGATGTCAATGTGCTTTGACTAAGTCGAGCTCCTATTGTTGTTAAAATACATAACGGCTGATTTATTATCACAATATATCTTGATTGGTCTTTCAATTCATTCCATAACTCGCAGCCTCGTAACAAAATTCTTCAGTTAAATTCCATGATTGGATGCCTCAAAACATGCTAAAAATTCTTCCGCTATAGTAGAGGTTGCAATAAGGCCTTACTTGGCACTTTGCCAAGAAATTACACCACCAGCTAACAGAAAAATGTATCTCAAAGTAGATATTCTACTGACTTGGCATCTAACATAATTGGAGTCTAAGTACTCAATGATCTCCAAATGGTCTGACCTCTTATATGTGAGTACATGATCCCTTGTTCTCTTTAGATATCTTAAAACCCTTTTGGCTGCTCTCTAATGATCCATTTCTAGATTGCTTAAGTATCTTCCTAATACTCTAAAAATGTAAGTAATATCCAGATGCATACAAAATTGAGCATACATAAGACTTTCTATAGCTGATGCATAACGAATATTCTGCATTGCTCGAACCTCAAGGCTTCCCTTAAGGCATTGAGTGAGACTGAACTTGTCTCCTTTAGCGACAAAGGTATTGCCAGATTTACATTCCTGTATGTCAAACCTTGTAAGCACCTTATCTATATAGCTTCATTGTGACAATCCTAGAATTCCTCAAGATCGTTCTCGTTGAATCTGAATCCCTAAAACAAATGAAACATTCCCAAAATCTTTCATCTTGAAATTTCTAGAAAGAAATCTTTTGATCTCATGCAATGTGCTTACATTATTAGTGGCAAACAATATATCATCAATGTACAATATCAAGAAAATGTATTTACTCCCACTGAAATTTTGATATACACGATCATTAACAACATACATATCGAAACCAAATGAGAGAATAATTTGATGAAATTTGTGGTACCATTGACGAGATGCCTATTTTAGCCTATAAATTGATTTTGTCAATCTGAAAGCCATATTCTTCGGATCTCCCCACACGAAAGTTTTTTGGTTGCTCCATAAAAATTGTTTCATCAATATCGCCATTGAGAAATGTTGTCTTGACATCCATCTGATGAAGCTCCAAATCATAATGTGCAACAAGAGTCATGATTGTTCTAAAAGAGTTTTTCGATGAAACTGGCAAAAAATCTCTTTATAGTCAACACCTTCCTTTTAAGTATAGCCTTTAACTACAAGACGTGCCTTATATCTCTCCACATTACTTTGTGAATCCCATTTGGTCTTATATATCCATTTGCAACCAATGGGTTTCACGCCTTTTAGTAATGAAACTTAATGAAACAAGTTCCCAAACTTTATTGTCTTGCATGGACTCATACTCCTCATTCTTGTGTTGGATACATAATTTGTTTTGCTCGATAATTATGTACGTCACCATGATTGAAATCATGATTGAGTTAATATGATTAATTTAATATGATTATGATGTTGAATGCATGATTAATATTTCATTTCTTGATTGAATTGCTTGTTTCGTATGAATAAGAATTGAAATTGATTTTGATCATATATCTCATTGTGGTTATCTGTTAGTATATTTCTATTAGATGAGAGATAAACTTGCAATCGGATAAGAATTACAAATTCTATAAGATAGGTGAGATATATAACAAATTTTAATTGGATAAGGATTCAAAGTATCTTAATTTCTAATTGGATTAAGATAACATATTAAGTTAGAGATGGGTCCGAGTTAATTAAAAACATTTTAATTAATACTTTTGTAATTAAAATAATGGGCAGTTTTGGTCGATTGGATCGACTAAGATAATGAGAAATTCTAGGGGATCTTTAATTTTGGAAATTGGAATTCGTTGGCTAAAAAAAGGGGGGCGCTACCTTTATACCCCCCGTCTACTAACCGGCCAGCGGGACCGCCGATAACTGTTCGTAGCGCAAGGAAATTCATATGATAGTCAATATTAGTAAAATTTCATAACTTGTTTAGTGATTGTACATGGATTGTAATATATGATATTTACCTCATTTAAATTATGATCACTAAAACAAATATAAAAAATCCCTCTTCCAAATTTTAAGTCAAGCGCCATCCATTGTCAAACACTTCTCGAGGTTTCGATCACATTAATAGAAGTCTGCTTCCATAAAGTGTATTGTGTTATCTTGGTGAGACATATTGAGTAATGATTATTCTATTGTTTGAAATGGTTATACTTGATAAAGCTATTAAAACAGTTTTGGGCTTTAAACGTAAGAATAGATAAATTATGCTAAGAATAAGATGTCATAATGTCATAAAAACCAACTAAAAGTTACATTTAATGTAATTGGTAATTAGTAACTACATAAATAATTTAATTTAAAGTGACATACCTTAGGTGTCTAGGAATAGGTGAAACATGGATTTTAGTTCTTTAAAATTAACATAATGTTTTAAGGAGGATTGTAAATTTAGTGGGAATCTATTCCTCTATACTAAAATGAACTTTTGCATAATCTTTATTGTAGATTTATGGCCTCTTCAAATCACACTAATCCCTTGTCACTGCGATCCATTCTTAAGAAGGATAAGTTGTCCGGGATGAAATTTCTTGACTAGTTTAGAAACTTAAGAATTGTTCTTAAGCATGAGCATAAGTTGTATGTCCTGAATAATCCTATTCCTAAGGAACCACCAGCTAATACTTTAAGAGCTGTAAAGGATGCACATACTAAGCATGTAAACGGCTCAACTGATGTTGCATGTATTATGTTGGCAACCATGGTTCTTAAACTTTAGTAGGACATGGAACACATGGAAGCTTCGACATGACTACGATGCTGAAGGAAATGTTCCAACAAGAAGCTAAGCAAGAAAGGTTCGAGATAGTAAAAAACCTTCATTCTTGCAAAATGGTTAAGGGTGCTTCAGTTAGTCCTCATGTTATGAGAATCGAGGGCTATATTGACTATTTTGACAGACATGGATTTCTCATAAGCCAAGAGTTGGCTACAGATTTGATCTTAAATTCATTGCCTGATAGTTATTCACAATTCTTGATGAACTATAAGATGAATAACATTCAAAAGTCTACCTAAGAGTTGCATTTGATTCTTAAAACTGCTGAGTAGAATGTCAAGAAACCCATTGCTAATGTGTTAATGTTTCAGAAAGGAAAGGCTATGAAGAAAAAGGCCAAAGGGGAGGCTAAAGTTGTTAAAGCTGTTATGACCATCATAAAGCTTATGGAACAAGTTAAACCTAAGGTTGCTTCAACATCATTGTCCCAAAAAGAAAAGGAAAAAGAAGAAAATTATCATTTTTTGCCATGCAACTGGGCATTGGTTAAAAAATTGCAAGCTCTATCTTGAAGATTTAAAGAAAAATAAGAGCAGTGCGACTACTGCGTCAGGTATTTATGTTATTGAAGTTAACTTGTGTATTAATGATTCTTGGTTATTGGATACCAGATCTGGATCTCACATTTGTATTAATATGTAGGCTCTCACCAAAAGTAGAAAGTTAAAGAAAGGAGAAGTCATCATACTAGTTGAAAATGGAGTAAAGGTTGTTGCGTTGGTGGTAGGATGCTATAAGTTAATTTTACCTAGTGGACTTGTTTTAGTTTCATTATTGCGAATAATAAATGCTCTAGTTCTCGTAAAGATATTTTCTATGTGAATGCGAATTTATGTGATGGTCTTTATATTTTAAACATGAAAAGGTCCATAGATACTCATATTCTTAATGTAAGTACAAAAAGATTTAAGTCAAACCTACATTTAGAATTGTTGTCTTAGCCACATAAATGAGAAACACATTTTTAAACTCCATAATGATGGCCTTTTAGATTCATTTGATTTTGAATCATATGAAACATGTGTACCTTGTTTACTAGGCAAGATGACAAAAAGTCCCTTTGAAGGTCACCCAAGAGGGGGGGTGAATTGGGTTACCGAGTAGTTATTGCCCTTTTAAAAACTTTATGCGCAATTTACAACTATGATGTATATATAAGCTATGCAAGTAAATGAAATGGAGAAAATATAAAATGACACACGATTTATAGTGGTTCGATCCAACGATCTACATCCACTACCTAACCTCCCCGGTTAGGATTTCAACCCCACTTATATTACCAATAAGTGTTACAACCTAAGCATACAAGCCTAGAATGCCTAAATACAATTAGGACTTCCCACCTAGCCTCAACTAGGACTTTTCCCACCTAGCCGCAACTAGGATTTCCCCACCTAGCCTCAACTAGGATTTTTCCCACCTAGCCGCAACTAGGATTTTCCCACCTAGCCTCAACTAGGAATTTTCCCACCTAGCCTCAACTAGGAATTTTTCCCACCTAGCCTCAACTAGGATTTTTCCCACCTAGCCTCAACTAGGATTTTTCCCACCTAGCCGCAACTAGGATTTTCCCTTTCGACTTAGATTCCACTAAGTCTTACAATCATTCAAATACAACAATTTTGCTGGAAATACAGAGATACACTTTACAATACAAAGTGGTATCAAATTCAATCACTAGCAAGCCACCTAGAGCCTAACAACTCTTATGCATGCAAGTGTGAGTATAAATGGAATATGCAAATATGTCACTGATGTTGTTGCAAATTCCAAATCTGAAATCGTTTCAAAAACTTAATATATTTGTGTGAAACCGATTTCGAGTATAAGAACAAAAGTTTAACAAGAATCAAGTTTAAGTGCAACATTTTTGTTCAAATCAATCTCAGAGTTTGATAATGTAAATTTAAGTACAAAAACTCAGAGAAGATGTTCAAACACACACCAAAATGATTTTCAAATCAAATACTCAAAATATGTAGATTAAGCACAAGTAAGATTGTAGATCTAGAAATTTCTTACAACCAAAAGAATGACAAGAGATCGGCTCTGGAGTGATTCTTGAACTCCTTTTGAAAGCCTCAAATGTCTTTGGATTTGTGAGCTAAAGAACAGCCTCAAAGATCTCTCTTTTGCTTCTACACAAAATCAGATTTCTTCTATGTAGATCTTTGGTTTTTGAGTGTAGATCTTCTTCTTGTTTTAAAACCAAGTTTGTGGTGGTTTTATAGTGGTAGGAATTCCAATATAGCCGTTTATGACCGTTCTAGGAATCCAGAAATCAAAAATTCAAATTTCAAGCTTGATTTCCAAAAGTCAAAAATTGCAGCAGAGTGCAATTAGCGCGCTAATATCGTGAGTTAGCGCGCTAACACTGCTCTTAGCGCGCTAATGACATTATTAGCGCGCTAATCAGGGGACTTCGAATAATTATTCTCATTCCCTTTGTGTTAGCGACTCTTAAACTTGTCCTAGACCTAACCAACCCTTATATAACATGTTATACATGTTTATTATGAGTCATTAAGCTTACTTGGGTGGTCCTGGATAATTTTACAAACCCCGAAAACGGAAATTCAAAGTTTCACAACTTATTAGGGGCTTTTCGCAAATTTTCGTTTTCTTTTTAAATACATTTCAAAAACGAGTTTTCCTTTTTCAAAAACATTTATAATGATCTTCTAATATGTAAATGACCATTCACACAAGGTTTCACATTGTTTAACCTCATTTACCTAGTTAAGTGTTTAAAATCCACTTTTAAACTTTGAAATAAACTTATGACTTTGAGAAATGATTTCGAAAACTTGATGTATGCATGAACTAATGCATTTGGCTTGCGTGAAAGAATTTGTATACCTTACATTGATATTACAAATTACGGTTTGGACTTTTCTTCTTCATTTCTTCATTTATGCCGAGTCTTGAACTTGTATTTCTTGAATACTCTTGAAGTGTTGTATCGCATCACTTATTCCAACAATCTCTCCATATTTCTTGAGTACTCCTGATGTGTTGCATTGCATCCTTTAACACAAACTGAAATACTTGATTAGTACATTTTCACCTTGTTTGTTTCCATCAAAATCTCGGTCGGAATGTGAATGACTAACCACTTAGTCCAACAATCTCCCCCTTTTTGATGATAACAAACAATGTGAACTTTAAAGGTGTAAAGACACAATCTAAATGTATATCACATTCAACACATCAATCTTTTCAAGTTTAACAACATTTAGCTTCAAATATGCAAGTTCAAAACCAACAACCAAACCTTTCAAGTTCAACACCATTTTTCTCCCCTTTTGATATTATCAAAAAGCGGGGTCAATCATCCACAATTTAAACAGTATACCAATAAAAAACCAACAACTTTTTCAAGTATACCAATATATGCGAGTTAAAATTATCAATTTGATAGCGATTCTGAAAATCAATAATATTAACGTATCAACCGATACCAGGTAAAAATGAGAATTATTAACCCGATACCAATATATACCAATGAAAATATCACCCTTTCAAAAAATATCACAATATCAAAAATATCACAATATCACCCTTTCAAGTTCAACCTTTTCTCCCCCGTTTGATATTATCAAAGAGTGGGGTCAAGTATCCGCAAAGATAGACACAATTTAAATAATACGAGAGAAATAAACTCTCCCCCTCACTTTATGCATATCAATAAAATTCTCCCCCTTACTTTATGCATATCAATAAAATTCTCCCCCTTACTTTATGCATATCAATAAATAACATACGGAAGCGATACACATGCATAGACTATAAAACATAGTGAAGCACAAAATAGCCATAAAGAAAACTCAGAGATACGCAAAGAAAATTCATGATATAGATAGCATAAAGCAATGAGAACATAGTTGTGGCTTAAACATGAGTATGACAAATCAGAACACCTAAGACTAACATGTGGGAGCCTAATGCTCATCTAGGGTGTATCTAGACGCTTCTTCTAGAAGATGGTGGTGGATGGGCAGAACTAGAAGCGTGATCATCTCGCGCGGGCCGAGCTGGGAGCCGTTGACTCTCAATGCGACGAAGCCGATCACTGTGATTCCGAAGAGTCGTCTCGACAGCATTGAAGGATTGAGTCATATAATCATGCAAGTATCCCAGCTGTGCCGATACATATGCCAAAGAAGGTGACATATTAGGTGGAGGTGTTAAGCCGCCGAATGTAGAAGGATGCGGAGGCTGTGCTGATTCCTCGTGCTGCTGCTCCGGAACTGGAAAGTCTTGAGCTCCTTCATTGTCACCGTCATTATCATCGTGGCTTGCAGTCCCCTCTTCATGGTCATCATCGCCAAGGTGGTAGCTATACTCCAAGTAGTCTGGCGCATCAAAAGGAGAGTCCGTAGGGAGAGGAGACTCGTAACCGCCGTGATGCTGACTAAATGGAATAGCATCGTCCCTAGTCCACTGCTTCCTATCACGAATATATCTGTATTTCATGGCTTTCAATGTGGCCATGTCAATGGAATCAAATATACTGAGAGGACGACCGCCTAACGCGAGATCTACTTGGGCAGACTCCAAGTAGGATGTGATAATATGAGCGTATGGAAGATGACGACCTGCGCTACATGTGCTAGTCATATAGCCAATGATAATATGGGGAAGACTGAGGGGTAGCATAAGAAGTAGATTCCCAAGAATGAACATGTCAAGAAGAGTGACATAGTTCTTGCTACCACCTCTCGGAAGAACGACTTTATGAAGTACCTTATGAAGAAGGTGAGGTACTAGCTTAAAATCGGTATCCGTGATACCGGTCGGATAAACAGTTAAGTTCCTTTTAGACCGAAGAAAGGAATTAAGAACTTCTAGACGGTCAAAAGGCCAACTCAAAAATTTGCACACAACCGTGGTCGAAGGAGGGTGCAATGGAAGGTGAAGCCGTTGAGCAAGATTTTCAGGTGTAATCTCGATGGCTCGGCTACCAACAGATGAACGAAGTATAAATTGATTTGAAGTTTCAAGGTTTGAATAGAAAACTCTTACTAGAGGAGGGTTGTAGTTAGACCTATACGTACAAAAAGTAGTCCACCCCGCCGCATCAAGAATTTCCCGAATTGGGAGATGAGCCTTATCAAAGAAGGCGACATCGACAACGGCGGGTCGAATGATTTTGGCGTCAGTTAGCCGTGGAGCCACTAATTCTAGTACGGATGAGGACTCATGAACGGGTTTTGCACGACCCTCTCGTAGTGGGGCATTAGCCGGAGGTGAGACAAGGTGAGTAGATTCGGATTCATCACTAGATGAGGAGGATTGAACAATACGTTGGCTAGAGGGACGTCGTGAGGACGTTGCTTGGGTAGGTCGAGATGGATTGGGAGCGGTAGGTGCACCCGATCGAGAAGAAGGGCGGCTTGAGGGGCGACGAGTTGACATGTTGAAACGAAAATGGAAGAAATCAACAAAGAATGGAGAAGATTTGTACCTTAGAAGAGTGGAGATCACGGTGGAGAGTGCACACGGAGAGTGGATTTGGAAGAGGAGAAGAGAGACTTGTGTGTATGAGGTAAGTTTTTGAACAAAAGTTAGGTTATAAAACCCTGGCCGATCGACATTAGCGCGCTAATAAGGTTTGTTAGCGCGCTAATTCCTCTCTGGAATTTTTCTGTCGCAGGGCAGTTAGCGCGCTAATTTGCGCTATTAGCGCGCTAATTCCTCTCTGGAATGTTTTTGACAAAAATTTTGAATTTTTGCAATATAGCTCTGATTCTCCTCAAACTTTATGGACACTTCACTAACACCATATAAAAAGGTTTGGAATAGCTAAAACATATGTAGAAGGTCCAAATTTCGAGACATGCCTAACTCACGCCGAATTTTTAAAAAACTTGTTCTCTAGGCAAAGGCTTAGTGAATATATCTGCTAGTTGATCCTATATGGGCACATGGATGAGTTTTAACATTTCCCTTTTTGGATGTGATCACACAAAGAATGGTGTCTAATCTATTGTGCCACAATCATGCATCACAATTACTTTGTGCATTCAAACATGAGACATTTTGCATATTCATCTCATCAAAGTTAATGGCATAAACGTTTTTATCTATATATGCAAATAAACAAGGTTTCATGCTTCTCATTTTTAACAATGCATAACATGAAATCCTTTGTCACACAATTGACTAATACTTAGCAAATTAAGTTTCAAATCATCAACAAGATAGACATTAGAAATAGAAAGTAAATTGTTACCGACAGTTCCGAGACCAATAACTTTTCCTTTGTTGTTGTCTCCAACTGTAACCTTTCCATCATCATGCCGCTTTAGTTCAATAACTTGATGTGCACCTTCGGTCATGTGTCTTGAGCACCCACTATCCAAGTACCATGGGGTGCTCTCCCTCGCATCCTATACTATGGGAAACACACTAGATTTTGGTACCCAAACACCTTTGGGTCCGAGAGTGTTAGTGTCATAAACATTTTTAGCTACCCATGCTAGTCTACCTACTTTGGCCTTTAGTAATGAACATTTCCCAACCATGTGAGTCTTGTTGCATTTAGAGCATCTACGATCATCATTTAGTAATTTCTTGTAGCTTAACAAGTTTGCTCCGTAACCTATGCCTCTTTTATTAAGTGCACGTCGTTGTGCTCCTAACATCATGTCAAACATTTGTTTACCATTTGTAAACTTATGCACCGTGCTAGTCAAGTCCTCTACTTCCTTGACTAAAGCATCTCTTTCCTTTATGACTTCATTTAAGTCATTTTGGAGATCATCAATGATCTCATTTTGTGACTCTATTTCATTAATTGCAATGATCAAACTCTTTTTGAGTTGTTTGGTGTTTTTGACCTCCTTTTTCAACTCTTTCCTAAGCTCATCAAGATTTGGAACATCATTCAAATCATTAACATTATCAAAATTAAAAGAGTTAGAATTTACCTCGCCTTGTGCCGTGAGACAAAGTATTGCTTTCTCATTTTCCGATTCGGATTCCGAACTTGATGATGATGAATCATCCCAAGTTGCTTTGAAACTCTTCTTTCCTTTGTCAAACACCTTCTTGGTTTTGCAATCCATCTTTACGTGACCCGGTTTGCCGCAACCGAAGCATATTATTTCGTTTGATTTTCCTTCCTTGCTTCCACTTCGAAGCTTCTTCTTGTACTTGTCTCGTTTGTACATGGCCCTATTGAGCTTTCTTGAGATCATAGCTACTTCTTTCTCAAGATTATTTTCATCATATGATTCCTCATTTTCGATGACCTCTACCGATGCACTAGAGGAGCTATTTGCCTTCAATGCGATTTCTTTTCTTGAGCTTTTAGTCCCTCCACTTGATGCTTCCAATCTTGCTCGGTCTTTGAGTTCAAATTCGTGGACCGTTAATTCTCCACACAATGCATCAAATGTGTAGTCTCCAAGATTTTGTGTTGATTGGATAGCATATTTCTTGGCATCCCATTCCTTAGGCAAGCCTCTAAGGAATTTATATACCGAAGTTTCTTGATCATAATTCTTTCCTAGATTCTTGATCTCATTTAGTAGCTTTGTGAATCTAGTGATGGCGGTGGCTATGTCTTCATCAGCTCCAACTCGGAAAGTTTCATAACGTTCCTCAAGTATTCTCAACTTGGTCTTCTTTACTTGCATGGTACCTTCATAATGTACCTCAAGCTTCTCCCATACTTCCTTTGCCGTTTGACACGCACTTACTCTGTTAAATTCATTTTCACTTAATGCACAAAATAAGTGATTTACGGCTTGATCATTTGAAAGCTCAAGCTTTATCTCCTCCGTGGTGTACTCTTTCAATGGCTTATCCGGTGGAGTGTAGCCATTTTCAATTGCGTTCCATAAAAATCTATTTTGTGCTCGAATGTAAAATTTCATTCTTACTTTCCAATGAGCATAATTGGTTCCATCAAAATATGGAGGCCTACTCGAAGTGGTGCCTTCCCTAAGGCGAGCTGGATCTAAAGTTTGCATCTTTGCACAAAAACACTCAAAGATACGTTAGTAATACTTTGAGCAATAACCCGCTCTGATACCAATTGAAGGTCACCCAAGAGGGGGGGTGAATTGGGTTACCGAGTAGTTATTGCCCTTTTAAAAACTTTATGCGCAATTTACAACTATGATGTATATATAAGCTATGCAAGTAAATGAAATGGAGAAAATATAAAATGACACACGATTTATAGTGGTTCGATCCAACGATCTACATCCACTACCTAACCTCCCCGGTTAGGATTTCAACCCCACTTATATTACCAATAAGTGTTACAACCTAAGCATACAAGCCTAGAATGCCTAAATACAATTAGGACTTCCCACCTAGCCTCAACTAGGACTTTTCCCACCTAGCCGCAACTAGGATTTCCCCACCTAGCCTCAACTAGGATTTTTCCCACCTAGCCGCAACTAGGATTTTCCCACCTAGCCTCAACTAGGAATTTTCCCACCTAGCCTCAACTAGGAATTTTTCCCACCTAGCCTCAACTAGGATTTTTCCCACCTAGCCTCAACTAGGATTTTTCCCACCTAGCCGCAACTAGGATTTTCCCTTTCGACTTAGATTCCACTAAGTCTTACAATCATTCAAATACAACAATTTTGCTTGAAATACGAGAGATACACTTTACAATACAAAGTGGTATCAAATTCAATCACTAGCAAGCCACCTAGAGCCTAACAACTCTTATGCATGCAAGTGTGAGTATAAATGGAATATGCAAATATGTCACTGATGTTGTTGCAAATTCCAAATCTGAAATCGTTTCAAAAACTTAATATATTTGTGTGAAACCGATTTCGAGTATAAGAACAAAAGTTTAACAAGAATCAAGTTTAAGTGCAACACTTTTGTTCAAATCAATCTCAGAGTTTGATAATGTAAATTTAAGTACAAAAACTCAGAGAAGATGTTCAAACACACACCAAAATGATTTTCAAATCAAATACTCAAAATATGTAGATTAAGCACAAGTAAGATTGTAGATCTAGAAATTTCTTACAACCAAAAGAATGACAGAAGAGATCAGCTCTGGAGTGATTCTTGAACTCCTTTTGAAAGCCTCAAATGTGCTGGATTTGTGAGCTAAAGAACAGCCTCAAAGATCTCTCTTTTGCTTCTACACAAAATCAGATTTCTTCTATGTAGATCTTTGGTTTTTGAGTGTAGATCTTCTTCTTGTTTTAAAACCAAGTTTGTGGTGGTTTTATAGTGGTAGGAATTCCAATATAGCCGTTTATGACCGTTCTAGGAATCCAGGAAATCAAAAATTCAAATTTCAAGCTTGATTTCCAAAAGTCAAAAATTGCAGGCGAGTGCAATTAGCGCGCTAATATCGTGAGTTAGCGCGCTAACACCGTATTAGCGCGCTAATGACATTATTAGCGCGCTAATCAGGGGACTTCGTAATAATTATTCTGTCCCTTTGTGTTAGCGACCCTTAAACTTGTCCTGGACCTAACTAACCCTTATATAACATGTTATACATGTTTATTATGAGTCATTAAGCTTACTTGGGTGGTCCTGGATAATTTTACAAACCCCGAAAATGGAAATTCAAAGTTTCACAACTTATTAGGGGCTTTTCTCGCAAATTTTCGCTTTTCTTTTTAAATACATTTCAAAAACGAGTTTTCCTTTTTCAAAAATATTTATAATGATCTTCTAATATGTAAATGACCATTCACACAAGGTTTCACATTGTTTAACCTCATTTACCTAGTTAAGTGTTTAAAATCCACTTTTAAACTTTGAAATAAACTTATGACTTTGAGAAATGATTTCGAAAACTTGATGTATGCATGAACTAATGCATTTGGCTTGCGTGAAAGAATTTGTATACCTTACATTGATATTACAAATTACGGTTTGGACTTTTCTTCTTCATTTCTTCATTTATGCCGAGTCTTGAACTTGTATTTCTTGAATACTCTTGAAGTGTTGTATCGCATCACTTATTCCAACAATCTCTCCATATTTCTTGAGTACTCCTGATGTGTTGCATTGCATCCTTTAACACAAACTGAAATACTCGATTAGTACATTTTCACCTTGTTTGTTTCCATCAAAATCTCGGTCGGAATGTGAATGACTAACCACTTAGTCCAACACCCTTTACTGGACACAATGAAAGGGCAAGTGATTTATTGGGTCTAATATAAACTGATGTATACGATCCTATAAACACAATGGCTAAAAGTGGTTATCAGTACTTCATTACTTTCATTGATGATTTCAGCAGATATGGTTACATGTATATCATGAAACATAAAGTTGAATCTTTTAAGTTGTTTTGAACATTTCAGAATGAAGTGCATAATCAACTTGGTAAAATAATTAAAACACTTTGATCAAATCGAGGTGGTGAATATTTGAGCCAAGAGTTTGATGATTATCTTAGAAATTATGGGATTATCTCACAGTTAACTCCTCCAAAAACTCCACAATGGAATGGTGTTTCCGAGAGGAAAAATTGTATTTTATTAGATATGGTTTGATTTACGATGAGTCATGCAGAACTTCCTATTTCGTTTTGGGGTTATGCTTTAGAAATTATTGCGTTTACACTAAATCGTGTTACTTCTAAAGTAATTGATAAAACATCATATGAAATGTAATTAGGGAAAAAACCAAGTTTGTCTTTCCTTAAGATTTGGGGCTGTGAGGTTTTCATACGATGAAAAATCTCAAAAAAATTATCGGCCACATCTATCAAGTGTGCATTTGTTGGTTATCCTAAAGAAACTAGAAGATACTACTATTATAATCCTACTGAGAAATAAAGTATTTGTTGCTCGGAATAGTGTCTTTATGGAGAATGAGTTTATTTCAAAAGACAACAATGAAAATAGAGTAAGTCTTGAAGAAGTTTAAGAACCACAAATGAACACTCAACTGCAAGTGGGAGATCAACAATGTCTTGAACTAGTTAAACCTCTCTAAGTATCACTAGGGCCGCATAGGTCTGATAGGGTAATACATTAGCTTGAGAGATTTGGATTTCTTATTACTAATAGTAGTGAGGTGTTGCTTACTGATCAAAATGCGTCTACTACTTATCAGAAGGCTGTGTCTAGCCCTGATACAGATAAATAGCTTAATGCCATGAATTCTAAAATGCGATCCATATTGGTAACCAAGTTTCGAACCTGGTTGATTTACCTGAAGGTGGTAAGACCATTGGATGTAAATGGATTTTCAAGAAGAAAACTGACACAAATGACAATATGCATACTTATAAAGCACGACTAATAGCAAAGGGTTTCAACCAGACCTAAGGTGTTGATTATGATGAGACTTTTTCTCCTGTGGCCATGCTTAAATCCATTAGAATTCTAACTGTCATAGCTGCATATTATGACTATTAGATATGAAAAATGGATGTCAAAATAGCTTTCCTAAATGGAAAGTTACTTAAGGATGTGTATATAATACAGCCTGAAGGATTTATTTATCCTGAGAATTCTAGGAAGATGTGCAAGCTTCAAAGATCCATTTATGGATTAAAAAAGCTTCTCGGAGTTGGAATCTTTATTTTGATGAATTAATTAAGGAATTTAGTTTCATTAAAGAAGATGAGCCTTGTGTATACAAGAAAGTTGATGGGAGCGTGATTGTTTTTCTGGTATTATATGTTGATGATATATTACTCATTGGAAATGACATCCCAATCTTGCAGAATGTCAAGTATTGATTAAGGAAGTTTTTCTCAATGAAGAGCTTAGGAGATGCAGTGTACATCCTTGGGATCAAGATCTATAGGGATAACTCTAAAAGGATGACCGGTCTATGTCAGCGTGCTTATATTAACAAGGTACTGAATACGTTTAATATGCAAGACTATAAAATAGAGTTGTTGCGAATGTCTCATGGTATAAGTCTTAGTAAGACTCAATTTCCTAAGATTAATGATAAGCGAGAATGCATGAATACGATTCTATATGCATCAGCTATTGGATCTATTATGTATGTCATGTTATGCACTCGATCTGATGTATTATATGCTTTGAGGGCAACAAGCATATATCAGTCTGATCCTGGTGAGAGTTATTAGATAGCGGTAAATAACATTCTTAAGTACTTGAGAAGGACTAAAGAAGTGTTATTAGTCTATTGAGTAAATAACATTCTTAAGTACTTGAGAAGGACTAAAGAAGTGTTATTAGTCTATGAAAATTTGGAAGACGAGCTTGTTGTTGTAAATGATTACACAGATGCAAGTTTCGAACTGATATAGATGACTTCAGATCACAGTTTGAATATGTATTTACTTTGAATGGAAGCGTAGTAAGCTGGAAAAGTTCAAACTAAGAAATTGTGGCGAATTCTACAACAGAAGCTGAGTATATTGTAGCGTCCGATGCAGCTAAGGAGGCAGTTTGGATCAAAAAGCTTACATATGAACTTGGTGTGATTTTGAGTATAACTAACTCCATTTGCTTGTATTGTGAAAACAACTGAGCGATAACATATGCCGAGGAACTAAGACTACACCATCAATCTAAACATATACGTAGACATTTTCATTTCATTCGAGAAATCATTGAGATGGGAGACGTGAAGACTTGCAAAGTTCCTATAGAAGAAAATATTGTGAATCCTTTAACAAATGCACTATCGCATGCGAAACACTGTAGTCATGTCAGGTTATTAGGTATTAAATACATGAATGATTGACCCTAGTGTAAGTGGGAGATGTTGGGGCACGTTCTATAGGTTAATCTACAAACATTGTTTATCTTATAATCTTAGTTAATAAAATTGAGGTTTTTCATTTGATATTTTATTATAAGTGATTGCATGTTTACTTTGTATTAAGATCCACATGTATTTCTTTAAATATCCTAAATGCCACTAGTCTGTCATTATACTGATAACTATAATGAATTAAAACTAGTGTGAATCTTGATTGATGGTCATGTGATGATCAAGCATATTGAGATACGAATCGAGATCATGAGTACTTATTAGAGAATAAGGTACTAGACCGATCTGATATGAGAACACCACATGGATTAAGTCATAGATGTTACTCATAATAGGTATATCATTTAGTCCTTCGACTTGAGATTACCATAGACTTCAATATTAGGAGCATGATAATTTGACAAAATCAAACGTTGTCTTTAACTGGAAGATTATAAAGATTGTGATTGGTTACCATGTGAATAATATGTAAAGGTGTGTAATCAAGATATAATTTGTCACTCTCGTATTGAGAGAGATATCAGTGGATCCCTCAATATGATAGACTGATAATGGACAAGTCCATGTGAATTGATATGATCAAATGTCATTTAGATGTTTTTAGTTTACTTAAAGATAGAGACTAATATGATTGAACATTAAAGGTGACTATTCACGCCTTATGTTTAATCAAAGGCTATCTCCTGACAAAAATATATGATATATGTTATTCATTAGGGATTATTGATTTTGATATTCATGCTACTTGGGTAGTCATAATGCCTTGCTAGAGATCGCTTATGACTTGTGTACCAAAATGGTTTTGGTTCATTGCTAACATCAAATGAACCTATTGGGTTACACACAAAGAATGACATTGCAATTTCAATTAGTTCAGAGTAATGGATTTTTATATGATAAAACTCATGACATATAAGCTCTTAAAATTTGTTATATGACAATTTACTAATAGAGGCATATGCGTAATTTACTTAAACTTCATAAATACAATAGTTGTATATGAATAGGTTTTTAAGTGACGACTTATCTACACATATAAATAGAAGTTGAAATCCTAAAATGAAATAATATTTTCATCTTTGCTATTTTTGAATTCACTGGGCTTTGGGAGAGATAGAAAAAACGTTTTCTATCTCTTTTGGGGCTTGCACTCCAAATTATGGTCACCGTTCATGTGTGGGTTTTTTACAGAGGACGCACACTTGAACGTCTTGAATGTTGATCAATCAGAAAAGGAAAATCGCGGCTTGAGGTATAGTTTACTTTTATATATATGGTTCAATGAAACTTATTTTCAATCTTGTTGGGTTTTTCAAAATTTGTTTTGAATTTTATGCTGCGTATGAACCCTAAAACCTAACACATAATGCTTGCAACCACGACTCATGTATCCATGTGTTAGCACACCAACTCGTTTGAGTAACAAGTGTGATTCTCACAACTATAAGTTATCGCATTAGGTATGTGCATGTTGTGTGTGTGCCGCAAGTATAACAACTCACTTGTAGTAATAAGGTACCTAACTTACGTTGACTTCGGATATTGTCCTCAAGGAAAGGTGTATACACTTACTACGTACTTAGCTACAACTGCTCTATTGCTAAGGAAATCCTTTAAATTGGTTTTTTAACTAAACTAAACTAATCTATACTACCAAACAATGCAAATTACTTAAACTCTTATATTAAGACTATCTTAGTTCACAATTTCACATAGATAATGAAATACTATGCTTTTCAACTCAGTTTTTATCTTTATTATATGTGTGTAATATCTACTTAGAATAGACCGATTTCCTTCAAATCCACTGTCGTGATGGAAAAGATTCTAATGTGCAAACTAGAACTCCATCTATCCGTGTGAATAACGCACTACAAGAAATTATAGTTTTTGTCACGGCTTCGATTCCGTAGGGACAAGTTGTTTTTCCGTCACCTATAGTTTTTGTCACGGTATTGTCACGGAAAAACTAAAGTTGCATATACTCCGTTGCAAAAACATTTTTGTCATGGAAATTAGCGTGACAAAAACCTTTTATGACGGATCTTTGACATATTTATTACGAGATTATCGCACGTCATAAAAAACACATTTTTGTTACGACTGTATTTGTGTCACTAACGTTTCATTAAACAACGAAGAAAAATGTTTTACGTCACAAGACTTTGTCCGTCACAAATACATATAGTTACGACTTTCTACTGGTGACAAAAAATAATAATATTTTATATGTACATTACTCCGTTACAAAAAAAAGTTTTTATATAAAAGTTGTAACTATCTTGCATCTGTCAATATAAAAGTATTGCATCTATTAAAATATTAAGAATTTACTTTACCTGCATTACAAGGCCAACATTATCAATCTATTCAAAGTTTGATTTTTGTGATTTTGAATCCAAAGTACCAAAAAAATGATAATACTTAATTTAGAAGTCTAACATAGCAAAATAAAATTAAACTTAGACAGGTTTCTTCATGGCTTAAGTCTAACATAGTAAAATAAAATAAATCCATGTTTTCTTCAATGTTTTCACTCCATGCTTATTCAATTTCTTCTTCACGTGAAGCTTTCTTCCAGTTCATCATCTTTACCCTTTGAAGTCTCATCCAATTGCGCATCTAAAATTTCAAAGTTATAAATATAAGTAAATCTTTAATAAATCATAACGTAGTAATAAAATTTCAACAGAACTTTCACTTAAATTAAAGATTAGCACTTCAACACTTACATAAATTTCATCAAACTCCCAAAGGACATTAGGGAAAGATGAAAGGGCAGAAATTTCTGAGAAACCATGTTAACTTTATAGAATGAAACACCAGAGAGAAAGGAAACATTTTTTTTTTAAAAGAACTCTCTCTTTACGAGCCAAAAATCACACTAATGCACAATGAATTTCTCCACTTGATTGAAAGTAATAACTAATAACCTGTTCTTTTTCTATTCCGTCCTTTTTCTATCATGATAATATATTAGAATAACATGTTCATTGTTACCATCACCAACTTCAGCATATTCTTTTTTTCCCTACACCAAATCCTCCTCTTGTTAATGCTATATAATATCTAAGACTACATAAAACAACATTATACGACAAAATGTGAAAAACAGAAACAACCTCACAACAAAAGCTTTACATCGAAGGCTTGGAGTCAAATAAGCCAACTAACGTGAATGTACATGTGTTAGATTGACTTTCAATATTAACTTTGTATGTGTATGTTGTTATTGTTTTGTGTGAGTGACCAACCTAAGGTCTGTGCTTCAGCAGTCAAATGGCGAGGCGCCACATTTACAAGTCCTAGAAATATAAAAGCAATATTAGTTTTCAGAGAAAGAAAAACATACAAAAGGGGAGAATCGCAATCTAACAAAGTACCCGCAATTGCACGACCCCATTGATCACGCTCGCAAGCTACTGCCCATGCAAGAGTATTCCCTGTTGTAGGTCTTGTGGTTACCAAAAGAACCAAGTCTGCATTACTTACACCCTCTGCCACAATATGAGAAATAAGAATCACAAGGGAAAACATGTGATAAGTAAAATAACCATAACACATCTATAGAAAATACCTTCCACATATTCCCGCGGGAGCTGTACACCGCCATCTTGTCCACATGCAGAATATCCACTCAACCTCAGGTTTCCTTTAACAGGCACACAGAGCTAAACAAAATGAAATGCATATGAAAGAATAAAAGATTTGCATGACATACATGATTGTACACAACATTTAATTAAGAAAAAACATTGTTGTAATCTGTCATGCATGCACTCCAATCCAAGATTACTTAGTATTAGATTCAAGTCAACTAGATATCTTCAATATGAACCATATTCCATAACCTAAGTCAATTTCATAGCAATTAATTCTTATACTCCAGCGTCAATCGGGGCTTAAAGCAAGCTAAGCATATAAAAGCTTCAAGAACAAACCTTGTGAAGGCGCCGCTCTTGTCCTCCCCTGAGATATCATCCGAAGTGCAATTGTACCAACAGTCCCCAAAAATTGGAGGTTCTCCACGGGGATTGCAAGCTGGAGTGTCAGGACCAGAACTTGTTGAAGGCTCATCCCCAAGCTGGCAATTGCAGAAAAATGGCATAAGTATAGGTTAATAGCCAAACGTAGCAAGGTCGCGGTGGTTAGAAACAACACTAACCTTCACAATGTCTCCAACACTCCGACAATCCCTATCTGGAGAGTGCCCCACAGCATCATAATTGAGATATATTCTTATAGAGTGCCTTTCCTCCTACTTCAATACACTTCACATTACCACAAAAAACAACACAAGTTCCACACAAATCAACACAAATCGTCCACTAACAACCAGCGCAACCATTCAAACCCGTCAAATTCTGACCTTTCCATCGCGGTAACAACAGAACCAAACCCTAAATCACTCCAAAACCAAATCAATCACCGCAGATCTTCGCGACGAAGGATTGCGAAGACGATCGGGGAGCAACGATCAGGGAGCAAAGCAGTGCAACTAGGGAGTAGAGGACGACCAGGGAGCAGAGATGCGAGGGTGAGGCGTCGGCGAGAGGACGACCAGGGAGCTCGCCGACCAGGGAGCAGAGGCGCCGACCAGGGAGCAGAGGCACCGACCAGCGACCAGGGAGCAGAGGCGCCGACCAGGGAGCGGTAGCGCGAGGGTGAGGCGTCAGCGAGAGGACGATCAGGGAGCTCGCCGACCAGGGAGCAGAGGCGCGAGGGTGAGGCATTGCCCAACGGATGACCAGGGAGCAGAGGCGCGAGGGTGAGGCGTCGGCGAGAGGACGATCAGGGAGTAGAGGCGCGAGGGTGAGGCGTCGGCGAGATGCAGGACGACCAAGGAGGAGGCGCGAGGATGACGGCCAGGGAAGAGGACGACGATGGATCAGAGAGGACGACGAAGTAGAGGCAGGAGGAGCGCGAGGACGACGACGATGAAGTGGAGGCGCGACGACGAGGATGACGACGGCGGCGGATTTCGGAGGCTTGAGGAGGATGATTGGTGTGGGTAGTAGGGCGGATGAAGGAGGTGGAGGACTGGGACGAGAAGGGCGGAAAAAATTGCGGGGGTTTCGCGCAAAAAAATGGAAACAAAAAATGGGAAGGAGGTTGCGGGGGGTTAAGAAATTGTGTTTTCTTTTGTTACGGAATAATGATGGTGAGCAAACACACTTTACGTGACGAAATTTTTTTACCTTTTTGTGATGGAAACATGTTCGTCTCTAAAGCTTCTTTTCATCACGCAAAATCTAAGTCGTGACAAAAATAAGTGTTAATGTATAAAAGCTTTGTTTACGATTAATGTACCGTCACTAAAACGCCTATTGGATACGCTTATTTTAAACCGTGACAAATGATTCGTCGAATTTGTAGTAAAAGCTCAAATTTCTTGTAGTGACGTAAGCTCCACATTGCTTTAGTGTCCCAAATATTTTGATTCATAGCCAATTAAGTTTACTATCCATGCCTCCCTAATTAACAACTATCGCTCGAAGTTGTGTATTATATGGTTGTACTGTCCATATCTGTCTTAAAAGCTTCAATGTCCACGATAACTTCTAAAACCTAATCTCAACAAACACGTGATCAATATGTTTGTAGCATTATGCTAAGAATCAATACAAATTCTAACCATTGCTCTTTTTATATTTCTACTCTCTCATGTTTATAGCATAGCATTCATACCATATGATCCATTGTTTCCTAACATTAATAGACTACTAACGCATCATTGAAATAAACATGCACATTGTGGTATTCATTACAATCAAAGATATAATGAAATAAATTTAATTAAATCAATAAACACAATACCCAAATCGCCACATGTGAGTCTTTAATGTCTTCTCTCAACAAATTGTCTTAATACACAAGAATAAAGTAAACATATGCTAAACTATGTTAATGTGGCTAATATCTTGTATGTTCTCTATTTACCATGTTTTCCTATATATTTATATTCCCTAATCATGTTTCCAAACAATTAGAAACCATACTCAACACTTTAACAAGAAATAGAACTCTACTTTCTATTTTTTCTCTTCTCGACGATACACTTTAGTCCCGACATTGTTTGTTCATTCCCACTGCGCTGCCACTACGCTGAGCATCCTGTGTGCATTTTCTGTCTCTAGTAATCCTAGCACAGTCCCTTTGACTACCCGACGTCGCCCCTTGAATTCCACGACACCGTCACCGCACTGTGCTTCTTTATCATTTTCTCCACTTTCTTGCTCTCCCACATCATGCATTGATGTCCCACGTTGTGCCTTAATGTTCCACAATGTCAACAATATCTAGCCACGACGCCAAACCTCCTTAGGTATATTTTTGCTCTGTTTCTTCTCGAATTAATTCATTTCCTTCCTTTATGCCTTATATACATGAAAATGCATAAACACCATCAATTTGAGCTTATTTAGGGATATTTGTACTACATTTACATATAAGTCTAAAGCATGCAACCATAAATCTAGCAAGAATTCATAGTAAATAGCATATGGGAACCCATCATGAGTCTCTAGCTTACGTGAGACCTAAGTTACACTAATATAATTACATGATTGAAAGTAAAGCGCATCCCCCACTTACCTCGATTCATTGCTATCTTATCCAATCTTTTCCTGAGAACTCCTTGATGGCGTTCCTCGAGTATCTACATTCAACACACACTTAATAAGATTCACAATACTCTTAGGAAGGTTGAGTCAAAGTTTTAGACCATGAGTTGGTCCTTACTAGAAGTTCATATTTGAACTCTCATTGGATACGTCAACGATACCCATGACTTCTAACACATTTCTAAATTAGTAAAGTGTTGTTTTAAGTGTTTTATTGATTCCATATTGTTAATTTTTCCACAAGCTTTCCAACGGTGGACAGAACGTCAAAAACGAAGTTAAACCGAAGAAGTTATTGTCATTTCAACATCGTGCGAAAAATGAGAAAAATAAAAAAATCGGCAGTAAAGTAGTAACTAGTGTCGTAAGTGGCACTGATCATGTTGATTGCATTTTCTCATTTTACGGAGTTCAAACAACTCCTATAACTTCTCTGGACATCATCAAAGTTCCACATGACCCAAAATTGTGGATATGGTGTCTCCAAAACCTATTTTCAATAACAAAAACCACTTGTTTGTACCAAATTATTATAATTCCAACCTATTACTTGTTCTTGTTTGAAACCTTAAAAACTTTACTCAAACCCATTTACCATTTCAAGATCCAAATACATTCAAGGGTTGAAAACATTGGTTCAAACAACCACAAACTCGAATTCATACTGTAGCATCTGAGAATTTTATAAACTTAACTAGCCGACGAATTAATTATTTTCATATTTAAGTTGGGATTTAGGCATCTGAGGTGGGACCCACGCGTTGTGGATAGGAGATCATAAATCTTAATGTTATCTTTGAGTGTCGTGTGACTATTTGATATAGTATACACTACTTTAACATGAAATAGGGTCAAATGGAGTATATATGCAGTGTCCATGAGTCCTGGAACGCGTTGGGAAAGTTTTCCTAATTTTTGATATTTTTCGGGTATTTTTAGAAATTTAATATGGGTATAAATTGAAGAGATAACCATGAGATTAAATAAAATAATAAATAAATTGGTGGGCACCTAGTAACACACGAAGTCGAGGGTGACACGCGTGAGATGTACGATAGTGTGCACGCCTGAGGTTGGTCGTTGGCGTGCATGGCAAATTTATAGCCGCGAAATTACATAGGTGTATAGGTATTTATATACATAATATAGGTTATATATAAATGTATATGGATCATATAGTTTGAATTAAATAAAAACATACAATGGATTCGCATCGAGATATGTGTAGCGAGTGTGTCAAGAAAGAGAAATGGTCGAACGATTTGGTTGCTACATGTGAGGCGTTACATGACTCGAGATGCGTCCTGTCCAATCTCGAGGAAGATCAATATATAGTACATACAATACTAAAATCTTTAGATTTGCCTCTATATTCGTGCAATGCGAATCTTGAGGAAATTTTATATTTATTCAAATAAGATACACTGCCCATTCAACTTTATTTTGAAACAAGGACCGACCTCGAGTTACGTACTATGTATCTTGAGGAAGATCAAGATTTTATATTATGAAATTGGAGCATTAGATTTGCCTCGAGATTTACATGAATCGAATCTCGAGGAAATCTAATATATTTATTACAAACAAACAATAGCTTATTCCCCATTTTGATTTCACATAGAGGGAAACTGAGAGAGGATGGAGAGGTCGAAGTTGAGAGGAACAGTGAGAGAGATTGTGTGAGATCGAAAGATTGCGATGTGATGGAGAAAAATCATTGTGAGTCGTTGGTTGTGGCGTTGTATGTTGTTAGGTTGTTATGTTGGCTGTTGTGGTTTATGGAGATGAGATGGGATGGGATCAAAGAGGGAGATGCATTTCCCTTGCCCAAACTCATCCGATTTAAAAAAAAAACGAAATAGAGGAGTGTGTGAGGAAGAAATAGATGAAAGTATGGTTTGATCCCCCAGACCAAACCAGGTCCGGTTCAAAGGTTAAACCCCTCCCCATTATAAATGTATTTTTAAAATAGAAAAAAAGTAAAATAAATATCTGGAAATTAGGGAAAAATCATAAAATATAATTTTGGATAAATTAAAAAAAATTGAGGGTTTTTATGAAAAATGAGGATTTTGAAATTTTATCAAGGATTTATACCGATGTTTTTCTCATAGTGCGTGCTATGATACCCGAAAATGTCCAAAATTTGAAAAATTATTTTAAAACCTAGTCTAGGTTAATTTTTGATTTTGAATCACAATTTGGAGTCAAAATATGGATCTGAACATCCAAAGAGTGGATTTATAGGGATTACAGAGTTTTCGAGTCAAATATGATTGATTAATATATAAAAAACTTTAAAAAATATATATATTTAAGCCTAGACAACATAATTTTCAATGCCAAACAATAATTTTGAGAAAAATGAAATCTGGGCATCAAAGAATTCATTTTGGAAGTATTTAAGGAGTTTCGAGACGCTATTAGGTCAATTAAATTGCAAATAATTGAAAAAAATGGTGAAGTTGTTGTGGAGGCTTACAGAACGTATTAATGAATTGTAGGACCGCGATTGGAGCCCTGTGTAGACTAGCTTACTAACTTGGAGTACAAGAGACTTGAGATATCGCGTTTGTAAGGTTGAGAAAATCCCATAGTAACATTTGCATTGCATGAATATAATTTCGTATAAATTGCATTGATCCTTGATATTGCATTTTTGTTGTACATGCATACACGGGTTAGGAGGATAAGAAAATTCAAGCCTCTTTATAGTGTATGTCTGATTGTATTATAGGGTAGAACTATTTAGTGTCTACTTAACTGTGTGCACATGGTATATTAAGTTACCTGACTGCGTATTACAGGGTAGAACTTATAATGTCTTCCTGAATGTGTATAAGGTAGAACTATATTATGCTTGAGGGGCTAGAGTCATTGATACTTTGAATCATGTGATTATCATTAGATCAGATTGAACCAGATCATATTTTGATAGACTTGAGGAATGAGACCTGTTTGATTATTCTCCCTGAGCATGAGTCCTTAGTATTGTTTACTTGCCACTTTCCGGGAACGTTATCTGATTGTGGTCGAATAACAAAAAAGGGATGGATTCACGGTTGTATTTAAATTCTTTGGATTACATTCTTCCTTTAATTTCTTGTATTATTATGTAGTTGATTACTAATGGTGTACTGGATAATGTGGGATTTAATTATATGACATTATTGAATTTTTAAAATTGGATAATGGCAAGTTTTAGCAGCGACAAGGGAAAGGGAAAGCTTTCCGACTGTATGTGACTTGCTTAGTTCTTTACTGTATGTATTTTTTGGTTTTTGAATATATTATATTTTATAAATAGGTTTATGGGTTTGAGTGTGATTAGGATCTCCTTTGGCATGGTTGGAATGGTTTTAGGATGAATCAAAATAATTTTGGAATTAAGATAATGCTAGTTTAAGAATTTTGATACTTTAATCAAGTTAGAATGAATATATATATTTCAGTTGATGCTATATATATTGTTATGGGTGAATTGTATGTCCTTTGGCTTTTCCACCAAAGGTAAACAGGTTTTTTTAGAGATTTTTAAAGGCCAAGATTTCCGGTGTAGGCTTAAAAATAAAGTAGATGTTGTCGAAAAACTTTTACAAAATTTTGAGGACTATCTAATTAATATAAACGAACTTTGAGGATTATATAATTAATTTTTACATAACTTTGAAGTTTAAGATATAGTTTAGAATCTTTTATGGTTAATGAAGCTTTATAATTGAAGATAACAAGATCTTATTTTTAATTTTTTTATTGATGAAGAGGTTAAGCCAGCTAGATTATTAAGGGATTAAGGTAATCTAGGCCGGTTAGATGCCTTAATTAGGTAAGGTCTGACAATTTTCATATTAGAGCCTAGGATTCAAAAGGAATATTTTTAATTGAGGATAAGTGAGTAATTAGTTAGAAAGTAATGAGATGGAATGAAGCTAAAAAGTTTAAAAACTTTATTATTGTGTTATATTTGTGTTATATGTTGATTGTTGTTCCTTATGTGTTGTTGATGTTGGTGGTGTTGTTGTTGATTAAGTTGAAAGACAGAGAGGAGGAAAAAGATTAATTGAAAAAAGATACTTGAAAGTAGTCTCAATAGGGGAAAAAAGATACATGGTTTTCAAAAACGTAAAATGAAATTGATTAGACAAATTGAATCTTGACTTGGAAATCACAATGTGATTGTGATTGGATCGTCGAGTTGTCTAAGTCAGTTTCTAAGAAAATAAAAGAATTTGAAGTAAAGTATTGTCTCCTTTTCAAAATAAAACGTCAAGTGAAAAAATGAAATAAAATCATATTTTAAAACAATCAAACGACTTCTATATAAAAGTAAAGAAAACTTTGATTGTTTATTACTCAAGTTATTTATCTATAAGTGACATTAAGTATTGAGGTTCTATGAGTTTAATAAAGTATAGATAAAATGAATACAAATACACGAGTTAGAAGTAATCTTTGTTAACACTAGATTAGGTGTTGTTATGAAACAGAGATCTGTGATATTTTTAACTTGAAAATGAAAAATGTAGTGATAAGATCAATGTGCAAGAAGTTAAGGTATTGGTGAAAGTAGTCTAATAATAGCTTGGATTAGTTGTTAAACATCAACGTAAGTGATTGTGTTTTAAAATTCAAAGGACTCGATAATTACTTTTAATGAAATTAAGTAATGATGTTTATCACTACGACTTAAAATATAATCAATGAAGAGATAGACGTACTGATTGAGAATCAGTAAGTGATTTGTATAGGATGTCGATATGAGCTCCTATATTGCAAGAATTTCCATTTATATGAATTAAATGATTGAAATAGCATCCTGTAAGAATTTGATTAGTTATTAAGTTAATTGAAATTTGGAAAATCAAATTCTTCTATCTCTTCAGTTGAATAATAATGAAAATGTGAATTCATCAAAGGTAATTTGATGAATAACAAGATAGAAAGTTATCTTACATAGACTATTGAAAAGTACCGAATCTCTTTTCGAGAAAAAGAAAAGTCGAGATATTTAACACTAATGGAAATAACGTAAGGCAATAACAAACATTTTAATAGTTTGAGTCACAGTTTCTCTATTTCGAATTAAGATTAGCTAAGAAAGACTTTGATTCATTAAATGATAATAAGAAGTCGCACTGTCCTCAGCTATGTTCTCGAAAAGAGAAGAGATATAAATTGTCTCTCTAAGTCAAGATTAAGGAGTTATAAGTGGCTTGGTTGTTGAACGAAAGTCGTGGTAAGTTTATAAGGGGAAAAAATTGAGATCAATGTGAGAATAGCTAAGATTGACAAAAACTAAATTGAATAGACTCAATGTATAAAATAAAACGAGATGCTAAGATGACTTGTGACTGCTAAAGGTGACACAAACGGACTCCCTTAGTCAAGGTAAGGCACTGGAGTAGTTCTGCATGGCGAAAAGTCTAAGTAACTCTGTTTTACAATAATGATTCATTCACGACGTAGAAGATCGGTTTGACACGCCTACCAATTTTTGAATAGTCGAATGAATCGGTGACAGTCGGTATAAAAGAGTTTATGAAACGAATTGGTGACAGTCTGTATAAAATAGTCTATGAAGTTTCGTCGGAGTCAATTGGAGGTTGAAGTATATGCAACTAAATGGTCAATATATTCCCACATTAGTATAAGAATGAGAATTTTAAGTTAATGAGTCTCGATCAAATTAGAATATCAAACTAATTGTTTGATGAAACTTAATATATCTTCGCAAGAATCTTACAAGGAGTTAAAATCTGAATGTCGAAAGTTTTAAACCAAAGTAATGTACAACTAATATCAGTGAATATGTTGTACATTGGTTCAATTATAGTGCTACACCACTTGATTAGTCAGTGGTGAAGCTTAAAGCACTAATTATTGTAAATTAGAAAAGACGTAAGATGTTTGTATATTGGTGAAGATATAAATGAAATAAAAAGAAATACATGATTTACCGCTCAGTCGGTAAGCTTTATCTCTATTAGGTTGAAAATATTGAATAGAGTTCAGCGTATCTGACTTGATATGTTTGAAAAATTGAATATTCTTTAATTATAATTGAGTAGAAATAAAAAGCGATAATATATTTATAAACTTATATGAGATACAAGTTCAAAGTTATACTATGAGAGTATAATCATCGAATATGTTGATATTTCTATTTAGAAACGTATGCCAACTCAAGTTAAGGATAACTATCTCTATTTGGGTAATGAGAAAAGTTTGTGAACAGTAAGTGATTAAGATGTGAGTTTGTTGGAGATCTTAGTGAAGTGAAAGGAATGAGGTTCTTGATAAACTCATCATTAGAGAATGATCTGAAGAAGTTAGAAAAATTTATAATTTTCTAACTAATAAAAAAAAAGTTAAGTGAATTAGCTGATGATTTGACATTGATAATTGCTTTCTAGTCCATAATATAAATAATATTGTGAATAGACATTTAAAGAATGAGTGAAAGTTGCACGATGTGCTAGGTTTCTATTTCTAATCGGATTGAGAATTCGAGATCTCTTATCATGGGATGAGAGATATATCACTACAAAAGATAGTATATTAGAAACGAAAATATCAACGAAACTAGAAATGGTTAGAAACAGAACTGAGTTGGAAACAGTGAAAAATGAAATATAGACATATTACAGACTAAAATAGAGACAATTAAAATTCGTAGCTAAAAAAGTGGTGCCAACTTTTCCGCCAAAAGGTCAGTACTTTATAATCGCCATCGAGTCTCGAGATTTATGCATGAATCGATGAGAACGATTGAGAAATAGAAACCAAATGTGATTCAAAATCATTACAGTTTTGAGAAACTGTCGAACTCTCTCTCCCTTGCCTCCTAAACCTTAAAATCTCAAATCACTCATTGGCATTCCTCAACTCATTGATCAAACTAGGGTTCCGAAGGAAGGAAATCAACGACACCACCAACTCCTCTCTTCATTGCAGCATTGTTTTAGGGTTTGGGATCGGAAGCCCTGTATTCGACATTAAGGCAAGTAATCCACGAAGCTCCCGGCGTGGCTTCAGCTCAACACACTCGCCTTTGCGAACCCTAGTTGTTGATGAAGATGTGCCCTAACCTCACTCGAAGTCTCTTTGCTTCCTCCATTGCCTCTTAACCTTTTCAAGCTCTGAACTCGCGAAGGTCAGAATCGTTCCACCATTTCTCTTATTCGCGAAGGTCAGAATTGCCTCCTCTATCATTTGTGCCCTAATCTCTTTCGCCTAATTTCTCATTCTCTTTTAGTTTCGGTTGAGGACATCGACTGAGGTATTTGCTATCAAAATGCCTAAGGCAGAGTTTCAATACCTGCATTCTTTTATAGGCCTGAAATGTATTGAGCTCCCTAAACGGGGCAGTTTTCCAATGTCTGCATTCTTTTAGTTTCGGTTGAGGATTTCGATTGAGGTATTCGCTGTCAAAATCCCTAACTATTTCCAGAGTCCAGCCGTAATTGAATATGAAAAAAGTGATACTATGTTACTTAACTGTTTCCACAGTTAAGCCATAGTTGAATGTGAAAGAAGTGATACATTGTTGATCTATATAGCCCATCTCCTTTATGATTACCATTACCTATTGTTTGTTTCTCAAGTGTATATAATGACTCAAAGATCAGTTAATCTTTTGAGTTTGATCTTTCGAGGGGCCATTATCTTTGTTTTCTTATGTAAAATAAAAGTTTCAATGCTGAAATGGTTCCAATTACTTTGTTCAGGAGAAGGAAGTGGAAGACAAGATTACAAACGAAAATGATAATGAACTTGCAAAGCGTTTAAACAAACAAAGGCGACAAGCAGTAGCAGCTGCTCGTGGTAGACGAAGAGCCCTTTCCATGAGAAACTCTGCCTTATTAAATCAATATCTATGTTACATTTCTATGCGATTTATATCTTATTAAAAGCCAATTTCTTGTTTAAGGATGTCAGTCTTCTTTTTTCCATATATGGCAATAGTCAGCGTGTGCATATCTGATAATGAGATATAATACTTGTGGTATTGAAATATAGAGGCATTATGGTCCATTGAAGATGATTTTACCATTATGAGGTTATAGTATGCATTTTGGATTCAGTGATCTGTGATCATATAGCTTTATAAAAGGCATGATAGATGGAAAACGTGATGCTTATTTGTAAGTATAGCCATGGAAGAGGAAGTTCAATTCTTCATGTTTTAATGCTCAAAGATCTCTGTTATTCTCATGGCACCTATTAGAATCCCCAGAATGTTGTTAATTACTTCAAGAAAAAGGCTAGAGATTACAGTAGGAAGAATTTCATTTGATATCTTTGGATATGCTCTACTTTGCAAATTCACTAACCAATAGGCCTAGTTTTACAAACCAGTAAAGACAAATATTAAACAATGCATTGGTGGTGGTACATTTGTTATTATACAAATCAAGCTTTCCTCTCAAAAGAAGTATTTTATCTTAACAAACTGAATTGAAAATACATTCAACATCCAAAAAAAATTCAAATCCTCTTCTAGGATGAAGTAGTACATGAAAATGAGAACAAACTTAAACTGGCTAATTTGATGATTTGAGAGGTGTAGCAAGCTAGACTAATGGAGATCAACACTCTGGAGAGGTTTCTAATGGAGATTAGGTTTCATTCTATTAATTCCAAAGTTTGCATGAAATATATATGGTTGATTCTGAGATATTAAAACTGCTACTATCTTTAGTTTATATCATGATAAGATCTACTTTTCTGGAGCTTTGTTATCCCTTTAATGCATGTAATGTCCTCAATAAATTGAGGTACTGTGTGGTTATATATCTTGTTTCCAGTTTAGTCTAAATTCCATCTCTATTGATGCGTTTGTTTCTTGACATTCATAACTCGAATTTTGATGGGATTTTTGTCGATATATGAATGCATTTTGTTGTATGAGTGCTAGAGTTCTTGAAGTAATTACACTAACCAATAAGCCTAGTGTTACATGCCTCGAGATGCGTCATGTCCAATCTCAAAGAAGATCAACAAATAGTAAAGCAAATACTAAAAATTTTAGATTTGCCTCGAGATTTGTGCAATATGAATGTTGAAGAAATCTTGTATTTACCCAAACAAGATACACTGCCTAATTCAATTTTACTATGAAACGAAGAGCGACCTCGAGATACGTACTACGTATCTCGAGGAAGATCAAAATTTTATATTATAAAAAATGGAACATTAGATTTGTCTCAAGATTCGCGTGATCCGAGTCTCGAGGAAATCTAATATATTTATTGCAAAAAAATAGTAGCTTCTTCCCCATTTTGATTTCACACACAGAGGGAAACTGAGAGAGGATGGAGAGGTTGAAATCGAGAGGAAGAGTGAGAGAGATTATATGAGACCGAGAGATTGCGAGGTGATGGAGATGAATCAAGGTGAGTCATTGGTTGTGGCGTTGTTGTATGTTATTGAGTTGTTGCATCGGCTATTGTGGTTAATTCTTAATTCTGAATCACAATTTGGATTCAAAATTGGGATCCTGAAATCCAAGGAGTGGATTTGGAGGGATTTCGGAGTTTTCAGGTCGAGTAGGAATGATAAATATACAAAAAGATTGAAAAAATTATTTTTAAGCCTAGACAACAAAATTCTTAATGCCAAACAATAATTTTGAGTCAAAAATGAAATCCAGGCATCAAAGAATTTATTTCTGAAGTATTTGAGGGGTTTTGGGATACGATTGGATCAATTTGATTGCAAATAATTGAAAAATTGAAGTTGTTGCGGAGGCTCATAAAATGTATTAATAAATTGTAGGACCACGATTGGAGCCTCGCGTGGACTAGTTTACTAACTCATAGCGCAATGGAGTTGTGATATTGCGTTTGTAAGGTTAAGTAAATCCCGTAGTAAACTTTATATGGTATGATTATAATTTTGTATAAATTGCATTGATCTTTGATATTGCATTTTTGTTGTATATGCATACTCAGATGGGGAGGATAAGGCAATTCGAGTCTATTTATAATGTATGTCTGACTGTATTACATGGTAGAACTATTTAGTGTCTACCGCACTATGTGCATAGGGTTTATTAAGCTACCTGACTATGTATTACTGGGTAGAACTTATAATGTCTACCTGACTGTGTACATGGTAGAATTATATTATGCTTGACAGGCTAGAGTCACTGATATTTTGCATAACGTGATTATCATGAGATCAAGTTGAACCAAATCATACTTTGATAGACTCAAGGAACGAGACTCGTTTTGTTACCTTCCTCGAGCATGAGTCCTTAGTATCGTTTACTTAACACTTTCGGAGAATGCTATCTGATTATGGTGGGATAACAAAAAGGGACGGATTTACAGTTGTATTTAAATTCCTTGGATTATATTCTTCATTTAATTTCTTGGATTATTATGCATTTGATTATTGCATGTGCACTCGATAAATTGGGATTCACTTATCTGACATTATCAAATTTTTATAATCAGATAATGATAGGTTCTAGTGGCGACAAAAGAAATGGAAAACTTTTTGACTGTATGTGAGTTGCTTAGTTCTTTTCTTTAATATATTATATTGTATAATTGTGTTTATGGATTTGAGTGTGATTAGGATCTCCTTTCGAATAGTTAGAACGGTTTTAGGATGAATAGAAATAATTTTGGAATTGTGGTAATGCAAATTTAAAAATTTTGATACTTTAAATCAAGTTAAAATAAATATATATTTTAGTTGATGCTATATATACTTCAAATCCATCTTCTTATTCTTTGTGCTAGCATCAAGTAACACCGTAATATCAGTTGGAAAAATGTCTACCATAGCTCTCGCATCATCAGTCTTGTCTTTGTGTGACAACCACTACTAAAACCCATTTTTTTGTTCTCCCTACTAGTGACTATTGTATGGTATTATTTATAATAAAGATAAATCATGACTCCCATGACTACAATTGTCATATCCCTTTGTGGCGTCGACCACTAGGGCCCCCAGTCTCTCACTCTAGCAACTACTATTATGATAACATAGATGAATCATGGCTTTCGCAACAACAGTTGCCAGGTCCTCATGTGGCAACAACCAACATGAATCTCCAAGTGTCACGAATTTCTTTTATTTATATGTTCATTATTGTAACTTGGGGGTAACCTTCACTCCCTTGTTACCGACGCTCAACACGATTATAATGTTTTGGGGAGATGGGTCCTAACTCCTGCCACAATGATCTTCATACCCTTGCATGACATCAACCACTAAGGTTATAGAAAATCATACCCCCAGTCATCCCTTAGCTTTACTAAGATTTTAGAATTTACTTATTTAAAAATATAGAAATCACTGAATTCATGTTCATCAGATTGGCACACTACCATTTTGTACAAATACTCCAAACACTCTCTTAAAGCATACCCTTATAAATTTCATTATTTGTTATCATTCCCATTTTTTTATTTCCATTGATGACCCCATCGCCAAACACCCTTTTTTATGATAAGTATTCCAACTTATTCATTCGGCATAAGTCTATTAAGAGTTTTCAAAGTTGTAAATACACCCATATGTGCCTCAAGCTTAGGCAAGTCATTCATGCAATGCAAACCACCTTTTTTTGTCACTTGTTAAGTCATCAACCTCAAGTGCTCATGTGTCTCACAACTTGTCGATATTGTTGACCCTTTCTAGTCATTGCACCAAAATGCTATACATTTTATTTGCGTTAGAGGTGGATCCTAATCTAGGATCCCTAATTTTAATCTTTCACCTGTACTTGGTTCCATTTATGCGAAGCTAACATGGCATTCCTTTATCATGGTTTGTCTTATTCAGCAGGCCTATCATGCTTTAATTCGCTCCTTAACTCCTTATCTGTCATGCATTCTACATGTAGTTGTTTTATAGTTAAGCTTTTAAATTGAAATCCCTTATTTTAGTGACCTAGTTATCTAATGTCGAGTTAGGACTACTTATCACCATCTTACAGTACTATCCCTCATAATTTATTTATTTATTTATTTTGGTCAACTAGTTATCTTGCACGAAGGAATTTAATATGTTCGAATAAGTTAATCGCAAGCATATCGCAATTACGAAATGATTACGTTACCTGTGATGAGTTCTCCAGTATGTCCCATGTCTACATCAATAACTATTTGTGCTCCATCCCTCATTGTTGGGGCCCTGCTGCCCACAAAAAGCATTCTTAAATTTGGGCATAAGGTATGTAATAATAGGTAGATAGTCATTACAACTTTAATAACCAGATATATGTTCTACTGGCTCAAAGTCTACTCATTCAGTATTCTTGTTTTATTACATGTTCCAACAAAACATAATAAATTACTTAATACATCCAACTCACATAAGAAAAAGATATCTTTTATGCTAGGACCTTCCCCTTTCTTTTCTTTAACGCATTTGACGATGCAGCTGGAGTGGAAAGTAGTGGGATGAGCAAAAGGTCCAACGAGCTCATTACGTAAGATGAGGACCTACTTTACCATCAATCATCAACATAATATCAAATGCAATATATAACTACACGTAACAATAAATAAGGAGATACAAGAATAATAATCTATTCTCAGGATACCAAGAAATAAGCATTTGCATAAGCAAGAATATATAATAGATATAAATGCAAGTCACGATTGCCATCATGACTACATACTATTGAAATAATTACGGGTGACCGATTTCTCGCTCCTAGTGAAAATAAACTAACTATTCGATACATTGGCCTTTGTGCCACTTAGTTAGGTTTCTCAATATAAGTAGTGTTCGTCCAAGCCATTATCCTTACATATACCCTAACAAACCTATAGTTCCTGAAGCTTAGCATCAAATAATACTCTCCCCATGTCCTTCGTATTAATATTTAATAACACGATTGTGTAAGCCACTACGAACATGAGGAATAATGATTATAGTGGATCATGATGCTTGCAACTACGGCTCATGTATCCTTGTGTTAGTACTAACCAACACATTTGAGTTACAAGTGTGATTCTCGCCACTGCGAGTTATCACGTTAGGTATATGCATGCAACCATAGATCTAGCAAGAAATTATGTCAATAGCATATAGAATCCCATCCCAAGTCTCTAGCTTACGTGAGACCTAAGTTATACTAATAGCATGTCATAATTGAAAGTAAAGCGCATCCCCCACTTACCTTGATTCACTGCTATCCTATCAAATATTTTCTTAAGAAGTATTTGATGGCGTTCCTCAAACATCTACATTTGACACACACTTAATAAGCTTCACAACACTCTTAGGTAAGTTCACTCGGAATTTTAGATCATGAGTTCATCCTTACTAGGAGTTCATATTTGAACTCTCATTTGAAACGTCAACAATACCCGTGACTTCTAACACATTTTTAATTAGTAAATGTCTTGTTTTAAGTGTTTTATCATTCCATATTGTTAAGTTTTCCATAAGCGTTCCAACTGTGGGTGGAACGTTTAAAATAGAGCTAAAAGTGAGAAGTTATGTCCATTTAAACATTGTTTGAAAAAATGAGAAAAATCCAAAAATCAGTAGCCAAGCAGTTTCTGATGTCGTGGGTGGCCTCATGGCATTTATGCCAATGTGTCGATCACAACACCAATCCCGCCGGTTGCGTTTTCTTTTTTAACAGAGTTCCAATAACCCCCAAACATCCCCAAAGCTCTCACGACCCAAAATTGGGTATATTATGTCCCCAAACCCATTTTCAACAATAAAAACCACTAATTTGTACCAATTCATTAAGATTCTAACCTATTACTTGTTTTTTGTTTGAAAACCTTGAAAACTTCATAAATTATCAAGAACTCATGTAAACTCAAACCCATGTACCATTTCAAAATCCAAATACATTCAAGGGTTGAAAACATGGGTTCAAACAACCACAAACTTGGATTCAAACCAAAGACCAACAAAAAAAGCATGTGTTTATTAAGATTCGGGGTTAGAACATGGAAACAAACCCCATACCCATACATTAACCCATAGAAATGATGAAAACTACATTTAGTAGCGTAAATCCTTTGTAAAACAAGTTTGAATGCTTGGTCAATCATCAAATCCGAAAATACGCATTTAATTCCTACAATCTATTATGTCCCCCAAACCCATTTTCAACAATAAAAACCACCAATTTGTACCAAATCATTAAGATTCAAACCTATTACTTATTTTTTGTTTGAAAACCTTGAAAACTTCATAAATGATCAACAACTCTTGTAGACTCAAACCCATTTACCATTTCAAGATCCAAATACATTCAAGGGTTGAAAACATGGGTTCAAACAACCACAAACTTGGATTCAAACCAAAGACCAATAAAAAAGCATGTGTTTCTTAAGATTCAGGGTTAGAACATGGAAATAGACCCCATACCCATACATTAACCTATAAAGATGACGAAAACTACATTTAGTAGTGTAAATCCTTTGTAAAACAAGTCTGAATCCTTGGTCAATCATCGAATATGAAAATACACATTTGATTCCTACAATCTATTTAAGTTTAACAAGTTAGGTTAGGATTCTTACCTAAATTGAATGATTCTCAAACTTTTAAGGAAAGTGTATCTTGGAGTAGTCCCTCCCTAGCATCCAAGCTTCATCTTCTCCACTCCTAAAACTAAAACCCTAGCCTCCACTTTTTTTGTTTTAAGTTGGAACAAAAGGGCTACAACTAGTTATAACTTGTATATATAAGGTCCTCCTTGAGATTTAGGGTTTGGTGAATAAATCCTAGTCTTACATCTCATCTTGGCCTCTTTAGTTCTAGAACAACCATTTGTTCCAAATTGAGTCCATCCTTTTTGGAGTATTAATAAGCTCTGAATTCCCTAATAACCCAATAGTAAATAAACTACACAAAAAAAATCAAACCTATAAGTCCCAAAAACTATTGAGCGCAAAGCAAAAGGAAGTTCTTAGTAGAGAAAGAAATAATTAAGGATCACTAGTTGTAGTAAAAAAAAGATGACAACAACTAACTAACAAATGTAGGTCACAATTCAGATGTCCTCTTAGCATGACTCAAATAAAACCAACAAAATATTTTGATAATGTATCAAAATTAAATGGGTTTACTGAACAACTACATAGAGCTAGTGCTTCTAATATCAATATATCTAACAAAATGATTATGCAAATTAAGTTTAAATCAAATCACCAAAAGAATAATCTTAAAACATATCTAAAATACATGATTCATGACCAAAAAGAAATATGCAATTATTAGGGCTTCTCCAACCAAACTCTAAAAAATAGAGTTCCATTGGTCCATTTGGCGTTGGGTTACTGTAACCTACGCTAAAATTCACTACAAAAGGATACTGGATTAGCAACGGAGAAATTCATCACTAATTCGGTGTTTCCAGTTGCAATCCCATGTTAGCGACGGGAAACCCCGTCGTTAACCTGGTCGTCGCTAAAAAACTAGCGACGGTGTGTCAAGTTTTGCGACATGATCTCGTCGCTAATTTGATCACCACTCCCCGTCGCAAATGTGCCATATGGTTTTAATCGAAACTCGTTTGACTAGCCGCACTGGGTTAGCGACGGGGCCCGTCTCTAAAATCTCGTCGCCAATTATCCACGTGGTTGGTTGGCAACCACGTGGATTGGGGGTTGGCTACGGGGGCCGGTTGCTTACCTCGTCACTAAATTGTGAAAAATCTTTTTTACAAAAAGTTTGATATTATATATAATATAATATTTAACAATATTTAATAATTAGAAAATGCAAAAACTATTATATATAATACAATATAATATTTAAAAATTTAAAATTTAAAATTTAAAATATAATATATATATATATATATATTTTTTATATAAATGCAAAATATTATATAAAATATTTAAAAATTTTATTAAATTTTTTTAGTTCAATTAAAATTAAATTTTAAATGAAATGTTTCAAAATGATATTATTTTTAAATAATATTTAAATTTTAAAATTCTTTATAAAACTTTATTAAAAATTATTATTAAAATAATATATTTTAATCTATACTATATAATTTATTCTGAATAGCTATAAGGACAGGAAAATTAAAGGAAATTAAAGTTAATAGCTGAAGTCCATTGACCAAAATGAATTAAATACAACAACTAAAGTTAATTACAAGTATGAAAATGTACAAAACAAGATATGAAAAACCTAAGGCTAAATATATGAGAAAGTCAACTCAATCATCGAGATCATCATCGGTCTTTAAGTCATCAGTTGGAACATATCTCGGAGGCACTGGCGCGAATGAAACCCAAGTCTGTCTAATAGAGCCTGCTCCAAGATACGCAACTTGCCTTGGAACTATCGCAACTAATATTAGGTCAGAGTGTGATCCTGCATAGCCCGAAGAATATGTGTCTACATTTCCTGGAAGTCCCTCCGCAAAAGCTCGATGGGCTCATTAAGAGAAGAAATCAGCCGAGAAGATCCAGCTCCATTTCCACCTCTAGCTGCTCCTCCAGCAGTAGCATGTATGCGTCGCGACCGCGATGGTATCCACCCTAGTCCATATGTTCATCCTTTGTCGTCAGCTCAGCGATGGATTCATATAGCTTTATCTCATCTATCGGGGTGTCAGGCTGCTATTGTGTCAGCTCAATCCGTCTGCGTTTGATCGTCGTCTAAATTAAGAATTAAAACATTTACAAGTCATTGATACATATCATTAATTAACGAAATTAAAATTTTAAAAAAAACTATTTACTTATTATGATATTCTCTACTCTCGAATCGAGGAAAGTTACGCCGTCACGATCTTTCGTTTGGAAGTATAGGCATAACTCCAAAGTAGTCGGAGGTTGATCTAACTTATCCACCTACAAAACATATATTTAAAGAGGATTAAGTTCGAGACTAAATCCATGTATATTATTTATATATAAAGTAGTTATAACATAACTTACCAGCCTCTCTGCGTGCTGATAAATGGATAGTGAGCCACCATCGTAATCCCCTTACCGGGTCCCTTTGTTCAATTCTTCGATTCTTACTTGCTCGCTCTGACTTCTTCTTAAAATCAAGGGTGGACCACATCTTCTTATAATGGTTGAAGATCTCGGTAGATTCATGTGCAAGCTTCTTATCTTTCGAGCACATCTTGCTAATAAAATCAGCGTACCGAGTGGCAATCTGCCTATCATAAGCTTCTCTAATAGCTGCGTCATCTAATGGCTCCCAGTAGAATGACAACTATAGAAAAAAATAATAAAATTTTAAGTTTAACTATATATACTTTTCAATTATTTTTTGTAAATTTTAGGTAAATGAAACAACCTTAACTTAAACAACTTTACCTTCCATTGTTTCCAGTAAATATCTCGCATGTGCTGCAGAACATGTTCCCAAGAATAATCGTGTTTACACAGGGAGTGTTTGTATGCCCTAGCCATCTCCCGGCTAGCTATGTCAGATGGGTGTGATTTCCATCCACTAAATTGAAAATGAGGCATTATACCAAGTTTATAAGAAAAAAATAAACGTAAAACTTCGTACGTATACTTACCATCTGTCATCTTTCACGACCAATAATATCCGCCCTGACGGTTGGCTAGTAGTCCTGCTTCGTCTTCGTCCATGCGGAGTCGTACCTATGGACGAGTCACTCAAACGTTGTACCGAAGAACTCGATGACTGCTCTACCTATTGACTCGGAGAGGGCGAGGCATACAAATCAAAATGGAGTGTTGGTGGGGCTGTACAGTGGTCGTGCATACGATCATGAAGATGTGAGGGAGATGCTGATCTCCCTAATGAAAAAGTAGGCCCGACACCTTGCCTAAACGTACCATGACCATCAACGGGTGTAGTAGGTAGGGAGGAAAGTAAAGTGGAATACGTCCGCTTAGAGGTGGGATCATCACAAAAAATAGATGGCAAAGACATGAACGATGTAGAAAGATATGATGGATGTGCATAATGTGGGGGAGGCCTTTGATGGAGAAATGGTGTCTACTGATATGGATGGTATTGGTACGGATGAAATGATGTCTGCTGAGAAGGGTTGAATGGGTATGGATGCAGAATCCGATGACCTTCACTGGCCTGTGCAAGTAGAGTGGCATCATCATAGAACGTCGGTGTGATCCACCCGATCCTTGATCTCTAGTAGCTCTGGATCGTCTGCCGGATCGATTATCAGATCATCCACCAAATCCTTCACCAGAAGATGGGTCGTAACTTCGGCAGAGGAAAAAACTTTATAAAAAACTAATTACTAAGTTAGATATGCGTGAACCTCCAAAATCTGAAATATTACGTAACAAGTAAAAAAAATTTAATTGCATCATTTACCAACTGAACAAGATAGAATCATGGTTCGTCATCACCGTCCTCATTTTTCGATGAAAACTCGGAGTTATCACTTTCATCGTATTTTTTGTCGATGCTTGACATGTGTGCGCCACTAGGATCAGCTAGCGAAATTGGAACGTTGTTGCCAATATCGACCTCAATATCATGTTTATGTAGCTGATCTTGAAAAACGTTTTTCTTCATACACATCGAGGGATGCAACTTGTACGGTGTTGGAATCACCGCCACGAGGAATACATTTGTCGGTCATTCAGAAATGTTGAAACCTATCAGTGCATAAGCCTAGTCGAACATTATGAACATCGGAGCAGAACGTAACGTTCACTTGATTTAAGTGGTTCCATGCCATGGAATCGGAGCAATGCTGCATATTGCCATCTTCTTTGACGTGTTCTGCATGCCACCGCATGTTTTTAGCAATAGCTTTCGACACATACAAACGTTGGAGACGAGGCGTCAATGGGAAGTAAAACATTGTCTTATGCGAGCGTTTGTTAGAGTTAAAACCTAAATTCTCTGTAAAATTTACAATATGTAAGCTCGGAGTCGAGCTCTCAATAAAGCATGCATAGTTTGGGAAAACAGTCAATTCGCTCATATGGGAGACCCAATTAGTGCATCAAACCCTTACATTTGTAAAAGCTATCTATCAAACAGTTGTTTTCAGGCAACATGTCTTTACATACTTGGAAAATTTCATCGAATGCTTGCTCCAAAACATGATGATTCGACTTTATCGGCAATAAACGTGTCCTTGCTGAGAGTTTAGTAATCTTCTCGCAACCCGGCCAAAGCGATTGATTTGCCTCGTCAATCATTTCAAAGAAATGCTTCGCTTCAGGGTTTGACTCCTCTTTATGATTCCAATCGAAACTGGGGCCCGCAATGTCATGTATCATATGATGATATGATGTCGGATATTCATCCATTGGATCATCACCTCAATCGTCCTCATTGCTTACTATTTTTTCCTCCCCATGTGTGGTCCAACAATAGTAATCGGGAACGAATCCCCATCTCACTAGATGAAGCTTTATTGTGTCTACATCGTAGTATTTGACATTGCGACATTTTCGATAAGAACATCAAATTTTTGTTTCGTTCAAATAAGTGGTGCAGTGTTGCATGGAGAATTTTATAAATTCCTTCACGCCAGCCACAAATCTCAATCGAGTGTAACCGGCCTTCAATACGGTTGTACATCCAATCTCGAGATACATACATCTCAAAAGACCTAAACAACCCTAGTTAAACAGACTTACACACTAACAAATATACACATTTTCATCAAATGTTAACTGTGTTTGGTCGAATTAGTTGTATTTGCACATACTTTGTGTAATATTTATTATAAATTTTGAGTTGAATTTTAACTGTAATTAGTCGACTTGGTTACATTTGCACATTCGTTATGTAATATTTATTATTCATTTTTAGTCGAATGTTATTTGTACTTAGACAATTTAATTGGTTTCATTTGTACATACTTTGTGTCATATATATTTTGTTTAGTCGAATGTTACACGAGATTAATTGAACTACGGTAAGTACTTTTTATGCTTCAAATACATGTTGTTTAGTTTCAATATATAATTTCTAGGCGTTTCTCTTTTACGTATAGTATAAAGTACATTAACAAACTCATACATACAATATAAAATATATATATATATTTAATATAATATAGTAGTCCTTTACTTTTTCTCCTAATTGAAATGTAAATTATAATTTAAATAAGATTTCATTACTAAAGTGTACACTATTAATTAATATTTTCATTTTACTTTTTTAACAATAATTGTTCTTCAACTAATTAACATGCTTTATATATAATATTTTACATTTTCTCAATCAAATTATATACAAACATAAAAATTTAAATAATCAAAATGAAAATGACATTACAATCACACATATCACCATAATAAATTCAAACAAACATATATTTTCATGAAAAACCTACATATCATCACCAAGCATAAAAATATAAAAATTATTAAAATTCTCACCATAAATATTAAAAATTCGATACAAATATATTAATACAATTTCTATTTAAACAATTTTATCCAAACAATATAATTTTAAACAAAACTATTAATAAAAATACAAAAAATCATTTTAAACAATGTTTCCACATGAATATAGAATATATCACGACAACAAAAATTCTTAAAAATTACTCATTTTAAACAAGTTTTATTTATACATATTATATCACCATAAAAAAATCTAAAAATTCATTTTAAACAAATTGTATTGATAAATATTAAAAACAAATCTAAAAAAAATACCTTTTACACAAGTTTTCCCAAAAAAAAAAAAAATTACACACAACAAATTTTAAAATAAAATCCTAAACAAATTAAATAAATACATTCAAAATTTTTAAAAAATAATAAAAAATATACCTACGGTCCGCGGAATGCGGCACTGGTGTTGGAGGCGACGGACTGGGGAAAGGGCCGGGGGACCGGAGGAGAGGGTGACCTTGGCCGGATCTACGGTTGGAGGCGCGGCGAGAGGTGGTTATGATGGCCTTAGTTCCACAATCCTAAACTGGGCCCCGCCCGGCCTAGACTTACATACACCCCCGAGCCCGTCTCGTTGAGTCACGCAAGCCTAGTAAGCCTTCCTTTACCATTTACCATTTATCAAGCAATTAAAGTTGAGTTAATCAATTAGTGAGTTATCATAGTTATAGCAGAAACAATTAAAGTAAATGAAAACCCCAAAGACACACAAGTTAAGACAACCTAGAGTGTGGAAACCCCGAATATGTATACCATCATCAATGAACTGTCAGAGGAGAGTAAATACAAGATACATGCCCAAGATTTCTCAAAAATCTAAATCCCAGCGTTTCAAAAACCAGTATATCTAATAATACAAAAAATCACCTATGTCAGACAAGTGGAAAGAACTGCTCCGGTATCCTCAAATGATATCCCATAGCTGTGGAGCCTTCCCCTTAGTAGAATGTGGATCTGCACTCTGTCAAACACAAGAATGACGAGCCCAGATAAGTAACGCAAAACAGGACATATATACATCATTTCGAAATAAATAAATCAGTCTAATTCATGCAAATAGAAAGAAATGAATAGGAACGCATGAATATAAAATACTGTAAATAAATCAATCGATAAGTGTGGTACGAAATACGAAAATCAAATAGCAAGGAGTCTCGACCAAAAGGTCGTTGAGTCGTGGCAAAAGCCCTACAGATTCGGGTTCAGGACAAGACGTCGCCTACCAGCCCTAACCTTTGCGACTATGAGATACCCACAAACCCGAATAAGTGCTCCCAACGTAGAGTCAATTGGGAGATATCAATAGCGTCTAGATAAGAGCACATATCACAGATAAATAGTAACCATGACTCACTTATCAACGGACCACTCAACGAATGAAAATTTCAAAAGAAATGATGAACAAAGCAATAACAACAAATTAAAGCTCAAGAAATAATTGTAAAATTTGTAACTGATTTACTTACAATCAAACCAACCCAACGTTGGTTATGAAGCCTTAAACAATGTTCCTCGGGCTTTCACGTACTTCAATAAGTCCTATTAAATCACGAAGTTACATTTTTAAGAGTTACAACTCCACTTGAATACTAAACATTCATATTACAACTTACAATGAGATTAAAACTCATTTTTCAATCTCATAACGGAGTTCAAACCACTCAATAACTCTAACACCTCTTTTTAGAGCTTATTTCCATATTTTGATCTCTCTCAATTAGAGTCTCAATTTTACTCATTGTATCACTAACAATTTCATTCACCTCCATTTGACCATCAATTCATTACATTAACTAATTCATTTAGTTCATTACTTCTGGCCATTTTCACAACTATTTTTCATCAATTTAAAAGTTGTACCAGTTTAAGTGCCACTCAAAGTTGGATATATAAGGATTTAAAAAATTCCTACTTTAGTTATTTTGGATAACAAATACCCATTTAAATCATTCCTCAAAGTTGCTAAGTCGCAATTGTCATATGTGGACAGTTTTGAAGCATACTAACATGCTATGTTTTACATTGTTTTTCATTGATCTAACAAACTCCACTGGCCACAATATTTATTGATCATCAAATTAAATTATACTAAGATTCAAACGAAGCTATTCACAATCAATCAGATCTCATTTGATGTCTCAAACCAATTCATCAACAAGCCTACTCAAAACAGTTAAATACATGACTGTGCATTCTTAATTTTTAGCTTCCTTTTCGGCCTTTAAAACACTACCAAACCTTCTCCAAATAAAAATCTGATCTACATGGATTAAGTTTGATATATAAACACGAAAACCCATAAAATATTTCGCTCAAAAACCTTCGTTTAATTGCTCAAATCATTACCCCACAGTAGCCCAAAAACTGGACTGCCTAGTGCATTTATGCTACCATTTTGACTCCAACTAACCTACGAAACCATTTCGAATCTTCAAGCTGATTCTAAGGGACCTAATTTGATATATAAACATCAAAACCAATGCGTAAATTCAATAAAAATCCAACGATTAGTCCCTCAAAGTCATATCCCAACATGACATGAATCGACAACAACACTCAATTCATGAATTCTTGAAATGACCAAGCTATGTTAATGGAGTTACCTTGCTTAATGAACTTCCAAGCTTGATTGCCAAGACTCCACCAATTCCACTCTTCTCTCCTTCTTGATCACTCTCCAACAAACCCTCTCTTTCTCTCCTTCCTTGCCAACGATGTGATGATGATGAATGAGCAAAACATCTTGACTTAATGGTTCATTTGACTTATTAGATAAGTTTAAACCTTAACCCTTATCATGTGTGCTCACGTATCTCAAGGTTTATCTAGTGGCTCACCTTCATTCAATTATGTACCAAGTCATGCATATATGACTCTACAAGTTGACTCATCCAATCTCTAGATGGCCCACCTATTTTTACATTAAACTTGACCACATTAAAGCTAGTTAAGACCTTAATTAATTCACATAAAACTTACTCCATAGGCCGCTACCTCGGTCTCACGTCGTCACGTAACTTAAGGTACGTCTCTGCTTGCCTCGACACTGATACGCCCGCTTATACCTTACCCGCACATTTCCTAAAACTAATTAGTTTAAATTGTTCAATCATGTATAATACATAATACACATTACAATCATCAAACAAAAATAACACACCTCGATGTCGACTCCCGAGGTTTTGACATACGTATCACGATAAGTGGATCCCACGTACGATCCTAAAATGACAAGTGACATGAGTTATATTTTAGGGTCGTTACAGCGGTGGACTGGAGGGGCGAGAGCAACCATAAGAGAGAGAGGAGAGAGAGGAGAGAGAGATAAACGAAGAGAAGAGAAGCATAGAACCAAAAGAGGAGGGAAATGGATGGATGTGTTTTTTTATTTGCACAATTAAGCCTGTCGCTATTCCCGCACGTGGCCTGGTAACGCTTGGCCACATGGCGTACAAAATGCCACGTGGCACAAACGAGCGAGAATTTTCTCGCTCAAACTTTAGCGTCGGGGACCCTTCGCAATCCCTGTCGCTAAATTGATCAAACGGTCTATCCCCCGTCGCTATCCCCCGTCGCTAATGCTAACCTTTTTTTTATAGTGATAGCGTTTATTCTTTAAATTTTTTTAAACTTTTTGAACATTTTAAGTTTACTATATTTCCTTTAAGTTTATAAAAATATAATTATATATTTCTACTTCTCTATTAATTAAATGATTTACTAAAATTAATACAAATAAATAAGAAAAATGAATAGAAATTAAAAATAGAGTTTTTGAGAAGAAATAAAGTTTATTGTTGAAGAAAAAATGGAGTTTGATGTAACAAGAATTGTAAAATAGAGGGTAAAACAGTTTGTATTTACAAATGGTCAAACAAAATACAAATTAATGCTAAATTTATAAAATATATATAGATATATTAAATTATTTCAAAATTCTCAATTTAAAAGAGTTCGAAAATATTAGAATGAGAAAATCAAACTCAGTTAGGACATTTAAGAAGTATTGTATCAAGACATTTTGACAAAACGTAATAGAAGAACTATATTTTTATGACATTAGAAAAATTGTGTCCAACTATATATCAGGATATTTATAATAAAATATTGCAAAAAAAGAAGAAGAAGACATTAATTAAGATAAAACGTCGAGAATGAAAATTTTGGCGAAAAGTAGTATACTAAGACATTTCGTGAACCTCTTAAAAATAAAATGTCTTAACGTTCATAAACATATTGAAAGTCCTTCGAAAAATATCCTAACATGTGTGGTTCATTCGATATGTTAACGACGTTCATAAGATAAAATCATCGTATAACATATTTGATGATATTTGTGCCTAAAATTCCTAAACTAAACATCTTACAGGACCTTTTTTCTTGCAGTAAACTTAATTAGAAACTATTAACCAAAATACGTTTAGAATAGAGATTTCATTTGTAAAAAAATAATGAATAAAAGTTTATAATTAAAAAAACAAATGTAATAAAAAAACAATAATAAAGCGTCAATCCCAAATTAGTCGGAGTGGGGAAATTAATATATGTAATTAAAAACTAATTGTAGGTAAATAATTTTTTATTATCAGTGCATCTCCAACATTTAAAGTTTGGTTGGTAGATTTCGCGTTAAATTCTTTCAACCAACCCCAAAATAACGTTTTTTTTCTAGCCTTTTAAACGTTTTATGTTTTTTTAATAGTAACTTTAAGTTTATAAAATATAAATATATCTTTTTTGATTTTTTATTTGTTAAATATTTTATTAAAATTGATATAAATAAATAAGAAGGAGAATATTGTTTTGTTCTCTATCCACTCAAAGTAGCAACGATCTAATTTCGCTGCTAGTTTGATTTTGTTACTTCTTTTGTCTCTAAAATGCAAACTTTGACGAGCCCCTTGCTAATTCCGTTGCTAAATTTTGCAATAGAATTAGCAATAGAGTACGTCTCAAAAATGGAAATGTATCATGTCAAGTATGTTGCTAATTCTATTGCTAAATTAAACAACGAAATTAGCAACTGATGGTGTTCATTTTTGAGACGAAGAAGCATCATAGTGAAATTAGCAACGAATTTAGAGACAAAAAGATTCCATATCTAAATCTTGTTGCAAATCGGTGTCTATTCTGTCTCTAAATGGCCACCAAAAAATTAGACTAATGTCTTTACTATTCTGTTGCTAATTTGAAATGAAATAAGGCATGTTGCTAATTTTTGTCTATACATTGATTGTTTTTTGTAGTGAGTGCACGTTACAATTAAGATTTGAGTCTTATACATCAATGTCAATTGGCCGGTACAACTTATACCACAAGCAAGGTTAACTTTTACTTTATATTCATATAACTTTTTTATTACTTTATTAAATATTAAATATTTACTTCCTTAAAATATATAAGAAATTGTCAAAAATTCTTAACTTGAGCAGGCTTGAGCGGGGCAACAAGGGCTTAAAAACTCGACCTCGACTAAGCCTGGCCTAAGCCTGGCCCAAGCCTGCCCAACAAATCTATATATAACATATTTTTTATTTTTTATTTTTATCTTTTTGACAAGATATATATATATGTGAAAATGTCTATAGAGATTAAACGTGTCATTATGATATTATAATATCTATTTTTGTTTTTTGGTTTCTTTATGTGTTTCTTTTTTGTTAAGTACAATTGTGCGTTCTTAGGATTATAACACGCTATAGTTTACCCTACGTTATCTTTGGTGTACTTTTTTTATTTTTTTTATTTTTTTTGCAAAGTCTCTTTGGTGTGCGGTTAAATAATTTTTACGTATTTTTTATAATTTTGTGAATCGTGAGTTGAGAATTATTATTTTTATATGTTTACGGCGGATTTTTGTTCTTTTTTGTTAAATTTTATTTTATTTAATGTATTGATACTTGTTCATGTCTAACTCAATGAGGATCTTCCAAACTGAATTGCTCGAAACTTAAGTTTTTATTAAAAATAAAAAAATCAACTAATTACAACAAAAAAAGGTGCTTTATATAGCAAAATCTGAATATTTTGCCCAAAATAGTAAAATTCTAGAACGCCCTAAAATATAAACTAGAAGAACTAAGAAACCCAACGCCACAAACGCATCAAAAACGGAAACTTCTACTCAAAATCGTAATCCAACTAAAAGTTTCCAAAAATAATAAATCTGCTATTTCAAAGGCTTAAACTAAGGAATTTGGCCAAAAGATGTCATTTTCACGAGTAACCATGTCGTTTCCAATAAATCCATGTCCTTAAAAACTCAAACTTCCTTAGTTGATCATTCCGAGACTTTCTATTTAACTATATTTGTAAATAAAACGTATCCTAATTGAAACCAACTACCTAATTAGATACTAATATAGTTCTAATTAAACTCAAGTTTCTAAATCCATGTTTGTTGAGTTTGATGTGCATGCCAACTTATCGTGTCGACCCACACGATATTGATATTCATTGCTCTGCATCATACATTCCCCGTTGATAAAAACTCACCCTCGAATTTTCGTACCTTCTCGTGACCTTTAATCCGAAATAAATTTCTCCTCAAAACTAAGCTTGACTAGCAGGATAATAAGAAATAAGACAAATTTGTCATTCACATTTTCACGACCCACCAAATCAATGTGACCGAAAAAATCTTGAGAAACTTCATTGAAGTTGACATCGCCCGCAATCTCGGTTAATGAACAAATTTTTTTTATGAATTTGACTTCTTTTCTTACAATAACTTCAACAGAACACTGATTGATGGTCGCATCGTCAGCCATCGCTTGTACTTGGGAGTTTGTAGACAATGAAATATTCGTGACAACACGACCTTCATATCCCAAGATCGCCACTGTGTCTTTGATGAAGTTTTAGTCGTCGTCGTCAAACTTTGGTGGCTCTTCAAAGTTGACATAATCTTATTCGTCTTCAAATTCGCCTTCCCCATTAGAAGAGAAATTTCTTTCTGTTTCTTCAAAAATAATAGGGTCTTCGACAGTTTGGGATAGTGATCCCATAAATCCTTAACAACAATGCCATCCTACAGATAACTCATTAAGTTGCGATGCAAGAAATTGAGTGAAAAACTGCTTGGTTCGCACTTGGTCGTCTCGTTGATAAACATCGTCGACTTGTTGTTGGTTCTGGTTCTTCTTTGGCGCTATGATTATCTCCAAATCACGGTTGATGAAGGCTCTGATGCAATTAATGCAACAAGGATCTTTCAAATTGAATTGCTCGAAAAACCACAAACAAACAACTTATGGCACATGATAATACTCCAATTCTCTAAAGAAAAACTTAAGTTTTTAATAAAAAAAAAAAAAAATCAACGAATTATAGCAAAAAAGGTGCTTTATATAGCAATTCCCTATTTTTTGTCAAAAATAGTAAAAGTCTGAAATTCCATAAAATGTAAACTAGACGAAATAAGAAATTCAACACCATAAACGCGTCAAAAAATGAAAACTCGTACTAAAAATTATAACTCATCTAAAATTTTTCAAAAATAGTGAATCTGCAATTTCGGAGGCTTAAACTAAGGAATTTGGCCAAAAAAACGTTGTTTTCACAGCCATGTTGTGAGTATTGATTACCATGTCATTTTCAATAAATCCATGTCCTTCAAACCCCGAACTTCCTAAGTCAGTCCTTCCGGACTTTCTATTTAACTATATTTATAAATAAAACATATCCTAATTAAAATCAATTACCTAATTAAGTACTAATATAGTTCTAATTAAACTCAACTTTCCAAATCCACATATGTTGAGTTTGATGTGCATGCCAACTCATCCGTCGACCCACATGAAATTGATCTTCATTTCTATGCATCAATGTTTGTGCGAGAAGTACAGGATGCCAACTTACTATCTAATTATGGGAGAGCAAATAATAACGTTAACAAAAGAGTGCGATTAAATCTTGGACATAAATATAAGACGCCCACCGTCCTGAATACAACTAAAAACATTAACATAATTAAGGTGTACTGCATGTAAATTGTAATATATATATGATTAATTGGCACGCATAATTAATTTTTATTCAATTCGATGATGAGATTATTTTAAGAAGAAAACACAACCACACATGACGCGCATGTATATATGCAACAAGTTATTAATTATTATATGGGAAACAGCTAATTAATCCCGCAACAAGCAAATGTTAAAAAAAAAAAAAAAGAAAAAGAAAAAGAAGAAAGTAGAACAAATGCATGCATGCATACTAAATATATAAGACAATATAACTCAAACCACTACAAAGAAAAAAATTAAACAACAACAAACTAATCTGTTGCTGAATTAGTACGGATTTGTTGCTAAGCGACTGTGCAACAGATCAGAGCTGTTGCTAAACTCTTTGTTGCAGATTGAAGTTAGCAACGATTTTGGTTCATTCATGTTGTTCAAGAATGCATTTGTATGAAAATCTGTTCACAAATCTGTTGTTTAACAAAGAATAGAAAAAAATATGTTGCAGATTGAAAAAAGAGGTTCTGTTGCAAATATGTTGCAAATCAGCACAAGCGGCGGCTGTTTTTGATTTGTTGCAAATCATCGACAGACCATGTATGTCTCTGATTTGCACAGTCAGCAAAACCACTGTCTATCGTTGATCTGTTGCAAAACAGCTACAGATCAGTAATATATAGTTTTTTACTGACTGTACAAATCAGCAACATACCAAGTCTGTTGCTGATTTGGAATGGTAATTTTTTTAAAAATTACAGTTCACAGTAAATAGTAAATTGAAATCCTGCAATAGTAAAAACTGCAAAAAAATAATTTTTCCCGCTTCAATTAAAACGAAAATTGAGAAATTGTTTGTATATTATCAAAATTTGACAAAAAATATCTACGAAATGTGGAGATTAACATTTCATAATTAACTGGTAGTATACTATATACTACTAGATGAACATTATCCAACAAAATACAAAATAGTATACAAATTAAGATGGCTACACAAATTAATTTACATATATATCTACAATGTCACTCCCGCACTCTTACCCAATTGTGTCACTGATAGAAGATAGACACCATACAATTTATGGGGCCAGGAGTGCGTCTCCCATCCAAATCCTGAAAATGAAAAAAAATAACTTGAACAATATTCGAAATGCAACCAAAATATTCAAACAAAAATGGAAAAATCCTAAAATTAAGCCTTGCTCATCGACCTCATACATAAAAGATCACACACAAAAATTTCCAACTCAAAAGGGAATGAAAGAACTTCCATACATGACATTCCATGCAATTTTTCAATTTGTTTTCCTCTTGTACATACATTTATATATAAGAAGTTAAAAACATAAAATAAGAAACCATGCAGCCCACAAATGAACCATTCTAAAAACTCAAAATTGAAAAAATTGAAAAAATTCAATGATATGAGAACAAATCTCAAAATATGTCACTAGGTTATTTGTTGGGTTGCATGAAGACACTCAATTTGTTAATAAAAGGGTTGCTAAGTAAAGATTGGTGGATAAAATATAGGGAGGACAAATCTCTTAATCTATGCTTGTAAGGGAAATTGCCTGCACTGAATCTCGGGTTTGCTTTCTTGCACAAGGGTTTCCTAATAAAAGAAGTTACTAACATCATATAGAGTTGACTCACATAACAATATATATTTGGTAGATAATCTAATATTGTTATGTTTGTTGTGAGGTGTCCGCTTACTCTAACAAACATTGAATCCCGGGCTAAATATTTTCTCATTTTTTCAACAGAATCAGAGAGACTTATTAACATGTTATATGTGGGCATTGACGATACCAAATCTAGGGATATATGTATGTATGTGGAGTGTTCACTTGATATTCTAAGTTAAGTATCACTATAATGCACTATTAAACTATGTATGCCATGCACATTTATTTAAGGTACGTACAATAGTTTATAGAAAACATAACAAACTAAGCTTACAAGGAAAATAATCTAATGGGGAAAAAAAGAACTGAATAGGTGGCATAAAATATTGTTACATGTGGTTCAAGTTCCAATATTAGATAACATTGAACATAGAATATTGCTACATGTCCATAAGTCTTGAACTTCAATTAATTTCATAATAAAAATATTCAAACACAATTGAAAATAACATCACATCCAGGTAAAGTGTAATCGACTACAGTTTTTTTTCAACCTATATAATTGTCAAAGCTTAATGAGGGCCTCACATGTTAAAATGCAAAGTCTAAGAAATCATTAATATATTTCACATTAACTTTTACTAAGCTTGCACGCACTCTTTCGATTAAGTTAAGAACATCATGTAATGAAAAAAACTTAATAAAAATATGACCAATTTGCCAATTTTTGCTATTAAACTCAAGAGATAAATTCATGGTGATGATTTAAATAATAAGCTCAACCTATAGAATTGCCCAAGTTATTTTCAGGCCTCACATGTGGGTAAGATAATTTGTGAAAAAAATAAATGGCAGAAGGTTACATACCAAAGGAATCTCTGAAACTTGCAACCCAATTGGTGAGGTAAGTTTGCCTCCTTATGCAACACCCATATCAAACGTCATCGATGCACATACTTGCAAAATGAAGTAATCACATCGACTACATTAGAAGGGAAAAAAATGGGAAGATATACATTACTCGAGAATAACAGTTTACTATTAAACAAGATAGGACATCCAATCACTCTTGCCGTGGCGGTGGTTGCGAAGGCGGCATAAGTTGCTCCATAAACTCATCATGATCATCCAAAAGATGATGTTGATCCTCAGACATCCTTCTATGGGGAGAGGTCCAATGCCCAGGTCGGCGGTCATGCTGTGCGCAGACTGAGAAAGTGTTATATCAGTCATCAAATGACCTGGGTGGTCATCACTCTGCGGACCAGAATGCTCTGTTCCTGGTGATGGTGGAGTCCGTGGTGTCGGAGGCACGCGGGGCCTAATGCCAAGGTGCTGCATCTGTTGGGGCATGTGTCCTAGGTCAATCCATTAATTGTCTTTATGAGTACTTTTAATTAATAAAATAGAGGATTTCATTTGCTGTTTATTATAATTAATTTGCATGTTTACATTATAATAAGATCCATGGGTATTTACAGAAATATCCTAAATGTCTCTAGTCGATCATTATACTGAGAAATATAATGAATTAAGACTAGTGTGAGTCTTGATTGATGATTATACGTATAGGGATACGAATCAAGATCACGAGTACTTATTAAGGAACAAAGTACTGGACTGACCCGCTATGAGAACATCACATGGATTAAGTCATAGTTGTTTCTCATGATAGGTATATTTTCAGTCCCCTGACTTGAGATTACCAGAGACTTCAACATTAGGAACATAGTGATTTGACACTATCAAACGTTGTCTTTAACCGGACGATTATAAAGGTTGTGATTGGTTACTGTGTGAGCAATGTGATGAAGTTGTGTAATCGAGATAAAATTTGTCCCTCTCATATAAAGAGAGATATCTAGTGGATCCCTCGATGTGTTTGACTGTTAAAAGGCCTCGTCTAAGTGAATTGATATTGATCAATGTCACTTGGATATTTTCAGTCTACCTAGACATCGAGACTAGTACGATTAAACATGTTGGATGACTATTCCAAGCCTTACGTTTGATCAATAAGGATATCGTGTGACAAAATGATGTTATATACACTATTAATTAGGTTGTATCGATTTGATATTCGTACGACTTGAGTTGTCATAATATCTTGCTAGAGGCCGCTTATGACTTGTATACCAAAATGTGTTTTGGTTCACAGCCAACGTTGTATGAGCCTATTGGGTCGCAAACTAAGAATGGTTTTGCGAGATTTTAAGATGGTTTAGAAAAATGAATTTTATATGTTAAAATTCATGACAGAAATGTCCTTGTGGTGTATTACACTTATACTTCTTTAAGTAGGGATATATGTGTAATTTATTTAACCGTCTATATACAATGGTTGTATAAATAGACGCTTTAAGTTAGAACAAAAAGGAAGGTGCCGAAACTCTATTTTCGTTTTAGAAACGACTTAGGGTGCTCTGGTACGCTCTGGATCATTTTGGAGTGAAACAAAAGGTTTGGTATTCTCTCGAAGCTAGCACTTCAAATCTCGGTCGCTGTTCGTGTGTGGACTGCCGGTAGAGGGCGTTCGTTTTTGCCAGCGCCTTAGAGATTGATTAACCTTTAGAAATGTATTTTGCGATCGAGGTATCATTAAGTTTTCTTTGTTTAAACGTTTTTAATGGAATTAGATTCGGATCCTGTTGGGGTTTTTGTGAAAATTGTTTTGTAATCTCCGCTGCGTATGAACATCAAAACCCAACAGTGGTATCAGATCCTTCGAGTTCGATTCCATTAAATTCATTGCATGTTTTGTTCTGATATATACATGATATATGATTGAAAGTGTGTTAATAGTTGATGTATATGTGATATACATAAGTTTTCTATGAGATTTATTATCATGTTTTGTGTATATGATACATATATTCGTGATTTAATTAAAATTAGTTTCATATATGCTAGTAACCATGTTAGGTTAATTCAAATAATTTTAATGAATTGAGTTTCGTGTTCTGTGATCCATGACACCATTAGGTTCGATTGTGATAGTAGTTCATGATTCAATTACATGTTCGTGATTATTTGGATGAGGACTTAAATTGCAAATAATTAATTTTTGAAATTATTTATTTATCTTGTTATATCTATTATGTTATGAAGTTTCTATTTGATAAAGATAGATAACAAATTAGATTAGGAGATATAAGCAAAATCGGTTTCGTTATCACGATTGGATAGGAGATAAATATGGAGAATTTTGTTATTGGTGATATGCCAGGATTCAAATATCTTAAGTCATAATTGGATTAGGATAAGATGTTTAGTTAGATGTGGGCCCGGGTTAATTAAAAATATTTTAATTGACTTAATTTTGGATAAATTAAGGGGTAAATTTAGGATAATAAAATCAGCGAAAAATATGATTTCCTATAGTGGAACCACCACCCTCTGACCGGCCAGCGGGACCGCCTTCTAACTAATCCTAGCGCAAAAAATTCTTTTATTAGTGAACAGTATAAAAATCTCCAAATTATTTAGTGATTTAACAAATCAATAAAAATATATGATATTTCATTGTTTACATAAAATCACTAAAACTGAATAAAATCCCTCTATTAAATTTTAAGTCTCATGCCATCCATTTTAAACACTTGTCAAGGCCTTGATCACACTAATACAGTTTCAGCCATAGCTGGGTGTATTGTGTTATCTTGGTGAGACAAGTTGGATAAGAGTTACCTAAATGTTTAAAATGATCCGACTTAATAAAGCTATCAAAATAGTTTTGAGCTTTAGGCACATGATGAGATAAAAAACATGATAAGACATAAGATGTCCCGTATCTCATAAAAATATCTAAAATTACATAAGATGTAATTAGTAACTGTTACCCACCTAAATAATCTAGTTCTGTGTTTCATGCCATAGCTGTCATAAAATTAGGTGAAATATGGATTTCAGTCCCCTAAATAAACAATATGTTTTAGGAAGGTTGTTAATTTAGTGGGAGTCTATTTCTCTATACTAAAACAAACTTTGCGTAATCTTTATTGTAGATCAATGGCTTCTTCAAGTAACAATAATCCCCTATCACTGCGATCCATCCTTGAGAAGGATAAGCTATCTGGGACTAACTTTCTTGACTGGTTCAGAAACTTAAGAATTGTTCTTAAGCATGAACGCAAGTTGCATGTCCTGGATGCTCCAATCCCTGAGGACCCACCAGCCAATGCTACGAAAGCTGTGAAGGATGCGCATAATAAGCATGTCAATGATTATACTGATGTTGCACGTATTATGGTAGCAACTATGATTCCTGAACTTCAGAAGGACATGGAACTAATGGAAGCCTACGACATGGCTATAACGCTGAAGGAAATGTTCCAACAACAAGCTAGGCAAGAAATGTTTGAAATAGTCAAGAACCTACATTCTTGCAAGATGACCGAGGGTGCGTCAGTTAGTCCTCATGTTTTGAAGATGAAGGGCTATGTTGACCAGCTTGATAGACTCAGATTTCCCAAAAACCAAGAGTTGGCTACGGATTTGATCTTGAATTCATTACTAGAGAGTTACTCACAATTTGTGATGAACTACAATATAAATAATATTGAGAAACCAATTTCAGAGTTGCATTTGATGCTCAAAACTGCTAAACAAAATACCAAGAAACCCTCTAGTAATGTGTTGATGGTCCAAAAGAGAAAGTGAATGAAGAAGAAAGGCAAAGGCAAGGCTAGAGTTGCCAAGGCTGTTGCTGCACCTGTCGCAAAGCCTGTGGAACAAGTTAAGCCCCAGCCTGTTCATGCTTCAAAACACCCAAAAGAAAAGGAAGGAAATTGTCATTTCTGTCATGCACCTGGACATTGGTTCAGAAATTGCAAACTCTATCTGGAAGATCTAAAGAAGAAAAAGGCTAGTTCGACTGCCACTACAGGTATTTATGTTATTGAAATTAATTTATCCACTAGTGATTACTGGATAATAGATACCGAATGTAGATCTCACATTTGTATAAATGTAGAGGGACTCACCAGAAGTAGAAAGTTGAAGAAAAGAGATTAGTGGGAATGTAGTTATTTTTTTGGTACTGTATGTTGATGATATATTACTCATTGGAAATGACATCCCAACATTGCAGAATGTCAAGTCTTGGTTAGGGAAGTGTTTCTCAATGAAAGACTTAGGAGATGAAGCCTATACCCTAGAGATAATGATCTATAGGGATATATCTAAGAGGCTAGTCGGTCTAAGTCAGAGTGCTTACATAGACAAGGTGCTGAATAGGTTCAGTTTGCAAGACTCTAAAAGAGGATTATTGCCAATGTCTCATGGCATAAGTCTCAGCAAGATTCAATGTCCTAAGACAAATGATGAGTGAGACTGTATGAATAAGATTCCATATGCATCAGCTATTGGATCTATAATGTATGCCATGCTATGCACTCGACCTGATGTATCATATGCTTTGAGCACTAAAAGCAGATATCAGTCAGATCCTGGTGAGAGTCACTGGATAGTAGTAAAGAACATTCTTAAATACTTAAAAAGGACTAAGGAAGTGTTCTTGGTCTATGGAGGTTTTGAAAATGATCTAGTTGTAAATGGTTACACAGATGCAAGTTTTCAAACAGATATAGATGATTTCAGATCGTAGTCTGGATATGTGTTTACTTTGAATGGGGGTGCGATAAGTGGAAAAGTTCGAAGCAAGAGACTATGGCAGATTCTACAATAGAAGCTGAGTATATTGCAGCGTCCCATGCAGCTAAGGAGGCAGTTTGGATCAAAAAGTTCATTTTTGAACTAGGTGTGGTTCCAAGTATTGCTAACCCATTTTGTTTGTATTGTGACAATAACGGGGCAATAGCACAGGCCAAGGAACCTAGATCACACCACAGATCTAAACATATACTCAGGCGTTTTCAACTCATCATAGAAATTATTGAGAGGGGAGACGTAAAGATTTGTAGAGTACCTACTGAAGACAACGTTGCGGATCCATTGACAAAAGCTCTTCCACAAGCAAAACAAGATGGTCATGTTAGATCATTATGCATTAGATGCATGTATGATTGACCCCAGTGCAAGTGAGAGATGTTGGGGCATGTGCCCTAGGTCAATCCATTAACTATCTTTATGAGTACTTTTAGTTAACAAAATAGAGGATTTCATTTGCTGTTTATTATAATTAATTTGCATGTTTACGTTATAATAAGATCCATGGGTATTTACAGAAATATCCTAAATGTCTCTAGTCGATCATTATTTTGGGAACTACAATGAATTAAGACTAGTGTGAGTCTTGATTGATGATCATATGATGATTATACGTATAGGGATACGAATTAAGATCACGAGTACTTGTTAGGGAATAAAGTACTGGACCAACCCGCTATGAGAACATCACATGGATTAAGTCATAGTTGTTTCTCATGATAGGTATATTTTTCAGTCCTCTGACTTGAGATTACCAGAGACTTCAACATTAGGAACATAGTGATTTGACACTATCAAACGTTGTCTTTAACCAGACAATTATAAAGGTTGTAATTGGTTACTGTGTGAGCAATGTGATGAAGTTGTGTAATCAAGATAGAATTTGTCCCTCTCATATAAAGAGAGATATCTAGTGGATCCATCGATGTGTTAGACCGTTAAAAGGCCTAGTCTAAGTGAATTGATATTGATCGATGTCACTTGGATATTTTCAGTCTATCTAAAGATCGAGACTAGTACGATTGAACATGTTGGATGACAATTCCATGCCTCATGTTTGATCAAAAGGATATCGTGTGACAAAAGGATCTTATATACACTATAGATTAGGTTGTATCGATTTGATATTCGTACGACTTGGGTAGTCATAATGTCTTGCTAGAGGCCGCTTATGACTTGTATACCAAAACGTTTTTTGGTTCACAGCCAACGTTGTATGAGCCTATTGGGTCGCACACTAAGAATGGTTTTGCGAGATTTTAAGATGGTTTAGAAAAAGGAATTTTATATGATAAAATTCATGACAGAAACTTCCTTGTGGTGTATTACACTTATACTTCTTTAAGTAGGGGTATATGTGTAATTTACTTAATCGTCTATATACAAGGGTTGTATAAATAGACACTTTAAGTTAGAACACACGGATGAAAGATTAGGGGCCGAAACTCTATTTTCGTTTTAGAAACGACTTAAGGTTTTCTGGTACGCACTGGATCGTTTTGGAGAGAAACAAAAGGTTTGGTATTCTCTCGAAGCTAGCACTTCGAATCTCGGCGGTTGTTCGTGTGTGGACTACTGGTAGAGGGCGTTCGTCATTAGCAGCACCTCAGAGATTGATAAACCTTCAGAAAAGTATTTTGCGATCGTGGTATGATTTAGCTTTCTTGGTATAAACGTTTTTAATGGAATTAGATTCAGATCCTGTTGGGGTTTTTGTGAAAATTGATTTGTAATCTTCGCTGCCTATAAACCCCTAAACCCAACAACATCAACAATGCCTCCATACGTGCTAACCGGTCCTGCATCTCTCGAGTTTCTTCCAGGCATTCCATCTTGTCTCTCCACATTTGTTCTTGTATTTCCATTTGCTCCTTCAGCAATGTTTCTTGCAACCTTTGGTGGTCCCGCTGGAGCTCTTCTAACTCATGCAATTCGTACGTCGGTCCTCGAGATGAGCTTGCTCCCCCTGAAGATATATTGCGATGATAACCTTATGACCCTAATCCGTATACACGTCCCTTGACCTCTGGCACCACCTCAAGATAAACAGCATCCTTGTCAATCGATGTGTCGGGGGTCTGGGTGGACATCTCCTCCAATCTCCAAGTAAGTTCAGCCCGCATTAAATAGTATGAAATTATAGTTAACTCTACTGGTTTCTTTGAAATCGATGGGCTACATGTTTTTTCTTGAACTAGTTACATATATGCAATTCATATTACTTACATCAATCTTCGCGGATCTCTGATCTACGAATGATTGTCCGTCATGGCCATGGGCGTGGAGGTGTCGAAACATCTCCTTCCATGTGGGACGGCGTTGAAGCTTCTTCTCCTACAACATTGTTACATGATTAATAGTTTTTATCTCGGTTCACCCGGAAATACACTATTTCTGTATATATACGTACCAACATATCACCATGCTTTCTAGCAGATATACTTCCAACGCTATGCAACGAAATACCAGTGCCCGACCTTCCCACATCGGACTTTCTATTACTGCTCATCTACTCGAACATTTTCTTGAATGCTTTATATGTTGCTCACATTCGCTTTTAATGCTCAAACTCCTCTTCTGTTAAGTAAATATGTGCTATTCTTTTCTTCGCGATGAGATATATCTTGCCCATGTACCAGATGGCTGCCCTCCGACACCACGCATCATATATCGCAAAGGACATTGGCAAGTCCCAAGTGAAGAACACCTACAGATGAAGAAATATTATGAAAACATCATCATTTCTATGCTTATATACTTGTTTCACCGCTATTTAACCCAAAGGTTGATGTGAAGTTACTGACCTTCCAACGCAACCAGTATATATCTCGTTGGGATTGTGGGGCATATTCCCATTTCCATCCTTCTTTCAAATATCCACTCTTAAAAACTAAACTCATCTTCTTTGCCACCACAAAATTGATTTAGCTACGGTTCAGCGACAAACTAGTGTATGTCGCTGATCTGTCGCAAATCTGTCACAAATTTGGCGGGAAATTAATAGCGGGAGGAATCAGCGACAGATCAGTGACAAAATGCAATTTGTCACAATCGTTGTCACAAATCTGTCACTAATTTGTTACTTTTTGGTCAATCGAGTCAAACGCTCTATCTGATGCAGAACTGTTGTTGATTTGTTGTTGTTTAGCAATAGATTCAGTCTGTTGCAGTTTTTTGATGCTATTCCATATTAAGCTTGTAGTGAACGAACCTACCGCCTTTGCACCGTTGCACGTCAAAAATTACTGATGTATAGCAAAAATTAGTTTAAATAAGTAAAATAAGTTCGTATTTTTTTATTCCATAAACAAGGTAAAACACGTTTTGAAAATGCGTCATTAGTGTGCAATGTTAAAAATACACGAATGGCGCATTTTGAGAATGCGCCATTCTTGTATCCAGAACATCCCACATGGCGTCCACATGGATTGTTCAATAACATGAATGGCGCATTCTCAAAATGCGCCATTCATGTATTCTGAACATCCTATGTGGCGTCCACGTGGTTTGTTCTGTAACATGAATAACGCATTTTCCGAATGCGTCATTCATGTTTTTCTTTATACTCCACGTGGAGTGTTATATGAACTGGTCCGTGACATTTGCACGATTTACACTGATTAGTTTGCCCACCTCGAGATATGTGCATGACCTTTGCATGATTTGTATTGATTGGACGAGGTTGTATGAGTTCTCCACCTCGAGATACGTGCGCGACGTTTTCATCGATTGCACGAGGTTGCATGAGTTCCACACCTTGAGATACGTGCGTGATGTTTGCATAAATTACACGAGGTTGCATGGGTCGGCCACCTTGACATACGAGCGTAACGTTTGCATAACTTCTTGACCTTGAGATACATGCGTGACATTTGCATGAATTATCCACGTTGAGATACGTGCGTGTCCTTTACATTAGTTATTTACCTCGAGATACGTGTGTAACGCGGGTTGTCCACCTCAAGATACGGATGTGTCATTTACATGAGTTGTCTACCTCGAGATATGTGTGTGACGCGTGTTGTCCACCTCTAGATACGTACATGACGCGGCTTATCCATCTCGATACGACATGTCGTTTACATGGGTTCTCCACCTTGAGTTGAGCAAATAACTCCTTTTGAGAATGAGTAATTAAGACAGTTTTGTATTTTGTATAGACGACTCATTTTGAAAATGAGACATTCATTCTACCTCATCAAACACACCACGCCATACATCCATGTCATCATCAATAGCTCATTTTCAAAAGGAGACATACCTTACTTTTGTAATTTTAAAGTAACCCCTTTTTTGATAAATAAAAAAATAAACTCACCTTATTTTTTGAAAAACACCCCGTTGCACCTATATAGCCGGTAGGCTGGTCAATTTATTCTCTCAAAGCACGCACACGACATCGATTCCATGCATCTTTGTCTTAATAATTATTCTTCCATTGGGATGCTTTTGGCATAGAAGTTGTAGAAATTAACCCTACCGTAAATGCCATCATCCTTATTCTCGGTAACATATTCACCGTTCAAAAGTTGGTCACGCTAGTTGTATGAGAAAAGAACGTCTCAAACACCCTTTGTCGCTAGTAGTGTAACTTTTATCTTAGACATTGGTGGCACCATCATTGTGTACTTGTTCTCCATAGTAGTTGAGGCGGTCTCCGTTCCCCTCCATTGTTTTCTCCTTTGACCTCGGCCGAGACCACAACCATACCATTTAGGATGATCGGAATGCCCTCTTTAGAAGTGGATTTGATACCCAAAGATAATGTGTAACGACTCGAATTTAATTCACCGTTATTAATGATATGGTTGTAGACGTGGCTAACTGCTCAAACGCTCCGGGACCCGCAGTAAGGCTAGGGCATGCCTAGAGTTAGGTAAATAGTTATTTAGTGTGGTGATGTGTCTAAATTTTTGATGTTAATGTTAAAAATGATTAAACGGCATCGCGATGTATGTATTTATGTTACGTTTGACGTGTAAGACTGTGTGATAAGTATTCGCCTCGATATGTGTGTCGACGCGAGTATGAAGTAGGCTAAAAGACTAAATACTAGGCTGGGGAAAATAATACACACATGAAATGACTAAAATGGGTTAACTAATTAATATGTAATGCATATTTGATGGTTAGGGTCATGGTAGTACACATGTCTCACGATTCAGGATGCGAAATCAGGCATCAGAAAGCCCGAGAGAGCACTTTTTGGGGTTAAGAACAAGGGTGAATGTTCCATTAGAGTCACTTTAGGAGTCATTATGGGTTAAGAAATGGAGCAAATAATGCCCATTAGATGGCTTTGGGTTGCACAAGTGGGGAGAGACCATGAAATTGTATAAAAAGTCTTATTTGACTTTGTTTCACCACATTTTCTCTCTCCTTCACAAGAAATCCGAAAATTGAGATCAAAAGAAAGGGTTGTGGAGCTACAAACTTGGTGATTTGAGGTCCTTAGAGTGGTTAATTCATCAAAACAAGGTGAGATACACTATCACCTCAACTTTTTTCATCTTTTGGTATGAATTGTTGGGGTGTTTGTGTGAATTCATAATGGAGTGTTCTGTGGTTGTTTTGGTAGGTTTCAAGTGCTATGAAGTTGAGTAATATATGTTGTTGTTGTTGTTGTTGTTGTTGTGGTGGTGGTGGTGATGCTTAAAAAAAGATCTTAACCAAACTGTTGTTCTGAGCCTCGGTAACGCGCTAAGGAGGTCACTAGCCCGCTACAAGACGATTAGCGTGCTAGGTGAAAACATATAGCGCGTTAGTGCTCTTCTTGTCGAAGAATGTTTAACTGCCTAGAATACCCAGCGTGCTAACCAAAAGACCTAGCACGCTAACCAAAAGACCCAATGCCCTAGATATTGCAGATTTCAGAATGTTTTTACTGAGTAACAAAAAATACATCCAATTGACTTAAAATCAATTATAAATAGAAATAGATCATTTCGGGCGGTAATTTGGATATCGGGGATTCACTAGAGCCGGACCAGGGGTTATATATCGGGACACGGAATGTGGGTTGAAGTGTGTAGTATCCCAACTGAAATTTCTTGAGCATTTACTTATTTTTGCTTTTGAATTCAAATTCTATCATTCAATACTCTATTCTTGGTTTTGGTTTAAATGGACGGACGTTGAGGCTCTCCCTAGGTACCATTCTTGTATGTATGTCCATTAGGCAATAGCATGTGCGTGTTTTCACTAGGCCATAGCACGTGTGTTAGGGATCTCGGTGAATAGTTCAACCCGAGAGTCGCATCGGGGCACGTGTAGGTGCGTTGTAGGTTCTAAGCCGACCACTTAGCGAATCCAAATATTGGCCTTGCTTGAGTGGTACTCGTCGACTGTATTATGTGGAAAGTTCGAAGTATGGCACTAGTCTAACCCTGGCTCTAGGAACACACTTTGAGCTTGCACTATTACTTATCCATGCGATGATCATAGTTGCCTATATTTATTTTCACATGTTTATTTAATAGTTTTGTTCAAATTCCAGTATTTACTTTCAGTATTGCTCACTTAATTTCCTTGGAAATACTCACTCTAGACTCCTCATCTGCCTTTTTGTGATGGCTTGAGTGTATATCCAAGTATGAGTTATGGCAAGGGAAAGCTTGCAAAGTACCAGTGATTCAGAGATATTGAGCCAAACTTGTACGTTTCTATTATATGTATTTTGTTTTTATTTTGGGGATTTAGGATTGTGAGACACTTTAACTCCCTATATTTTTGATATTTTCAGACCTTGAGGTGTATTCTTGATGTATGATGATGACATATGGGTTTTCCGTACTAGGTATCCGAGTTAAAGGCATGACTTTGATGTTTCATATTTTAGTTTGTCATGTTAAAAGACCTCCGTAGTGGTTTAATAAGGATTCAAACAATAATAAAACAAATGACTTGAGTTCATTAACAATTTAAACAGTAAATCATATTTCATTGAGATTAATAATGATTAAATGGTGGATAAGCTTACAAGTGAGACAGCTGGAGCTGGTAGGCGAAGTTGTGGGCCCGCATTGGCCCCCGTGGCGGTTCATTTGAAAAATGGGCAGTTACATTTTAGTATCAGAGCAAGGTTGGTGAATGTCGGGAAATTGAAAGTTAACTCTAATACAGTTACTTTTGTTGTATAAATTGAGGATAAGCCTGATGAGTAAACGTTAGATATGGAAAACCCAAAGGAACTGCCTAGAGTCTTAGTTGGGAAGTGTTGTGAGATGGGTGGATGTCAGGGATATACATGTTATGTTTTCGGTTGTATATTACATTCGGTACACTTAAATACACTGAGGCTGAAGAGATGCATGGTCTTTAATGTAGATAACGATGGACGGGCAGGCTCCAGATACTACTCTGCCTGAGGTTGGGGATACTAGTAAAACGACTGGGCAGGATTTGACGTTGGAGTCATTAACATGGATTGTGGATGATAGACTCACGTTACTGATAGACATAATGAAAACTCGAGATGCTTTGGAGGCTACTAAAGCTCCTACTACCATTTTGGCTACGCTGATAACTACTACTCAGGCGGTTGTACCTCTTACTGCAACTGAGACTCAAGTGCAGGCAATAGTATCTGAGACACTGGCCGAGGGAGCCACGCCAGTTATAGTACTAGCAGATATTGTAGTGATCATTATGTTGGGGCATGTGCCCTAGGTCAATCCATTAACTGTCTTTATGAATACTTTTAGTTAATAAAATAGAGGATTTCATTTGCTACTTATTATAATTAATTTACATGTTTACATTATAATAAGATCTATGGGTATTTGAACAAAATATCCTAAATGTCCCTAGTCGATCATTATACTGGGAACTATAATGAATTAAGACTAGTGTGAGTCTTGATTGATGATCATATGATGATTATACGTATAGGGATACGAATCAAGATCACGAGTACTTGTTGGGGAACAAAGTACTAGAATGACCCGCTATGAGAACATCACATGGATTACGTCATAGTTGTTTCTCATTATAGGTATATTTTTCAGTCATCTGACTTGAGATTACCAGAGACTTCAACATTAGGAAAACAGTGATTTGACACAATCAAACATTAACTTTAACCGGACGATTATAAAGGTTATAATTGGTTATTGTGTGAGCAATGTGACGAAGTTGTGTAATCAAGATAAAATTTGTCCCTCTCATATAAAGAGAGATATCCAGTAGATCCCTCGATGTGTTAGACTGTTAAAGGGCCTAGTCTAAGTGAATTGATATTGATCAATGTCACTTGGATGTTCTCAATCTACCTAGAGATCGAGACTAGTACGATTGAACATGTTGGATGACAATTCCATGCCTTATGTTTGATCAAAAGAATATCATGTGACAAAAGGATGTTGTTACACTATTGATTAGGTTGTATCGATTTGATATTCGTACAACTTGGGTAGTCATAATGTCTTGCTAGAGGCCGCTTATGACTTGTATACCAAAATGTGTTTTGCTACACTACCAACGTTGTATGAGTCTATTGGGTCGCACACTAAGAATAGTTTTGCGATATTTTAAGATGGTTCAGAAAATGGAATTTCATATCATAAAATTCATGACAGAAACGTCCTTGTGGTGTATTACACTTATACTTCTTTAAGTAGAGGTATATGTGTAATGTACTTAACCGTCTATATACAAGGGCTGTATTAATAGACGCTTTAAGTTAGAACACACGTACGAAAGATTAAGGGCCGAGACTCTATTTTCGTTTTAGAAATGACTTAGGGTTTTCGGGTACGCCCTGGATCGTTTTGGAGAGAAACGAAAAGGTTTGGTATTCTCTCGAAGCTGGCACTTTGAATCTCGGCCGCCGTTCTTGTGTGGACTGCTGGTAGAGGGCATTCGTCGTTGGCAGCGCCTTAGAGATCGATCAATCTTCAGAAAGGTATATTGCTACTGAGGTATGATTAAGCTTTCATGGTTTAAATGTTTTTAATGGAATTAGATTCGGATCCTGTTGGGGTTTTTGTCAAAATTGTTTTGTAATTTCCACTGCGTATGAACCCCAAAACCCAACACATTACACCTGCGACTATTGAGCAGCCTGTAGTGGCGTCTACTTGTGGGAGTTTGATAATAGTTAAGGCTAAGAAGATGAAGGATTTTATTAGGTTCTCGCCATGATACTTCTATGGAGCCAGGGACCCAAAGATAGCCGGGAGGTGGTTGTTATCTCATGAGCGGCTACATGAGTTGCTTCGGGTTGAGGAGATTGATCGGCCATGACTATCAAGTTTTTGCTTAAGAGTTGATGCTGCGGTATGGTGGACTACCTACATAGCAACTTACCCTGCTGTAGCTACCTGGGCAGAGTTCTGAGTGCTACTTATGGATGAGTAAATACCTATAGAGGTTAGGGTCAGATTGAGGGAAGAGTTTTTATCATTGGTTAAAGGCAAGAAGTCTGTTACTATGTATATGAAGAGGTACATATATCTATTGTCGTACTCTTTGGACATAGCAGGTATCAATCGATTACAAATATATTATTTTGTTCAAGGTTTTGATGAGAGGATTGCGAGCACGGTTGTATCTAGTAGAGCTCATATACTAACATAGATTTACGATAGATCCCTCGCACACGAGACATACATGGTTTAAAGGGCCAGTCGATTAGGGGTTCAGGCTACGCTGCAGTGTCAACAGAGACAGTAGAATCAACTAGCTCTAAGTTCTCGATCTGATTAGAGACCGAAGAGACAGTTGAGAGATCGGGACCGGCAAGGATAGGGCCAAAGACTTTGTCGAAGTGATTGGCATTCTGATCAAGGTAGTAGAGGAGATAGAGATTGTCGTGATGACCGAGATCGACATGATGATTGCCAAACGGCATATGTTATGACTTCTACACCAGTTGATCAGCTTAAACAGTAGTATAGATAGGATAGAGGCCAGAGTCGAAGCCAGGGTTAAGCACATAGTCAGAGGAGTTCTAGTAGCTCAGAGACTCGTGCGTATTACCGATGCAGTCAGGTTGGAAATATTGTGGCAGATTGTACCAGACCAACACCACTACAACCACAAACAGAGTAGGCCAGAGATATGACTCAAACATCAACTTTTTGGATTGCACAGCTGGATAGGGAGGCGACCAGATAGCTTGTTGAGGGTATGTTATCTACTTATGGTATTTCCATGCACATTATGATGGATTCTGGTAGCACACTATCATTTATTTCTGGACACATGGTAGGAGGGTTAGGATTAACAGCACAGACTTTAGATACACATCTTATTCTCAATACTGCAGCTAGGGATAAGATTTACCCTAACTGGATATACCAATATTGTATTGTTGAAATATGGGACATTAGTTACCAGCTGATTTATGAGTTTAGAGTTTCTAGAGTTCGATACGATACTAGGCATATATTGGTTGTCAGCATATCACGTACGGATCGACTGTTTCGGTAAGACTGTGACGTTAGACATCGAACATATTCTAGAGTTTTCATTAGCTGAAATTTTGACTTTATTACCTATCACTCGAGGCAAATTAGATACGTCATAGGAGATGGAGGCGTACGTGGCTATACTTAAGTCAGAGCTTAAGACGGTGATTAAGGTTGAGCGTGTCCCCATTATCTACGAGTTTTTAGATGTGTTTTCTAATGATTTTCCATGATTGCCACCATCGAGAGTTGTTGAATTTATTTTTGAGCTGATTGTGGGAACTTAGCCAATCTACGACAGGACGTATAGGATGTCGGTATTGGAGCACAAGGAGTTGAAGACCCAGTTAGAGGCTTTATTACAGAAGGGTTTTATTCACCCTAGCATGTCATCTTGGGGAGCTCCGGTTCTTTTTATAAAGAAGAAGAACGATTTGATGCAGATGTGTGTGGACTACCGAAAGTTGAATCGAGTGACGATTTGAAATCGTTATCCTCTTTGAGGATTGACAACTTATTCGATCAATTGGCTACCAAGTTCTTTTCGAAGGTCGACTTATGATCAGGATATCATCAGTTGAGGATTCGAGAGGAGGATGTGAAGAAGACCCCTTTTAGTGCGTGTTACGAACTATTCGAGTTTATAATAATGTCGTTTGGACTGACTAACGCACCAGCGATTTTCATGGATTTGATACATGGGGTACTAAGGCCATTTTTTGATTGATACATCATTGTTTTTATCGATTAAATCCTGATTTATAGTAGGACCCATATGGAGCACGAGAGGCATCTTAGAAATGTGTTAGCGACACGAGATAACATATAATTTATGTCAAGTTTAGCAAGTGCGCATTCTGGTTGAGGGAGCTGAAGTTCTTGGGGCATGTCATCAGTGATTAGGGCATATCAATTGATGGTGACAAGATTTGGGCAATTATTGACTGGGGACACCTGAGTCTGTATCTGACATCCAGAGTTTCCTGGGTTTGATAGAACATTAAAGGCGCTTCGTGCAAGATTTCTAGATGATTGCAGCGCCGATGATGAGGTTGACCAAGAAGGATGTTAGATTTGATTGGTCGCAAGAGCATGAGGATGTTTTTTGGGAGCTGAAGATGAAGTTGAATTTGGCGATAGTTTTGGCATTACCCGTAGCAGGTAGAGGTTTTTCATTTTATACTGATGCATCAAGCACTGGTTGGGTTGCGTGTTGATGCAGGACGGACACCCAGTGGCCTATTTATCTCAACGATTGAAACCTTTTATGAGGAAAAGTGCACGACTTGGAGCTTGTGGTAGTCGTGTTTGTACTGAAGGCATGAAGGCACTATGTATTTGTATGGTGAAAGGTTCGTGTTATTCATAGATCACCACGTTTTAAGGTACCTATTTATTCAAAAGGAATTGAATATGCGGCAACAAAAATGGCTCAAGTTATAGAAGGACTATAGCTTCGCAATTAAGTATCATCCGGGTAAGGCGAATGTCGTAGCTGATGTAATGAGCAGGAGCGGCATCGAGAGCCAGATAGTACTGCAACATATGACACATGAGCACGGGTTGCTTGAGGCAGCGTCGGTGTTGTATGTGATAGAGGCTATTGTTGAGCTACAAATTTACTGTCAGATGTCAGTTCCCATTATGTCTTTTTAGCGGGTTGCTGAATTGTAGAGAGATGATGACCAGTACTTGCGGATCGGTGGCCTAGCTCAGGATCCGAGGTGCACTGAGTGGTCTAACGGTTCAGACAGGTGCCTGAGACACAAGGGTCATTTGCGGATACCGATGGTATCAATGCTCAAGGATATCATTCTTGAGGATGCACACTGGTTGCGAGATACAGTTCATCCTAGTCGAACAAAGATATATTACGATCTATAGAAATTGTTTTAGTGGCCAGGGATGAAAACTGATGTGGGTAGATACGTTTGGAGTTGTCATATTTGCCCGTAGGTGAAGGCAGAGCATATGAAACCTACTGGGTTGCTACAGTAGCTGCCCATTCCTTAATGGAAGTGGGAACACGTAACCATGGACTTCGTCAGTGGCCTACCGCAGACTACGAAGAGACACGACACAGTTTGGGTAGTTATTGACAGGTTGACAAAGTCGGCACATTTCATACCGATCGCCACGAGATATTAAATTACACAACTAAGTACTATCTTCTAGAAAGATTTTCAGATTGCACAGTGTATCAGTCTCCATTATTTCTGATAGAGATTCAAAACTCACGTCAAGGCTCTAGGAGAGTATGCAGGAGAAGTTTGACACTCGTTTACAATTTAATAGTATGTACCATTTTTAAACTGATGGGCAGTTAGAGTGTTTGATTCAGATTCTCGAGAATATGCTCAGGGCGTGTATATTACAGTTTGGTGGATCGTGGGAGGTGTCAAAGGGTCGTTAAGTGAGGGGTTTACTTTAATGAAATTTTCTCGCTCAACCCAACCTGTGATGCCTAAGGGCCGCCTTAGTTCAGCACTACCAATACTCAATTGAACGAACAACAAACAATGACACCAAGGAAACGTTTTACTAAGCTCTCAATGGGAATACAACACTGGTACTTTATGCTTCCCCAAGCCTAGAGCCCATGGCTTTACAGATCAACTAACAAGTAGTTACATAATCGTCAAGGACACCTGTCCTGATTAAATTAATTCGTAGTTTAAGTAAAACCCCACTCCTTGTAGTCAATGCAGTTACCCAACTGCCTTGTTCCCATGCTGCCACCTAGTTCCATAATAGCCGCAACTGCTTGGTCAATTACCACATGCTCCATGTATTTGAGACATTCTTGGACGTGCCTTAGTCATGCCAGGGGCCGTGACAAAGTAGTTACCCAACCGCCTGGAACCACCTTGACTTGGTCCATCCACGCCTCAAGGTGACTTGGTCCAAGTTTCTCTTAGGGACAGGGACTGCTCAGTGGTGCCTGGCTGAGCCCAGGCACCCTGGGTGTTAGTCAGGACTCGGTTGAGCCCCACCGGCTTTGGGTGGCTTGGACTATGGGTCCGTAGGTCTTGCCTCGGCATGGTGCCCAAGGCATGCTCGAGGGTCTTCCTTGCTACTATGCCCATGTCGGCCCTAGGAGAGAACACGCCTCTCCTTATAGTAGATGTTAAGCTGTTTCCCCAACACCAATAGGAAACATCAAGAAATGAGACCAAGCGTACTTTGACTTAGTCAACGCCAAAGTCAAGATTTGTCAACCCTTGCCAAGGTATGCCTTATACGTGCCATGGCGCACCCTTGCTCATGCCAAGGCGCTGCCTTACTCGTGCCGAAGGAATCCACCAAGGTATCACCTTGCTCGTACCCAAGGAACCTGCCAAGGTGCGGTCTTGCTCATGCGAAAGGATTTTGCCAAGGCACGGCCTTGTTCGTGCAAAAGGAATCTGCCAAGGCGCGACCTTGCTCATGGCAAGGCGCGGCCTTGTTTGTGCCAAAGGAATCTGCCAAGGCACGACCTTGTTTGTGCCAAAGGAATCTTCCAAGGCGTGACCTTGCCCGTGCCAAAGGAATCTGCCAAGGTGCGACCTTGCTCGTGCCAAAGGAACCTGCCAAAGCGCGACCTTGCTCGTGCCAAGGCGTAGCCTTGCTTATGCCTAGGAAATCTACGAAGGCTTGCCCGCGCTTGTGCCAAGGGACATACCAAGGCACGTGACAAGGCGCAACCTCGTATGCGCCTAGGCACCGTGCCTTGGTGCGCGCTTGGGCGTGACCTCATCTATGCCTGTGCACTGCCTCATCCATCTCGCACGCAACCAAACCTCATGGAACCATCTGAGTCCTCCATAACTCGGCTATTTGCTAGGTTTCTCGTTGCCTAGCCCAGTTTATTTGGGTCACGCTATTGAGGGGCTGATAAACATTCCCCCGCCGAAATGTTTGACGCCCTCATCGAACTGCTCGGTTGCTGCCGCTTCTGGTAGTCTGTTATCTCCTTCTCAAATTGTCATAGAGTAGTTTCTAACACCCTAGTAAGTTCCTCAACATCAACCCACTTGATCAAGTAAAAAGTTCGCCTATTTTTCTTACTTTGGCCGCGCATCTCGTGGCTTTGAATTTGCTCAATTTCTACCATAAATTCCTTTCATACTGAGGGTGGAGCCCGTCTTGTTGTGCTTCTCCTTGGATCTGCCCCACCAGAGTGGAAAGATTTAAGATAACGGACATGGAAAGTAGGATGTATCTTCAACCTTTCTGGTAGCTTAAGGCGATAAGCCACCCTCCCAACTCGCTTCACCACCTCAAATGGTCCTTTATACTACTGAACCAGACCTTTATTCATTTCCTTCTTGTTGAACTTCTTCAAAATCTGAAGAATGAGCTTTAAAAAGACTAGGTCTCCTTCTTGGAACTCTAAGGGTCTTTGATTCTGGTCAGCATACTTTTTCATCCTTTGGACAGCTTTGGCCAAACTATTTTGAGCTGCCTCCCTCAACTCCCTCTTGTTGTTCACAAAGTGATAAGCCATTGGGCTCGATTTGACTACCTCATGTGGAGTAGCCAGTTGTTGTCCCGTTGCCACCTCGAATGGACTCAGCTCCGTAGCCGTGCTTTTGTGAAAATTGTAGCAAAATTGGGTTGTATCAAGTAAATCCACCCAAATGGATTGACTTGCATTCACATAGTGTCCAAGGAAGTCCTTCAGCAATGCATAGATCCTCTCTGTCCGCCCATCCGTTTGAGGATGGTTTGCTGTGAAAAACTTCAACTCTGATCCCATTAGATTGAATAGAGCAATCCAAAACCTTCCAATGAACCGAGCATCTCGATCACTGATAATGCCCTCCGGTATTCCCCGATATTTTGCAACATGCTTCCAGAACAACTCCGCAGTCATGTATGCATCACAATTCTTCAGAGCGGTTATGAACGTAGCATACTTCGAGAATCGATCTACCACCACCATCACGCTGCTCATTCCCTGCACTTTAGGAAGACCAGTGATGAAATCCATATATATAGTTTGAAAAGGTCTATCTGGTATAAGCAAAGGCTCTAACAATTGCCTTCCTCTTCTCTGTCTTGTCTTGTTGGCATACAAGATAAGTCTGCACATATTGATCTACGTCCTCCTCCATCTTAGGCCAGAAGAATGAAAGTGATAAGAGGGCATAAGTGCGCTTCATGCCTGGATGCCCAACCCACTAAGCACCATGTGTGTCCCTCAAAAGTTGTTCGCCTTAGTTCGCCAGTGCTAGGGACATATAGACGTCTTCCTTTAGCATAGAGGACCCAATCTTTGTACCAAAACCTCCGAGTGACTCCCTCAGCCACTAGTTTTAGCATCTTTGTACAAACAAGGTCTTTGCTTGTCTCTTCCTAGATGCGAGGCAGGAACTCACTTTCTAGCCTCACTTTTGCTGACACCATTTCAGCCACCACTTTGCGACTAAGAGCGTTCGGGACTGAGTTAAGCTTTCTAGGCTTATGTTCGAACTGGACATCAAACTATGCTAAGAAGTCCAACCACCTTGCCTATTTCTGATTGAGTTTCTTTTGACTCATAAAGTAAGTGATAACAGCATTGTCTGTTCGCACCACGAAGCTAGTTCCTAACAAGTAATGCCTCAAAAGATGGAGATCATAAATTACAACCAACATTTCCTTCTCGTGAGCCAGGTGCCTCTACTCTGCTTCCTTCAGTTTCTTTTTTCAAAGGCAATGGGGTGTCCCTCCTGGACAAGTACCGCCCTCAATGCTTGATCTGATACGTTAGTATGCACTTTGAAAGGTAAGTAGAAATTGGGCAGTCCCAATACTAGTTCAGAGGCAATGGCCTGCCTCAGTTCTACCATGGCTTGGTCGCATCGATCCGTCCATACCCAAGTCTGATCCTTCTTTAACAGGTCTATCGGCGGTGCCACTCTCCTTGAGTAGCCTTCTACAAACTGCCGGTAGTAGTTAGCCAAACCCAAGAATGACCGCGACTCTTGGATCTTCGTGGGGTTTGGCCACTTCATGATCGCCTGCACTTTCTCCGGGTCCATCTATAATTTACCCTAGCCTACAACATGACCAAGGAAAGTGATCTTTTGTATAGCAAACTCACATTTTTCCTATTTACATACAAATGATTAGCCCTCAAGGTAGTCAAATCCATCCGTAAGTGATCCACATGATCTTGGAGGTTTTGACTGTAAATTACAATATCATCGTGATTTACAACAACAAACCGATTGATGAACTTCTTAGCACATCGTTCATCAAATTACAAAATGTATTAGGGGCATCTATCAAGCCAAATGGCATGACTAAGTATTCAAATGAACCATACCTAGTCACCTTGGCCATCTTAGGGACATTTCTAGCTGCGATTCGGACTTGATAGTACCTCGACCTCAAGTCCAACTTCGTGAACTAGGCTGCGTTGGATAGCCGATCGAACAAGTCTGCCACCAATGGGATAGGTTACTTATTCTTCACTATCAGCTTATTCAGTGCCCTATAGTCCATGCACATCCGAAGGGATCCACCGTGCTTCCGTTGGAACATGATTGGTGCTTTATAGGGTGCCTTGGATGGCTGAATGAATCCACCATCCAATAACTCCTGCAACTTCTTCCTCAGCTCCTCCAACTCCTTTGGAGCCATTCTGTAAGGGGCATGTGATGGGGGCTTTGAGCTAGGGATCAGCTCAATCTTGTGGTCAATTACCCTTTGTAGGGGTAATTACTTCGGCAAATCCGTCGGCAACACGTCACTGAAGTCCTCCAGTACCTCAGCAACTATATTAGGAACTTTTGCTATCGTGTCTGCCTCAGTCTCCACCAAGGCCACCATGTATGTCGGTTCACCCTTCCTTAGTCCATCTTTCACTTGAATGGCTGAAATATAGGACAATTTTGCACTCTTTTTCCTTGAAATCATGTTAGCCGCAGGACAAAGTAAGGATGAGATTTGTTCATCACAAACAATCCCTTCAAGAATGGCATCAAGGCAATGCTCCCCAAATGTAGAAAGTCATTCCCTAGGATAACATCAAAGTCTCCCAAGGGAACTGCCAGAAGGTTGATATTCCCTTCCCAAGACCCAACCTTAAGACTCACATTAGATGCCATACCTTGAATTCATTTTGGTTCAGAGTTTATGACTTTCATTTGGTTGGGATTCTCTACAAAAGCGAGTCCCATCTTTTCCACCATGTGTTCCGCCACGAACGAATATGTTTCTCTCCAATCCAGCATTGTCAAGACTCATTTCGAATTCACCTCTGCATCAATGTACATCAGCCACTCCGAAGGGCTTGTCTTAGCTTGTTGAATGACATTTAACAATTATAGTAGGTTCATCAGGGGGCTGGCCATTATCTTCTGCGATCAAGGCCAAAATTTTCTCCTTCTTTTGGCACTCCCGTGCCCTGTGAGAGTCGTTGCAAATGAAGGAGCCTTTGTGCGAGGAACTTGTTGAGGGCTTTGCGTCTGCTTTCGGGGTTGGCTTTGAGCTCATTTGCTTATGAGGGAAGGGCTTCTTCTCGCCCTTCCTATGGTGGTCCTTGAACGACTTATTCTCCTTATTCTTCCCCCGCTCATGGAAGAACTAGTCTTGAAGTCCACAGGACTATCAGCCGCAACAATTGCTCCAGGCAAGTCCTTTAACCCTTGCCTTCTTAGCTCGAATTGAGCCCATGACTGCAATTGGTGAAGTTAAAGAGTTTGTCGTCCTCTGACATGTTTTTGATGTCCAACAAGAGAGAGGAAAACTCCTTAACGTAGTCTTGTACCGACCCTGTCTGTTTGAGGTTGCGCAAGGCTTCCCGCGCTTGTCAAGTAGCATTAGTAGGAAGGAATTGATCCTTTAACTCCCTTTTTAGTACCTCCCAATCCACAATCTTAGGTCTACTCGCAGCCGCATCATTGTCTACTTTGGTTCTCCACCAGAGCTCTGCATCACCTTCTAAGTACATAAAGGTCAAGATGACCTTTTGGTTCTGTTCCATAAGGACAGTTGCAAAGTATTGCTCCATGTCCCAAAGTAAATTCTCAAGCTCCTTCCCCTCCACTTTCCTGAGAATTTCTTTGGCTCCGGTACCTTGTTTCTAGGCTTTACCGCACCTGCAACCTCCGAAGATCCACCCACAGCTCGCTTGATTAAACTCACCTCCATAGCCATGGTCGCGGTTGTTTCAGTGGTGAGTCTCCCACAGAATGTACATCCACTACAAGCTTCTTAAATTTGGATTCCCACATAGCTATCACGGCCTCTTGTGACTCTCCTCTAGTCACCAAAGAAGCCACCAACATCTCCAAGCCTTTAATGTGTTGTGCCGACATAGAGGACTTCACCGACTCTGTCGGGACAATCATCTTTGCCATTAGGTGTTTTCAGTGAGTTACCCTGTCACTTAGATCACTTGCTGCTCGGGTCGCCATCGTCTCCGAAACTTGGCTCTAATACCAATTGTCATAGGGCCGTTAAGTGAGGGGTTTACCCTAAAGAAATTTTTCTCGCTCAACCCAACCCGTGGTGCCTAAGGGTCGCCTTAGTTCAGCACTACCAATACTCAATTGAATGAATAACAAACAATGGCACCAATGAAGCATTTTACTAAGCTCTCAATGGTAATACAACACTGGTACTCTATGCTTCCCCTAGCCTATAGCCCATGGCTTTATAGATTAGCAAACAAATAGTTACATAACCGTTAAGGACACCTGTCCTGATTACATTGATTCGTAGACTAAGTAAAACCCCACTCCTCGTGGTCAAGGCAGTTATCCAACTGCCTTGTTCCCATGCTGCCACCTAGTTCCATAACAGTCGCAATTGCTTGGTCAATTACCACATGCTCCACGTATTCGGGACATTCTTGGATGTGCCTTGGTCATGCCAGCGACCATGACCAAGGTAATCGCCTAACCACTTGGAACCTCCTCGACTTGGTCCATGTTTCCCTTAGGGACAAGGACTGCTTAGTGGTGCTTGGCTGAGCCCAGGCACCCTGGGTATTAGCCTAGCTCGGTCGAGTCCTACTGGCTCGGCGTGGCTTAGACTATGGGTCTGTGTGTCTTGCCTTGGTATGATGCCCAAGGCATGCTCGAGGGTCTTCCTTGCTACTGTGCCCATGCCCCCTAGGAGAGAACATACCTCTCCTTATAGTAGATGTTATACGTTTCCCCAACTTCATTAGGAAACATCAAGAAATAAGACCAAGCATACTTTGACTTGGTCAAAACCCAAGTTAAGATTTGTCAATCCTTGCCAAGGTATGCCTTGTCCATGCCAAGGCGCGACCTTGCTCGTGCTAAGGTGCGACCTTGCTCATGCCAAAGGAATCTCCGCCAAGGTATCGCCTTGCTCGTGCCCAAGGAACCCGCTAAGGCGCGGCCTTGTTCGCGCCAAAGGAATTTTCCAAGGCACGACTTTGTTCGTGCCAAAGGAATATGCCAAGGCTCGACCTTGCCCGTGCCAAGGCGCGACCTTGCTCATGCCAAAGGAACCCGCCATGGCGCAATCTTGCTCGTGCCAAGGGAATCTGCCAAGGCATGACCTTGCTCGTGCTAAAGGAACCTACCAAGGTGCGACCTTGCTCGTACGAAGGCGCAGCCTTGCTCGTCCTAGGGGAATCTGCCAAGGCTTGCCCGTGCCTGTGCTAAAGGATGCGCCAAGGCACGTGCCAAGGTGCAACCTCGTCTACGCCCAGGCACGGTGCCTTAGCGAGCACCAAGGCTTGACCTCGTCCACGCATGTGCACTGCCTCATCCGTCCAAGATGCACCTCATGGAACCATCCGAATCCTCCAGAACTCGGCTATTTGCTAGGTTTCTCGCTGGCCTGCCCAACCTACTCGGGGGACGTTATTAAGGGGCTGACAGGAGGATTATTTACCTTTACGTGAGTTTGCTCACAACAATACCTATCAAGCGAGTATCGGGATACTGCTATTTGAGGCACTTTATGGTAGGCTCTGTAGGTCACCAACATGTTGGGAACACTTGAGTATATAATAGATGTAGGACCTGAGATTGTTATTGATCATACTGAGAAGGTGAGACAGATCAAGAAGAGGCTTCAGGCTACATATGATAGGCATAAGAAATATACAGAAAAGTACCTTAAGGGTCTAAGCTACGAGGTCGGGGACTTGGTGTACTGAAGGTTTCGCCCTAGAAGGGTCATTAGAGGCTTGGCATTAAGGGGAAGCCGGCACCAAGGTTCATTGAACCATTTAGAGTTGAGGAACGTGTCAGAAAATTGGCATACCATCTGAAATTTTCACTGCACTTAGTAGGGGTAAATCCAGTGTTTCACATTTCCATGTTGAGGCTGGCTAGGTCAGGACCGAGGCCTGTGGTTGATATACGTCAGATTGAGGTGTGACCAGACGTGTCATATGAGGAGCAGCTTGTGGAAATAATGGATAGAAGGACTCAAAATTTGAGGAATAGGGAGATTCCAAAGGTTTTGGTACGTTGGCAGTTCATTAAGCCGAAGGACTCACATGAGAGCTTAAGTCTACTATACGACGATAATATCCTCACTTATTTGTCGGTAAGTGTTTAAGTTTAATTTAGATTTCGGGAAGAAATTTCATCTAGTAGAGAAGAACTATAGCAGCTCGAGTTTAACTCATCGTTATTAATGACGTGGTTGTAGACATGGCTGACAGCTCAAACGCTCGTGGGACCCGCAGTTAGGTTAGTGTGCGCCTGGAGTTTGGTAAATAGTTATTTTGTGTGCTGATGCGTCTAATTTTGCGATGTTTGCGTTGAAAGAGATTGAACGGCATTGCAATGTGTGTATTTTTGTTACGTTTGACGAGCGAGATTGTGTGATAAGTATTAACCTCGATATATTTGTCGATGTGGGTATCGAGTAGGCTAAAAGACTAAATACTAAGGTGGGTGAAATAGTACACACATGAAATAATTAAAATGGGTTAAATAATGAATATGTAATGCCTATTTGATGGTTAGGGTCATGGTAGTACTCTTGTGTCGCGATTCGGGACGATAAATCGGGCGTCAGAAAGCCTAATAGACAACTTTTTAGGTTAAGAACAAGGGTGAATGTTCCATTAAAGTCACTTAAGGAGTCATTATGGGTTGAGAGATGGAGCAAATAATGCCCATTGAATGGCTTTGGTATGCACAAGTGAGGAGAGATCATGTAATGGTATAAAAAATCTCATTTGACTTTGTTTAACCACTTTTTCTTTCTCCTTCACAAGAAATCCGAAAATTGAGATCTAAAGCAAGGGTTTTGGAGCTACAAATTTGTTGATTTGAAGACCTTGGAGTTGTTAATTCATCAAAGCAAGGTGATATACACTATCACCTCAACTTTCTTCATCTTTTGGTATGAATTATTAAGGTGTTTGCGTGAATTTGTAATGGAGTGTTATGTGGTAGTTTCAGTGGGTTTCAAGTACTATGAATTTAAGTAATATTTGTTGTCATTGTCATTGTTGTTGGTGGTGGTGGTGGTGGTGGTGGTGATGCTTTAAAAAAATCAACCAAACTGTTGTTCTGAGCCTCAGTAGAGCACTAAGGAGGTCACCTACCGCGCTACATGATGATTACTGCTAGGTGAAAACATAAAGCGCGTGAGTGTTCTTCTGGTTGAAGAACGTTTAACTGCCTAGAATAACTAGCACGCTAACTAAAAGACCTAGCGCGTTAGATATTGCAGATTCTAGAATGTTTTTACTAAGTAACATAAAATACATCCAATTTACTAAAAGTCAATTATAAATGGAAATAGGTCATTTAGAGAGGTAATTTGGATATCGAGGATTCGACGGAGCCGAACTAGGGGTTATTTATCGAGACACGAAGTACGGGTTGAGGTTTGTATATCCCAACTGAAATTTCTTAAGCATTTACTTATTTTTTATTTTAAATTCAAATTCTATCTTTCAATACTCTATTCTTGGTTTTGGTTTAAATGGACGGATGTTGAGGCTCTCCCTTCATACCATTCCTGTGTGTATGTCCATTAGGCCATAACACGTGTGTCAAGGATCTCGGTGAATAGTTTGATCTGAGGGTTGCGTCGGGGCACTTGAAGGTGCATTGTAGGTTCTACGATGATCACCTAGCGGATCCAGATACTGGCCTTGCTTGAGTGGTGACGCGAGCCGAACACGTCAGACTTGCTTCCCTCGTCGACTTAGGCGAAAAGTCGACTAGCCGGACATTGTCGCACAAAAATAACTACTAAAAATAATCTAAATTACACAACTATTCCTAATTAATAGGTGTTGGAGAGAGTTTGAGAGATGGAGAGATTGAGAGATGTTGAGAGATGTGTGTGTTATTGAGAGAAGGTGAAGCCTATTTATAGAGTTTCATGAGACCACTTTTTGAGGTGATTCGTGAGTCGAGGAGCATCGTACGGGTGTTTTTGGATCAAAAATCGGACTCTGCCACGTGTCGCGTTGTGATTTGCTGATTTTTCCTACGTGCGCCACGTGTCGCGCTGTGATTGGACCGAACAGCGCGTCTGAGCAGTGGGTGGGGTGACTCATCGGCCACGTGGCATGATGTGATTGGACCGAATCGTTTGTGTGAGGAATCCTGGCGAATCAAATCGCGCCACGTGGCAGGGCGCTGGAGAAGAAATCGCGCGATTCTCGACCGAAAATCTGGGAGTCTGTCCGATGCGCATCTCGAGGCCGATCGGTGGGCAGCTGAAGCGAGGAGAAGAAATGCTTGTGTGACGTGTGTGCTTGAGCTGACGTGGCGGCACGTGATTGGTTGAGCGGATCTGTAGTCGCTGACGTGGCGCTCTCTGATTGGACCTTCCTGGCGATGAGTGTACGTCACTGTGTGCGTCACCGCTCACGTGTCGCGCTCTGATTGGACCGAACGGTCTACTCCAATGAAAATGCGCCACGTGTCATCCTTTGATTGGCTGGAACGCCCTGTCTGCTATTCGACACACCGCGCAACGCGTATTTCGAGGCAAACTGTCCGGTGTCCGATTACTACAAGTAAATACTCCATTTTGAGTATTTTTTCCGCCACGAATTCAACCGCGCACTCCGTTTCACCTAAAAATGACCAGAAAATATTATTAAATATTTATTTTAAATACTTTTAATAATTAAATATATTAAAATATACTATTAAATATATAAAAATACGAACTTATCAAATACCCCCAAACTTAGGACTTTGCACGTCCCGAGCAAAGGTGTAAATGACAACACAAACTAGACTCACTGACTCAACTAATCCTATACCCGACCCAAATTCATGAAGTTCCTTTGGTTTACATCATAGTCACCAAATTAACAAGAAACTCAAAAATTTCGAGTTATGATATGTCAAGCCTCGCAACCCAAACACAATTAAGATCTCACTTTCAAAACATAGAATCGGTCAATACAAAGGCCATCAACTAATCACAAGTTTTATTGGTCTATACATTCAAGCACACAAGTTCAAAATATTACTTAATATAGTGAAAGCACTCGAACTAAATCTTTTATTTGAGGAGTTTCACAACTTCCGCCATTATCCATTTTTTTCATTTTTCATTTTTTATTTTTATTTCTCCAAAAAAAAAAAAAAAAAATTTCTTTTTTTTTTTTTTTTTTTTTTTTTACGGTCCTCGCTCCATTTCCTATGGACCGATTTTCTCACTTTTTCCCACCACAAGTTTCCCCGCTCCATTTCCTATGGAAACTTGTAGGACACTCTATTTTTTTTATGAAAACTCCCGTTAGTACTTCTCACTTTCACTATAATCAAGCAAATCCCACAATGTGGATTAAAATAATATAACTTGCGTAAATGTGACCGTTTACTCATTTTCGTTATCTAGCACTAAGTCCAACCATCATCTATGTCTCTAATCATGAAATCACAAGAATGCGAGCTACGAACTTGATTAAATGTTTCTCCTAATTTTTTCTAAATTTCAAGTCAAAAAGGCAACTCGTAATTTACTCATCCACAACCAAAGGCATGAACAAAGTTTCGGTGACTCTAAAATAAATAAAACATACGAAATATATACACGAAAGTGTATCAATTCCTAATGAAATGAGAAAAGAATGTGAATGGAAAAGAAATGAAAGAAATGGAAGAAATGATATAAAACACCACCGTTACCATCCAATATCTGCATATAACCGCATATAAATAAAAAAGAATTAAACGATCTCACCTGCGGTCGTTCGAAAAAATTCATCCAAAACAATCCTCAATCCCTAAAGCACCCCCAAACTTATTCCGAACCTTGTCCTCAAGGTTCAAAATAAGTCAAGAAGGTACACACATAGAAAACAAACAAGATGGTGAAAGAAAATGATACAAAGTCATGTAAAATACGAGAAAAAATGAAAAGAAACTAAATAATACTTAGCAAAGTTTGGGTTGCCTCCCAATAGCGCTTTTGGTTAAAGTCGTTAGCTCGACTTGGTCGGAGTCTGTCAATCAATATAGACTGGCGTCGCCAGTGAAATGACCTCCACATCATGGCTCGGGAAATCTTCATAGAAGATCTTCAATCTGTGGCCGTTCACCTTAAACACTTTACCAGTCTCCATACTCGAATCTCCACTTTGCTCGTGATCATACACTTGTACTCACAATATATGGTCCTGTCCACCTCGATCTCAGCTTGCCTGCGAAAATCTTAAGACGTGACTGAAATAAAAGTACTTTCTGACCAACACGGAAAGATTTCCTAGAGAGATTGCTATCATGGAACGCTTTCGTTTTTTCTTTATAAATCCGTGCATTTTCATACGCGTCGTTCCTGATCTCCTCCAACTCTTGGAGAGTGAGCTTTCTCTCATTACCTGCTTCATCGAGCTTCATATTAAACTGTTTCACAGCCCAGTAAGATTTATGTTCGAGCTCGACTGGCAGGTGGCAAGCTTTTCCAAACACAATGCGATATGGGGACATCCCAATTGGCGTTTTAAACGCCGTTCGGTAAGCCTGCACGCATCATCAAGACGTGTACTCCAATCTCTACGAGTTGGATTTACCGTCTTTTCTAAGATGGATTTGATCTCTCTATTAGAGACCTCTGCTGGCCACTCGTTTGGGGATGATATGTTTGTAGAAGTCCGATGAGTGACATTATATCTCCTCGTAAGGTTTTCAACCATACGGTTGCGAAGTGAGTGCCTCGATCACGATCGAGCACGTGGGGTACCAAATGTTGCGAAAATTCTCGATTTGAGGAATTCACATACCACTTTAGAATCATTAGTGCGTGTAGCCTTAGCTTCCACCCACTTAGACACGTAGTCCACTGCCAAGAGTATGTAAACATTACCAAATGACATTGGAAACGGTCCCATAAAGTCTATACCCCATACATCAAATATCTCGCAAATATGAATCGGGGTAAGTGGCATTTGGTCTCGATGACTAAGGTTACCAGTTTTACGACGCTTAGGACAAGTCTTGGTAAACATGTATGAATCATGAAAAATGGTGGGCCAGTAAAACCCACTCTCAAGAACTTTCCTAGCTGTCCGACGAGGACCGAAGTGGCCACCGCAGGCGTAAGTATGACAAAAAGTCAGTATGGAAGGACTCTCAGTCCGAGGAACACAACGCCTGATAACCTGGTCGAGCAAAATTTCCATAAGTATGGGTCATCCCATACATAATATTTAGCATCACTCCTTAATTTATGCTTCTGAGCCTTCGAAAGGTAAGGAGATAACTCACCCGAAGTGATATAGTTCACCAAATCGGCGTACCAGGGGAGATCTTCCATAACGACATAAATGTGCTCGTCGGGAAATCATCCATCGAGAGGGTAGGACTCTCAACATTTTTAATTCTGTGAGATGATCTCGCAACTAGATTCTCTGCGCACCACTTTTATCTTTGATTGTGATGTCAAACTCCTGTAGTAGGAGTATCCATCTAATGAGCCTAGGTTTGGCATCCTTTTTGCTCATCAGGTACTTCAAGGCAGCATGATCAGAGTAAATGATAACCTTGGTACCCAAGAGATAAGGTCGAAACTTCTCAAGTGCGAAGATAACGACAGGAGCTCCTTCTCAAGATTAGTGGTGTAGTTCATCCGAGCCGCGTCTGTAGAGTACGAGAAGCATAGTAAATGACATGTGAAGCTCTCCCGACTCTCTGTCCTAAGACCGCACCCATTTGCATAATCACTAGCATCACACATAATCTCAAATGGGAGCTCCCAATTAGGGGCCCGAATCACCTAGGTGTGCTAGTAAGTGAGTGTTTCAAAGGCATCAAATGCACTCGACATGCTTTATCAAATTCAAAAGGTATGTCCTTTTGAAGTAGACGGCATAGAGGTCGTGCGATTTTTGAAAAGTCCTTGATGAAACGACGGTAAAAACCAGCGTGTCCAAGGAAAGATCGAATCGCCGCACATTCGTAGAGTAGGGAAGTTTCTTGATAACATCAATTTTAGCTTGGTCTACCTCTACGCCTCTAGCGAGAGACAATGTGTCCCAAAATAAGACCTTGGTCTACCATAAAATGACACTTTTCATAGTTCAGAACCAAGTTCTTCTCTATACACCTGCTGAGAACTTTTGTCAGATTGTTGAGACAACTATCGAATGAATCACCGTAGACGGTGAAGTCATCCATGAAGACCTCAATGAAATGCTCAACAAAATCTGAAAAGATACTCATCATACACCTTTGAAAGGTGGCAGGGGCATTGCATAACCCAAAGGGCATGCGCCGATAGGCAAAAGTGCCAAACGGACAAGTAAAAGTCGTCTTTTCCTGGTCTTCAGGCGATACCGGTATCTGATGAAAACCGGAATAACCGTCAAGACAACAGTAATGAGAACGACCAGCTAGTCTTTCCAACATCTGATCTATGAATGGTAGGGGAAAGTGATCCTTCCTGGTGGAAGCGTTTAATTTCCTGTAGTCGATGCATACCCGCCATCCATTTTGAATACGGGTTGGAACCAACTCACCATGTGAATTGGTGATTACTGTGACCCCCGTTTTCTTAGGAACCACATGGATAGGGCTTACCCATTTACTATCAGAGATGGGGTAAATGACACCAGCATCAAGGAGCTTCAGTATCTCCTTCTTCACTACATCCATCATGAGCGGATTGAGCCTCCTCTCGGGCTTCCTCTTGTAGGTTTCGACCCTTCTTCCATATATATATGATGCATGCAAGTGGAAAAGCTTAAACCTTTGATATCCGCTATGGTCCACCCAATAGCCTGTTTAAACTCCCGGAGTACTCGAAGGAGCCTCTCTTCCTCTAAATGTGTAAGTTTGGTTGAGATGATCACGGGGAGTGTGTCATTCTCACCTAAAAACATGTACTTTAAGTGCTCAGTAACGGCTTCGCTCAAGCGTAGGAGCTTTAACCAAAGAGGGAGAAAGTTCGGAGTTAGAAGTAGGTAACTCCAAATAATGGACTCTTGGGGGCGGGGTTGAATTGAATCCAACTCGAAAACAACATCTTCGATATCGATCGAAGGTCGGATCACTCTCGTGGATTTGAGTAGTGTCAAGATGATGCTCTAACACTACTTTAATTTTATCACCGCCACTCGTGAGTAAGATGTCCGCTCAACAAGTGGATCCACACTTGTCCATGGTGCACACCACGAAGACACATCACTGGGGTATCGCATCGCATCGTATATGTTAAACTTGATGACTTCACCATCAAACTCCATGGTAAGGGATCCATCATCAACATCTATCTTCGTCTTCGCCGTTTTCAAAAACGGACGTCCAAGGAGTACTGATGAAGCATTAGGGAATGACTCCTCTTTCATATCAACCACATAGAAATCAGCGGGAAACACAAACTCGTTCACTCGGACTAGAACGTCTTCGAGAACACCGACAGGTCTGACAACGGAACGGTCTGCTAACTGAATGACAATTCCAGTCTCCTCTAATGGGCCTGCATGCAATGTCTCATAAATGGATAATGGCATGACATTAATGGAAGCGCCAAGGTCACACATAGCCTTCTGAATGCTTACATCACCTATAACACAAGGTACTGAGAACATCCCAGGATCCTTGCATTTAGGAGGCAACTTCTTTTGTAGGATAGCCGTGACGGTTTCTCCCATTTGGACTTTTTCGTTGCCTTTCGCTTTCCTTTGTTAGTGCATAGTTCTTTAAGAAACTTTGCATACCTAGGGACTTGCTTCAGAGCGTCGAGGAGTGGAATATTGATTTCCACTCGCCGAAAGGTCTCGAGAATTTCTTTCTCTTCCTCATTTTTCTTATCTAAGACGAGACGTTGTGGAAAAGGAGGTTTGACCTTAAAAGTGGGCGGTGCTTCCTTTGGAGTAGTTACCATCTGTTTAGGGGCAGACGGGGGGACTACTACCTCGCGTTCTTCCTCATTGGCCTGGTCATGGGAATTAGATGACCCATTTTGCCTTTTGGGTCCCTCCAGCTCTCTACCACTACGGAGTGTAACTGCGTTAGCACTCGCGTTAGGATTCGGGTAAGGTTGCGAAGGCAACTTTCCTTTATCCTCGAGACGTCCAATCTGCTGTGCATGTTGGTCCACTTGAACTTGAAGAGTTCGAACCGTCGAATTGAGTTCAATAAAGGATTTCTCGGTGGTAGCCCTGAATTGCTTCATTTCATTCATAATTTGGCTTTGTTGGCTCATAAGGGCTTTAACCATATCCTCAAGTGAGGAGGAATTAGTGGAGGGTGTAGGCAACGGTTGACCTCTGGGGATGAATGTCTGATAATTCGATTCGAGGCCCATAACCGAAGTTTGGGTTGTTCTGGCCGTGGCATGATTATAGGTATTCCCGAATGGGACTCTAGGTGGCCCTGGAAATGATTACCCATGGCATTGACCCGCGATCATCATCAAAAAGTGTAGGACATTCATCGGTTACATGATTTGTGGCGGCACGAAAACCACAAGCTTTGACTTGCACTTTACCGTAGAGGAGATGAGACGTTCCATCATAGAGGCTAGGTTATCAATTTTCTCGGTCGATGGAACTCGAGACATTGCTGTAGTCGACTTCTGGTAAGCGATGGCATCGAGATCACCATAAAGGCGTGATCGTTGTGCGATGTCCTCATACGCTTGCTTCATTTGGTGGAGTTTTGTCACGAATGTGACCCCCACACGCATTATCAATCATGCGTCGTTCTATGGGCGACATGCCAACATAGAAGAATCGAACTATGGCCTTCTCAGATTGGCCATGCTGCGGGCAACTAGCAAGTAATCGCTTATAGCGATCCCAATATGCGCCGAATGATTCGCTCGGTTTCATTTTGATGCTGCATATATCCTTGATGAGCTGAGCAACTCTATCCTCAGGGAAATATTCATTCAAAAATGCGGTTGCCATATCATTCCAGGGAATTAATGCGCCCATGCGGAAGGTAGAAAAGCCATTCCTTGGCTTTATCTTTAAGGCAAAACGGAAAGATCCGAGCTTAACCGTTTCTCGTCCGCATTGAGGGTTTCATTGACTTGCAGATAGAATGAAACTCCTTCAGAAAGTGATAGGATCTTCATTCTCGCTACCATGGAAGGATGGTAGGAGATGGATGAACCCGGACCTCAACTCAAAGTTTCCGCATTATCCTGGATAGTTGATGCGAGAGGTCATTTGCGCCAAAAGAGCTTGAAGCTCTTGATTGGCGTGACCCATGGTGATTTGGTGCAATGCAGCCATGTTCAGATGATTTTGGCCATCCTGTTGCCTAAGTTGGTTCTCTCTAGTCCACCTACGAAAAGTTCTCTCTGGTTCGGGGTCAAAAGGCAATAACGAGCCGGTCGATTTGGTCCGAGTAAGGTGTGGTAGCATAAAAATAAAATAATAATAATAATAATAATAATAATAATAATAATAATAATAATAATAATAATAATAATAATAATAATAATAATAATAATAATAATAATACTACTACTCTAACTAACAAGTAAACTAATAAAGTAATAAAGAAAAAAAATAAAAATAAATAAATAAATAAAAAAAATAAATAAAAATAAAAAATAAACGTAACAAACTGAAACAGTAACGTAATAAATTTTTTTTTTTTTTTTATTGTTTTTATTTATTTTATTTATTTTATTTTTATTTTAAGAAACTAAACCAAAAAAAATAAAAAATAAATTTTTTTTTTTTTTTATTATTTTTATTTTGTTTTTTATTTTTTTATATTTATATATTTTTTTAGAAAATAAATAAATAAAAATAAACCAAAGAAAGAAAACACCAATCCCCGGCAACGGCGCCAAAAATTGACGCGAGCCGAACACGTCAATAAATAAAGTTCCTAAACCAACTATTTTGTAGAATAGTGGCAAAGGGTCGATCCCACAGAGACTGGTTCTTTCTTAGGTTTAAAACAACAAAAAAAGTAAAATTGGGGTTTTGAAATGAATTTTAATTTAATTCACTAATCTAACTAAAATAACTAAATAAATTAACTAAACTAATTTCTAAAATAAATATTTAATAATTATATATCACCTAAATCTCCGCCCACAAATCGAGTCAAGATTCAATAACAATCATGGTCTCAATAAGTTATTAATTTAATTCTCCTAGATTAGCTATGGAAAATCGACAACCGCCGAAATTCCTAGTTCCCCTAATCTCGATAGCCGGGACGTCCGCCATGACTACTTCCCTAATTAATGTATAACCCTAGACGTCCGCCAATCGGTTTAATACACTAACCGCATAATTTGGATCTATGGGAACACTAATCCTAAATAACCGGATCGCATCCGCTACCGATTTAATTTATATTCAATTGTTGTACATTCATCGACCTAGGAAGGTTTTTACTAACCGAGTGAATGTTTGTTCTTGTATTGGTCTAAAAGCACAATTACACGGATGCTAATATTCCAAATAACAGTAGATTATCAATCATAATAATTAAAATCAACAACAATGAATTAGGAGAAATTAAATTAATTAGATAAAAAAATAAAAGATCTCACATAATGCGCTTTGAATCCATGACTCCGACTTGCTTCCTCACATCGACTTAGGCGAAAAGTCGACTAATGGCCGACATTAATCGCACAAAAATAACTACTAAAAATAATCTAAATTACACAACTATTCCTAATTAATAGGTGTTGGAGAGAGTTTGAGAGATGGAGAGATTGAGAGATGTTGAGAGATGTGTGTGTTATTGAGAGAAGGTGAAGCCTATTTATAGAGTTTCATGAGACCACTTTTTGAGGTGATTCGTGAGTCGAGGAGCATCGTACGGGTGTTTTTGGATCAAAAATCGGACTCTGCCACGTGTCGCGTTGTGATTTGCTGATTTTTCCTACGTGCGCCACGTGTCGCGCTGTGATTGGACCGAACAGCGCGTCTGAGCAGTGGGTGGGGTGACTCATCGGCCACGTGGCATGATGTGATTGGACCGAATCGTTTGTGTGAGGAATCCTGGCGAATCAAATCGCGCCACGTGGCAGGGCGCTGGAGAAGAAATCGCGCGATTCTCGACCGAAAATCTGGGAGTCTGTCCGATGCGCATCTCGAGGCCGATCGGTGGGCAGCTGAAGCGAGGAGAAGAAATGCTTGTGTGACGTGTGTGCTTGAGCTGACGTGGCGGCACGTGATTGGTTGAGCGGATCTGTAGTCGCTGACGTGGCGCTCTTCCTTTGATTGGCTGGAACGCCCTGTACTCATTGGCCGTATTTTATGGAGAGTAAATAAAAGTATTTTTTCCGCCATGGCAACCGCCCAGAAAATATTATTAAATATTTATTTTAAATACTTTTAATAATTAAATATATTAAAATATACTATTAAATATATAAAAATACGAACTTATCAAGTGGTACTCATTGGCCGTATTTTATGGAGAATCTAAAAAATGGCACCAGTCTGACCCTGGGCTTTAGGAACATTATAACTTATCCATGCGATGAACATAGTTGCCTGTATTTATTTCCACATGTTTATTTAACAATTTTGTTTAAATTCCAGTATTAACTTTCGGTATTGCTCACTTAATTTCCTTTGAAATATTCACTCTAGACTTGTCATCTGCCTTTTTGTAATGGCTTGAGTACAGATCCGAGTACGAGTCGTGATAAGGGCAAGCTTGTTGAGTACCTGTGATTCGGAGATATTGAGCCAAACTTGTACATTTCTATTATATATATATTGTTTTTATTTTAGGGATTTGGGATTGTGAGACACTTTAGGACCTTATATTTTTGATATTTTCAGACCTTGAGGTGGATCTTTTATATATGATGATATATAAGTTTTCCACACTAGGTATCCAAGTTAAAGGCATGACCTTTGATGTTTCATATTTTAGTTTTTCATGTTTAAAGACTTCCGCTGTGGTTTAATAAGGATTCAAACAACAATAAAACAAACGACTTGAGTTCATTAACAATTTAAACAGTAAATTGTTGTTCATTAAGGTTAATAATGATTAAATGGGGGATAAACTTGCATGTGAGACACAACTAGCACTGGCAGGCCAGGTTATAGGCCCGCATTAGCCCCCGTGGCAGTTCATTTTGAAAATGGGCTGCTACATAATGTCACACTTGCATTCCAAGTTTTGGTTTTCTCATCAGGGACATCTTTCGCTCTATAGTGTTGGACCGCATAGTTGCATTCTTTACTATTTCAGAGGCCTTCATGTAGACCCCCTCAATGATAACCCTAGCGTTATTTGTACGGTAATCGACATCGTAGATTTCCCTCGACAAAATAGCCTCTTCCACCACAAGGCCCACTTCCCGCATTATATCCAAACTCCCAGCATTGAGAAAATTTTCAATTTTGTCTACGGTAAGTCTCTTGCGAAATTGGTTATTGCATAAGTTACAAAAAGCCACAACATTGTCGCCAACCTTGACCACCGTAAACAAACTATATGGATCATCGAAGGTACTATCTTTCAAGTTAGCCCATATCCAGTTTAGGCTACACCTCCAGTATTTGCCAAAGTGATCAGACTTTATGCTGAGTGCTCCATCATAGTTAATAAAAACTTGGTTCCTCACATTTTGAATCTGTAATGTCACTGGACGTGAATTGCAAATAAGGGTTTCCGTGGATTGTTTGAGCACTAAGATATCATCCCTTGTCGCCCATAAATGCGACGTGCGTAGGAAATATCACCACCATCTCCAAATCAGATACTTTGAAGACATTGAGATCGTCGGCCTTATCTATTGTTGGGCTTACGCATAAGCTAGTAGCATGAAGCTAGTCATCTCCTCTGTCCAAGAAATAGCGAACATAACGTCTAAGTTGGACATGGCGAAACATAAAGGTGTTGTCGTGGCTACCACCAACACGAACAGGCTCGAACAGGGAATATGACCAGTCAGATCGGTCTTTTATTGGCTTGTCGGCCTGCCCAACGATCCAAGGTTCATCCTTGGATTGCAGTACCCAATATTTGTTAGTGTAGCTGCTTCTTATGTGCATTAATCTTTGCATTTTCTCCTTCTCCACCATGAACCTTGAGTTTGGGGAGTAAACCGCATTCTCGCTGAACTTGAGAAACCATTGCGTTGGCATTCCCTCATCATCATAGTGGTATAGATATTTGTAGATTGAGTTGCAAGGTGAATAGAACATAATGGCCTTTCCCACAAGTGATGAAGACATTCTCTTATTTTTATCTTTTCTAGCTTATTTCAAAGATTTTTATGTTTTACTAGCTAACTAGTAGTTCTAGCTCAATCGATATGTATTTTCCCATTTTGTGATCTCCTATACATACTACTATAAACTGTATACCAATATTATATTTTGTATATGGATATATATAAAAAATAGCGAAGTTCGAGGATGACTACCCTTCCGGCCAATTCCCACCCACTTGCCACATGCATGAAAGAATTTTTTTAGTCGATACTTTTGAAATCGTTCTCAATCTTTGATGAGAACTCACTTCACGATTCAGGCCTACTAATTGGTGTTAAGGAAATTAAATATTATATTTAGCAGTTAAAAAAATTAGTATCTCATGTATTTAATAGGTTCATTTCGTAGTTGCACTTTCCTTTTGTATTCTAGACGTGTGTGTATATATAGGTAACCATGTACACAAGTTCTCTACACAATAAACATATTCTATTCAAAAAATATCATGGTATCAGAGCCCTAATAGTAGGTCTTTTCTCTTTGTTTTTCTGTCTCGTCTGTTGTGTCGTCTTGTTAGTCGGCCCTGTACTACACCCCTACATCTTTATTCGTCTAACGATCTTGTACAAATGTCACTACACGCTTGCACGATTTGCTGCATCACATATGTGCCTCATCTGCGTTTGCAACTCTGTCGCTTGACACGTCGCCTCACTAGACTTGTCACATCCATGTTTGCACACCGACTGTACTCCTGTTGCTCTACTACTCTGCATACGTCACATCGCATGTCCAACTCTGTCACCTCACCGCCTGACACCACCTATCAACCGTCTTCATCGTAACTTGTCCGTCCGCTGCTTCTTTTGTCACTCTGCCTACGCGCTCACCACCGTTTCCACACCCAACCGCTTATCTGCTTACTAGTTGCCTGCGCAACCCCTCTACCCACCTGAACACCGCACCAACTTACCTTGGTTAACCTACACCCCAGCTGCCGTACGCGCTTGCACTCCAACTAGTCAGCCATAAATCTAATCGGTTCACTATTAAATGTAGAAAAGTGAAGTCTCATAGCCTATCTCCATGATTCTTGATAGTACAAATTACTCACTTTAGACCCAATGAATTAAAAGTTTTCTAATTGGTCAAAAACTTTGGCAAATCATTACAGAAGACTACCTGAAACTAGAAAAAGATGACACGGAGACACAAACCGAATTTCTTGACTGACTTGACGACTGGGATAGTAAGAATCATTAGATCATCACCTAGTTTTGTAACACATCTACTCCCTCTGTTTATATTCAGCTTATTGATTTTGGTATGGCTAAAGAAATTTGGGAATTTTTGTCTGTTAGATACAAACTTCTGGTTTGGCACAATATTATCAATTATTCACCACTTTGAATAGTTTGAAACAAGAAGTTGGTCAATCCATCAATGAATTCTTAGCACTCATTCAGATAATCCTGAACCATTTACAGAAAGCCAAAATTAGCAAAGACCATTTTCATCTCATCGAAGTTCTCATGGCTCTTCACCTTAAATATGAATAAGTTTGTACGACCCACCTGCATCGTGATCCACTACCTTCTTTTAACGTAGTTGTGAAAGAAATTTTGTTTGAAGAAACTCGGCTAGGCTTGGTCAACTCTACCCCTTCATCAAAGTGGCCCTCGCAAATACTTAATCATAGTTGGAATTTTTCCCCCTCCTTTGTTAGAACTACAAAAGAACGGGCCATTCATTTGTTACTTATCCTACAATTGAGTGTCGATATTTTCATGAATGTGGTCATATAGTGCAGAACTGTCCAACTAGACGATCTCGTCCCAAAGCCACATCCTAGTCTGCTTCTGTTTCTAAACTGGTTCTTCTGTTGTTGCTGCTGTCTTTTATGGGTAACATTCCTCTCCGATGTTTTCTATGAGTGATTTGGAAGCAATCATTAAGTAGGTGATACCTCCCCAACTTACTGCCCTATCTGTAACCTCAGATAACTATTGGTTCTTTGATTTTAGGTGTTGTAATCAAATGATACCAAATTTATCTCTCCTTTCTAACAATAGTCCTTCACAATATTTTTTAAGTAGCTCCATGTCTGTTACCCATTTAAGAATTGCGTCCAACCACAATTTTGATATCCTTAACATCCATTATGTTTCTGACCTCACTCTGAACTTAATTTATGTTGGTCAATTATATGACCAAGGCTTGACTGATTTATTTCCTCCCACTGGCTATTAGGTACATGACATTCAGACGGGTCATTTTTCGGGAACGGGAATCAAAGTAGGATGATTATCTGAGCTCATGTCACTTCGCATGCTTGTTGTTAAACATATTTCTACTGTAGTTTTTACCCCCTCAGTCTATCAGTGGCACCTTCATCTTGGCCATACATCAGCCAGTAAACTCCGTACTCTTGTTTCCAGTGAGTCATTGGGTATTTCTAACTTTGAGTCTTTTGATTGTGTGCATTTTCAGTTGGTAAAACAACCTACTTCTTCTTTCTGTTTAAGCGAATCCATCAATAATACTCTATTTAGATTAGTTCATTCTGATGTTTGGGTCTTACACCTACTTTAACTATGAATGGTTATCGCTATTTTGTACTGTTCATTGATGATTATTCAAGGTTCACCTTAATATTTTTTCTAAAGCATCGATCTGAAATATCTCTAACTTACATCGATTTTGCTAACATGATCAAAACATAATTTGCATGTGCAATCAAAATTCTTTATACTAATAATGCTTTAGAATACTGTGATTTTATCCTTCTTCAGTTTCTTAAACTGTAAGGTACCATTGTTCAACTTTCTTGCCCGTACACCTCTTAAAAAAATAGTTGAGCTAAAATGAAACATCGACATATCCTAGATTCTGTACGTTCCTAACTTCTCTTTGCATTCTGTCCTGAAATTTTTTAGGGTGAAGCTGATTTAAATTGTGTCTATACCGTTAATCGACTTACCACACCAGTGTTAAATAAGGTCTCTCCTTTTAAACAATTATATGGTACACTATCATACTATTTTAATCTTCGGGTTTTAAGTTGTGCATGTTTCGTTATTCTTAACCCTCTTGAGCATACCAAACTTGAACCGCGTGCTCGTTTGTGTTATTTTCTCGGGTATGGAATTGAACATGAGGGCTATAGGTGTTGGGATCCTCTTTCTCGGAGAATACACATCTCCAAACATGTCACTTTTTGGGAAATACCATGTTCTTTACCCTATCCAAGTTCGACAGTTCCTTATCCTGTACTCAAAAAATTTTCACCAACTCGTCTATCAAGCTTTTCCCATATGCTGTTACAGGTACTCTAAATGATCTCAATGATCGTGATCCCATTCGAGCACCCGTTATTGACGAATCGATTCCCTTTTATACTCCTATTCTTGCTCTTATTCCCCCTTGTCATTCTGAATGGGTAACTGAACCTCCCCCATACCTTAAAGATTATCATTGTTTATTTGCTATTTCTTTTTAACATGAGCCTTCCTCCAATCGAGGGCTAGTTCTGACAAGCAACATCAAAAGAACTGTGGGCAATAAAGAAGACTCATAATTGGGACTTAGTGGTTCTACCCTCTGGCAAAACTCCAATTGGATGCAAATGGATTTACAAGATAAAAACTCATTTTGACGGCTCTATTGAGTGGTATAAGGCTTGTCTGGTCGCAAGGCTACGCACAAGAATATGACACTGACTATAAAGATACGTTTGCTCCTATAGCCCACCTGACCTATATTTAAAGTTTGCTTGCTGTAGCAGCTGTCCGACATTGGCCTTTCTTTCAAATGGATGTTAAAAATACTTTTCTAAATGGTGATCTTGCCATAGAAGTTTATATGTGCCCACCCCTTGGAAAATCTCATTCTTCAAAATAGTTTGCCTCATCCGTCGTGGATTATATGGGCTTAAACAAGCTTCCCGTGCCTGGTTTGCCAAGTTCAGTTCCACTATTACATAGTTTAGTTTTCAGTGGAGTCCTCACAATTCTGCCTTGTTTACTCGATGAACTGACAATGGCATGGTTCTTCTCCTGCTTTATGTCGATGACATGATCATCATTGGGGACGACTCCACTGAGATTTCTGACTTACAAAAATATCTCAAAAGTTATTATGAGATGAATGACTTGGGTAACTTAAGCTACTTTATTGGTCTTGAAGTTATTTCTAATCCTGATGGATATTATCTTTTACAAGCGAAATATGCCTCTAACTTGATCTCTCACTTCGTGATTACTGATACTACTGTTGCATCCATTCCATTGGACATGAATGTTAAGCTGACTCCATCAGATGGTGCACTTCTTTCAGATCCTACCCTATATCGCCAGCTTGTGGGTAGTTTACTTTATCTTACTGTTAGTGATCCATACATTGCTTACACTATTCATGTCGTCAGTTCATTCATGTCAGCTCTTGGTACTGCTAACTTCATTGCTGTTCTCCTCATCCTTCCATATGTGAAAGGCACTCTGTTTCATGGTCTCCATTTCTTTTTCGACTTTCCATCCGTATTATCTAGTTACTCGGATGTAGATTGGGTTGGTGATCCTATCGATCGACGTTCTATTACTAGTTATTGTATCTTTTTGGGCAGCTCATTAATATCCTAGCGAAGCGAGAAAAAAATAGTCATATCTCGCTCTAGCATAGAATCTGAGTATCAAGCTCTTATTGATATGGGGGTTATACATGCTTCCGTACCATTCTGCATTGTAATAATCAAAGTGTGATCCAAATTGCGTACAATGATATTTTTCATGAGAGAACAAAACATATTGAAAATGATTGTCACTTCGTCCGTCAGCACCTGGTTCGAGGCACTCTTTAGCTTTCTTCTATTTCATCCGCCAATCAGACAACTCATATCTTCACTAAAGCTCATCTTCCGGGTCGCTTTCATGCTTTGGTTGACAAAATCAAGTTGATTTCTATGAACCCATCTTGAGTTTGAGGAAGGGTGTTAAAGAAACTAAATATTGTATTTAGCAATTAAGGAAATTAATATCTCGTGTTTTTAGTTGGTTCCTTTTGTGGTTGCACTTTCCTTTTGTATTCTAGACCTATGTGCACATATAGGTTACCATGTACACAAGTTCTCTACACAATAAACATATTCTATTCAGAAAATATCAATCAGAATCAAATAGCACTATCGATGTTGCTTAATTAGTGCTAGTTAATAATATGGTAACATTTGTGATTTTTAAGGACATATTAAAGGGAACGTATGCTCGTGATGCTTGCTTATAAATTGTGTTCCCAAACCATATATACATATATATATATATATATCAATAATTATATGATAACACTACTTATAACACTACTTTTGACACTGCCTACGTGGCAGGTGATATGGCACAAATGGCATTGTGATGTGGTGATGTGAGCTGAAAAAGGGGGGTGTTAAAACTAGTGTCACCATAAGGGAAAATGTCAAAAGTACATTTTTGACAACTATTTACCCACATGCATGATGTGATGTGGTTGTTGTTGTGAGTTGGTGAAAAGCAATTGTCACATTGATTAATTGTCAAAATGGACAAAAAATAATCTACATATGAAGAGCAAAAATCTCACAACATCATCTTTGTCTCGAAACTCGTAGGAAGAAGGTGAGCTCAAACTCCCGACAAAGGCAATAGAGGAATCTTGACAACTGTTATTACTTTCTCTGAGATTTGATTCCTCCATGGATCCTTTCATCAACATTGAGGTATGTATTTTCTGCTCAAAGAATCGAATATCATGTTTATACGTTGGTTTGCAAGGCTACAGACAACATTTCATCCATGGATGATTTGATTTCCATGTTTTATTTTTCTATGCCATGTTTGTATACATGTTAAGTTCATAGTATGTTAGTTTGTATTTCTCTGTATTTTGTTAAAAGTTGTTTTTGTTGTAATGTGATATGTACATCTTTTTGGGATGCCATTTCTGCCAATAAGGGCATCATTTGATTTTGTTGTGCATTTTGTCGTTCTCTTCGTTGAGTAGTTGTTAACCATTCATGTTTTGATTTTATTGTTGTCTTTGTAGTAAGATGAATCTGATCGAGATAATGTAGAGGTTTTCTCCATCACGAATGAACGCATGACATCTTTAGGGGCGGAAAAAGTGGTAATCTCAAGTGACACTTCATGGAGTGAGGAGGTTGGGTACAAGACAGACTTTGAAGTACTTGAGCTCAAAAGTGAAGATGAGCATACACATTCGAGTAATGTTCTCGATAAAGTAGAAGGTTCATTCGACTCGACTCCACCCCTAGAGGATGGGATGACATTCAAGTCTTTGGAATGTGCCAATGAGTATTACAACAAATACGCCTTTTTAGTCGGCTTCAGGACTAAGCTACGAGGAACGTATAGATGGCCGTAGGACAAGTATGGAATTGTATACTTGCCCGCACTAAAGAGGGTGAAATAGTGCATTGAGAAGATAGAAAAAGATTGATGAAATTGAGCACTCAGATGAACTGTCTTGCATGTGCAACAATGAAACTTCAAGATGACGGGTTTTGGCATTTTGTTTTTGAACATGGAGAAGAATCACCCTGTTTTTCCTAAGAGGTCGAGATTCTTTCATAGTCATAGAAACTTGAACGACCAAACAAAACACAAATTATTTGGGAACGATGAAGCATGGATTTCAGTTACGAAATCAGTAGCTTCTATGGCGAATGAGATGGAAGAAGGAATGGTTTCCCTTGGTTTCGGCATGAAGGACGCCCAAAACTATGTTGATAAGATGAGGCCTCTGAGACTTAAGGATGGGGATGTCGAGGCCTTACGGTCCTACTTTGCTCATAAATAAACTTAAAACTCCAATTTTTTCCATATTTTCAGTATCCACAAAAATGGTCGGCTCCAAAACATCCTTTGGGCCGATATGAGATCAAGAAGTGCATACACATACTTTGATGATGTCATATCCTTTCACTCCACTGACATGACTAATAGGTATGATTTGCCATTCGCTCCATTCATCTGAGTGAATCATCATGGCCAAATCGTGTTGCTTGGTTGTGGTATACTTTCCAATGAATCGGTCGATGATTATGTTTAGCTGTTTAGATCATAGCTTACCTGTATGAATGAGAAGGCACTTGTTGCAAGTATCACAGACCAATGTGCCTCTATAATCGTAGGTGTGAGGAGGTGTTTCCATCAAACGTCATCATTTTTGTTTATGACATATTATGCAAAAAGTGCCCGAGAAACTCGTTGGACGACTTAGGAAAGAATCACTAATAAAGGTTTTTAAACAGACCGTGTATGAAAGCTTTCTCCCAGAGGACTTTGAGCAAAGCTGAAAAAAATGATTATATACTTTTTGTTAGAAGATCATGTGTGGTTGAAATCATTATATTCGATTAGGGAAAAATAGATCCCAACTTACATGAAAGATCATTTCTGGGCCGGTATGTCGACCACGCAAAGGTTCGACAGTGTGAATGCCTTTTTTGGGCAAGTATTTCGATTCAAAGACATCTCTTCAACACTTCATAAGGCAATATGATTCTACATTTATAAGTAAGTTTGAAAACGAGCTCAACTCAGACTTTAATTCTAACCATTCCTCGTTAGATTCCTTCTCCTGTTGGTCATACGAGGAACATATATGATGGTTTTACATGAATGCCATATACACCAAGTTCCAAAATGAAATGAGGAAAAAAACTAAACTATCGAACTCTAGTGGTGTATACAGAAGGAATTTCTTTTGGGTTTTAGGTGATGGATATTACTATCCCGAAAGAGCTAGAAGGTCTATATATCCGCACATATGATGTGACATACTGGCAGATGGAGGCCACTCCATTTTTTGCATCTGTTGGTAGACTGAGCTAGCTCAAACCACATTTTTTATATATGACAAGATGAATTACTATTTTTTCACGTTATGAACTGTAATTTCTCTTGCAGGTTATTTCAAAGCCTAAGAATTTTGTTTTGTCATGCGTTGAGCATCTTGGATCATTTTGGGTGGACAATATTCAATATTCCCGATTGGTACATTTTCAATTGGTGGCAGAAGGACCTCATTCGATTTCTTGCACTTGAAAATGTAGCAATAAAATTGAAGGCCAAAATAATGTGTACTCAAGATGATCGTTTTAACTTCGTCAACCAGAGTTGTGCTAAAATAGCAGACCTTGGTGGCACCTCAAGCAAAAAGTTTAAAAGAGCAATAAAGGTTATTCAAATGCTGTAAGAAGAGCTTGCACAAACCGATGATGAAGAAGATGAGGCATATGGAAGTCAAACCCGGAAGGATCCTATTTTAAAATATGTATAATGGGTGTTTTGTGTAGGGAGGCCTCATTTTAAGAGAGTCAAGGGTGCATGCGAATAGCAGGACAAAAGCAAAGGGAAGTCGACAGTTGAGTCAAGCCATAATGGAAAGGGCAAGAACGTTTTTGAGCCTACTCGAAAACAAAAAAAGATGGGTCAGAAAGATGGGTCATATGGCCGCGGCGTAGCTACTGTTGCTTCTAGCATTGGCGTTGTTGCTGTCGTGCCGCCACAAACTCTGCAACCTGGTACAGGACATGTCCAAGTCGTTATTAGTGACCCAATTGCTGGTATAAAGACTCATTGGACATTCACAACTTAGCAATTCAGGGATTGTCCGTTCCAAGCCTTGCTCAGGAGGTTCTCTATAGGTTGATCAAACATGGTGGAGATACAATATTTTTAGTTGAAAAATAGTTCTATAATTATTGGTGTGATGGCAATCCATGAAATCCCCACGCATGCATGTACATGATGTGTGTCGCCACTCAATCAAATGTCAATGTTAATTGGCATTGGGTGGCAGTTCTCTAAAATAATTTGGATGCACGGGGATTTTCGGTTGAGAGGTGAAATTTGTATAAAGGCAAGCATGGATATGTTGTTTTTATCCAATTCGTATTCATATATATTCTAAATATTTGATATGTTGATCCATCTTATTAAATCCATGAGTGTTTAAATAGTTATATATTGATTTAATTGTTGACTATATCACTATGAATAATTTTTAAGTACATTAGGTGAAATGTATTGCTCTGATCAAATTAACCTTTGAGCCGACCCAACACGTACAACAAATTTGAACTTGAGCAGACAAACACATTTCATTTAATGTACTAAATAATTAATCATTACAATATTACGGATCGGTAGTGCTCAAATTATTTAAAATTTTGACCTGAGGCATACATAAAATTTGAGCACACCTCTGTAGATACAGTTTGACAAAAGAACCGATTCGGTAGAACATGGAGTCAACCAAGTAACGTAACTCACATGATTGTGCTACATCCGATGAGAGAGCATATGAAATGTTGATCAACCTTATTAAATCTATGCGTGTTTCAATAGATATATTGGTTTATTTATTGTTATGATTAATTTTATTGTTGCATAGTAAATTTCTATAGTAGATTTATTTTCTTAAAATAACTAACTAGACTTACTTAAGATATATCGAGATTACGAAAATACTAGTAGTAAATCAAGATTCTTTCCTTAATCTACACATTTATCTGATTCAATAAGTTGTATCTTTCTTTAATCTGTTATATAGAAATGAAGTAAGATAGGCCGGGTCTTGCTATGAATTGATACTTGAATAAGATTCAAGGTATGATATGAGAAATGAAGTAAGGTTATCATGTCCACAAAGTTGATTGTTTAACTAGTTAGAAATTCATAAATTGTTAAAATTGGCAATGTAATGGAGATAAATTTTCATTAAACTAAAGATGTTGGAAAATAAAAACTTAAAATGGTTATGATCTCAACCACAGAGTTGTTGAATACAGCAAAAGTGATTGAGTCCACTTAACAGTTCACTTTAGAAATGATTTTATAGGTTTGGATTAAAAGATTTGTATATATATGATCATTTTTTTGTATCACTTTTGGTTCAGTCAACTGTAAATTAAAATTTCTAGGACAAAATTCTTGATTAGTTGGGAAGATTGTAACATTCGAGAATATATAAACTTAACTAAGTGAATAATTAAGTATTTTCGGATTTAATTTTGGATTTAAGTATCTGAGGTAGGACCCACGTATTACGGATCAGAGATCATAAATTTTAATATTATTTTTATGCGTTGTGTACTTATTTGATGTATTATACGCTATTTCGACAAAAAATAACGTCAAGTAGAGTGTATACGGGGTGTTTGTGAGTTCTGCAGCGCGTTGGGAAATTTTCTCTAACTCTCGATAATTTTAGGTTTTTTTGGAATTTAATTTGGGTATAAATTGAAAAGATAACCGTGAAATTAAATAAAATAATAAATAAATTGGCGGGCGCCTAGTGATACACGGGGTCGAGGGTGACACGCCTAGGATGTACAATAGTGAGCACCCCGAGGTTGGTCGTTGGCTTGCGTGGAGAATTTATAGCCGCAAAAATACATAGGTGTATATGTATTTAAATATGTAATATAGTTTTTATATATAAATATAAATATAAATGGATCCTATAGTTTGAATTAAATAAAAACATACCTTGAATTCGCCTCGAGATACATGTAGCATATGTATCGAGAAAGAGAAATTGTTGAACGATTTGGTTGCTACTAGCGAGGCGTTACATGCCTCGAGATGCATCCAGTCCAATCTCAAGGAAAATCAACATATAGTAAAGCAAATACTAAAATATTTAGATTTGCCTTGAGATTCATGCGATACGAATCTCAAAGAAATCTTGTATTTATCCAAACAAGATACACCACCAAATTCAAAATTTGTTTTGAAACAAAGACCGACCTCGAGATAAGTACTACGTATCTCGAGGAAGATCAAAATTTTATATTATGAAAAATGGAACATTATATTTTTATCGAGATTTGAGTGACGCAAATCTCGAGGAAATCTAATATATTTATTGCAAACGAGTAGTAGCTTATTCCCCATTTTAATTTCTCACACAGAGTGAAACCAAGAGAGGATGGAGAGATCGAAATCAAGAGGAAGAGTGAGAGAGATTGTGTAAGACCGAGAGATTGCGAGGTGATGGAGACGAATCAAGATGAGTATTTGGTTGTGGCGTTGTTGTATGTTATTGGATTGTCGCATTGGCTATTGTGGTTAATTTTTTATTTCGAATCACAATTTGGATTCTAAATTGGGATTCAGACATCTGAGGAGTGGATTTAGAGGGATTTCGGGGTTTTCGGGTCGAGTAGGATTGATAAATATATAAAAAATTGAAAAAAAATATTTTTAAGCCTAGACAACGTAATTTTTAATTCCAAACAATAATTTTGAATCAAAAATGAAATTCGAGCACCGAAGAATTTATTTTGGAAGTATTTTAGGGGTTTCGGGACGCGATTGGATAACTTAAATTGCAAATAATTGAAAAAATAGTGAAGTTGTTGTGGAGGCTTACAAAATGTATTAATAAATTATAGGACCGTGATTGGAGCCCCGTATGGACTAGTTTACCGACTCGAAAAGCAAGGGATTTGCGATATTGCGTTTGTAAAGTCAAGTAAATATCATAGTAACCTTTACATGGTACGATTATAATTTCGTATAAATTGCATCGATAATTGATATTGCATTTTTGTCGTGCATGCATACTCGGATTGGCAGGATAAGGCAATTCGAGTCTATTTATAGTGTCTGCCTAACTATATTACTGGGTAGAACTATTTAGTATCTCCCGGACTGTGTGCACAGGGTATATTAAGCTATATGACCGTGTCTTATATTGTAGAACTTATTGTGTCTACCTGACTTTGTACAGGTTAGAACTATATTATGCTTGAGAGGCTAGAGTCAATGATATTTTGCATTACGTGATTATCATGAGATCACATTGAACCAGATCATACTTTGATAGACTCGAGGAACGAGACTGGTTTGGTTATTTTCCCCAAGCATGAATCCTTAGTATTGTTTACTTACCACTTTTGGAGAACGTTATCTGATTGTGGTCTGATAGATGGATTCAAAGTTGTATTTAAATTCCTTGGATTATATTCTTCAATTAATTTCTTAGATTATTATGAATTTGATTATTACAGGTATACTGGATAGTGTGGGATTTACTTATTTGACATTATCAAAATCTTATAATGACAGGTTTTAGCGGCTACAAGAGAAATGGAAAACTGTCTTACTGTATGCGACTTGCTTAGTTCTTTTCTTTATGTATGTATTAGTTTTTTAATATATTATATTGTATAATTGGGTTTATGGATTCGAGTGTGATTAGGATCTCCTTTGAAGTGACTGGAACGGTTTTAGAACGAATTGAAATAATTTTGTAATTAAGGTAATGCTAGTTTAAGAATTTTGATACTTTAAATCAAGTTAAAATGAATATATATTTTAGTTGATACTATATATACTTGAAATCCATCTTCTTATCCATTGTGCTAGCATCAGCTAACACCATGATATCGGTTGGGAAAATGTCAACCATAGCTCTCGCATCATAAGCTTTGTCTTTGTGTGACAACCACTACGGAAACCCTTTTTTTATTCTCCTTACTAGCGACAACTGTTATGGTATTATTTGTAACGAAAATAGATAATGACTCCCGTGACTACGGTTGTCATATCCCTTTGTGGCGTCGACCACTGAGGTCCCCAGTCTGTCGCTCTAGCAACTATTATTAGGGTAACATAGATGAATCATGGCTCCTGCAACAACAGTCACCATGTCCTCATGTAGCAACAACCAAAATGAATCTCCAATTTTCACGAGTTTCTTTTATTGATATGTACATTATTGTAACTTGTGGGGTAACCTTCACTCATTTGTTACTGATGGTCAACACGATTATAATGTTTTGGGGATATGGGTTATGACTCCCGCCACAATGATCGTTATACCTTTACGTGACATCAACCACTAAGGTTATAGAAAATCATACCCCCGGTCATCCCTTAGCTATCACTAAGTTTTCAGAATTTACTTATTTAAAAATATAGAAATCACCGAATTCATGTTCATCAGATCAGCACACTACCACTTTGTACAAACGCCCCAAACACTCTCTTAAAGCATACCCCTATAAATTCCATTATTTGTTATCATTCCCATTTTTAATTTCCATCGATGACCTCATCGTCGAACCCCTTTTTTATGATAAGTATTCCAACTTATTCATTTGTCGGAAGTCTATTAAGAGTTTTCAAAGTTGTACATACACCCATATATGCCCCAAGCTTAGGCAAGTCATTCATGCAATGCAAACCACCATTTATTTTTCACTTGTTAAGTCATCAACCTCAAGTGCTCTTGTATCTCACAACTTGTCGATACTCTCGACCTTTCTAGTCATTGCACCAACATGCTATACATTTTATATGCATTAGAGGTGGATCCTAATCTAGGATGCCTAATTTTAATCTTTTACCCATACTTGGTTCCATTTATATGAAGCTAACATGGCATTCTTTTATCATGGTTTGTCTTATTCGACAGGCCTATCATGTTTTAGTTCGCTCCTTAACTCCTTATCTGTCATGCATTCTACATGTAGTTGTTTTATAGTTAAACTTTTAAATTGGAATCCCTTATTGTAGTGACCTAGTTATCTAATGTCAAGTTAGGACTACTTATCACTAACTTACAGTACTATCCCTCATAATTTATTTATTTATTTATTTCGGTCAACCATGCTATCTCATACGAAGGAATTTAATATGTTCGAATAAGTTAAATGTAGGCATATAGTGATTATGAGATGATTATGTTACCTGCGATGATTTCTCCACTGTGTCCCACTTTACTTCAACAACTATGTGTGCTTTGTCCCTCATAGTTGGGGCCCGCTGCCCATAGAAGGCGTTCTAAACTTAGGGCATTTCTTTTGGAAATGGCCCGATTTCCACAATGAAAAAATATCAGTCGTGGTGTTTAAATTTTCTGCACCCGTTGCGTTGTTGATCCTGAGACACTCTGACTCGATCCTATCTGTTCCTCACTTTTAGTCTATATGCCATGTGTAGTCGAGGGTGCAGGAGTGTAAGTAGTGGTCCTTACAGAGGTCTATGGTGCCCTCGTTGTTGCAATAGCTTAAGCGTATCCATACGAATAACCTCTAGTTCTCCTCGTCTTGTTCAAGCTTCCATGATAGTTGCATTCAGATCTGTTCTTGTTGAAACTCAAATAACTACCCTTTGGTAAAGTTCGTGGTGGTGGCATGACCTCCATATCCCTACTGACCTTATATGCTGCCTCGTACTGCTCTTGCATAGGTCTCTAGCATATAGGATGCCACATGTGTCTTAAAGTGCTCATATAGTCTGTCAATGAACCCAATAACCCTCTCCTCCATGGTAGCTATATAATCTGGAGTAAAGTCTAACGACTCATTAAAATCTAATTCATACTTTAGCATTAGTTTGCCTCCTTACACTAAGTTTAAGAACTCGCGTCTCTTAGCATCTTTGACAACTTTCGAGAAATACTGAGCATAGTACAAGTCTTAAACCTTGACCAAGTCTCAATTGGTCTATTGGTTCTCTTCACCAACTTCCACGATTTGTAAGCTTTCCTTTCCAACAGATATGATGAAAGTAATACTATAGTAGAGTTATCAATTTTTAGAACTTCCTACCTCTTTTCCATGCATACAATCCAATTTTCGGCCTCTCTGGCTTCTATGTCCTCGTTGAAACGTGGTACGTCATACTTTATAAGTTATTTATGTATTTTAAGGATCCCAAATGTCTCTTCTTCTATTGGTAACACCATTGGTAACACTATTGATGCCATGAGATTTTCACCTTCCCCTGCCACTGACCGAGCTTTGTCATCTTCATCATTTCCTACCTCTTGAATGGGTCCCAAACCTGCTCGTACAACTGATGGTCGCATTTATGGATGTGTCTATAGTGCTTACTGTCATTTTATAACATCCATCAACTTCGTCATACGTCAATTATTTGTCACAGATAACTCTTCAAATGCCATACAATTACTCTTAGTCATCGCGCGTTCCAGTGCAGTAGAGATGCCCTCAAGTGCTGTGTGATGATTCTCAACCATCTCAGCCATCTGGCACTTTATTGAGTACGCCACTATCTATCGTCTCTATCTCTAACCTCCCCTAATCCATTGGAAGTCCCACTTTGAGTACTCATCGTGCATTGTGAGTAAACAAAGAAGTTAGTTCCAAGTTCAGGATTGAAGGCGAAATGAGAAATGATATATATAACGATGTAGATAATAATACACATCAAATAGTGTTATAAAATATCTTTTATTCACTTTCAACCCATCCCATCCTAGGATTAATTTATTGTGCACGATAAGTTAATGGTAGCCAAAGTCCCATACCAATGACTACATTAACTTAATTTCGCACTACAAAAAAATGGCGATTTAGAAACGAAATTAGCAACGAAATTGCGTTACGTTGCTAAAAAAATGGTTTGAGACGGAATTGAGACGGACTAATTCATAGACGGAAATAGAGACGGAATTGAGACGGAATTAAATTCCATCTCAAAAAAATGGTACAAACTTTCCCACCAAAACGTTAATTTTTTACAACAGTCCGTTACGCCTCGAGATTCGTGCATGCTTCCATCTCGATGATTCAAAAATGGGGACCGACACAACTCTCACCGAAATCTATCTCTCTCTCTCTCTTAACTCTCTTTCTGTCTCGCTCAACCCTAAACGCTATCTGCCTTCTCTCTCTAACCGGTCTCTACTCTCACCGTCACAGCTCTCTGCACCCGGTCATAATTCTCTCCATTCACCGCTCACCGATCTCCGCTCCCTCTCCGCTCTCTCTCCGATCCCCACTCTCTGCTCTCTCTCCGCTCACCGAACGATCTACCGCTCTCTGCCCTCTGCTCGATGTGTTGCTCGCAGCTCCCATCACCGCACTCTGCTCTCTCGCGTGCATAGGCCGATCTCTGTTCGTTCTCTCTCTCTCTCACCTCTCTCACCGCTCACCGAAGCTTCCCAGTTCTCCCTCTCTCACCGATGCTTCCTAGTTCTCCCTCTCTCACCGCTCTCTCTCTCTACAGTAATCTCTCTCCCCCCTAAACTTTCGGCGATCATTGCGATTAGGGTACATGCTAGCGGCTCTGCCGTCGCCGAGGCCTAAACTATTTGCCATCTTTGAGATTTTTTCAATCTGTGATCATTACCATAAAATTCTAGATTTTCCTTTGATGCTTTCTTTGGAATATATATTCCTTGTGAAGACCTGTTTGATTCTTTTTGTTTGGTTGGTTTCTCAATTGGTGTCTTCCTTTGATTTCTACTGATAGCTATCTCTATGCTCGACTAATTGTTTACATTCTTCAGTTTCGTTTTGTCTACTTACTACTGAATGTATAATTTTGAAAATGCATATTTTAAAGCATGAGTGGCCTAAGCAAGGTGGCAAAGCTTTGTTCCCGACTTGGTTTCAAATTTGCAAATACTAGTGAAACAATATGCGAAAATTGCATGGCAATACCGAAAGTAACTAGCATCTTTATTTCATTGATTTTGCATTGGTCTGCTTGTTAATTTGTTCCTTAAGCTTATTTTGGGCTCTTGACTCAGCTTCTTAGTGAAGAGGTTTTTGATTTTTCAAGAGGAGAAATGACACAACAAAAGATCAAAGAACTTAAGCAGTCGCTTAACAAGTAAATAAATGATGGATGTGCCTTTAATTGTGGTTGCATTTGAGTTATTTGCCTCTCGATATATGCAAACTACTTCTGTCAAGACTCAAGGCTGAGATTATTTCCTGATTGAAATTATTTCCTGCGGAGGTTAGTTATATTCTAAGATATGTTTGTGTTTGATAAGAAACCAACATTTTGACCCAACATGAGTTGAACACCCAACCTTGCCTGTTGGCAAGTGATTTTTCATTCATCTCACTAGAGAATAGAGATGATTTGGCTTTGATTATTGAAATATTCATGGTTTGCATCCTATTTGATAGTTGATATTGTGATTTATCAAACGGATATAGATGCTACTATGTACACTGTGTATTGCATATAAAATTCTTTGCCTGTTCCTGCAAAATACTATGTTTTAAGTTTTGCAACCAACAATACACCCTTTCTTTATCGGTTCCTGCAAATTCTTTACCGGTTCCTGCAAAATTCTTTACGGTGTTGAACTTGTTGAAAGTGCAATTTTATCTGGAGGAAAGCTTTGTGAGTACTTTTGGGGGTTTTCTCATTTTAGCTGTTCAATCTAACTATTGTTGATTTTGGTCGATTTGCACATATGGTTTGCTAGCTCTATTATGCACACGTTGCTTTCTACTTGCTGTCATCTGTATGTCTTTTAGGCCTTTTTTGGAGATGCTGTGATTGTATTTTATGTATAGCTTTTCACCTTTTCTGTATTTCACATACTATCCATAGGAGGCATCATTTTAATTATTTGTAGTTCAGTATCCATAAGATCTAAATTTTCTTTCCTTATTTAGATATATGTAGGTTTTTGTTGATTAATTATCTATCCCTGGACTGAAATCCTATCTCTATAAAATGTGATGATCACAATTGATATCAATTACACGTATTGAATCTTTGTTTTGGGTTCTTTTATAGTAAGTACTCTAGGTATGCACGATTTTCGTATAAGTATTTTAAAACAAAAAAATATGCTGGTAAATATCAAGCTTCGACTTGAAATGATGTTTGTCCATTCATGCTTTCTTAAAAATTGTGGCTTTTATTTCAGTGAATGAAAGCTCTCATTTGTTTCTTTTAAAAAGTATATTAAATTAAAACAAATAGAAAGCCAGTTCCTTAATCTTGATAAGATCCTTTCCGAAGGAAATATGCTATTGCACTGGTTTTGTGTTGAATATTATTCTTACTTCAATATTTTTATATTGTGGATCCTATTTGTTAAGGAAACTATTGTAGTTACAATAGTTACTATAGTTTCCTTAACACTTTCATTTGATATTGATGGCATCTTGTGATTATTGAGTAGGGTTAAGTGTAAGAAATGAAAATAACTACAATTCCCACGTGAAGCCATTTGGAACTTTTTTATTTTTTTAATGAATAAAAGTTGGTTTATTGAGATGCTTCCCAAACCTACATAAAGTTCATCAACTTGCATGTATGTTGATGGCATTTAAAACTAAATTCTTACTGCGATTGCTCCTAGACTCCATGCTTAAGCGTTTTCTTTCATTTGTTTCATATTCTATCTAAAGGTAATAATCAACTTTATTTTATTTTTTTTACTTATCTCTTCATTTTCTTTTTTATTGAATTAATTTCACCTCATCTAAAATCTTTGGATTATATAATATCTTTTATCCTTTCGAAATAATTACTTGACTTTCATGCTTTACTATAGGGTTCTTTCATGTTTTGTAATTTTTGGGAACCCCTAGTTTTAGGAGAAACTTTGCTAAGTATTTTGTAGGAAATTAAGAGTTAGAATTTTTTTCAGAATGCATTCATTGTAATAATGTGTTGAAGATCATGAACATCACTTGTCTCTAAAAAGAAATAGTTATTAATATTGAAGTACTTATGAAAATTGGTACTTGTCTTGTATCATTTATTTATCATACTTCCATTACACATTGTTTATCTTATTGAGTCTTTTATTTTAGTTTTCTTTACTTTTAATTTGTGTTCTATCTTTTGTTTCAGTTTACTTTAATTTCATTTTGTATAGTGTCTTCTTAATTTTTTGGAGCATCGAGGACAATTGACTCTTGTTTGTGTTAATCTAGAACTAAATTTCATGTCATTGTTTGGAGCGAGAGATAATTTGCTAATTAACACCATGTTCCTTCTAGATAATGATGAATTTCTTTTTCTTTATTACTTTATTTATGTTGTGTTTGGCACATACACTTGTGCTTGCGATGATACGTAGTTCTCCCATAATATTGTTTATATTCCTATTATTGTTTATATAATTTAGTGATTTTTTTCTTTTTGATCTTTTTTCAGGTGTTTTGTACGAAGTCAAGTATTTTTTGAAGCACAATCAACTTTATATAATCTCGGAACACTTCTTCATTTTTTTTTCATTTAGAACAATTTTTGCTTTTACTTTTGTAGAAAGATACGAAATAGAAACTTTTTAGATTGTTTTTGTTGTTTCGTATACAGTACATTGAGAAAAGATAATTTTAAGGATATGTTAAGTTTATATAAACTGTGCAATATCAATATATTATTTAGCTATGATTTGTATTATATATTGGCAGGTTAAATGTGCTTGGATTGAGACCTATATATATATATATATATTGAGACGGGTTGAGACCTAAACAAAGCAGAATTGAGACGGATTAGCAACGAAATTCAGAGATTCCATTGTTATTCCGTCTATCATTTTCGAGGAATAGATGCATGAATCAGCAACGGATCAGAGACGGAATTATTGTATTCCGTCTCTGATCTGTTGCTAATCAGAGACGGATCAGAGACGAAATATAATAATTTCGTCTCTGATCCGTTGCTAATCAGAGACGAATCAGAGACGGAATCCAATAATTCCATCACTGATCAGTTGCTAATCAGAGACGGATCAGAGACGAAATACAATAATTACGTCTCTGATCCGTTGCTAATCAGAGACGGATCAGAGACGGAATGCAATTACAATTGTACCCTTTAGAAGAATTTCCATTTCTGTTTCGTCTCTGTTCCATTTCTAAATTTCGTTTCTAATCCGTCTCTAATCAGCAACGGAAACACATTTTCGTTACTGATTGAATCAACGACGACGATTTTAGAGACGGAATAGATTCCGTCTCTGTTCCATTGCAGAATTGAATTAGAGACATAATTTATGCAAATTAGAGACGGAAATTTCCATTTTTGATCTGCTGTTTTTTTGTAGTGACGACTCGTAACTTTTAGATTATAATACCTGAGTTTCAAAACTAACAGTGGCTCTACCTCATACCCTTAATCAATTGTGAGTTATAATCCCAAGTCTTAGGACAGAACTACACTTTTTCCTTTAGCCCTAATTCCTAAAGTTATAACACCAATTATGATTTTTCCTAGGTACTAATGCCTAGCCTGGATATTGACTATGGTAATTCCCTACTATGTTTCTAGGTTAACTTAACCTACGCTCTGATACCAGCTGTGACGACCCAAGCCCCAATGGGCCTAGATTGCTCGGCCTAGACCATCGCCAAATCCCTCGAGATTACCCAGCAAGTTGTGCAATTGTGTAGTAAGCCTTAACCTGTAAAATAACTTCAACAACTATCTACAAATAGAAAACTAAGGTATTAAAATGCGAAAATGAGACTTTCCATGTTTATAAGGTGTGGAATAATTGGTAGATGGTCATTACAACTTTAACAACTAAGGTACTTCGATGACGAAGTGGTTGCGGCGACTATCGCGGACAATGAGCTACTTGAGGTATTGACTGTGGTATAAATATTAGGTAGAACTGTTAGCCAACCATTCTTTTAAATGCCGATATGTATTACATTAACGATTTACCTTTCTTTTGTTCAGCGTAATAGGCGGGCTTTGGACACGGAGTTAAGGTGGAAATTATTGCCACCGGAGTTGTGTACGTTAGAGTCTGCAAGGAAAATGGCGAGTGACGTCGTCAATTTCCTTTTGGGGAGGAGTTTCGGTCCCATGACCTCCACTACGACACCCACCACCGCTACCTGCGCAACCGACACATCAGCTCCTACCGAAGCATCCCGTAGACAGTCCCAGCACGATAGCACTTCTACACACTCCACCCCGCTAATGTACCACCCTGGTCGGTCGCTGCTCGCCCCCAAAGAGGATGCATGGCAAGGAATACTAATGAAGGAATGTCAAGAAGCCAAAGGAATGAAGGCACATGGACATCGACATTGCTATAGTTGCATCAATTTTTCTTGTATTGATGAACAATTAATTCATTGTTTTCTTGAATGGTTCTTGATCGGTTTTATATGTAGCACTAAACTTGAGAGAATGATGGATTATTTGGCATTGTTTCACTGTTTTCATTGGTCTTATAAAACTGTAGACAGACCTGTTTGTAGTGTTGCCTGATTTTTTGGATTGAATAGTTAATCATGTTCCATGTCCCTTTTTCAGTTTTCATAATCTAGTGTTAGTAAAGTACAGTTAGTTTACTTACAAACAATGAACTGTTGAGTTATTAAACTATGTTTGTTATGTTTGTGCATTTAAATTGTGGAAAATGTGCCATGAAATTGGTATAGGTCGTTCAGGACCAAAACCAAGATACAGGTCCCGGAACTGCACAGTCGCGATATCTTGCTACGTCTCGGCCATGTCCCTCCGACATACAGAGGACTGATGTAGTCCCCGAAACCTCCACTTATTTCAGCTTTTAATCAAGAGGAGTTTTCATGATTTTCAGTATGAGAACACCGAGATTAGTCGTTTTATTTCGGTTGGGACATGCCGAGAGTGCTGTCGACCCAAACATAGAGTACTTTCGGTTTTGTCACACCGGTATGTTTAGATGATTTTCGGTATTAGAATACTGAGAATTGTCATTTTATTTCGGTTAATTTCGGCCGAGAGGTATGCGTAGCTGACGGACTATCATTGCCGAGATGGGTTATTTGGGAGCAATAACCAAGCAAAACCCAATTACAACATCAATTTACAAACGAAAACACCGTAACAACATCACGAATGACTACCATAACATTGTATCCACCTCACTCTACAAACCATAACATAGTACGAACATCAATTTAGACATCATAAGATATTAACAACAAAGAGTCGATATAAACTCACTTTATATTATAGACAACACCACTTTACATCACTTTCCATTGTCAGAGTTCATAATATTTACAAGAAAATCGGTGGTTCGGCAAATATGAATGTCAAACTATGGAGAATCTAAATCTACCATGGATAGAGCTCCTTCTTCAGAAGGTACGACCGCCACGATTTCATGAATGACAATTCCATCACGCCATCCTTTAGCGCACTCCTCAACATATCGTTCCCACGCGGAATATAAGAATGGCTGCAGTGCATTAACAGTCAACTTCACCTGTTAAAGTTACAAGTACAAAAGATCACCGATTGTCACGTACCCGATTAAAGATGAGAAAAAAACCAATTCACGAAAAATCTACACACTTACCCTAACCCAATGGATATTCCTTTCATTAACCATGGCAATGATAAGTCTGCTATGTATTGATGCCGGTGGAGCACTACGTAGAGGAAGAAACGTCGAGGCACTGCCATGCGAGAGGTTGACTACAATGACTTTAAAGGCCGTTGATATTAGCAATCCCATGTTTGGAAGTGTCAACCATTCTTTGAAGGAGGCACCAACATGATTATCTGGACAATGCATGGAAGTCTTGACATTTTCGTAACTCGTTCCAAGTAGTTCCCGCCAATGGCTTTCATACCCGATTAACTCATCAAAATTCTTGTACAAACTTTCCTCCAACCGTCTACATCGGGAAGACCTGGCCCGAGGCTACACACTGATATCCACAATTTTCATTGCCTATCACATCGATAGTGCTATCAATAAATGGCAACCAAGCCAGTTCTATGCAGTGAGAGTAAGCCACATTAGATGCACTTTGGGTGTGTCGACTTATACGACGCCTTTTAGGACCCACTTTACTTTTTTTCTTCCTCGACCTAGAAGCCTCTTCCGTTGATAAAACTTACTCGAATCCGCTAGGTAATCTTGTCGTCGAAAATTCAAGCTTCATCGTGTTTTCTCTTTGAAGACCCCGGTGTCCTTCCATTTGTCTTTATCTTCGTAGGTGGCACCACTCTCGGTTTGGATGAAGGTCGACTAATCTCCCTTAGTTGCTGAATAATCCTGATGCGATCGTCCTCTTCAGTGCAAGCATGGAACTTTTGCACGACCCTTTCAATCTCATCGTGCACATTGTACCCAAACCGATCCACAGGATTCTCAGTTATCATACTCAACTTTCGCCAATACACATGAATGTCCTCGAGAGGGATGGGTGTCCCAGCAAATTTATGGAAATTTAGCTCGTGGGTACAAGGAAGGCCGTGTGTGGTACGTATCTCGCAACCACAACGAGTTGAATCATGTCCAACGTCCTCCCCACGTTCCAATTCATCTCGAATTAACTTAAGCCCCTCATTGAGAGACATAACCACGCAATCGGCGATATAACTCATCAATACATTCATGTTGGACCACATTCAAACTGAGCTCAAATGAAGCCTTGATGTTGTTGTGTTGAATCCTAAGGATGCCATCAACCACATTCAACAAAGTCTCAAAATTTTCCTGACTGTTGCCAAGATGTAGCTTCAGAGTAGAATGCGTAGACTCCACCCTCTGTGTTGTTGTTTCCCCAAAATGCATTATTCGATTTGTCCAAGCCGGTACGGATTTTTCCTTGTACTTCTTTATCCATGTGTTCTCCAAGTAATCAAGAAGACCTTTCACATTCCTGAACTCAGAACGCAAGTCATTCATCCTAACTTCAAATAAGGCCTTGACTTAGCATACATCACACTCGTCCACCTATCCATGAAACGAGTGAAGCCTTCGTTATCTCCAAACATCTTCTTAGTCTTTGCCAATACTACTTTGTTGATGTGCTAAGAGCAAAAAATGCGAGACGGTGATGGGAATACTACATTGATGGCACTAATAAGGCCTAAGTCCCGATCCGTCACAAACACGTTAAGTTTAGGCCACCCCTCCAGTATGGATCTGAAGTTCTCAAGTGCCCAAACATAAATTGCACGACTCTCTGAGGATATGAAAGCGAACCCAATGGAGAACGTCAAATGCGTTGAAGTGATGGCAACTATCTCCAACAAAGGCATCCGATACCTATTTGTTTTGTATGTGCAATCCATAAAAACTATCGATGAGAAACACCTTAGCAACTTGATTGAATCAGGATGTGCCCAAAACAAATCAGTGACGATATTCATATCGGGATGCTTCCTATGACACGACATACACTTATTCTTCTCCAATATGTGCAACAGTTGTTGCATTTGAGTCCTCCCACCCGCATCCTCAATTTAGACTTTTTGTCTTGCATTATATATTGTCTGCAATGTCGATACGTTTGTAACATCTCTTTGCTTCAACGTATTGAGGATGTCTCTTGGCTTCACATTACCCTTTGTCATCTGCAACACAACCTCCTGCTCCCCCTTATCCAATCTTCCGGCATATAAGTGGCCGACCAAGTTTTTCGGGGGCTCGTGATTGTGCCTCCCACATATGACAGTGACATACCACAAAGAGTCGACATTTTCCTTGATGTTAATAAGGAAATGGCATCCACATTTCTTCGTACCAGTTTGAGTCCTCCTCTTTTCCTCTTCTTCTTCATTTCTAGGTTTCGAAGCAATTTTTTCCACTTTCCCCTTCCCAACTCTTTGAGACATTCCCCTATAAGTACCAAACCTCTCGCACGCAAGTTTTACCTTTCCTCTATGCTTAATGCCCCCGGCATCAGAGTGCTTCGTCACTAACACAAACATGTTCTCTCGGCCTATCATTTGAAGCCATGAAATTGCCGCTTCTCTAGAGGGGAATGGCTTACAAGGTGTAAACGTATCCTTGTAGTCTTGAAATAAAGTAGAGACCAACATTACCTGCAATACAAACATTGTAACATTATGATCAACCGAAATGCACAGTTAATTCACCAAAAAATCCAATAAACCATGTTTTCGGTTGTACAGATCTGCAAATATATGCATAGTTTCGATCATGTGTAACCGAGACCTACAACATTGTCTCGGTCGTTCCATACCGAGATTATGCCTTCGTTTCGTTCACAACATGACATTAACTACGAAGAAGTCTCGGTTGATGTCGATCGAGATGTTTCTACAACTCTCGGTCCTGCGAGGCCGAATCATTCGCGCCCGTGCAAAAATCGACTGAAAATTTGAGAAACTGCATATATAACACATTAAATCTCAACAATTACCTCTTGTTCTACCTCCTCTTGCACCAATGCAGTACAATCTTCCATTTTATAGTGCGAACAAACTCGGATTGCTCGAATTTACCAATCCCTACGTTGACAAACCAAACCATCATTTTCTCAGTTTTGACCGAAAATATAGTTCCTACAAAGCATCATTAGGTTGGCAAATATTGTTACCTCGTTGTCGGATGATGTCAAGCCGCAACAATCGATACACGCTCGGCAAACACAATGTGGCTTTAGGTTTCACTTGTGATCAATGTTGTAGTGGGGTGCCCCAGTTTCACTCGCAAAATGGTTTGTGTGGTTTGAGTCACTATATATTAAGGGGCAAAATGGTCATTTCCATTTTAGCTGGGAGAATTACAAAATACATGGGTGCCTTCATGAAATGGTGGGGTGCCCATAGCGGCCTTCTATCTTAAATGTAGCCTACATTTTGGACATTGTGTAACAAACACCTAAACACCATTATTTTGGTAAAATAAGGACGTCATTAGATATATCCAACAAGAAAATAAAATTAAGAGTTATGCACATTCGGAATGGACACCTGGTTGTTGGTGTTTATTCAGTACATATCATCGATGCAAAGATGAATGAACACCAAAATGGGACATCCTAATATTTTTTTAAAATCAATACTACTCTTAAAATTTTGTTAACTACGAGTATCAGCAACAAGTTTATCGCAATACACAGAATACTATAATAGAAACTGCAGAAAATAGCATGCAGTAATAACAAGAACGTGGGGAGGTAAAATCAGAGAGTAAAAACATCACTAATGAACATAAATAATCGGTGACACAATATAGCTAACAAGCATACGTATGCGGAGCCTTGCTCAGGAAATTAATAATCCACTATATAAATAATAACATATATACAACCTCTCTAATGGACATCACTAATGAACATATCAATTAATTATCGTAATTGACCTAATTAATCTTCTTCAATTAGTCAATGTGAAATACTACCACCTACCTATACACTATATATTCTTTTAATTGATAAAGTTTGAATGAAAGAAACACAAGAAAAAAATACAGTAGATTTCATGCGCCAACTTAATAATATTTTTACGAGCCCAAAAACAGAAAAAACTACGTACTAAATAATCAATATTCTTAGATTCCTCTCGATTTCTATGAAATATATTTGAGTACGCAGTTTAGAAAATAATGTTAAAACCGATGGTGAACAATATTTAAGTTCCCTTTAATGCTAACTTACAATCGAAAAAATATTTACATATATATATCATTTTATATAGTCAAAAAGAGTTTGTCAACTACTCGAGTTGATGACTCCATTAATGTATGGGATCATTAACCAAACAACCCATTATGCATTCACACATGTAGGAATGCAAATGGGCTAGGGAGGGGAGGGGAGGGGATAGGATAGGGATGCAAATGGATAGGGAAATATCCACGAGTGATAAGGATTTTATCTTAACAGGTACAATATTGAGATTGTAAATGAAGATGGAGGTGGGGATGGGTACAAAATCTCAAACCCTTATAGGAATGGGTATGGGTATGGGTAATAAAATATATCCATAGGGATCCTCATGGGTAATCCCCACGAGTAATCCCCACGGAGATACCCATCTACCGTTATGGATCCCCACATATCAATTTATGCACCATATGATATTTATTATTTATATATACATACCATATGATATTTACATAAAAATATTACATAATATTACATAGTTTCCACTTCGAAATACTCATACATATAACAAAAAAATATCTTAATAAGATTTATAATTTTAATTTATTTGGTTAATTAATAACTATATGTTTTGTTTTGAATTGTTTGCAACTATATTTATATTTTCGAATTTTAACATCAAAATCATTGAAAAAATAGGATCAAATTAGAAAAATTGTAACATTTTATTTTATAGAATCATCATAATTTTTTGGGGGGCCTTAGTGCTATTGAATTTATATAAAGTTTATATTTATATATACATATTTTGAATTTGTATCTTATTGACATTACTGTTTTGTTTTTTGTATCATTACATTATTGTTTTATATGTATATTTGACACCTTACATGTTATAATTTTTTATGAGAATCCATGCGTACATCCTTAATGGGGAAATGAATGAGAAAAAGAATCTCCCACAAGGATTTTTCATCCTCGCAAAAATCCCTATGAAAATCTCTACGGGGATCCCTAATGGGGAATGAAACAGGTAAAACATTTTACCCATGGGAGTCGTATATGTTAGATTTATTATGGTAAATGTCTAGTGTATTGTATATGTGTAAACTACTAAGTCACTTCTGCTTGTGTATTCCTTATTTCATATGAGTGAGGACTCATCTCAAGATGCGTGTCAATGTGGGACCGAGTTAGAAAATGATGTGGTTAGTGTGTTTAAGCTTAGTGTAGCTTAAATAGTAGAATTAATGTGGCTATGGCTGATTTTATATGAAATATAACCTTAGTTAGAAAGATAAAACCTTAAAACGTAAGCCATATGATGTTCCTCGAGATATGTAAGGACACATCAAGAGACAAATAAAGTATGGATAGGTGTTAGTTAGGTAGGGTTAGGAGAGAGTTGTTCGTGAAATTATGTAAAGATAGAGGCCATTATATTAGTCTCAAGATACATGTGTACATAAAGATCAATGGTTATTAATCAACATTATTTTTATACATAAGATTGGATAGATCAAACCATGCAATTCATTTCATTTCTATAATTTAGAAGCTAAGAAAGGAGACTAAAACATTTGAGGAATTGAGGAGGGTTTTGAAATAAAAGGAATTGAGCATGGTTTTGGTATAAAGTTTATATATATATTTGGATTCCTTATTTCAAGCTTATAATGTAGATATGAAGAAGTTCTTAATCTAGTTTTGATATAAAAAAGATATGAATTTTTAAAATTGTAAGACCAAACTTGAAATTTTGTATGTTGTATTATGAATTAGCCTATATAATTTGGTCATGACTTGCTCATTTTAAATGAAAATGAATACAATCTAGTGGCATTTGAAAGATAACTCAAAGGGAAACAATTATGTACTACTAGAAACTTTGTAATTCTAATAATTTCAGGTCTAAAAGTGCTCTACAAATAGGTGATTAAATGCATTAAAAGATTTTTGAAACTAAATTTTTAAAAGGCATAACTCCCTAATTACTTATCCAAATGAGTTGATCTTTTAGTATGTTGTTATTTTGTATATTTACTTCCTTGAAACAAAACATCACATATTTTAGAACTATAGATTAAGAGAAATAACTTTTCTAAATCTGCTGGTTGAATTAAGTTCCAATTTGAGTTATTTTTGTTAGAATTGCAATATCGCTTTCGTTTTAAATCAAAATTTCACAAACCAAACCATTTCAAAAAGTTATGATAGAGATTAAACACTTTGTACCAAGGAAGATTTTGAGATTTGGACAATTACGTACCTAAAATTTCGCTACAATACTTGACTAAGATTTTAATATTGTTTAGTCTTAAGGGGTAATTTTGGGTTAAGGTTCCTTAACTCATTTCACCTGACCTAAACATAATTTATTTAGATTAATTTGGTATCAGGAACCTAGGGAAAAGTCTTAAAGGTTAGGATATGAGATTTGAGGTATTAGGAGGCCGGTAAAGCTAGGACTTTATATTGCTTGATGTGAATATATCCATTGATTGTTTTATTTGCATTTCATATCAACTTTATACTTATTTTTTGTAGTCTATATTGACTATTTCCAGGTTTGTAATCTCATATCATGAACTTATTTGACAATCCTAATTTGTTGAGCTTGACATTCATGATATTATAATGAATTGAATTACTTGGAATCTATCCACGTTCTTTATGTCATTTCTTGATGTTTAACACTCAATATAGCATAAATAACATGCTATTAGGAATTTTGAGTTTGTAAATGACTTTATGAACTAGAACTCTTTAGGAATTATGTTTCGTATCATAGCCAAGCCTTAGAATCCTTAACGAGTCAATTTCTTGAAATTATGAACTAGTTATATAATCCAGAGTCCATTGCACTATGTTAGAGTTAATCAGCATATGAGGTTGAAGTCCCTAGGGATGTCGGCACTCATTGCTAGGATGTGACATACGAGATTATAGTCCTTAGGGTTATTGATACATCAAGGTTAGAGTCCCTGGTGATACTAGGTTAAAGTCCAAAGTGATATTAGATTGTGCGATGTCACACACATCCTTTAGTGGCCTTAAAGGCTTCAATGACGCATGTCACAGCCGTCTGGATCTAGATCATAACTATTTAGCTTCATGTCAGTTTCACTTACTTAACTGTGGTATTTCTTAGCATATTTTTTGTACTAGTCTTTCTTTATTGAACTTATGCTTTTAAATGCCATTTAGTATTTTGGAAATGTAAATAAATATGCGAATGTGGAATACTTTTACTTTTTGTACTCACCGTCCTTTTTATGACTATGAGTGTAAAGCTGTTAGCGAGCAGGCCCAGTAAAAAGAAGATCAACGACTACCTCTGAGCCAGCTGCGTAGTTTTGCATCGACATTTTTTCGGTTTTGTTATTTTGCTTATTTTATAGTTATATTTTTTTCAACATTTTGGGGTTGTACATTGGGTCGAGCGTTTCGTTCCTCGACTTATAATGACCATCACACTGTTTATATTCACCACTCTATTATATAGATACATATGATTGTTGTTTCCTACTTTCAACATTTAAGAATTATTTATATTACTTCCGCATAATCTGTTAAGACTTTTGCTAAATCTCATAATAGTTTTAATTACTCTGAAATCTAATAATATGTTGACAAGTATATTACTTATCTTGAACGTGTATATCGAGGAGTAGATGATAGAATGGCTGACTAATACGTAGTTAAGCCCTACGTTGCTAGGACTTGGACTTAATCACTAGATTAGGCAAAGTGGTGCCCTAGATTAGGGAAGGGGACATCACAGTTGGTATCAAAGCATAGGCTTAGAGAACTTTATGGTTTAAGGCATAACGATACCAACACAGTTGCTATCGGAGCCAATGTGATCGATAAGTAAGACACAAACTTAAATAAAACACATATCTTAGATGTGGAACCAGATGATCTTTGCTTAGAAACCATTAGTCGGGAAATGAGAGAAAGCGAGATAGGGATTTCTTATATGTACATGTTAGTTTCTATATGTATATATAGATGCATTATCTACGTAGTTGCTAGTGTCACGAACTTGGTCAACTTGTAGAGCATGATGGAAAATCGATGGAAGATTAGAGATTGCAGCAACTCTAGTGCTACATAATATTCCATAACTGATCGCATAAATAGTAGAAAGTTAATGTTATACCATCCCCCATGCTCACACCATTCAGTACATCATTCGTGGTCCGACTTGTGAAGGACTTCGTCGGACTCAAGCAAGCCTACTTCGATGGAGTAAGGAACTTTGAGAAGATTGAAAAGTAGGTACTATCTTAGAAGAAACTTCATAGGACACTCAAAATCGAGGATATACTTCGAGCAAAGATCTCATCGTACACTCATGAGAGAGACGTCGATGCTTGGTGGCGTATGACAGTAGCTGCTCATAGATAGTTTGAGAAATGGGATGCGTTCAAGAAGAATAACTATTAGCAGTACATCGCATTCGTAGTAATGAAAAGGTTAAGGAATGAGTTCATGGAGTTCATACGAGGTACAGAGGAGTCTATGATGCAATATATGGACCGATATGATTATCAAAGGTAGTTCACAAAGGTCTCAGTGAGAAATGCCCAGTTAAGATAGGTGGAGTAGAGGTGCCTACAAACTTTTAGGCTATTCGACTTCTTATAGTTCAATGCGATTTTAAGGGTGAAGTGACTATTAACATACCACGCTCGTATTCACAGTCATGCTATTTGGGTTGACTAATGCCCCTGTAGTATTTATGGACTTGATGCAAAGAGTTCTAAGACCAGTTTTGGATCGTTTCGTGATAGTCTTCATCGATGATATTTTGATATATTCAAGGATATGATAGGATCACGGGCAGCACATCTAAGAGAAGTTGTAGAATTTGAGGGAACATTGATTGTACTCCAAATTCAATACAAGTGAATTTTGGCTTTTAAAGGTTCAATTTTTAGGGCATGTAGTTGGAACGACAGGGAAAGCAATGGATTCGACCAATATTTAGGTAATTATGGAGTTATTGGCACCGACATCAGTGACAAAGATCAAGAGTTTTCTAGGTTAAGAAGGGTACTACCACCTATTTGTGAAAGATTTCTCAAGAATCGCTTCCTCGATTACTAAATTGACATAGAACGATGTTATTTTTCAGTGGATAGAGGCTAGTGACTAGGCATTTGATGACTTGAAAAGATTGTTAACTAGTGCCCCAGTTTTAGTATTATTGGAGGCTAGAAACGGATTCTTGGTGTACATAGATGCTTCTCATATAGGTCTGGGCTGCATGTTAATGCAGGGCAATGGTACGGTAGCTTACGCCTCTAGACAGATAAAGATTCATTGGAAGAATTACCAACACATTATTTTGAGTTAGCAATAGTAGTGATTACATTGAAGACTTGGAGACCCATCTTGTATGGTGAGAGATTCACACTCTTTACTGATCACAAGAGTCTGAAGTATCCTTCCATACATAAGGAGCTGAACATGAGACAATGCAGATGTTTGGAATTTATGAAGGACTACAAATTTTCTATAGAATACTATCCAGGAAAAGCCAACATAGTCATTGAAGCATTGAGTTGGAGATCGACTATATATGCCAAGGTTGTCAGATGTCATATGACGTAAGAGTATGCTTTACTCAAGGCAACAATAATAATGAGTCGAACAGAGGTTCCTACTGATACTCAAGTGATGATTTGTGCTCAAATGAGTTTATAGACTATGTCTACACAAAGAATGTCAGAGGTTAAGAGCACTGACAAATTATTTATGAGTTTGAGTGAGTTCTCATAAAGTATAAAATGCACAAACTAGGTTGATACTTCAAATCAATGTTTGAGATACCGGGGCAGATTGTAGATACCTGAAGTGCCAGAGTTATGAGATGAGATTCTTACGAAACCACACCGTTCCCTATTAATTGTTCATCTAGGTGGGACCAAGATGCACTATCGCATGAAGAGACATTTTTAGCAGCCTGGGATGAAAGCAGATGTGTCTGAGTCATTAGGAACTGTGGGATCAGTCAGTAAGTGAAGGTTGAGTATAGCAGACCTGGAGGGCTGCTACAACCTCTTCCTATCCGACATTTGAATTAGGAAGACGTATCTATGGATTTTGTGAGGGGATTTTCGAAGACCGCCAGTAGACATGATTCAATATAGGTGATCGTTGACAGACTAATGAAGTCTGCTTATTTTCTATCAGTAGTTGCGCATTGTACTTTTGATCAGCTGAATATACTATTCGAAAGAGAGATTATTAGATTGCATGGAGTACCATTGACTATCACTTCTAAAAGATATGCGAGGTATACGTCTAGGATGCGATGAAGTATGTAGGAGCAGTATGGTACGCGCCTACAATTCAGCATGACTTTTCATCCTCATACTGATAGGCAGATTAAGAGATTGATTCATGTCCTCAAGGATATGTTACAGGCTTATGTGTTGAAGTTTGGCGGGAAAACTATATGATGGACAAGTTTATGTACCACTTCGAGTAGGTACTAATCCTAACTTAAATCTTATTTTTGAGGATGAAATTCCCATTAGTTTGGAAGCTTTGTGACAACCCAGATGTCTAATCTCATTTATTATCTATCATCAGGATTACAGACCCGTGACGTGGAACTCAAACCTTGATATGTGTATTGACTGAGGTGAGATGGCTAGAGTATATGTTAGATTTTTCGTGGTGTATGCCTAGTGTATTATATATGTGTAGACTACTAAGTTGCTCCTACTTATATATAAGTGTTAGGGACACGCCTCGAGAGGTGTACTGATGTAATACTGAGGTAAATAGTAATGTGATAAGTTATTTTAAGCTTAGTGTAGCTTAAATAGAAGAATTAATATAGCTAAGTTGATTTTATATTAAATGTAACCTAAGTTAGCAAGATAAAAAATAGCCATATGAAGTTCCTCTAGATATATAACAACACATCAAAAGACCAATAGAGTATGGATTGGTGCTAGGTAGAGTTAGTGAGGACTTAGTGGAATGGTGTCAAGATGTAGGCAATTGGATTATTCTTGAGATACGTGTGAACATAAAAATCAATAGTCATTAATCAACCTTATCTTTATGTATAAGATTGGATAGATCAACCCTTGCAATTCATTTCATTTCTATAAATTAGAAGCTAAGGAAGTTAGAGAAGAAGAAATCAGAGGAATTAAGGAGGGTTTTGGCTGAAAAATTCAAGAAGATCAAGGAGAGTTTAAGTTTAAATCAAAGTGTTATCAACCCTAGTTACACATCTCTCTATTTCAAGTTGAAACCAGTATTGGTTTTTGGCCATTTTCAAAGGGTAGATGGCTAAGTATTTGCAATGGTTTATACATTTAGATTCCTCATTTCAAGTTGATAATCTAGAAATTATGAAGTTCTTAATTTGGTCTTGAAATAAAAAAGATATAAATTTTTTAATTTGTACAAGCAAAATTGAAATTATGTATGTTATATTATGAACCAGCCTATATAATTTGTTCATAACTTGTTCATTTTAAATGAAAATGAACCTAATTTGGTGGCATTTGAAAGGTAACTCAAACAGGAACAACTTTGTCCTACTGGAATTTTGTAATTCAAATGCTTACATGTCCAAAAGTGCTTTATATATAAGTGATTGAATGTATTATGAGATTTTTGAAACTAAAATTTTAAAAGGCATAACTCCTTAGGTACTTATCCAAATGAGCTGATCTTTTAGTATGTCGTTATTGGATATATTTGCTACCTTACCAAAAATCACGAATTTTGAAACTATAGAATACAACAACAACAACAACAACATAGCCTCAGTCCCAAGTTAACTGGGGTCGGCTACATGGATCAAACTTTTCCATTCTGCTTGATTAAGTGCAATTAATGGTGAGCTTTTCAAACCATTCAAGTCCCTCCTAATTAATGCATTTCATGTTAACTTTGGTCTGCCCCTACCTTATCGAATTTCTACAGTTTCTATAGAGTCAAGTTTTCTAGTTGGGGCATTTGTACGCTGTCTTTGTAGGCGACCAAACCATCGCAACCGCCCTTCCCTAATCTTTGTATCAATTGGTGCTACTTCTATTAGTCTTTGAATTTCTATATTTCTTATTCTATTTTTACGAGTTTTACCACACATCCACCTAAGCATCCTCATTTCTGCTATGTTCATTTTATGTAATTGTTGTTGCTTTACCGCCCAACATTCGTTTCCATAGAGCATAGCTGGCCTAACTGCGGTCCTATAAAAATTCCCTTTTAACTTAATAGGAACATTTCAATCATAAATCACCCATGTTGCACTACGCCATTTCTTCCATCCAGCTTGAATTCTGTGTGTGACATCATTCTCAATGTTACCATCATTTTGTATGATTGATCCTAGGTATCTAAAGTGGTTTACCTTAGAAACTTCTACTTCTCCTAATTTTATCAATCCGTCATCTCGATGCCTAGTGTTTCTAAACTCACAGTGCATGTATTCGGTATTTGTCCTACTCAAATTAAAGCCTTTAGATTCTAATAATATCATATGGAAATAGCATACACCATGGTATATCCTCTTGAATATGTCAAGTTAGTTCATCCATAACTAAAATAAATAGATATGGGCTTAAAGCCAATCCTTGATGTAGTCTTATCGTAATGGGAAACTCTTTCATAGCTCATCTAAATGTCTTTATACCTATTACTACTTCATCATACATATCCTTCCTAGTGTCTATGTATCAGCATGCACTCTTTTTCTTTCTAGAACCCACCAAAGAACATATCTAGGGACCCTATTGTATGCTTTTTCTAAATTTACGAATGCCATATGAAGATCTTTTTTCTTTTCTCTATATTTTTCTAACAGTTGTCTTACAAGAAAAATCGCTTCCATAGTTCGAAACAATAAATTGGGAGAAATAAATTTTCCAAGTCTGTTGGTCAGATTAGGTTCCAAATTGAGCTATTTTTAGTAGAATTATGATATCTCTTTTGTTTTAAATCAGAATTTTGCAAACTAAGACTTTTTGGAAAGCTAGGATAGAGACCAAAAACTTTGTACCAAAGGAGGATTTTGCAATTTGGACAACTTCATGCCCGAAATTGCACTGTTGTACTTGACTAAAATCTTAATGTGGTTTAGTCTAAATGGGTAGTTTTGGGTTAAGATTCCTAAACTCATTTGATCTGACCTAAACCTAATTTACCTGGATTAATTTGATATTAATAACATAGGGAAGTGCTTCAAGGGTTCAGATACAAGATTTGGGATATTAGGAGGCTGGTAAAGCTGGGACTTTATAAACTATTTGACATTAGTATACCCATTGATTATTTTATTTGCATTTCATATCCACTTTATGCTTGTTTGTTGCAGTCTATATTGACTTTGTCCAGCGTTGTACTCTCATATCATGTATTTATTTGACACCCCTCATTTGTTGAGCTTGACTTTCATGATATTATGATGAATTGAACTCCTTTGAATCTGTGCATGTTGTTATGCCATTTCTTGTTGTTTCATAGTGAATATAGTGTAAATAGTATGCTAGTAGGAATTATGAGTTTGTGAATGACTTTATGGCCTAAAACTCTTTGAGAATTGTGCTTTGTGGCATAACCAAACCTTGAAATCCTTATGAGTCAATTTCTTGGAATTATAAAGTAGTTAAGAGTCCATTGCACTATGTTAGAGTTGATCGTCACTCAGGGTTAGAGTCCTTGGGGATGTTGACACTCGCCACTATGACACGCACACGAGGATAGAGTTCCCGAGGTTGTCGATACATTAAGTTTATAGTTCTTGGTGACAGTGGGGTTAGAGTCCCTAGTGATATTAAACTATATGATGTCACACATGTCCTTTAGTGGCCTTAAAATCTTAAATGACGCATGTCACAGCTGACCATATCTAGATCATAACTATTTAGCTTCGTGTCAGTTTAACTTGCTTAACCATGATATTTCTTAGTATATTTTTGGTACTAGTATTTCTTTATTGAACTTATGCTTTTAAGTACCATTTAGCCTTTTGGAAATGTAAATAAATATGTCAATGTGGATTAATGTTAGTTTTTGTACTCAACATCATTTTTATGACAATGGGAGCAGAGCCGTCAACGAGTAGGCCAGACAAAGAGAAGATTGATGATTTCATTTGATCCAACGGCGTAATTCTGTATTGACATTTAGTAGGTTTTGATATTTTGTGTATTATACAGTTATGCCTTTGGCTGCATTTTAGGGCTATATATTGGGTCGAACGTTTAGTTCACCCTACTTATGATGACTATCACACTTTTTATACTCGCCATTATATTATATATATGCATTTGATCATTGTTTCCTACTTAGCACACTTAGGATTCACTTATATTGCTTTTGCATAATTTGTTAAGACTTTTACTAAACTTTACAAACTCTTAGAAAGTTCTCATTACGCCATAATCTAGTTATATGTTAACATGTGTATTACTTATCCTGAGCACGTATATCCTGGAGTATAGGATAGAAAGGCTAACTAATACATAGTTAAGTCCTACGTCACTAGGACTTTGTCTTAATTATGAAATTAGGCCTAATGGTGCCCAAGATTAGGGAAGGGCATAGTTACTCATAAAGTAACATGCTTTTCAAATCATATTTGCCACTATGTATTAAATCAAGAATTTCAAAAGATATTTGAACGGATTTGTGTTATTTTCTTGTGATTTTTTTAGTGCAAATATCTCACACTTAGTATCATGATCAATTTTAAAATTAGTAATTAGGCCTAAGTTATGCATATTTCTAATGCAACGAAAATTAACATGGCCTAATCTACCATGCCATAATGAATATGAATCAACAATTGAAGAACATGAGTCAACAATATAAGAAGAACAATTCACTATTATGGCATTCAACTTAATCATACCATTACATAAGTATCTTTTTCCAATAGGAACACCTCCCTTGGATGAGATAAACCTATCAAAAAAGACTGAAAACTTTCTTACTAAGGAGGTCATCAATACAAGCATATTTTTAGTATATAATAAACATTAATCAAATGTAAAACTTTTCCCGAAGTAAGATTGATATCCACCGTTCCTTTACCAACCACCTTGGTGCAATTGTTGTTCGTTATGGGCACTTCTTCACTAGTGGCAAGATTTCCGTATATTTTTATAAGACTGTGGTCCTTGCAAATGTGTATGGTCGCACCAGTATCCAGCCACGACCCGACTTCTTTTTCAATCGAATTGGCTTGGCAAACCATTCTTATGAGTTTAATTTATCCACATTGTGAATTTCCTTGACCACTTCCTTATTCTACAAGAATTTCTTTTTGGAATGACAATCTCATACACAATGTCCTAATTTGTCTTAATAGTGACACTTCCCTTTTTTACTTGAAGTGTTTTCATAGGAATTTCTTTTGAATCTTGAATCGTTCTTGGCCTTAAATTTCTTGGAATAGTGATATTCGATTAAATGTGCCTTTATCGGATTCAAAATTAATGGCATCTCTAATACACACTCTCTATCTATTTCTCTCTCTCTTGAGAGTTTTTTTCTCAATTCAAAAATGTCGTTGGAGGGATTCAATAGTATAAATCTTCTCCTCATGAATGAGTTTCTTCTTGTAATTATTTCAATTTGTAGGTAACTTGAAAATAATCACACCAATTTGAAATTCCTCTTCGAGAGAGATTCCAATCATTTTAAGATCACCAACAAACACTTGAAAGTCATGAACTTGAGTAAGTAGAAATTTGTTATTAGTCATCTTAAAATCCAGACAATTCAAAATTAAAAACTTATAATTGCTAGACTCATCAATACAGTATTTTATGTCTAGTGCGGTCTACAACTCCTTTGATGACTCGATGGTTCGATGCGTCGCATAGTAAGTACCGTTAGGATCGCGATCAAAGGGACATGACATGGGTCAGGTAGACCGGGGTCAGGGCCCGAGAACCGGAGAGAGACAGACAGGAAGACTGGATAGCCGTAGATGTCACCGATGTGGGCAGAGGGGACACTCGAAGGCTGACTATTGGACACCACCATCGCCACGGCGAGGGTCAGACCAGGCCAGAGATAAAGCGCGTGCGTTAGCACAGCCAGATAGCAGGGCGACTAGGCAGCTTATTAAAGGTACATTACTTATATTTGGTCGCCACATGCATGTTATGTTTGATTCTGGTAGTACTTTATCGTTTCTTATTGGACGTATTGTTGGATTGTTAGGGTCAGTTACACAGACACTAGAGCCACATCTTGTCCTCAATACGGCTGCTAGGGATAAGATATACCCTAATCGAATATGTCGAGACCTGATGATAGAGGTGGAGGGGCATCAGCTACCGTCCGATCTTCAAGTATTGAAGTACTTAGAGTTTGACACACTGCTCGGGGTGGATTGGTTAGCATCCTATCATGCACGAATAGATTGTTACCGCAAGAGGATAGAGTTTCATATTCCTGGAATACCGGAGTTCGAATTATTTGGATCGACAACTAACTTACCCATCACGAGAGGCCGACTAGCTACATTGCAGAAGATGGAGGCGTTTGCGGTGATAGTTGAGCCGGAGGTTCGAATGGAGGTTTGAGTTGAAGACGTTCCGGTGGATCAGGATTTTGTTACTGTATTTCCTGATGATTTACTTGGATTGCCACCGCTATGAGCTGTTGAGTTCATAATCGAGTTGATACCAGGGACGCAGCCGATTGCCAGTCGACCTTACCGGATGGCACCAGCGGAGCAAGAGGAGGTGAGATGACAGTTGGATGAGCTGTTGGAGAAGGGTTTCATTCACCCTAGTATGTCACCTTGGGGAGCTTCAGTATTGTTTGTGAAGAAGAAGGATGGTACGATGAGGATGTGCATCGACTATAGGAAGTTGAATTAGGTAACTGTGAGGAACCGTTACCCACTTCCTAGGATTGATGATCAGTTTGATCAGCTGACGGGTGCCTGATTCTTCTCAAAAATTGACCTTCGCTCAGGTTATCACCAGTTGAGGATTTGAGAAGAGGATATCCAGAAAACTGCTTTTAGCACGAGATACAGGTTATTTGAGTTCACAATCATGCCATTTGGGCTGACGAACTCTCCGACAATTTTCGTGGATCTGGTGCACAGGGTTACGAGGCCGTATTTGGATAGATTCGTCATAGTATTCATCAACGATATCTTGATCTATAGCAGGACTCGTAAAGATCATGAGGGACATCTCCGAGCCGTTTTGACGACACTGAGGGAGCACCGATTGTACTCCAAGTTTAGCAAGTGTGACTTTTGGCTAATTGCGGTGAGATTCTTAGGCCATGTCAGCAGTGAGCAGGGTATCTAAGTGGATTCATAAAAGATTAGGGCAATCATTAATTGGAAGACGCTTGAGTCTGTGGCTGATATACGAAGTTTCCTTGGACTAGCCGAATACTATCGGCGATTTGTGCATGATTTTTCCTCAATTGCAGCGTCGATGACGAAACTGACTAAGAAATACGTCAGATTTGACTGGTCAGAGGAGTGTGAGCAGGTTTTTTGTGAATTGAAACGGAGGTTGACATCTGCACCGGTATTGGCATTGCCGGAGCCAGGCAAAACCTTGATAGTATATACAGATACGTTGGGCATTGATCTTGGATGTGTGTTGATGCAAGATGGTAAACCAGTTGCCTATCTTTCCAGACGGTTGAGACCCCACGAGGGGAATTATCCGGTGCACGACCTGGAGCTTGCGTCGGTCGTCTTTGCACTGAAAGCTTGGAGGCACTATCTCTATAGAGAGTGATTTGTGTTGTATACAGATCACCAGAGTTTACGTTACATCTTCACTCAAAGGGATCTGAATATGCGCCAAAGGAGATGGCTGGAGTTGTTAAAGGACTACGACTTCGCTATTGAGTATCGACCTGGTAAGGCAAACATCGTATCAGACATATTGAGTAGGAGCGGACTCGATAGTCAGATTGTTTTGCACCAGATGACACATGAGCATGGTTTATTACAGGTAGCATCAGTTATGTGCATGGCTGAGTTTTCGATTATGGTGGAACAACACATTTGTTGTCAGTTGAGGATACCGACCGTATCGATTAAACGGGTTGCTGAGGGTTAGAGGGCTGATGGGCTCTATGAGCGGGCCAGTGGTCTGTCACGGAATCTGAAATGCACTGATTGGGTAGAAACCACAAATCAGTGTTTGAGATACCGAGGGAGATTGTGGATACCTGCGGATCAGGAGATACGAAACGAGATTCTAGAGGAGGCACACCGGTCTCGTTACACAGTTCATCCTGGTCGAACTAAGATGTATCATGATGTAAAGCGACTATTCTGGTAGCTAGGGATGAAGGCTGACGTAGGTGCGTACGTTAGTAGTTGTCACATTTGCCAACAGGTGAATGTAGAGCATAAGCGACCTGGTGGATTATTACATCCGTTGCCCGTTCCACAGTGGAAATGGGAACATATCACATGGATTTCGTTAGTAGGCTACCGCAGACATCAAGACGTCACGATGCAGTTTGGGTAATGATTGATAGACTGACGAAGTCGATCCTTTCATTTTAATCTCGATGAAATACACATTTCCCCAGCCGAGCATATTATTTGAGCGATAGATTATTAGACTTCATGGGGTGCCAATTTCCATCGTGTCAGACAGAGATCCTAGATTGACCTCGAGACTATGGGAGGCAATGCAGGAACAATTTGGCACCAGGTTGCAGTTTAGTATGGCTTATCATCCTCAGACCGACGGACAGTCAGAGCGACTAATCCAGATTTTGGAGGATATGCTTAGGGCATGCATATTACGGTTTGGGGGTTCGTGGGAGGATTATTTGCCTTTGTGTGAGTTTGCATACAATAACAGCTATCGGGCGAATATTGGTATGCCACCATTTGAGGCACTGTATGGAAGGCCCTGTAGATCACCTGTTTGTTGGGTAGAGCCAGAAGATACAGTGACAGTAGGACCCGAGAAAGTTGTCGATCACACAGAGAAAATTTGACAAATTCGTAAGAAAATACGAGTTGCATGAGATCGACAGAAGAAATACGCAGATAGGTATCGCGAGGGTCTGAGCTATGACGAGGGCGATATGGTGTATGTGAAGGTTTCTCCTTGGAAAGGTCAACAAAGATTTGGCATTAAAGGAAAGTTGGCACCGAGATACATTGGGCCGTACCGGATTGCACAGAGAGTAGGCACTGTTGCATATCAGTTGGATTTACCTGCCGAGTTAGTTGGGGTTCATCCGACATTTCACAATTCCATGTTAAGACTCGCTAGGTCAGGGCCGAGACCGAAGATTGAGTTGAGATAGGTAGAGATACAGCTTCACGTGACCTATGAGGAGAGACCGATAGAGATCGTTGACCGTCGAGTACAGATTCTCCAGAATAGGGAACTCGCAAAGGTCCTGGTTCGTTGGCAGCATCAAAGGACGAAGGGACTCACCTGGGAGCTTGAGTCGACGATGAGGAAGCAACACCCTCAGCTATTCTCTGGTATGAGACTTTAGCTACAGTTAAATTTCGGGACAAAATTTTAGTTAGTTAGGAAGAACTGTAACGGCCCATTTTATAAATTTCTCTTCAATTTACAGACGGGGATGCCTGCTCGGATCTACGTGGACGCCGCGGTAGGCTAAGACACACGGTGACTTAAGTATGGTAGTTATGGTGTGTTGGTTGCTTATTTGCAGTGTAAATTTATCGAAATACATCGCATGTGTGCATATTGCATGAAAATACGTACGAGATTGTGTGAACTGTATTCGCCTCGATATGTGTGTCGACGCAGGTATCGGGTAAATGACGGGACCGAATATTAGGTTGGGGAAAGTAAAACACACAAATTAAATAAAAAATGGCCAAATAACTAATATGGAATGGGTATTCGGCGCCTAGTGACTCAGTGGTACGCGTATATCGTGGTTCGGACTCGAAATCGGGCGTCGAAACACCCAAAAAATGGGTAAGTGTCCCAGCTGTGTCACACTGTGGTGTCAAGGACACAAAGTCAACATCCCAATATTTATCTACATACTCCATCACCTTTTCTCTTACCTCACACACACCCACTCTCACAACCATACACACCCCACACACACCAGGGACGCCGAGAGGAAGAAGAAGAAAGGGAGAGGAGGAGGAGAAGAAGGCCGAGAGGGAGAGGAGAAAGTGGAAACGCATGATCGAGGTGAGTCCTCGTTGTTCTTGTGGGTTTCGGTGGTTGGCCATGGTGGTCGGGACAAGGGTTCGGCCATGGAGGCTGAACCGGGTCGCGGTGGTGATGGCAGGGGTGTCTCCCCTGCAATCGAATCCACTGGGGGTTGGAGTGGAGAGCAACCCCAACCCCAAACCCCAAATCACAAAAAATGAATGGTCGAACCAGTGAAAACTGCTTCAATCAGAGGATGAAGATGCACACGCGCTCGAGTGTGCGCTCGTGTTCATCCCCCTCTCGGGCTAGGGTCGGGTCCAACCCGGTTGGGTCGACCCGACCCAAACCAAATTTCAATTAGAAAAACAGAAAAAAGAAAAAGAAAAAAAGAGAAGAATTATTTGGAAGATTCTGAAAAAAATATATTTCCATAAAATAAATAGAAATTTATGAATTTATATGAAAAATAATATATTTGGATATTTCGGACGCGACTTTTTGCTGTGTTTTGCCTCGAAAAGTGCAAAATAGGCAATTTGGCATAAAATTTTAGAAATTTGTTGAAAATTGTCATGCTAAATTAAATTATTGATAAATGGACATAGGTTGACACGGGTGATCAATTGGCGACCAAGGACCAAGTGGACTTGGACCCGGGGATTGATTACGGGGTAGGAGAGCGTGTTGTAAGGTTTGTAAAACCCAAAGGGAAAACTCTCGAGTATTTATTTTGTTTCGTATTTCAATCATTTCCAGTATTCCTTGTGCTTTTAATTACATTCATATCTTGTCATTGTTTGCACGGTTAGTTAGTTACTCCCACTGGGTTTTCCGTTGTGTGTCTATTTATTCTAGACCATAGCATGTGTATTAGGAGTACTCAGTGGATAACGACCCGAGGGAACTATTACATGTGTATGTGTGTCGTAGGTCTACGCCGGCCACCAAGAGGGATCAGGTGGTAGCTAGTTGGGTGTGCCCACTGGTGGGATCTTGGAAGGAAATCCAGAAGTATGGTTTAGTCTGACTGGAACAGACACACACATTTGCACTTTATTGTTATTTACGCATGCGATGCCCTACTTACAGTTGCCTGTTTACATTTCGCATGTTTATTTAACAGTATAAATTGAATTCCATTTGCTTATTTGAATGCTAAGAGGAGTTCCTTGGGATTTTACTAACTGTACTCATCATCCATTTTCTTTTGTGATGATTGAGTGCAGATCTTAATATAAGTAAGGGCAAGGGGATCTTACGTGACCACCTCTGACTGCCTACCGTTGAGAATTACTAGTACGTGTGTTTTTATTTTGATATTTTGACTCACCCCTCGGGTGAAATAATAAATCCTTAAGCGCTCTGTCCCGGCGACATCCAGAGAGAACTGAAGCAGATGTTGAAACCTCTCCATATACTGCATCAAGGTCCGACTACCCTCTCTCAAGGCTAGGAGCTCCTCCCTCAGCCTCAACCTAACCTCCATAGGTATGTATTGATCGTAGAATAGCTCCCTAAACTCATCCCATATCGTCGGTTGCGGATGAGTATCCATATATGTCGTCCACCAGACTGCCGCATGCCCTCTCAAACAGGCTCCCGAAAGTCGTGCCTGTACTGTCTCATCATTCCTCATCAGCTTATGGAAACGCTGATGAGATACTATCCATTTCCCTGCAGCCTCGGGGTCACCACCTCCATAAAAGGATCCAGGCTGGAACTTTAAAAACTCCCTCAATAGTTTCACCTCTAGTGCCAGGACGAATGCTGATGTAGTAGGAGTATCAGCATTGGGGGTGGCAGTAACCTGGTACGTCATCGTGGGTGGAGGCGTAAGAGTCGACGTCTCCAAAGGAACAACGACTGTGGTAGTTGTCTTTGTAGGTGCCTCTACCGCTACCCCCTGAACTGGCGTTTGGGGTATCACGGGAATAACAGCTATCCCCGTCGGTATAGTCACATCAACTGGCTCTCTCATTGAAGTAAGTGCCGCCAGTACTGCGGTCTGCTCTCGTAGTAGCCGTAAGACCTCGGCCATCTGTGTCTCCTGTGCCGAGATTCTATCCTCCATACTCGTCGTAACCAAGACATCCCTAGCCACATCACTAGTCCGTCAAGTCTCCACTGGCGTACCAGACTGTCCGTCCATGATCTACATCGAGAATGCGCTCTAGATCAGTCTCAAGGTATTTACGTATAACATATAATAAAATGAACATATGACATGCATATAAGTTCTAACTCTACCCGCCTCACTTCACTTCCCAACCAAAGTTCTAAGGCACTAACTTCAGGTTTCCACATCTAAGTTCACTGATTAAGTTTTATTGTCTTATGACTTCTTCTTTACTTTAATACCGAATATGGCGTTGGTGTCACAATATCTTAAGCCAACCTGGGCTCTGATACCAACTGTGGGGGCCCTCGCCGCCCCGTGGTGACGTATCTCCGTGTCTCCTTGTCGGCTGGCCCAACTACACGTGTATGGCACTTGCCCGTCCTTCCTCTGTCTCGAATTTTGTATCCACGTGCGTGTACAGTGTATATATGACATATGCAGCGAAAGTTGTACGTAAATGGAGAAAAATATTAATCAATTTAAACAAAACATAGTGTGGAAAAAACCTCGAAAAGTACAACGTATAAAGGTAGATGACTATACCATGTAAAGTACCTATATACAATGTTATGTCACTCCCAAGTTCCAAAAAGAATCAAAATATCAAAATAAAAACGCATGTATAAGTAATTCTTAACGGTAGGCAGTCGGAGGTGGTCATGTAAGCTCTCCTTGCCCTTACTTGTACTAGAATCTGCACTCAATCATCACAGAAGAAAATAGATGACGAGTACAGTCAGTAAAATCCCAAGGAACTCCTCTGAGCATCCAAATAAGCAAATTGAATTTAATAAATATTGTTAAATAAATATGCGAAATGTAAACAGGCAACTGTAAGTAGGGCATAGCATGCGTAAATAACAATAAAGTGCAAATGTGTGTGTCTGTTCCAGTTGGACTAAACCATACTTCGGGATTTCCTTTCAGGATCCCACTAGTGGGCGCACCAGACTAGCTATCACTTGATCCGTCTCGGTGGCCGGCGTAGACCTACGACGCACCGACACATGTAGCAGTTCCCTCGGGTTGTTATCCACCGAGCACTCCTGATACACATGCTATGGTCTAGAATGCATATACACACAACAGAAAATCTAGTGGGAGTAACTAACCAACCGTGAAAACAACGACAAGATATGAATGTAATTAAAAGCACAAGGAATACTGGAAATGATTGGAAATACGAAACAAAATAAATACTCGAGAGTTTTCCTTTTGGGTTTTACAAACCTTACAATGCGCTCTCCTACCCCGTAATCAATCCCTGGGTCCAAGTTCAATGGGTCCTTAGTCGCTAATTGATCACCCGTGTTAACCTATGTCCATTTATCAATAATTTAATTTAGCATGACAATTTTCAACAAATTTCTTAAAATTTTAGGCCAAATTGCCTATTTCGCGCTTTTCGAGGCAAACTACGCAAAAAATCGCGTCCGAAATGTCCAAATATTTTTTTTTTCATAGAAATTCATAAATTTCTATTTATTTTATGGAAATATATTTTTTTCAGAATTTTCCCATTTTTTCCAGAATTTTTTCCAATTTTTTCTTCTTTTTTTCTTTTTTTTTTTTTTTTTCTTCTTTGTATTAATTGAAATTTGGTTTGGGTCGGGTCGACCCAACCGGGTTGGACCCGACCTTGGGCTAGAACTGGTTTAGGCTCGGCCATGGGCCAGCCTGGCCCGTTCTGGGCCTAGCCCATGAGGAGGATGCACAAGCGCGCATACTCTCGCGCTTGTGTGCATCTCCATCCTCTGATCAAACCAGTTTTCACCGGTTCGATCATTTTTCTTTTTTGTGATTTGGGGTTTGGGGTTGGGGTTGCTCTCCACCCCAACCCCCGGTGGACTCGATGGCATGGGAGACACCCCTGCCATCACCACCGCAACCCGGTTCGGCCTCCATGGCCGAACCCTTGTCCCGACCACTACGGCCAACCACCGAAACCCACAATAACAATGAAGACTCACCTCGATCGTGGTGTCTCTATGTTCTCCTCTCCCTCCCGTCTGCTTCTCCTCCTCTTCTCCATTTCTTCTTCTTCCACTCGGCCTCCCTGGTGTTTATAGGGTATGTACGGTTATGAGAGTGGGTGTGTGTGAGGTGAGAGAAAAGGTGATGGAGTGTGTAGATAAATATTGTGATGTAGGCTTTGTGTCCTTGACACCGTAATGTGACACAGTTGGGACACTCACCCATTTTTTGGGTGTTTCAACGCCCGATTTTGAGTCTGAACCGCGATATACGCGTACTGCCGAGTCACTAACCGCCTAATACCTATTCCATATTAGTTATTTGGCCATTTTTTATTTAATTTGTGTGTTTTAGTTTCTCCAACCCAATATTCGATCCCGTCAACTACCCGGTACCCTCGTCGACATGCATATCGAGGCGAATACAGTTCACACATTCTCGCACGTATTTTTATGCAACATACACACATGCGATGTATTTCAATAAATTTACACCGCAAATAAGCAACCAATACACCATAACTACCATACCTAGGTCACCGTGTGTCCTAGCCTACCGCAGCGACCACGTAGATCCGAGCTAGCGTCCACGTCTCTAAATTGAAGAGAAATTTATAAAATGGACTGTTACAATTCATCTTGGGTTAGTTAAGGGAGGATGTTAAGTTCATCATCAAAGATGTACGACAACTTGAGAGATGTGAGTGAGAACATTACTTTCTCTTGCCATCAAGTGAAATTGTCATCGACACTTTCGAGGCAAGTCAAATCATGGTTCATGATTTGTATAGAAAGAGGAATGAACTTGTCACTAGAATTGAATTTAGAGGATAATGAGAACCACAATTCCCGTTCGTTTGTGTTATTCCATTCAAAGACGAAGAAGCCATTGATGAAGATAATATTGTCTAAAAACTATTGGGACAAATCTATTTGAATAGAAAATACAAGTTGAGAATTGAGGAACCAAACAAAGGCTCAGGACATGTAATCATTATTTTAGACAACATTTCTCTATACCGGTTGAAACTGCATACACACAATGGGATTAATGTGACTTTCCTTTAGGATACATTCTAGTCTCTAATGGTTGTTGGATGAGGTGTGTGTAACACAACTTCAACCGATAACACTCTTTGAAGAACCTTTGAGAGAATAATGTTATGAACAAGAACAAGCTTTGATTCATAAGCCTTTTGTGTTTTAAGGTTATTAAATGTGTCTCAATATGTTTAGTGAGCACTAGATCTCTTTGATTTATAAAAAATAAAAAGATTTATTGTCTATCCATAAAGAGGTGAGTTTTGGTGCAAATAGAAACCAAAAAATGAACAAAAATGGACCAAATAACACCAAAAACTCGCACCTATTCAGTTTGGGCACTGAGGCACTTCTAGTGTTGATGCTGAGCTTGGTATTGAGGTTAGTGATTTTGCGCCTAACACAGAGCCCTCTTTTTAAAAAAAAAAAATCTTACATGAACTCCTCCTAACATCTTCTTTACTCCTCCTATGGACTTTACACAAGTCTCCTGATACTTGTAAAGTGAGGATCCCCCTCACCGGAATAACCAAGTCCCCTTGATGCTTACAATGCAAATATAGAAGCGAACTCAAAACATTCATACAATACAAAGTAGATGAGTTACAGACTTTTCCAAGTTTGGAATATATATATATATATATATAGATAGATAGATACGAGACCCATAATCTTAACCATAGCAACTAAGATGTGATGCGTCTTCATCTTCAAAATATGCACTCCTCATCCCATTGATCACGTGGTAAATATGTCTCAGATAATATGCTCCATAAAGACATCATTCCGAGCAATAAACATTTTATTCTCAGTGGGATTATAAAAGTAGTATCCTTAGTTTATTTGGGATAACCCCCAAAAAGACTCTAGATTTGGCTGCTAGTTTTTTTTAGATTTGTCATCGTACAAAAACTTCGTAGCCCCAAATCTATAAGAAAGACAAATTAGTTCTCTTCCTAAACCATATCTTTTATGGTGTTTTATCGACCGCTTTAAAAAGGATACAATTCAGTGTAAACACAGCGGTTTCTATGGCATAGACCCGAAAAGAAATAAGAAGATATGCATGACTCATCATAGATTGAATCATATCTAATCTAGTTCGATTTATCCTTTTAGAACATAATTCCATTGTGGAGTTACTGGTGGAGCTAACTATAAGACAATCCCATATTTTCTAGCACTAAAAAAATAACGGATTTAGCAATGGAAATTCTCATTGCTAAAGTCTTGTTTTTCTGTTGCTAATCTGAATAACAACACATTAGAGACATAATTAACTCTATTATTGAAAACCATGTTGCTAACTACTTAGCAAAGGAAATTTTTGTTGCTAAACGCCACTAAAACCATTTTCCGGTTGGTCGTTTGTTTGTGACAGATCAATTTCTATTGCTATTTTATTGCTGCATAGCAACATATTACCAACTGAATACCAAACTCCATTGCTGATCCATTGCTACATAACAACAAATTACTAATGGAAAATTATTTTGTTTTTTATAAAAAAAATATTTGATTAATATGTTTCATGCTAATATGAAGCGACAAATTAGCAATGGAACATTATTTAGTTTAAAAATAAATTATTTTACTATGTTACATTGATAATCCGTTATTAAATAGTAATGGATTAGCAACAAAAAATTAATTAAAATCTTAGAAAATAAATTATTACAGTAATACCTTCCATTGATAATTAGTTGCTACATAGCAATGGGTTAGCGACAAAATGCTACTTGGCAAAATATTATCAACGAATATCAAATTTCGTTGGTATTCTGTTGCTATGTAGCAACAAATAGTTTTATATTGTATAATAATTTTTGTAAAATTGTTAAAAAATATTACAAAATCAAAATAAATTATCAAAAGTAGAGATATCATTAAAAAAGGATAAAAGTTTATAATATTTATAATAATGGTCCACAAAAAAGTTTATATAGTCATTATCGTCACCGTCCTGTGCAAAGAAGCCATGAATGTGGTTGTCCTCGCCATAATGATCGTGATATATCATGCCTTATGGCAGGGCCTAAGAAGGCAAGACATCAACAGGTGGGGTCTGATAAGGTGAGGCCTGAGAGATGTTACCCTTGAGATCGCCAAAGTCTACTCCAGGGTTTTTCTGCCTCAAAAAATGCCAAAAGAATGCTCATCGTCTCATCATGCGTCTACTACTTCTTGTCATGCCTTCGCTGCCACTCACGAAGACACATGACCTCCTCTGTTAACCTTGATATCTCCCTAGCCTATGAGGTGGCACCTTTTCTATCGTGAGTTGGTCTCGCATATGATCCCAAGCCATAAATGTGCCCTTTAGGATCCTTTTGAGAAATCTCACAGAAAACCTCATCTTCGCCAATGGCATGTCTGGAGATGCCTGTTTTATCTCTTCAAACCTCCTCTGATAGTTTTCCTTTAAAAATAAAATAAAGAATTCACTTATAAAATTGTACAACCACATGATCTATATATAATAACTCTCATTAAATAAGAATGGTGACTTACTTTTAACTTGTGAAACCTCTTAGCTATGAACGCGACATGATCGTGATGGTTGTATGGGTGAGATTGAAACACACATTAACTCCCACAAGAGCTCATGCCTCTTTGTCCTATAAAAATTAAGTTATTTACTATAATAAGAAAAGATATTTCTACGATGGTAATTAAATATGAATCAATACTTACCTACAGCTCCTTATGACACTCAAAAGACTTTAGACCACCGGTATGTTCAGATATACCAGTTCTAGGTTTGTTCGTATCCGTCATCTTGTTCTTGAACGATTGCTCCGACTTGGACCTATACTCTGGCGTACTCCAGTAGGCCAAACATCCTTCCCACATCTCTTGTGTCAGGAAACCTAGCCTCTCCTCTAGATGTTTGTGACAATCACTAAACAACACCAAGTACCTAGTCCCTCTTTATATAAGTAAGCATTATAGATCTCACCATCTATAGCGGGATCCCATATAGAGAAGCACTGCAAAGAGAAAAATGGATTAGTTATGATACTACAAAACACATTTTGAACTCAAGATAGTCAAAAATCATAAATTAACTCACTCTCCAATCATTCCAATAGATATTTTGTATGTGTTGAGGAACCTTCTTCCATACGTGTCAATTCGAGTGCATTTTGCACCTGAATGCCAAACCGAAGTATCTTTAGGCGATATTGGAAGGATGAAAACTACTGGATTGTTTATGGTATTAGTACTTTTCATTTTAAGCAAACAAAGTATTGAAATAAATAATTTTGTAGAAACATTTACTTGTGGTTGGTATCTAAGCCCAAAGGGATCTTTATGACTCTCTTGCACTTATCCGTAGGTGGCTCTATCGGGAGATAATCATCATCATAACCATCTTAGTCATCTAATGATGGCGATTTATTGGTAGGACTGGGTATAGTGGCGGGAAGAGTGGTCCCCAGTGAAAAGTGATATAGGGATAAACTAATCATCGATTGAGACGTCAGACGAGTACACAGTGCTCTACTTGATGATTATGTTATGGTGGCATGCTCAGGAATCTTCTGCGCAGGTGGACGACTACTCGATGTTAGCGCGAGTAGGTCGGCTTGACACTATCGTACAATGACGATGGCCAATCGACTGTAGGGCGACCATCAATATCAATAAATCTCCCTCGAGTTGATTTCTTTCTTGACGAGTCGACGTTTATGTCGGTTGTGATAGCGGCCTACCACGAGTAGTAGTCCGAAAAAGTCTAGTTGGAGCCACATGAGGGCCTCAAGTAGGAACCAGAAGAGAAGGATTGACATAAGTAAAAGGTGCAGGCATCAAGATCTCAAGATTGGGGGATGTTTAAGCCTGATCACCCATGAAGTATGTTAGTTATGATCATCCACGATGAGATTTTGACGTGTCTAAAGAATGAAAATAATATAACAAGATAGGGTAAAAGTCAGGTATACTATACGATGCCATCACACACTAAAAAACTACATCAATTAAAGAAAAAACTATCTTACTAGATTATTCTCAATTCTACTTTAATTGTCACTATTCGACAATGATTCTTTGTCACCTTCTTCCTGTATGTCTATCAAGTGCGAATTGAAAGGAACGGCCAAGTTCGTTTCACTCATGTCGAGGTCTTCTCCAACAAGGCAATGATTAGGTTCATCATCTTGGAATGCAATGTCAATAGGGGGAACAACTTCTTCCATGTAAGGTGGTGATGTTTTCCTCATCATTGAACTTAGGTTGAAGCATAGAAATAACTAACCATTCATGAAGATCTCCTTGCAAAGATGGTTAGGGAAGGAAATATACTTAGCGTGCTTGCATGGCTAATATGAAAGGCACGTAGTTGTTGTATTGCTAATTTTTGTGTACATCAAGATACTTGAGTGAATAATGAGTCCGTGTACCATTACCAAGAATAGTATTAAACCATTCACAATTGAACAAAAAGGTACTATAAGAACTAGCATATTTAAGCTCAATGACTTCTTAAACTCAACTATAGTAGTTGAAGCCGTCGTTAGTGTAGTTGGAGCTTTGTACCCAAATACAACTATTATTGGTTGATTTGCTGCTTTATCGATGGTTCACGGTGTTAAAATTATACCCATTAACAAGATAACCAAGATAAATGGAACATAAATGATTGGGGACATAAGGAATATAGATGATTGTCTCATCATCTATATTATGGTGTGCATGCACTAAGCAATTACCAATGGGCCTTAAATAGATTATTTGCTTTACTCTGTATAGTAAAATAAATAAAGTATGAACCTTACATATTCTTCAAACAAATGAGCAAAGTACTGCTCATGGCTCTCGTCAATAGTGGAGTTAGTAATGTTCGGCACGTGTGCACGCAAATCGTTAATCTATAACCTAGAAGGAGTTGTACGAGTATAAGATGAGTGTATGTATTTGGTTGTTGTATAAGTATTGAAATAAACGATTTGATTGTATATTATTAATTATATTTACTAGACATCAGTTTCAAATTTTGGAAAATTAATTAAGTAAGGTGTAATTGCGAGTAGCGATGAACTATCTTTCCTCAAGGTATCAAGTGGAATGTTAACGAGCTGTTCAACTTAGACATGTAAAAATGGGAAAACTGCGAGATAAATTTAGGTTGATTCCAATGTCGCCATCATCATTGCGAGGCACCCGATCAGACGTTGTCATGATGTGTTGTTCAAAGAAGTAAGAACAAAATGAAGTTGCTTCTTCCAAAAGGTAACTATTACATGTTGATCCATCAAAATTATAGTTATGAAATTATAGTTATGAAATGTGAAGAAAAATGTAAAATTTACCTTTTAAATGGATAGATCCATCAAAATTATATCGGTCTGGCTAGACGAGCCTTGTGGGGCAAGTGCATGAGAAGATGCTCCATCGAGTCGAAAAAGTAGGAGAAAATATTTTCTCCAACTTGTATAAGATTTTAAGTATGTCATGGGTTAATGTAGCGATATCATTAAGTTCTATATTTCAAGCTGCTAGGGTACTGAAAAAAAAAACTAAACTCGCTAATAGCTAGCCAAACATTGTCATCAGGTAGTTTTGGAAAGGAAATTGGAAGATGTATGCGGCGGGTCCAAATTTTAAGGCAACCCTAGGCACTTTCACATTGCATCACACGTCACCATGTTTCCCCATGTGATGGTCTGCTTATGATTAGTAAGTTTATTTAGCAAGTTTGTTATTTACGAAGTTACAGAAAGTTTTACAATGGAAGTCTTTAAATAGATTAGTATGTTATGCATATTTAACAATCTTATGTAAAGGCATGTGCCATAGCTAGGTCAATCTACAAACATTGTTTATCTTACAATTTTAGTAGTAAAATAGAGGTTTTAATTTGATGTTTTATTATAAGTAATTACATTTTTACTTGTACTAAGATCTATGGGTGTTTGTTGAAATATCCTAAATGTCGCTAGTCAATCATTATACTATGAAGTATAATGAATTAAGGCTAGTGTGAATCTTGATTGATAGTCATGTGATGATCATGCGTATAGGGATATGAATCGAGATAATGAGTACTTGTTATGAGAACAAGATATTGGACTGACCCGCTATAAGAACACCACATGGATTAAGTCATTGGTGTTACTCATGATAGGTATATCATTAGTCCTTCAACTTGAGATTACCATATACTTCAATATTAGGAGCATATTAATTTGATACAATCAAACGTTGCCTTCAACATGATGATTATAAAGATTGTGATTGGTTACCATGTGAATAATATATGAAGGTGTGTAATAAAGATAGAATTTGTCAATCTCATATAGAGAGATACTAGTGGATCCCTCAATATGATAGACTGATAATGGCCAAGTCAATGTGAATTGATATGATCAATGTTACTTGGATGTTTTTAGTTTACCTAAAAATCAAGACTAATACAATTAAACATTAAGGGTGACTTTCCATGCCTTATGTTTAATCAAAGGATATCGCACGACAAAGGGATATGATATATGTTATTCATTAGGTTGTATCAATTTTGATATTCATGCTACTTAGGTAGTCATAATGCCTTGCTAGAGACCGCTTATTACTTATGTGCTAAATTGGTTTAAGTTCACTGCCAAAGTTGCATGAACTTGTTCAGTCGCACATAAAGAATGGCTTTACGCAATTTCAATTGGTCAAGAGTAATAAATTTTATATGATGAGATTCATGGCGTAAAAACCTTTACAATTTGTTATATGATAACGTATTTATAAAGGCATATTACTTAAACTGCTAAATACAATAGTTATATTAAACATAGGATTTTAAGTGAGGGCTTATCTACACATATAAATAGAGGCTCAAACCTTAAAAAGAAATAAGATTTCCATTTTTGCTATTTTCGAGTACGTGGATTTTTGATAATGGAGTGTCGCTGAAACATCTTGGAGATCAAAAAATCATGGAACGAAAACACAGATTAAGGTATGGTTTTACTTTTATAGATCTAGTTTAATGGAACTTAATTTTGATCCTGCTGGGGTTTTTCAAAATCATTTTGAGTTTTCCTCTGCATATAAACCCCCAAACCTAACATCCTAAATAGTGAAAAACCTAGCAAAAGGATACCATGTATACAACAAAGGAGAATAAGTACAACAAGATTTCATATACATGTATCAAGGGTCTACAAGTCCCCAAAACCCAACAAAAACATAAATATATACGTACTATAGTCAAACACGAGCCGACATTACTGTCTCAGAGGTAATCGCCCAATACCTTCTTGGCCTTGCTCATTGAAGGAACTGGACTCGGTCATCCAACAAATATAATAATGAGTCTAGTGACCTGGCAACAGTAATGCATACACCAATGAATGTAGGCAACATAAGACAAGCAAAAACGATACTGATTAATAAAATAGCACATACTAAATAAACAGGCTAAAAAATAAATCATTAATAGCTAAACAATAGAATAATCATGAGAAAACCTCAACCTAAACCTGCTATTAATCGATAAAACAAGATAGGAACCATGCATAACTTGGAGGCTTACAATGACTAAATCTCGACAACTGTTAGCAAATGAACCCCTTCCAAATGCTATTTCAAATCAAGGGAACATTTTAAATCCATCGCGATGGTTATAGAGATGTTATACTACCGTTAGTACAAGCACTAAACAAAAGTAACCAATGTGAGTGATTTAGCCATAAAGAATATATAGGCAAATTACAAATAGATGGAACACCCATATGTCCCCACCAGCAGTCACACATGTAATGCAATATCGATAAAACCATGCCATGAATTATGTAAAGCATTCCAATGGGTTTACGCACCTCAATACGCGCTCTGACTTCCCCGACCTCCCAAAGTCGACCTCGCCTAGCTCCACGATACCTAAGCCACGGTTGTCGGACTAAGTGTTTCAACACTTAAACATTGTACTAAGATTTTGATGGCAACAAATAATGTGAAATGGTACTAACAAGTTTGTCTCGTATTTCAGTGCAATCCATCGTTGTTAGCAGTAACAACTTTAAAGGTTACCAATGAATTCGAGTTCAAATAGAATGGATAAAATGGAAGAAATAAGATTTCAAGAGCTTGTAATTTGATCAAGGCAAGGAAAGGCACCAGAAAGCATATATGGAGCTATGTACATCAATTGTAAGGTGTAAGAAGTTCAACTACAAGAGCCAAATGCATTTCACAAATTTCATGTTTTCAAGAACTTAAATTCATGCATTTCATAATTTTTTCAATCCGTGAGTTATAAAGCATTTTAAATCATGCAAATGAGTTGTATGGCATGAAATTGAGGTGTGCATATTGTTGGTTTTTATTTTGGATTCACGAGTATCTATTTAGTCAAGTTTTCAGTTTACTTTAAAACTATTTGCAGAAAAGCCCCTATGCACTTCATGAAATCGGGATTTCCATTTTCGAGGTTTGTAAAAGCATCCGGACTATCCAAATGGGTTCTATGACCCATAATAAACATGTCTAACATGTTTTGAGAGGTTTGGTAGGGTTAAGGATGTGATAGGAGGTCATTAACTCAAGAGTTGAAAATATTTATTTTGAGGCCTCTGCTGGTTGGCGCACTAATAAGATTCGTTAGCACGCTAACTAAGAGATTAGTATGCTAACTACCGAATCTAGCGCGCTAATAGCTTTTCTGACAGCTTTTTCAAAGTGAAACATCTACAGCTTTAATTTGAATTGGTGGACTATTTTGGACAATGGCTACAAATAGTAAAAAGGGTAGGGAAAGAACCTTATAAACACTTTGAACATGCTTTTGATCTAGATAACTCACAAATACACAAAAGAGCAATAAAATGGAGTTTTAGCACAAAAGGGTGAAGAAAAAACATACACACTCACTTGAGGGCTTTGAGGGCTGATCTTATGCAAACTGAGTGAAGCAAAAAGAAGTGTTTTAGAATCCTCAACACACTGTCCAAATCGATCTAAATCATCTTCACATCTTGGGTCTTAAGATTACATCTTTCCTTACACTATTTGTGCTAAATCTAAATATTTTAGTTAATGATTTGTGTGGGAACCATATGTGACGGATTTGAACATGCTTATATAGTGTGTTAAGCCTAATGTCATGTCTAGATAATACCTAGAAAAACTTGCACCTATTGACACAAAATTGGAATCACTTGTGTATGCGAAACACATAAAGCATAACCTATTCTTATAGTCGCGGTTTTTGTTTGAAGTGCTGCTGTATGACACCACCAAAAAAGATTTTGAGATTAATCATGATTTTTGTTAAACCCAAAGTTGAGAGTGCATTTACTTGAGCTTAATTGTGATATCTCCTAGTGCATCGAATTGACTTGAAACCTAATTATGCTTAATCAATATTTGCATTTATTGTTTCATGCTTAAGTTGTTTTGATAACATATTTACAAGGGTTTTCGTTCTTAAACTTTATCTATTTGAGACCTAAGATTTTGGTTGTACTATGTGAGCTTAATCGTGATCTTTCATGCGTTCATTGAGTTGACTTGAAACCCAGTTGTGTTTAATTTATATCCGTTTGTTTGGTTTCATGTTTATGTTCTTTTGATAACCTATTCACAAGGATTTCGTTCTTAATATTAATCTATTTGTGACCCTAGATATTGAATGCACAACTTGAGCTTAAACTTACATTTTGCATTTGTGCATTGATTAGCCATTTTTCGGAGCCAACTTGAGCTTAATCTATACTCTTCTTTATTGGTTTCAATATTAAGAGTTAGCCTAATAAAGATGATTTACAAGGCATCTCAATTGGCAAAGTCTCACTTGCATTACTTCATCTTAAGATTACATTTATCTCATGAGAGGAAAACATCTTATACCGTTTAACTTATTGTAAGCAACAAATCATTCTTAATTTGTAAAGCTCTAAGGTCTATTGGTAAATAGACCAAGTTGTAAGTCCTATTGGTATATAGGAGAGATTGTAAGCCTGCCGGGAAATAGGCAAGGCAAAGTCCTAGTTGCATCTAGGTAAGTCAAATTCCAAGTTGAGACTAGGTGGTTGTAAAAGTCCTTATTGCAGTAAGGCAAGTGTAAAAGACCTAGTGGTGACTAGGTACACTAAGTGTGCGGGCTTAGGGTGATGGGGCATGTGCCCTAGGTCAATCCATTAACTGTCTTTATGAATACTTTTAGTTAATAAAATAGAGGATTTCATTCGCTGTTTATTATAATTAATTTGCATGTTTACATTATAATAAGATCCATGGGTATTTACATAAATATCCTAAATGTCCCTAGTCGATCATTATACTGGAAACTATAATGAATTAAGACTAGTGTGAGTCTTGATTGATGATTATATGATGATTATACGTATAGGGATACGAATCAAGATCACGAGTACTTGTTAGGGAACAAAGTACTGGACCGACCAGCTATGAGAACATCACATGGATTAAGTCATAGTTGTTTCTCATGATAGTTATATTTTTCACTCCTCTGACTTGAGATTACCAGAGACTTCAACATTAGGAACACAGTAATTTGACACAATCAAACGTTGTCTTTAACCGGACGATTATAAAGGTTGTGATTGGTTACAGTGTGAGCAATGTGATGAAGTTGTGTAATCGAGATAGAATTTGTCCCTCTCATATAAAGAGAGATATCTAGTGGATCCCTCGATGTGTTAGACTGTTAAAAGGCCTAGTCTAAGTGAATTGATATTGATCAATGTCACTTGGATGTTTTCAGTCTACCTAGAGATCAAGACTAGTATGATTGAACATGTTGGATGAAAATTCCATGCCTTATGTTTGATCAAAAGGATATCGTGTGATAAAAGGATGTTATATACACTATTGATTAGGTTGTATCGATTTGATATTCATACAACTTGGGTAGTCATAATGTCTTGCTAGAGACTGCTTATGACTTGTATACCAAAATGTGTTTTGGTACACTGCCAACGTTGTATGAGCCTATTGGGTCGCACACTAAGAATGGTTTTGCGAGATTTTAAGATGATTCAGAAAAATGAATTTTATTTGATAAAATTCATGACTAAAACGTCCTTGTGGTGTATTACACTTATACTTCTTTAAGTAAGGGTATATGTGTAATTTACTTAACCGTCTATATACAAGGGTTGTATAAATAGACGCTTTAAGTTAGAACACAGGTACGAAAGAAAAAAGGCCGAAACTCTAGTTTTGTTTTAGAAACGACTTAGGGTTTTTTGGTACGCTTGGATCGTTTTGGAGAGAAACAAAAAAGGTTTGGTATTCTCTCGAAGCTAGCACTTCAAATCTCGGCCGCCGTTCGTGTGTAGACTGCTGATAGAGGGCGTTTGTCGTTGGCAGCGCCTTAGAGATCGATCAACCTTCAGAAAGGTATATCGCGATTGAGGTATGATTAAGTTTTTCATGGTTTAAACGTTTTTAATGGAATTAGATTCGGATCCTGTTGGGGTTTTTGTCAAAACTGTTTTGTAATCTCCGCTGCGTATGAACCCCAAAACCCAACATAGGGTTGTTCACTTATTTGAATGTAAGTGTTGGTTCAAAATCATAATCGGGGAGGTTAGGTAGTGGATGTAGATCAGAGGAATTGAACCATTATAAATATATTATGTAATTCCATCTCTTCTACCCCTTCTCCTAGTATAGCATTTCACTTACTTGAACCATTCTGCTACATCACTATTGCAATTAATCCGCTCATCTGAATAAACTTTTGAAGTGAACTTAGGAGTTTAGCAAAGAAAGTTGTAAAATGTTTAATTTGGCCATCATACCCAATTCACCCCCTATTGGGTCACCTTCAATTGGTATCAGAGCTGGTGCTCTTAATATTCGGATTTATATCCTAGAGTTAAAGATCAATAGCCATGAATTTTGGTGTTGATGCTACCATTCCATCTATACTTGGGGATTGTTTTTAGGATTTAGAGGATTAGGTTTAGAATGTGCCTTGGAGCTCAATCATATGAGAGGTGGGGCATTTTAGAAAATAGTCCATACAATTTGATTAGAGTAGCGAATGATATTGGAGTGCATAAGCCAAAAAAGAAATGGACTAGGGAAAAAAAGTGGCTAGTGAGACTCGATGATGAAATTAGACAAATTCTCCTCTCTAGCATTCCCGGCGACATTAAGACTAAACTTTCTTCATGCACTTCATCCTGGGAGATATGGAGAAGATTAGAAGAAATTTATCGACATAGTCTTGATTCTCACATCTCATTATATTCAAGCAAGTGTGGTGATTTATTGTCATATAGTGACTCTCTTGTTTCTTAATCTCTTCATGATGAACAAATTCACATTAGTACACATGTTTATGGTAAATATTTTTACATGCATGAAAATCTTAGACCTATGGATTCTTACGTGCCAAATAATGATGATGATAGGTTTATGCACTCTCATGCTCATGAAGGGGACTTTATTGTCTATTCATGTACTAACATTGATTGCCTTCATGATTCCTTTTTTGATGAGTTTTCCACTTTGAGCAAGAAGCTTGAACTAGACTTGGACAATATCATGAAAGAAAATGAGAACCTCAAGAACATGGTTTAACTTGCATTAGATGAGTTGATGACTCTTCAATGCACATTTAACAAGAGTCTTGAAAAGAATGAGAACATTCTTGAAGGGAACATGGCCTTAAAGTTTCAAGATTAAGTTTTTCAAGAAAGATTAGATGAATGGAAAACGTTGGGAACAAATGTCAATAATGAGAAAGAGAATGTGAAATTAGAGCTTAACCTAGAGAAATATAAGTGTCTACACCTAGAAGCTCAACTAGGGAAGTCTAGGAGCTTTTACAAGTTTAATTCATTTCATACACCAAGTAGGACTTATTCTAGAGTCAAGTATCACATTAAGGCATGGGTACCAAAAGAAACATTCCTAGAGGCTAAGTCTACCAAATCCCAAAAAATTTAGGTACCAAAGTCCATGATACATATAATGAATTAAATTCACGTTAGAACATGAGTGAAGCAAGGTGTTAGATTGGTATGTGAGAATTAAGTCAAACTTAAGTGTTTCAAATGAATTCGAGTTTAGGATACATTGTAAGGAATAATGTGTAGATCCTAGTTCGTAGACCTAAGTACCAAATAATCATAGGAATTAAAATAGGTCTTTAGAAACTAGAAGAATGAAAAGGGAAAGAGTGTAAAATAAGGCTAGGTGGGTTGGATAAGACTACAATCAAGAGGAAGGAATTGATTATGAAGAAGTCTTGGCATCGAAAGCAAGAATAGAAGCAATTCGAATGTTACTTACTTATGCTTGCTGCAATGGACGTCAAACGTGCATTTTTAAATGGCCTCGTCAATGAAAAAGTATATGTAGACCAATCACGAAATTTTGAAGACTATTCTAACCCAAGTAATGTTTATCATCTTTAAAAGGCATTGTATGGATTGAGACAAGTTCCTAGAGCTTGGTATGACAGTCTATGTGCACTCCTTCTTAACAAAGGGTTTATTAGATCCTACATTATCCATTTTGATCAAAAATGATAATATTCTCTTATTTTAAATCTATGTGGATGATATCATTTTTGAGTAGTTAAACAAGCATTTATGTGAAGAATTTTTATCTTTGATGACATGTGAGTTTGAAATAAGCATGATGAGTGATTAGGTGCCATTTTCTTCGCGACCATGTCTAAAAGGGCGACGTTAAACTAATCCATGTGTCCACTGAGGATAAACTGGTTGATATATTCACCAAGCCATTCCCTAGAGATCCATTTTTCAAGATTCGACGAGAATTAGGCATGATTCTTCAATCGAACCTTCTATACATGTTTTAGCTATTCCAACCCTTTTTATATGTCATTAGTGGCATGTTTTAGCTATTCCAACCCTTTTTATATGTCATTAGTGAAGTTTCCATGAGGTATGAGGTGAATCAGAATTTTCCTCCAAAAACTCAAAAATTTAATTTTGACAATTCCGAATAGCAAATAGTATGCTATGTCTGACTATTAGCGCCTTAATGGTCTCTGGTTAGCGCGCTAACTATTGGACCTAACACGCTAATCCTATTATCCCCAGAACCTTTATTTTTGCCTTAGGTAACTTAGTTGCATATGTTTAGGGGGGGCTTTAGTTTGATCATGTTAGGTGGAGTATCTTGGTTATTGCATGAGTAAGAGTTCATTCTTGAACATCACATATAAAATTTTAATTCATGTCCATGTCGATTTATATTTGCGCTACATTATCTTATCTTTCATATTTTTTAAGATGTAATGCCATGAATGTTGTATATCTTTGACTCATTCTCTATGAATGAATGGCATCTCCTTTGGCTCCCGCTCCATGTGTTTTCTAAAATTTCATGAATGGATGAATTTTCTATGCTCTCTTGTATTCATCTTGATGCTTATTGATAGGAGAGAGTTTGTACCCACTTTTTGATGTTATCAAAAGGGGGAGAAATATATACGCTGAACTTGACCATTATGATCTTGATAAGCTTTTAATAACTATGTTCATTTGTCAAGTTCACGATTGTTTGTTATCATCAAAAATGGGGAGATTGTTAGACTAAGTGTTTCATCACTTAGACTTTGCCCCAAGATTTTGATGGAAACACACAACATGAAATGGTACTAACATGTCTTTCAAGTATTTCAGCGCAATCCATCATTGTTAGAACTCACAAGTTTAAATGCTACTAACGAATTCGAGTTCAAATGGAATGGATAAAATGGAAGAAATAAGACTTCAAGAGCTCGTAATTTGATCAAGGCAAGGAAAGGCACTGGAAAGCATATATGGAGCTGTGTCCATCAATTGTAAGATATAAGAATTTCAACTACATGATCCAAATGCATTAGATTCATGCATTTCACAAATTTCATGTTTACAAGAACTTAAATTCATGCATTTCATGATTTTGCAATCCATGAGTTATAAAACGTTTTAAATCATGCAAATGACTTATATGAAATGAAATTGAGATGTGCATATTGTTGGCTTTGATTTTGGATGCATCGGTATTAGTTTAGGCAAGTTTTCAGTTTATTTTAAAACTAATTGCAGAAAAGCCTCTATGCACTTCATGAAATTAGGATTTTCCATTTCTGTGGCCTGTAAAAACGTCTGGACCACCCAAATGGGTTCTATAACCCATAATAAACATGTCTAACACGTTTTAAGAGGTTTGGTACAAGGATGCGATAGGGGGTCGCTAACTCAAGGGATGAAAATATTTATTTTTAAGCCCCTGCTGGTTAGCGTGCTAATAAGATTCGTAAGCGCGCTAATTGAGAGATTGGCGCACTAACTCCCAAGACTTGTGCGTTAATAGCTTTTCTGATAGTTTCTGAAAGTGAAATATCTACACCTTTAATTTGAATTGGTGAACTATTTTGGACCCTTGGATCACTACGACAACTATAAATAGTCAAAAGGGTATGGAAAGAACCCCATATACGCTCTGAACATTCTTTTGATCTAGATAACTCACAAATATACAAAAGAGAGATAAAATAGAGTTTTAGTACAAAAGGATGAAGAAAAAATACATATACTTATTTGAGGGCTGATCTTATGCAAACAAAGTGAAGCGAAAAGAGGTGTTCAAAAGCCCTCAACACCTTGTCCAAATCGATCTAAATCATATTCACATCTTGTGTTGTAAGATTACATTTTTCCCTACACTATTTCTTCTAAATCAAAATCTTATTATTAATGATTTGTGTGGGAACCATATGTGACTAATTTGAACATGCTTATATAGTATGTTATGCCAAATATCTTGTCTAGATAACACATAGAACAAACTTGCACTTATTGAGCCACAATTTGAATTACTTATGTATGTGAAACTTGAAAAACATATAAAGCTTAACCTATTCTTATTGTGGCTGTTTTTCTTTGAAGTGTGTGTGTGACACCACCAAAAAGGGTTTTGAACTTAATCTTGATTTTTGTTAAACCCAAAGTTGAGAGTGCATTTACTTGAGCTTAATTGCGATTTCTCATAGTGCATCGAATAGACTTTATACTCAATTGTGCTTAATCTATATTTGTGTTTGTTGTTTCATGCTTATGTTTTTTTTATAACATATTTACAAGGGTTTTGGCTCTTAAACTTTATCTATTTGAGACCCGAGATTTTAGTTGCACTACATGAGCTTAATCATGAACTTTCATGTGCGCATTGAATTGACTTGAAACCTAATTGTGCTTAATTTATTTTTGACCTTAGATATTGATTACACAACTTGAGCTTAAACTTGCATTTTGCATTTGTGCATCAATTAGCCATTCTTTGGAACCAACTTGACCTTAATCTATACGCTTCTTTGTTGGTTTCAATATTGAGAGTTAGCCTATAAAAGTTGATTTACAAGACATCTCAATTGGCAAAGTCTCACTTACATTATTTCATCTTAGGATTACATTTAGCTTGTGAGAGGATAGCATCTTATACAGCTTTACTTACCGTAAGCAACAAATCATTCTTAATTTGTAAAGCTCATAAGGTCTATTAGTAAATAGACCAAGTTATGAGTCTTATTGGTGTATAGGAGAGATTGTAAGCCTATCGGGAAATAGGCAAGGTAAAGTCCTAGTTGTTGCATCTAGGTAAGTCAAATTCCAAGTTGAGACTAGGTGGTTGTAAAAGTCCTTATTGCGGTAAGGCACGTTTAAAAGATCTAGTGGTGACTAGGCACACTAAGCTTGTAGGCTTAGTGTTGTTCACTTATTGAAATATAAGTGTTGGTTCAAAATCCTAATCAGGGAGTTTAGGTAGTGGATGTAGATCCGAGGGATCGAACCACTAAAAATCTACTGTGTACTTCCATCTCTTCTACCCCCTTCTCCTAGTGTAGCATTTCACTTACTCGAATCATTCCGCTACATCACTATTGTAATCACTAATATACGCGCTAATCTAAATAAACTTTTGAATTGAACTTAGGAGATTAGCAAATAATGTTGTAAAAAGTTTAATTTGGCCATCATTCCCAATTCACCCCCTGGGTCACCTTTAATGATCCCTTTGTCCCCAGAAGCCCAATATTATGTATTTAGTATGTTTATAAGTAATTGGGCGTATATATTTATTAAGTTAAAAATATCAAAATAGCCTTTAAATTAGGTTTTCATCTATCAATAGTGTGCTAAGGGGCTTACTTAGCACGCTAGGTGTGTATAGTGCGCTAGGGGCCTCCCTAACACGCTACTGTTCTTCGTTTTGAAGAAAAGTTAAGCACCCAGATTGGATACTGTGCTAGCCACTCTAGATAGCATATCATATGTATTAGGTGACAGAATTCTCAACTTGGAAATTCAGTCCCCAACACCCCAAATGGCTATCCCAGCCTTTCCATTCTCCACTCAATAGGGACTCCAAAAACTCCATTAAAAACAATTAAAATAATGATTTTATCAATTGGAAAAAATCATAAGATAATTCAACTTTCCAATTATCACCAAAAACACAATTGTTACCGAAATATGTTTAAAAACCTTAATTATCAGTGGGTTTTTACTTGTAAATCATCATGGATTCATCAAAATAATGATGCATTTAGAAGATGGAAATGATTAACCTGATTTGATTCTTTGATTTCTAAAGTTTCCCAGTTTTAAATCACAACCTTTAACACCCAATTCTCTATAGCATTGTTGGAGTTCTAAGGTTATGCCTGTTGGTTTTGAAACAAGAACCTACTAAGTCCCCATTTTTTACTATGTGTAATTAAATTTTGGCCTTTGATTAAAATGCGTACACCTATATCTAGGAAAATCCAAGGATCCTCATTAACTAAGTCATACACTCCAGTGTCACACATATTTGTACATATCTAGCCTAGAAATCAATATCTTGGGTCCAGGATTAATCCTTCTCAACAATAGACCTTATATTATCTTATTTGATTTAATTAACTTTGGCCCACTCACACTAATGATTGGTGTTCTTAGACACACTAATTGATAATTTAGTGGTCTCACCAATCCCCAACTACCCGGCACCTGGTGCCTCGCTTTCTGACATGCATATTGAAGTGTGCCATATTTTTCTTTATTTAATTAACTAATTTAGGCTAAAGTTCAATTAGAGACCATTTACTACTATTTATACTAGTCTAGTATCCCTGGGTAATCTCTACCTGATACCCACGTCGACACGCATCTTAATGTAATTGCCTATCACACCAATTTGCTCAATAGCAATGTACACACATTAATGCAATATGATAAACAATGATTTTAAACACCGCATTATAAGTAACCAGCACTCATATATAACATATACCCTCGATTCTCATACTCGAGTTAACTGAGTTATCCATGTAAAGCTCGAATTACGACTTTTAATCCACAAGATTAACACTAATCTTAGTTTAATTAATTTTGGCCATTATAAAGTCTTTGCATGAATACGTGACAATCATTACTCTTCATTTATAACAACAACAGTCGCCTTTCATCTACACCATAACGAAGATTAGAAGTGTACCCATTAGGAAAACGTATGTGTCCCACCAATTCACAAAGTATTTGCTTTCTTAGTTTTCCAAGCGTAAAAATCGCCTTTTGATATTTCTTCGATACAAAGTCCAAATGAAGGGAAGGGTGGTGGCAAAGTTTGCATATGTCTTGTATAGATTTTGCATTGTCTTTCATTTTTCCTTAAACAACCATCACCATGTTGAACATGTTATCGAAGTCCTTTTTCTTGATATGCATGACATCTAAACTGTGTCTTATAAGATAAGTTTTCCAGTAAGGCAAGTCTTAAAAGATGCCTCTTTTTCTCCATCCCATAGGTTTTACATATATTATGTTTGCTGCTTTCGCCATAACTTCTGTCACCTTCATCAACCTTAAATGTTCAATTTCCATCAACAAGTGTTCTCCGAGTTTGAACAATGGTGGTCCTTCATGTAACATATTTCTTCCTCTGTGAGAACTTTGTCTCTCCTATGATTCAAACAAAAAGGCAAAAATTGACGAAGATTATCAAACCAATAAGTCTTCCTTCTGTATTTCAACTAGAACGTAAGTGTATCTTCCATACAATATGGACATGCCATGTTACTGTGCATAGTCCAACCAAACAGCATGTCAAAGGCAGGGAAATCGCTTACAGTCCATATGTGGGCAAATCACATGAAAGAACTAGAATTTGTAGATATGTCGTATGTAACCGCACTATCTTTCCATAAATCTTGTAATTCCTTCACCAGTGGTTGTAGGTAAACATCAATTTATTGACCTGGATGTGATGGTCCAAGAACCATTACAGTAAAAAAATATGAGTTTTTTTAATGCTCATGGAAGGTGGAAGGTTGTACGTAGTCAATGTCACCAACCATGACGAGTATTGCTTTTTAGATACACCAAAAACTTGAAACCAAACGAAATTTTCGCACCTCAGTGCCTAACTCTTTATTCACCTCGTTGAAATGTTTCCATTTAATCGAATTAAAGCAATACTGCAAACAAACACTTCCATCAAATCAAAACCATTATAAACAACAGATGTTCACAAACCGTAACATATCCATCACCAAATTGATAGAAAAACTTCACAACATCTAAAACATCATATTATACATTGAAACTCTAACCCCAATAAAGTATTAAAAAACAAACAAATTAAAGAAATAATTGTAAGAAGAAAAGTGTGAGTTTGCCTTTTTGAAGAGGGAAGTCGAACTGGAAGTTGAAATCTTATAATAATGAGACTGGGAGCAAAGTCGAGATTGAGAAGGAAAGTGGTGAGTGAATTCAAGCAAAGGAAAAAGAGACAAGTTTTTATAAAGAAGAGGGGTATTATGGTAATTAGGCTATCCCATACCATCTAAACCAATAATGATATGAAATTAGGTGGGTAAATTTAATCGGCATCGATACCAATTAATTTGTGCATCACGTTAAGTTGTCATACAATGCAAACATCGAATTTAACCCTTATCTCGGGAGTATTGTTTTAATCTAACGATGCAAAAATGCCATATGTACTTAGATAAAGTAAATAATAAGTAAATCGAATCAAGAACTAAGGAATCTTGTTCACGCAGTTCGGTCCATTACCTACAAATATGAGGCCACACCCATATATAAAATCCACGGAGGAAAGGACAATAGAGACAAGACTCTTCACGTGACTCCCTCACTGAGCTGTTTGAACAATTCTCTTAAGATAGAAAATACAAGTTGAGAATACGGGAACCAAACAAAGACTTGAGCCACGTAATCATTATCTTTTAGATAAGATTTCTCTCTATCAATCGAAATTGAATACACAAAATAAGATTAATCGAAACTTACTTTTAGGATACAATCAAGTTTTAATTGTTGTTGGATGATGTGTGTGTAACACAACTCCAACTGAGAACATTTTTTGAAGAACTTTTGATAGAATGATGCTATGAATAAGAACACACTTTGATTTAAAAGCCTTTTGCGTTTCAATTTTTCTCAATGTGTCTCATTATGTTTAGTACGCACTAGATCTCTTGGATTTATAAAAAATCAAGAGACTTGGTGTCTATCCGTAGAGAAGTGATTTTTGGTGCGAATAGATTCCAAAAAAGGACAAAAAATGTAGCAAATAGCACCAAAAAATCACACATATTCACTATGGGCTTGAAATAGTGGTGCTTCTGGTGTTGCTGATGAGGCTTGCGCTTCAGCGCCAAACACAGAGCCCCCTTCTTATTCTTTTTTAAATCTTACAATTCTCCCCATTTTCAAATTATATGGACATATAAATCAAAAATTACACATAGGAAATAACACGAACAAAAAACATATAGCATCATTCCGAAATCGATACATAAATGAGAAGTATCTTTTGGACTTGAACTTTTCATCTACTGCAAACACTTCAAAATTTCATCAGGTACTATAGTGAATGAATCTTGAACCAAGAGCCTTTGTGCCAAAATTGAAAATATCACGTATACCAGTTTCATGTAATTAAGAGTATTCTTTTGATTGTACATAACGACTTTGTGCAAATCTTGTCTTTCTTGAGTACTCTGGAGTAAGTGAGGCTCATAAGAAGTTCCCACACTTCTACACCCATATAGATAAGTCTACTTAAGTGATTATACAAGGCACACTATTCAACTTATTAAGACCCAATTGTCAACCTCCGTCATGTAAAACAACCATTAGAACTAGGAAGAGACCTTTTATAATATGAATTTTCTAGTGTTCTATAATCTTCACTTGACTTGTTAGTACCACATTGAACTTATTATATATTATCAAGAATTAAGTTGGGTTCCCATCAAGTAACGATCGAGTTAGGCAAACCCAATTCTCATTCCTTTTGATATCTAAGACGTCGTATCTCTAATAAGACCCTTTGTTAATGGATCCCCTAAATTCTCGTTAGATTTAAAATAATCAACTAAGGCAACCCTATTTTTTAGTAATTGTCTCAAAAGATTATGTCTTAGACTTATGTGTCTAAAATTTTAATTATAAGTCTCGCTTGCAAACTTATAGAGAATAGGTTTTGTCATCTTAATCGATTAATGTAGCTGGACATGGCTTATTCCATTGTGTTATCTCCATTAACAAGTTCTTAAGAAATTTATGTTCCTGGCTTGGATCTGCTAGGGAAACGATTTCTAATGTCATTGTTGAATCAGAAATACATGTTTGTTTCTTTGAGCTCCAAGAAAAAACCGCTCTTTCTAGCGTAAAAACCTATCCACTAGTTGATTTGGATTTTAACTCCACATTATTTCAACTAGCATCATTGTAACCTTCCAAGACTGAGGGATATCCATTAAAATGTATATCATGATTCAAAGTCCCCTTCATATATCTAAAGAACCTGGTAACTGCATATTAGTGTTGTTTGCTTGGATTACTAGTAAACTGATATAGTATACAAACTGTGTAAGTTATATCAGGTCTCGTGCAATGCATAACATACATGAGACTTCATATCACACTAGATTACTCTAGTTCCGATAAACACCTACCGGTGTTCTTTATTAGTTTTTAATGAGGCTCAATAGGAGTACAAATTGACTTTTGATTAAAGTGACCAAAGTTCTTCAAAGTCTTTTCAATATAATGAGATTAAGATAATGTAAGACAATTATCTTGTCATAAGATTTTAATTTGCAAAATTAATTTTGCTTCTCCTAAGTCCTTCATGTCAAAACTAATAGACAAGAATCGTTTATTTTCTTCAACTAACGCTAGTGAAGTCCCAAATATAAACATGTCATCCATATATAAACATATAATGACACCAACATCATTGTCAAACTTGTTGTAAATACAATTATTATCATAATCGAATTTGAATTCAAATGATGGCACAACCATGCCAAACTTCTCATTTCATTACATAAGAGCTTGCTTCAAGCCATAGAGAGATTTCACTAATTTGCAAACTTTCCTCTCTTGACATGGAATAACAAAAACATCTAGTTGTTCCATATATATTTCTTCCTCGAGATCGCCATATATAAAGCTGTTTTCACATCCATTTGATGGATAGCTAAATGATGAATTGAAACGAGAGATATCAACACCAGAATGGATGCTATTCTTGCAACTTGTACGTACGTGTCAAAATAATCAATATCATGTTTTTGTATATAGCCCTTAACTGCTAGACATGCCTTGAACTTGTTTATAGTTCCATTGGCATTTAGTTTCTTTTTTAATTCCCACTTTCACCTAATTGCCTTTGGTCCCATTGAAAGATAAAAAAAATACCCAAGTTAGATTCGATAAAATTGAATTCATCTTATCATTGATCGCTTCTTTCCTAAATCAAGCATCCCTTAATGAAACTGCCTGTTGAAATGAAATAGGATCGTCATCAACATTAATGAAAGATTTTGTTTGTTCCAGAATTTCATATCTATTTCCTTCAACTAAGTAGGTTATAAAATCAGGGCTAAAGAATTTATCAATTTTTTGCCTTTAACTTCTCCTTACTATAATATTCTCACCATCGTTAGTAGGAGGATTCTCTTATCTATTAGAAGAATCTGAAGACGAATCTTCTAAATTTCCATGACTTTGTTCATTATAAGAGTTTTAATTATATCATTAGTTTCCAAATTTAAGATTCTATATGCCACACTATGCTTTGAATAACCAATAAAACACATTTATAAGATCTATTTCCCAATTTAGGCCTCTTTTGATCTGCTTTCCTTACATAAGCTAAACAACCTCAACTTTAATTCTCTTAAAATTGCGCTATCGCTTGAACCATAACTCATATGGAGTGACATTAGTGTTCTTTAATAGAATCCTATTCAATATAAAGCAAGCTAAAAGAAAGGCTTCCCTCCATAAGTTCAAAAGCAAGTTAGAACTTAGTAGCATGAAATTAACCATCTCTACTAAAGTTCTATTCTTCATTTCCGCTACACTATTTGGTTATGGTGTGTAAGGTGTCGTGACTTGATGTATAATTCTATTAGTCTCACAAAATTTTGTGAACTCATTGGAACAATACTCACCACTTCTATCGGATCTTAATGCCTAAATTTTCTTGTTATGTTGATTTCAACTTCCGATTTGAAAACAAGAAAATTTCAAAAAATTCTTCTTTGCTTTTCAAAAATAAACATAAGAGTATTTTTAAAACTCATTAATAAAAGTGACAAAGTATTTGTTTCTGTCATGACCAAATTTTATAATCTTATTTATTATTCATAATCAAGATTACTGAGCAGTGACGTGGAACCCACACTATGATATGTGAACTGACCGAGGCGAGATGGTCAAGGTATATGTTAGATTTGTTATGGTAAATGCCTAGTGTATTGTATATGTGTAAACTACTAAGTCACTTCTGCTTGTGTATAGGCATCGATATGTGAGTGAGGACACATCTCAAGATGCTTTCCGATGTGGGACCGGGACAGAAAATGATGTGGTTAGGGTGTTTAAGCTTATTGTAGCTTAAATAGTAGAATTAATGTGGCTATAGTTGATTTTATATGAAATATAACCTCTGTTACAAAGATAAAACCTTAAAACGTAAGCCATATGATGTTCCTCGAGATATGTAAGGACACACCAAGAGACTAATAGAGTATGGATAGGTGTTAGTTAGGTAGGGTTAGGAGAGAGTAGTTAGTGAAATTATGTAAAGATATAGACCATTAGATTAGTCTCAAGATATATGTGTACATAAAGATCAATGGTTATTAATCAACATTATTTTTACATATAAGATTGGATAGATCAAACCATGCAATTCATTTCATTTCTATAATTTAGAAGCTAATAAAGAAGACAAAAAAATTTGAGGAGTTGAGGAGGGTTTTGAAATAAAAGGAATTGAGCAGGGTTTTGGTATAAAGTTTATATATATATATATATATATATATATATATATATTTATATATTTGGATTCCTTATTTCAAGCTGATAATCTAGCTATGAAGATGTTCTTAATCTAGTTTTGAAATAAAAAATATATGAATTTTTAAAGTTGTAAGACCAAAATTTAAATTTTGTATGTTGTATTATGAATTAGCCTATGTAATTTGGTCGTGACTTGCTCATTTTAAATGAAAATGAATATAATCTTGTGGCATTTGAAAGCTTACTCAAAGGGAAACAACTATGTACTACTGGAAACTTTGTAATTCAAATAACTTCATGTCTAAAAGTGCTCTATAAATAAGTGATTAAATGCATTACAATATTTTTGAAACTATATTTTTAAAAGGCATAACTCTCTATTTACTTATCCAAATGAGCTGATCTTTTAGTATGTTGTTATTTGGTATATTTACTTCCTTGTAACCAAAAGTCACATAATTTAGAACTATAGATTAAGAGAAATAAATTTGCTAATTCTGCTAGTTGGATTAAGTTCCAATTTGAGTTATTTTTGTTAGAATTACAATATCTCTTTCGTTTTGAATCAAAATTTCACAAACCAAACCATTTCAAAAATTTATGATAGAGACCAAAAACTTTGTACCAAGGAAGACTTTGAGATTTGGACAATTACGTACCTAAAATTTTGCTACAATACATGACTAAGATTTTAATATTGTTTAGTCTTAAGGGGTAATTTTAGGTTAAGGTTCCTTAACTCATTTCACCTGACCTAAACATAATTTATTTAGATTAATTTGGTATCATGAACCTAGGGAAAAGTCCTAAAGGTTAGGATATGAGATTTGGGGTATTAAGAGGTCGGTAAAGCTAGGACTTTATATTGTTTGATGTGAATATATCCATTGATTGTTTTAGTTGCATTTCATATCAACTTTATACTTGTTTTCCATAGTCTATATTGACTATTTCCAGCTTTGTAATCTCATATCATGAACTTATTTGACAATCCTAATTTGTCGAGCTTGACATTCATGATATTATAATGAATTGAGTTACTTGGAATCAATCCATGTGCTTTATGTCATTTCTTGATGTTTCACATTCAATATAGTGTAAATAGCATGCTATTAGGAATTGTGAGTTTGTGAATGACTTTATGAACTAGAACTCTTTAGGAATTGTGCTTTGTATCATAGCCAAGCCTTAGAATCCTTAACGAGTCAATTTTTTGAAAATTATGAAATAGTTATAGAATCCAGAGTCCATTGCACTATGTTGGAATTAATCGGCATATGAGGTTAGAGTCCTTAGGGATGTCAGCACTCACTGCTATGATGTGACATACGAGATTAAAGTCCATAGGGTTATTGATACATCATGGTTAGAGTCCCAAGTGATACTGGGTTAAAGTCCAAAGTGATATTAGATTGTGCGATATCACTCACGTCTTTTAGTGGCCTTATATGCTTTAATGATGCATGTCACAGCCATCCGGATCTAGATCATAACCATTTAGCCTCATGTCGGTTTCACTAACTTAATTGTCGTATTTATTAGCATATTTTTGGTACTAGTCTTTCTTTGTTGAACTTATGCTTTTAAGTGTCATTTAGTATTTTGGAAGTGTAAATAAATATGTCAATGGGGAATACATTTACTTTTTGTAATCACCGTCCTTTTTATGACTGTAAGTGTAAAGCTATTAGCGAGCAGGCCCAGCAAAGAGAATATCAGCGACTACCTTTGAGCCAGCCGCGTACTTTTGCATCAACATTTTGTAGGGTTTGTTATTTTGCTTATTATATAGTTATATTTTTTGCAACATTTTGGGGTTCTACATTGGGTCGAGCGTTTCGTTCCCTGACTTATAATGACCATCACACTGTTTATATTCACCACTCTATTATATATATGTATGTGATTGTTGTTTCCTACTTTCCACATTTAAGAATTATTTATATTACTTCCGTATAATCTGTTAATACTTTTGCTGAATTTCATAAACTCTTAAAATAGTTTTAATTAGTCAGAAATCTAATAATATGTTGACATGTATATTACTTATCTTGAACGTGTATATAGAGGAGTAGATGATAGAATGGCTGACTAATACGTAGTTAAGTCCTACATGGTTAGGACTTGGACTTAATCACGAGATTAGGCAAAGCGGCGCCCTAGATTAGGGAAGGGGACATCACAGTTGGTATCAAAACATAGTTTTAGAGAAATTTATGATTTAAGGCATCACGATGCCAACACAGTTGCTATCGGAGCCAATGTTATCGATAAGTAAGACACAAACTTAAATAAAACACATATCTTAGATGTGGAAACCAGATGATCTTTGCTTAGAAACCATTAGTCGGGAAATGAGAGAAAGTGAGATAGGGATATCTTATATTTTCATGTTAGTTTCTATATGTATATATAGATGCATTATCTACGTAGTTGCTAGTGTCACGAACTTGGTCAACTTGTAGAGCATGATGGAAAATCGATGGAAGATTAAAGATTGCAGCAACTCTAGTGCTACAGAATATTCTAGAAATGATCGCATAAATAGTAGAAAGTTAATGTTGTACCATCCCTCATGCTTACACCATTCAGTACATCATTCATGGTCCAACTTGTGAAAGACTTCGTCAGACTCAAGCTAGCCTACTTCGATGGAGTAAGGAACTTTGAAAAGATTGAAAAGTGGGTACTATCTTAGAAGAAGCTTCATAAAATACTTAAGATTGAGGATATACTTCAAGCAAAGATCTTATCGTACACTCTGGAAAGAGACATTGATGCTTGGTGGCGTATGACAATAGCTGCTCATAGATAGTTTGAGAAATGGGATACGTTCAAGAAGAATAACTATTAGCAGTACTTCACATTCGTAGTAATGAAAAGGTTAAGGAATGAGTTCATGGAGTTGAGACAAGGTACAGAGGAGTCTATGATGCAATATATGGACCGATATGATTATCAAAGGTAGTTCGCAAAGGTCTCAGTGAGAAATGCACAGTTAAGATAGGTGGAGTAGAGGTGCCTACAAACTTTTAGGCTATTCGACTTCTTATAGTTCAATGCGATTTTAAGGGTGAATTGACTATTAACATACCACGCTCGTATTGACTATTTCAGTAATATTGTTATATTTGAGATCCCAAGGCATTTGATATTCACCTATAAAGGTAGTTCAGTGAGGATTTTAGCACGAGAGGTTGACCTGTGACTGGAGATGAGATGGAGGCATTGATTTCACTATACATAGTTGAAAAGAGATTAGGGATCATCAGCTTAGGATAAGGGAGCGAAAAAGGTCCATGACTTCATTCGACATGAGATATGGATAATATTACTTCACAGTCATGCTATTTGGGTTGACTAATGCCCCTGCAGTATTTATGGACTTGATGCAAAGAGTTCTAAGACCAGTTTTGGATCGTTTCGTGATAGTCTTCATCGATGATATTTTGATATATTCAAGGATATGAGAGGATCACGGGGAGCACATCTGAGAGAAGTTGTAGAATTTTAGGGAACACTGACTGTACTCCAAATTCACTACAAATAAATTTTAGCTTTCAAAGGTTCAGTTTTTTGGGAATGTAGTGGGAACGATAGGGATAGCAGTGGATTCAGCCAATATTCAAGTAATTATGGATTTATCGGCATCGACATTAGTGACAACGATCAAGAGTTTTCTAGGTTAGGAAGGGTACTACCACCTATTTGTGAAAGATTTAGTAAGAATCGCTTCCTTGATTACTAAATTGACATAGAACGATGTTATTTTTCAATGGATAGAGGCTAGTGACTACGCATTTGATGACTTGAAGAGATTGTTAACTAGTGCCCCAATTTTAGTAATACCGGAGGCTAGAAATGGATTATTGGTGTACATAGATGTTTCTCATATAGGTCTGGGTTGCATGTTGATGCAGGGCAATGGTACGGTAGCTTACGCCTCTAGACATTTAAAGACGTTATTTAGAGTTGGCAATAGTAGCGTTTGCACTGAAGATTTGGAGACCTCACATGTATGGAGAAAGAATCACACTCTTTACTGATCACAAGAGTCTAAAGTATCCTTCCATACATAAGGAGCTAAACATGAGACAATGCAGATGTTTGGAATTTATGAAGGACTACAACTTTTCTATAGAATATAATCAAGTAAAAGCCAACATAGTCACTAAAGTATTGAGTTGGAGACCGACTATAGATGTCAAGGTTGTCTGATGTCATATGATGTAAGAGTGTGTTTTACTCGAGGCAACAATAATAGTGAGTCAAACATAGGTTCCTACTGATACTCAAGTGATGATTTGTGCTCAAATAAGTTTATAGACTATGTCTACACAAAGAATGTTAGAGGGGCAGAGGACTGACACATTATTTATGAGTTAGAGTGAGTTAGCATAAAGTATAGAATGCACAAACTGGGTTAAGACTTCAAATCAATGTTTGAGATACAGGGGCAGATTGTAAATACCTGAAGTGTCAGAGCTATGAGATGAGATTCTTACGAAGCCACACTGTTCCCTATTCATTATTCATCTAGGTAGAACTAAGATGCACCATGACATGAAGAGACATTTTTTGCGGCCTGGGATCAAGGTAGGTGTGTCTGAGTTATCAGGAACTGTGGGATCAGTCAATAAGTGAAGGCTGAGAATCCCGGACCTGGAGGGCTGCTATAACCTCTTCCCATCCAACATTTGAAATGGGAGGACATCTCTATGGATTTTGTGAGGGGATTCTCGAAGATCGCCAGTAGACATGATTCAATTTAAGAGATCATTGACAGACTAACGAAGTCTGCTCATTTCCTAATACTAGTTGTGCATTATACTTTTGATCAGCTGAATATACTATTCAAAAGAAAGATTATTACGCTGCATGGAGTACCATTTACTATCACTTCTAAAAGATATGCGAGGTATACATCTAAGATGCGGTAAAGTATGTAGGAGCAGTATGGTACGCGCCTACAATTCAGCATGACTTTTCATCCTCAGACTGATGGGCAGATTAAGTGATTGATTCAGGTCCTCAAGGATATGTTACGGCCTTGTGTGTTGAAGTTTAGTGGATCTTGGGAGGAGTACCTACCATTGTGTGAGTTTTCTTACAACAACAGTTATCATACTAGTATTGAAATGACATCTTTTGAGGCTTTGTAGGGCAGATCGTGTCGCTAACCATCGTTCTGGGCTGAGCCAGATGACCGAGAGATTGTGGGGCTTGAGATTGTTGTTAATGACATAGAGAATTTCAAACTAATTCGCTAGAGACTCAAAGGTGCACAAGAGAGGCAGAAGACGTATGTAGACAAATATCAAAGTAATCTCACGAACACCGAGGGAGCCTATATTTATTTATAGGTTTCCCCTCAAAAGGGTCTTCAAAGATTTGGGGTGAAAGGAAAGCTTGCACCGAGTTTTATTAGGCCTTTCATTACTAAGAGACGGGTTCGGAAAGTCACGTATGAGCTTGAGATGCCTCTATAGATGTTAGGGATATATCCAGCCCTTCATATTTTGATGTTTCCATTAGCTGAGTCGAGAGCTGGTGTTCGATCGATTATAGATTTGGCTTAAATAAACCTGAGGAGCAGCCTATTCAAATCCTTGATCGGAGGGTACAATGGTTGAGGAACGAGTATGTCCTAACGGGTCTCGTCAAATGGTAGTTCCATGATGTAAAACTTACTTGGGAGCGGGAAAACTATATGATGGACAAGTTTATGTACCTCTTCGAGTAGGTACTAATCCTAACTTAAATCTTAATTTTGAGGATGAAATTCCCATTAGTTTGGAAGCTTTATGACAACCCAGATGTCTAATCTCGTTTATTATCTATCATCAGGATTACAGACCCGTGACGTGGAACTCAAACCTTGATATGTGCATTGACTGTTGCGAGATGGCTAGAGTATATGTTAGATTTGTCGTGGTGTATGCCTAATGTATTATGTATATGTAGACTACTAAGTTGCTCATACTTATGTATAAGTGTTAAGGACACGCATCGAGATGCGTGCTGATGTAAGACTGAGGTAAAGAGTAACGTAATAAGTTATTTTAAGCTTAGTGTAGCTTAAATAGAAGAATTAATGTAGTTGAGTTGATTTTATATTAAATGTAACCTAAGTTAGCAAGATAAAAAATAGCCATATGATGTTCCTCGAGATATATAACGACACATCAAGAGACCAAAGAGTATGGATTGGTGCTAGGTAGAGTTACTGAGGACTTAATGGAATGGTGTCAAGATGTAGGCAATTAGATTAATCTCGAGATATGTATGAACATAAAAATCAATAGTTATTAATCAACCTTATCTTTATGCATAAGATTGGATAGATCAACCCTTGCAATTCATTTCATTTCCACAAATCAGAAGCTAAGGAAGTCGGAGAAGAAGAAATCATAGGAATTAAGGAGGGTTTTGGTTGAAAAATTCAGGAAGATCAAGGAAAGTTTAAGCTTAAATCAAAGTGTTATCAACCCTAGGTACACATCTCTCTATTTCGAATTGAAACCAGTATTGGTTTTTTGCCATTTTCAAAGGGTAGATGGCTAAGTATTTGCAATGGCTAATACATTTGGATTCCTCATTTCAAGTTGATAATTTAGAAATTATGAAGTTCTTAATTTTGTCTTGAAATAAAAAATATATAAATTTTTTAAGTTGTACAAGAAAAATTAAAATTCTGCATGTTATATTATGAACCAGCCTATATAATTTGGTCATAACTTGTTCATTTTAAATGAAAATGAACCTAATTTGGTGGCATCTAAAAGGTAACTCAAACAGGAACAACTTTTTCCTACCTGAATTTTGTAATTCAAATGTTTTCATGTCAAAAAGTGATTTATATATATAAGTGATTGAATGCATTATGAGATTTTTGAAACTAAAATTTTAAAAGGCATAACTCCTAAATTACTTATCTAAATGAGCTGATCTTTTAGTATGTTTTTATTGGATATATTTGCTACCTTATCAAAAATCACGAATTTTGAAACTATAGAATACAACAACAACAACATAGCCTCAGTCCCAAGTTAACTGGGGTCGGCTACATGGATCAAACTTTTCCATTCTGCTCGATTAAGTGCAATTGAAGGTGAGCTTTACAAACCATTCAAATCCCTTCTAATTAATGCATCTCATGTTAACTTTGGTCTGCCCCTACCTCGTCGAATTTTTATAGTTTCTATTGAGTTAAGTTTTCTAGTTGGGGCATTTGTATGTCGTCTTTGTAGGTGACCAAATCACCTCAACCGCCTTTCCCTAATCTTTGTATCAATTGGTGCTACTCCTACTTATCTTTGAATTTATATATTTCTTATTCTATCTTTACGAGTTTTACCACACATCCACCTAGGCATCCCCATTTCTGCTACGTTCATTTTATGTAATTGTTGTTGCTTTACCGCCCAACATTCACTTCCATAGAGCATAGCTGGCCTAACTACGATCCTATAACATTTTCCTTTTAACTTAATAGGAACATTTCGATCACAAATTACCCCTGTTACACTCCACCATTTCTTCCATCCAGCTTTAATTCTATGTGTGACATCATTCTCAATGTTACCATCATTTTATATGATTGATCCTAGGTATCTAAAGTGGTTTACCATAGGAACTTCTACTTCTCCTAATTTTACCATTCAGTCATCTCGATGCCTAGTGTTTCTAAACTCATAGTGCATGTATTCGATTTTTATCCTACTCAACTTAAAGCCTTTAGATTCTAATAATAGCATCTACAAATAACATATAACATGGTATATCCTCTTGAATATGTCTACTTAGTTCATCTATAACTAAAATAAATAGATATGGGCTTAAAGCCGATTTTTGATGTAGTCCTATCGTAATGGGAAACTCTTTTCTAGCTCCTCCAAATGTCTTTATACTCATTACTACAACATCATAAATATCCTTAATAGTGTCTATGTATCTAGCATGCACTCTTTTTCTCTCTAGAACCCACCAAAGAACATCTCCAGGGACCCTATTATATGCTTTTTCTAAATTTATGAATGCCATATAAAGATCGTTTTTCTTTTCTTTACATTTTTCTAACAATCGTCTTAGAAGAAAAATCGCCTCCGTAGAAAATCGCTTCCATAATTTGAAACTATAAAATGGGAGAAATGAATTTTCTAAGTCTGTGGGTCTGACTAGGTTCCAAATTGAGCTATTTTTGGTAGAATTACGATATCTCTTTTCTTTTAAGTCAGGATTTTGCAAACTAAACCTTTTTGGAAAGCTAGGATAGAGAACAAAAACTTTGTACCAAAGGAAGATTTTGCGATTTGGACAACTTCATGCCTAAAATTTCACGCCTGTACATGACTAAAATCTTAATGTTGTTCAGTCTAAAGGGGTCGTTTTGGATTAAGGTTCCTAAACTCATTTGATCTAACCTAATCCTAATTTATTTGGATTAATTTGATATTAAGAACATAGGGAAGTACTTCAAGGGTTCGGATACGAGATTTGGGGTATTGGGAGGCCAGTAAAGCTGGGACTTTATAAATTATTTGATATTAGTATACCCATTGATTGTTTTATTTGCATTTCATATCCACTTTATGTTTGTTTGTTGCAGTCTATATTGACTTTGTTTTGCTTTGTACTCTCATATCATGTATTTATTTGACACCCCTCATTTGTTGAGCTTGACTTTCATGATATTATGATGAATTGAATTCCTTTGAATATGTGCATGGTGTTATGTCATTTCTTGTTGTTTCATAGTGAATATAGTGTAAATAGCATGCTAGTAGGAATTATGAGTTTGTGAATGACATTATGGCCTATAACTCTTTGAGATTTGTGCTTTGTGCCATAGCCAAGCCTTGGAATCCTTATGAGTCAATTTCTTGCAATTATAAAGTAGTTAAGAGTCTGTTGCACTATGTTAGAGTTAATCGTCACTCAGGGTTAGAGTCCCTGGGGATGTCGACACTCGCCACTATGACGCGCACACGAGGATAGATTTCCCAAGGTTGTCGATACATTAAGTTTAGAGTTCTTGGTGACAGTGGGGTTAGAGTCCATAGTGATATTAAACTATGTGATGTCACGCATGTCCTTTAGTGGCCTTAAAGACTTCAATGACGCATGTCACAGCTGACCAAATCTAGATCGTAACTATTTAGCTTCGTGTCTGTTTAACTTGCTTAACCATGATATTTCTTAGTATATTTTTGGTACTAGTATTTCTTTATTGAACTTATGCTTTTAAGTACCATTTAGCCTTTTGGAAATGTAAATACATATGTCAATGTGGATTAATATTAGTTCTTGTACTCAACGTCATTTTTATGACAATGGGTGCAGAGCCGTCAATGAGCAGGCACGATAAAGAGAAGATTGATGACTACATTTGAACTAACGGCGTAATTCTGTATTGACATTTTGTAGGTTTTGATCTTTTGTGTATTATACAGTTATGCCTTTTGCTACATTTTAGGGCTATATATTGGGTCGAGCGTTTAGTTCACCAACTTTTGATGACCATCACACTTTTTATACTTGCCACTCTATTATACATATGCATTTGATCATTGTTTCCTAGTTTCCATACTTAGGATTCATTTATATTGCTTCTGCATAATTTGTTAAGACTTTTACTAAACTTTACAAACTCTTAGAAAGTTCTCATTACTCCATAATCTAGTTATATGTTAACAAGTGTATTACTTATCCTGAGCATGTATATCCTTGAGTATAGGATAGAAAGGCTAACTAATACATAGTTAAGTCCTACGTCACTAGGACTTTGTCTTTATTATGAAATTAGGCCTAATGGTGCCCTGGATTAAGGAATGGCACATTTCCTCATAATGTAACATGCTTTTCAAATCATATATGCCACTACGTATTAAATCAAGAATTTCAAAAGATATTTGAACAGATTCGTGTTATTTTCTTGTGATCTTTTTTGTGCAAATATCTCACACTTAGTATCATGATCAATTTTAAAATTAGTAATTAGGCCTAAGTTATACATATTTCTAATGCAACGAAAATTAACATGGCCTAATCTACAGTGCCATAATCAATATGAATCAAGAATTGAAGAACATGAGTAAATAATATAAGAAGAACAATTTACTATTATGGCATTCAACTTAATCATACCATTACATGAGTATCCTTTGCTAATAGGAACACCTCCCTTAGATGAAATAAACCTATAAAAAAAGACTGAAAACTTTCTTATTAAGGAGGTCATCAATACAAGCATATTTTGAGTATATAATAAACATTAATCAAATGTAAAACTTTTCCCGAAGTAAGATTGATATCCATCGTTCCTTTGCCAACCACTTTGGTGCGATTGTTGTTCGTTATGGGCACTTTTTCACTAGTGGCAAGATTTTCCTATATCTTGAAATGACTATGGTCCTTGCAAGAGTGTATGGTCGCACCAGTATCTAGCCACGACCCAACTTCATTTGGAATCGAATTGGCTTGGCAGACCATAGTTATGAGTTTAATGTATCCACTTTGTGAATTTCCTTGACCACTTCCTTATTCTACAAGAATTTCTTTTTGGAATGACAATCTCATGCACAGTGTCCTAATTTGTCACAATAGTAACACTTCCTTTTTTTACTTAAAGTGTTTTCATAGGCATTTCCTTTGAATCTTGAATTGTTCTTGGCCTTAAATTTCTTGGAATAGTGAGATTCCATTAAATGTTCCTTTACCGGATTCAAAATTAAAGTCATCTCTAATACACACACTCTATCTTTTTCTCTCTCTCTTGAGAGTTTTTCTCAATTCAAATATGGCGTTGGAGGGGTCAATAGTATAAATATTCTCCTCATGAATGAGTTTCTTCTTGTAATTATTTCAATTTGTAGGTAACTTGAAAATAATCTCACCAATTTGTAATTCCTATTCAAGGGAGATTCCAACCATGTTAAGATCACCAACAAACTCTTGAAAGTCATGAACTTGAGTAAGTCGAGGTTTGTTATTGGTCATCTTAAAAACTAGACAATTAGAAATTAAAAACTTATGATTGCTAGACTCATCAATACAGTATTTTATGTCTAGTGCAGTCCACAACTCATTCGATGACTTGATGGTTCGATGCGTCGCATAGACATTGTCGGGGAGTGCATTACGAATGTAGCCCCGAAAAAATAGTCATCCGCTTTCCTTCCAACACGTCGATCCATCACTTCATTTGATTCATATTGGGTTAGTTCGGGGAGGATGTTAAGTTCATCATCAAGGATGTACGACAACTTGAGAGATGTAAGAAAGAGCATTACTTTCTCTTGCCATCAAGTGAAATTGTCCTCATCAACACTTTCGAGGCGAGTAAAATCATGGTTCATGATTTGTATAGAAAGAGGAATGAACCCGCCACTAGAATTGAGTTTAGAGGATAATTAGAACCACCAATCCCATTCGTTTGTGCTATTCCATTCAAAGACGAAGAAGCCATTGATGAAGATAATCTTGTCTAAAAATTGTTGGAACGAATCTCATTGAATAGAAAATACAATATTGAGAATTGAGGAAACAAACAAAGGCTCAGGGCGTGTAATCATTTTTTTAGACAACATTTCTCTATACCATTTGAGATTGCATACACACAATGGGATTAATGTGACTTTCCTTTAGGATACAATCTAGTCTCTAATGGTTGTTGGATGAGGTGCGTGTAACACAACTTCAACTTATAACACTCTTTGAAGAACTTTTGAGAGAATAATGTTACGAACAAGAACACGTCTTGATTCATAAGCCTTTTGTGTTTCAATGTTTTTAAATGTGTCTCAATATGTTTAGTGCACACTAGATCTCTTTGATTTATAAAAAATAAAGAGATTTATTGTCTTTCCATAAAGAGGTGAATTTTGGTGCAAATAGAAACCAAAAAATGAACAAAAATGGACCAAATAACACCAAAAACTCGCACCTATTTAGTCTGGGCGCTAAGGCACTTCTGGTGTTGACGCTGAGCTTGGCATTGAGGTTAGTGATTCAAAGCCTAACACAGAGCCTTCTTCTTTTTAAAAAAAAATCTTACATGAACTCCTCCTAACATCTTCTTTACTCCTCCTATGGACTTTACACAAGTCTCCTGATACTAGCAAAGTGAGGATCCCCCTCAAATAACATGCTCCATAAAGACATCATTCTGAGCAATAAACATTTTATTCTCAGTGGGATTATAAAAGTAGTATCCCTAGTTTATTTAGGATAACCCCCAAAAAGATGCTAGATTTGGTTGCTAGTTTTTTTTAGATTTGTCATTGTACAAAAGCTTCGTAGCCCCAAATCTATAAGAAAGACAAATTAGGTCTCTTCCTAAACCATATCTTATATGGTGTTTTATCGACCACTTTAAAAGGGATACAATTTAGTGTAAACACAGCAGTTTCTATGGCATAGACCTAAAAGAAAATAAGAAGATATGCATGACTCATCATAGATTGAATCATATCTAATCTAGTTCGATTTCGCCTCTTAGAAACATCATTCCGTTGTGGAGTTACTGGTGGAGCTAACTATAAGACAATCCCATATTTTCTAACACCAAAAAAATAACGGATCATATTTTCTAACACCAAAAAAATAACGGATTTAGCAATGGAAATTTTCATTGCTAAAGTCTTGCTTTTCTGTTGCTAATTCGAATAGCTACAGATTAGCGACATAATTAACTCTATTATTGAAAACCTCATCGCTAACTACTTAGCAAAGGAAATTTTTGTTGCTAAACGCCACTAAAACCATTTTTCGGTTGGTCATTTGATTGTGACAGATCAATTTCTATTGCTATTTTATTGCTACGTAGCAATAGATTACCAACCGAACACCAAACTCCATTTCTGATCCATTGCTACATAATAACAAATTACTAAAGGACTATTTATTTTTTATAAAAAAAATATTTGATTAATATGTTTCGTTGCTAATATGTAGCAACAAATTAGTAACTGAACATTATTTAGTTTAAAAATAAATTATTTTACTATGTTACATTGATAATCCGTTGTTAAATAGTAATTGATTAGCAACAAAAAATTAATTAAAATTTTAGAAAATAAATTATTACCTTAATACCTTCAATTGCTAATTAGTTGCTACATAGCAACGGGTTAGCATCAGAATCCTACCTAGCAAAAAATTATCAACGAATATCAAGTTTCGTTGCTAATCTATTGCTATGTAGCAACAAATAGTTTTATACAGTATAATAATTTTTGTAAAATTATTACAAAATATTACAAAATTAAAATAAATTGTCGAAAGTAGTGATATCATTAAAAAAGGATAAAAGTTTATAATATTTACAATAATGGTCCACAAAAAAGTTAATATAGTCATTATCGTCACCGTCCTGTGCAAAGAAGCCTTGAATGTGGTTGTCCTCGCCATAATCATCGTGATCTATCATGCCTCGTGGCAGGGCTTAAGAAGGTGAGACATCAACAGGTGGGGTCTGATAAAGTGAGGCCTGAGAGGTGTTACCCCTGAGATCGCCAAAGTCTACTCCATGGTTTTTCTGCCTCAAAAAATGCCAAAAGAATGCTCATCGTCTCATCATGCCTCTGCTACTTCTTATCATGCCTCGCTGCCACTCATGAAGACACATGACCTCCTCAGTCATCCTCAATATCTCCCTAGCCTATGAGGTGGCACATCTTGTATCGTGGGTCGGTCTCGCGTATGATCCTAAGCCATAACTGTGCCCTTTAGGATCCTTTTGAGAAATCTCATAGAAAACCTCATATTCGCCAATGGGCATGTCCGAAGATGCCTACGTCATCTCTTCAAACCTCCTCTGATAGTTTTCCTTTAAAAATAAAATAAAGAATTCACTTATAAAATTGTACAACAACATGATCTATGTGTAATAACTCTCATTAAATAAGAATGGTGACTTACTTTCAACTTGTGAGACCTCTTATCTACGAGCGCGACATGATCGTGATGGTTTTGTGGGTGAGATTGAAACACACATTAACTCCCACAAGAGCTCCTACCTTTTTATCCTATAAAAATTAAGTTATTTACTTTAATAAGAAAAGTTATTTCTACAGTGGTAATTAAATAGGAATCAATACTTACCTACAGCTCCTTATGACACTCAAAAGACTTTAGACCACCTGTATGTTTGGATATACCATTTCTAGGTTTGTTCTTCACCGTCATCTTGTTCTTGGATGATTGCTCTGACTTGGCCCTATACTCTGGCATACTCCACTAGGCCAGACATCCTTCCCAAATCTCTTATGTTAGGAAACCTAGCCTCTCCTCTAGATTTTTGTGACAATCACTAAACAACACCAAGTACCTAGTCCCTCTCTATATAACTAAACATTATAGATCTCAACATCTATAGCAGGATCCCATAAAGAGAAGAATTGCAAAGAGAAAAATAGATTAGTTACGATACTACAAAACACATTTTGAACTCAAGATAGTCAAAAATCATAAATTAACTCACTCTCCGGTCATTCCAATAGATATTTTGTATGTGTTGAGGAACCTTCTTCCATACGTGTCAATTCGAGTGCATTTTGCACTGAATGTCAAACCAAAGTATCTTGAGGCAATATTGGAAGGATGTAAGCTACTGGATTGTTTATGGTATTCGTACTTTTCATTTTAAGCAAACAAAGTATTAAAATAAATGATTTTGTAGATACATTTACTTGTGGTTGGTATCTAAGCCCGAGGGGATCTTTATGACTCTCCTACACTTATTCGTAGGTGGCTCTATCGAGACATCATCATCATCATAACCATCCTAGTCATCTAATGATGACGATTTAGTGGTAGGACTGGGTATAGTGGCGGGAAGAGTGTTCCCTAGTGAAAACTAATATAGGGATAAATTAATCACCGATTGAGACGTCGGACGAGTACACAGTGCTCTACTTGATGATTATGTTATGTTTGCATGCTTTGAAGACTTCTGCTTGATGTTTAACTTATAATAATTTAATAAATCATGAACGACTTACTTAGTCAACTTAATGTAAATATTCATAAAAATATCCATAAATACTATGTTAAGGCGAATAAGATATGTGCAAAGGTTTAGGTCGTACACAGTTAAAAGTAAGTATGCGGTGACGTGGCATGCTTGGTGACGTGTTTGGGGACTTGGCGGTACCCGGTTTACCTCAGAGCTTGGGGCCATCACAGTTATATAGGATGCATGGTTGATCTCCCAGACTATATGTGACTTCCTACTCAGTTAGATAGGTTGCATGGATTACATACTCACTATAGGGTTTCGCATAGAGCCTTGAGGCTTTAATGGAATGGATAAAACCATATTGGCCAATGTATTGGTCTAGAAATCGCATTAATAGCGTCAGTGGATAATCGACTCTAGTTTTATAAATATAATGGGAATCATAGTGTAACAGTCATTGATAATTTGATTTGCGTAATTTATTTATTAAATTATATTCTTTCCATATTCTTGTTAGATAACATTGGTGCATATTTTTAGTGCATAGTATTTTTTATTATTATATGCAATGTTGATGGCTATGTGAATCCTTACTTATTGAGCAAGTTGGAGCGCTCACCCCAAATAATATTTCAGGAATACTGATGAGCACTATGACTCTGGGATAGAGAAGGTTTAAGAGTCTTGATCTTCTTTTCAATGTGATGAATCTCCCCTTATGTTATATATATTTATATTGAATTACAATTTTGTAATATCATGAGCAATAGGGGATTTTATATAACCAAGGCTTATTTCAATTATATTGGATATTGTATATCATGTTTTAATATCAAAAAAGTTTTTATTTTCGTTGTGTTTAATATTTGTTTTATATTGATATTTGATATACAGTTGTGTTTATCGGGAGATAGACGGAGAAGCTGCTAGCTCTAGTTAAATCTAGCAGGATTATCGGGGCTTAGTTAGGGTTTTAGGCCGAGTATAGCCCTAATCGTGTTAGGGGATGCTACAGCTTGGTATCAAAGATCAAGTTTAAGGGCTTTGTTACCTTTAATAACTCAGATATAGTTTGGTATCGAAGTTTAAGGTTATTGTTTCTTATATATCTTGGTACCATACCTCAAGTTTACTAACTGTGAGAGTCGTCTCGAGTTATGAAAAAGCTTAGGACGTAATAAATAATTTTATCATGATTTTTTTTTAGGGGTAACCAAAAGATAAAAGGCTGAGATATATTATTTCTTGTGCTTTATTATATCTACGTGGTAGATATGAAAGTTATGTATTTCCTGAATGATGATAAGATGGTTAGGTCCATCGACTTCTCATGATATGAGAAATCATTGAAGATAAGGGTTCAAGAGAACCTTAACCTTGAGGAGTTTGAAAAATGAAATATATAAGAAGATTTCACAAAAATAAAAATTAATTCATTCTTCGAGTATCTATTTTTAGTGCTCTTTGTTCTCATTGATATTATCAGACAAATAATATTCAATGAAGAAGTATCTATTAGACCTATAACTTGAGACATGTATTAGGAGAATAGAATTTATGAAACAATGGAATACTAAATGACTTTGAATATAACATAAAGATATTAGACCACTTTGACGTATGATTTAATACTAATATTGACACTAATCAAGAATTAATGGAAGTTATTAAGTAAGCTAATTAATGATTAAACCTATTTGAGGTTAGGAAACCACTAATATATTTATACTTAATAAGTTGTTAGGAAGTATAAATTTCAGTTATGGTGTAAATCCATATAGGAATAACAAACAAATTTTTAGGTAATGAAAGGTGAAATTGAGAATATTAAACTAGTAAAGTTTGAAGACAATTTAATCTAGAATATAGCAGTGAGTTGGTAAGATATCCTAGTCTAATGTTTTGGACTGGTATAGCCAAAATTGGGGAGAATGACTTATCAATAAATTTGAGGATTTAAGGAAACCAAAGAATGATCAGGATAGTGGGAATGAATATTCATTGCCCAAGATTGACAACTCATCTGATAATGAAGTGAAATTAGTTGTTCTCAAGAGTTAGTTGAGTTATGGTTGTCACAGTGGTATAATTAGAATTAAGGATATATTTAAAGATGATGTCAGGAGATTATTGAATCATTTTAAATGGATGGTGGAAACAATTAGAACTTACAAGAACTCATGCTACGTTCATAAATAAAAGGTGTCAAGTATAGAAACCCTATTGTAATCTAGTTTATATTGTGTTGTCGAGAATAACCTGGAATCAAAGACTTAGAATCTGCACAAGCATTACCATAAAGAATTATAAATTGTAACAATAAATTGGTTCATACAAGATTTTGCAAGTGCTAGTACTAAGTTTTAAAGGTAAATTACTTGTATGAGTGTTGAATATTAACATTAAATCGAGGGATTTGACTAGGAGTAAGGCAATGTGAGATGTCATATATTCAACACAAAGGTAGAAGAGAAAAGTAATCTTGAAGTAATTGAATATTACAAATGATTGATCCACGGATCTCTAGAATCATTGTGTAATTTATTCAGTTAACTCAAGTATGAGAATGTTGTAAGGCAAAATTAGATACAAGGATGCCTTTGAGGAAAGTTGAAGTATAGTTTCACTACAATGTTTATTTGATTGTACTTGAACTATAAAAGAAGTTAGAGGTTCATCCTAAGACTTCTTATTCTGGTAAGAATATGTGTTGACACAATAAATTAAAATTGTAGCTTATACTTTTAAATATAGTTCAAGATTAGTATTAAGGTCCAATACGATGGTAAGCGACACAATTTTCCATATAAAAACCTTAAATGGTGCCAAACTCACATAATGGTTGGTAATCCTCTCAAGATCCGTCAAACTCAAGTGCACAAGCCCTGAGAATATTCTCAAGAACCTGAATCATAAATGTATATGCGGCATCTATGTTTGACGTGATAGTCAATGGTACCCCATGTAGCTTAATAATTCCCCTCTCAAACAATATGCTCAACTGGTCAAATGTGTAGTGAGATGCAACTGGTAAGAAATGGGCAGATTTTGCTAATCTGTCCACAATCACCCTGATAGAATCATGTCGTCTGGCAATCCTCAGCAATCCTATAACAAAGTCCATAGAAATATCTTCCCACTTCCATCGTTGAATAGGAAGTGGCTATAGCAATCCTCTAGGTCTACAATGCATAACCTTCAACTATTGGCAAATCCTACAGTTCCTGATAAACTCTTATATGTCCTCTTTCATCCTAAACCACCAAAAATGTCTCTTCAAGTCATGGTACATCTTGTTCCTATCTAGATGAATAGTGAACCATGAACAATGTGAATCTTGAAGAATCTCATCTCTTAGCTGCGATACTAACGGTATCCACAATCTACCTCTAAATCTCAAACACTGATCCATCACCTCTTTCTAGTTAGTACAATCAGTACTATGAGCTAACTTGTTGAATCTCGTATACGAGATGTTGACTCTCTGACTCTTTAACAATCTCTGTGTAGAAATTATATGTAGCCTCATCTGTGCACAGATTATCACATAAATATCGGTAGGAATATCTGACTAAATCAACATCGTCGTTGCCTCGAGTAATCTATACGCATATGTCATATGACATATTAACAACCTCGACATCTCTAGTCAGTATCCAACTTAATGCACCTGCAACTACGTTTGCTTTTCCTGGGTGATACTCCAGATAAAATTCTTAGTCCTTTAGGAACTCTAACCATCTACGATGTTTTGTGTTTAGCTTTTTTTTTTTTGAATAAACTCTTGTAATCAGTGAAGAGTGTAAGTAACTCCCCATACAGATGATGTCTCCATATCATCATTGCAAATGCCACCGCTGCTAACTATAAATCATTAATGAGATAATTCTTCTCAAGTATCTTCAGCTGTCCAGAGGCATAAGAAATTGTGTCTTTTTCATGTATCAACACGCAACCTAAACCTGCATGAAAAGCATCAATATATATCGGGAATCCCTATCTCGCTACTGTTAGCATGAATATTAATGCGGCGGTCAATACCCTATTTAGCTTAGCAAATGCTTGCTCGCATTCCTTAGACCAATCAAATGTGATGTCCTTTTAGGTCAATCTGGTAATTAGTGAAGCAATTTTCGAAAAATCCTTCAAGAATCTACGGTAATACCTTGCTAACCCATGAAAACTCCTTATCTCCTTCATTAATGTCGGTGTTGGCTAATCCATCATAGCCTAAATTTTGGCCAGATCCATTGCAATACCTACTGCTCAAACAAAATGACCTAACAATTTGACCTCTGACTGCCAAAATTCACATTTGCTAAACTCAGCGTAAAGTCTGTGCTGCTTCAGGTTTTGCAACGTCTCCCTAAGGTGTTGCTCGTGATTCTCTTGAGTCTTCGAGTATATCAACATATCATCGATGAAAACTATTATAAAGCGGTTAAGAAATAGTCTCATCACCCGATGCATCAAATCCATAAATATGACAGGAGTGTTAGTCAAACCAAATGACATGACTATAAACTGATAGTGTACATATCTAGTTTTAAATGTTGTCTTAGACCTATCCTCATCCCTGATTCTAAGCTGATGATACCCTGATCTTAGTTATATCTTGGAGAAAAAGTGTCTTCCTCTCAGCTGGTCGAATAAATTGTCAATCCTTTATAATGGATACTTGTTTCTGACTATGACCTTGTTCAACTGTCTGTAGTCGATACACGTCTCAAAGTGCCATTTTTTCTTCACAAATAGGACATGTGAGCCTTATGGTGACATAGATGGTGTGATAAATCCCTTCTGTCCCAATTCCTTAAGCTGACTCCTTAACTCTTCCAACTTACTCAGAACCATATGGTACGACAATATAGGAATTAGCCTAGTACGTGGTACCAACTTGATGATAAAATATATCTATCTTAGCGGAGGTAAACCGGGTAAGTCATGCGGAAACACATCTAAAACTCGCATACTACCAGAATGTCCTCAAGTTTGGGTCTCTAAGTCTCTACTATTGTATATAATGATACCAGAGTCTCCATCTCACCACTAGTCTAAAGTCAAACTCCAGTACCCTCTACTCCCAGTGTACTACCATTGTATGTGAATATCGAGTTCCTTGGGATCTCAAATGTCACTATCTTACTGAAATAGTCGATATAAGCTTGATAACCTGCTAGCCAATCCATCCATAACAACGCGTCAAAATCTAAAAACTCGAGCACTCTGAATTCTGTAGTTAACTCTACCTCGCCTATCTCTTTAGGACATTCCTCAACTTGACAATTAGGGTAAACCTTATTGATGGCCACAGTTTTCAAAATCAAATGCACATTAACTCTTACAGGTGTCAATCCTAGGATGCCTATCATGCGATCAGAAATGAAAGATATCGTAGAACCTAAATAAAAAAAGACATAAATCTCTACCACAAATTGAAATTGTAGCCTCAATAAGTACTCATGTGGCATCGGCATTTGGCAGTGCTATCATGTGTACTCCCTCTTAACTCTACGGTGGACATAGTTCTACCGGTCGTGGACAATCTCTTATTATATGCCTAACCTGACAGCATCTAAAGCAAGTAATTTGCTTGCACTAAACCTTCTCGGCCCTTGCCTTCACTTCTGCCTCGGCCTTTCCCACCCTGCTACTGCTGACATGGAGCCAGTAGTGCTAGAATAGCTAGTAAAGTAGTGGGAGCTTGCAATGCAGGTCTGACTAGCGATGGCAATGGAGGTCTACCAACTATACTCTATAGTGGGGTAGTGTATGATACATAAAACATAATTGATGTAGTTATCCTCGATCCCTGAGAGCCTCTCTCCCATTTCCCTTGTCGTTGCCCTTCTATCTCCTCTTCTCAAACTTCAGGTCCTAATCTGCTCATAATGAAGGTCCCAATGGTGTCTCATCAACAACTCTACTTAAATAATGGGTCTCTTAATAAAGTGCAGGCATATATGTCTCATCTTAAGTCTTAACACCTAAACCGACAACAAAAAACCATATATCTGGCCTTAGTCCATCTTCAAAATTGTATACATCATCAGATTCATCTCCCACATGATCCCTAGCAAACTTTCTCAAATATTAATATCTATCTCTTCAGATCTTCACCAAGCCATTAGGTCCTTATCTTAGATTTATGAACTCCTTCCTTAACCTCTTCATGTGCGCGGGTGGGAAGTACTGCTGATAAAACTTCCTCTTGAATGCATCCTATGAATTAAAACCACCATCAGTAGTTATCGTTGCATGCCACCAAACAAAGGCGTCTCTCTGCAACATCTACAATGCAATCTCAGTTGAAGTATATCCTCGATCCTCAAGACTCTACGTAACTTCTCCTTAGATAATACCCACTTCTCAATCTTCTCAAAATCTCGCTGACCATCAAAATATATTGACTTAAGTCTGATGAAATACTTCACCAACTAAACCTTATCTATCGAGCTAGAAGATGTGGAAGTATATATATACATATAGAAAATAATATGCACATATACGAAATCCCCATCTCACTTTCACTTACTTCCCAACTAATGGTTTCTAGGCAAGGATCATCCAGAATAGTAGGCTGGCCGCCACTAGCACATGCATCCCTACTGTCGTGTGACTCAACCATCAGTGTCTACAAGTTGATAGCTAACATGAATCAGCTACTAAGTAGGACATAACAATGTATTAGTCAGCCTTTCCAATACACTCACCTTATTAACCATTTTTCTAATAAACCTTACACCATCCTTATACTTAAAAGTATTTCAAAGAGAATTAAAATCTTATATAGTTTAAAGATTTTTCAACAAAATTCTTGACAAATTAGGGGAAGCCATTCATATAAAACCTAAGTATGTGGAAAATCAGTTAATAAAGACCATATGCATATATATAACGAAATGACGATAGCCATATATCAAAACATATCTGGTCGGGTAACTATCTCACAACACATAATATACATCCCCTAAAGTGTATAAAAGACATATATATAAGTCATACAACAAAACCATAAACTAAAACATCAAATGTAGCATCACTCTAGTGGCTCAAAGTTAGTCGTTGATCCTCTCCTTGCCCAGTCTGCTACACGATGAATCAGCACCCACCGTCATAAAAGAATAGTGAATATAGGAAAATAGAAAGTAACGCCTGAGAGACATTTATCCACATTTTCAAATATACAATCAAGTATATGAAAGCATAGCAGTAGCAACTATGCTGAAAAAAGAATCATGTTATAAGATACTTTAGTTAAGTAATATGAAACTGACACTCCGCTAAGTAGTAATGATCTAGGGTTGGTCAACGGTGAGTTACATTACTTCATCCTATTTCCACTATATAGAGTATAAACAATTTCATAGATGCCTTCACATCCTCACAAATTCCCTTTACATATATAAATACTCATAAGTGCCCTTCATATGTGATGTATACTTGCCAACAACCCTGAGTCCCATACCTCGTATGCCACACAAGCTAGTAGTGAGATCCCGACAACCTTAAAAATCTAGTAACCCCGTGTGCCACTTACATCTTTATAATGTAAAGGTTCTAGATACCATAACTAATTTTATATATTCAAGGAATGATAGAGTTTATGATCCAACAATGTAATTTCATAACTAATGCATAAAGAAAATGGATTTGCAAGACCCTAAATCATCTACCTAATAGCATGTTATTTCATTTGACTAACCTCCCAATAGCCAAGAATGATATAGCACATGATTTAAAATCAATGAAACCATTTAACGAATAACTAATGCCATGATAATAAACTTATGAAAGGAAATGAAACAAGTCATGCCATATAAAGTACAAAAGATAGTTCAGTCCAAATGACTGAAAATGAATAGAAAAACTAGAATATAATATAAATAAATATCTCAATTAGTTTACTCATAATCCACGTAAATCACCTAGCTAGTCTGGCCTCTCGACACCTTAAAACACGTATCTGAGCCCTCGAGACTCTTCCCTAGGCTTTTGGTATCAATAATTTGATATGTTTTAGAATGTGGTTAGACCTTTAATTGAAGTATTAGACTTTGTTTAAATTATTTAACTTTAAGTTAGGAAATGCATAACGTGCTGTCAGAGCACCTAGTGTACTAGGTAATATGTCTACCGCGCTAGTGACCCTATTAGCATGCTACACTCAAGTAGCGTACTACACATAGGTAGCGCACTAGCTAGCACATCTAGCGCACTATGTGTACAAAAACTCAAAATTCTGCACTTTGAATTCTGAGTTTTCGCTCCATATGGAGAATTCCAAAGCCTTTGAACCTTGTTCTCCAACACTAGAGACCCAAAACATCTACCACAATAACAACCACAACTCACACTTCAATTATATCACCAAATTCATCAATTTAAATTAAGTTAATGGTGTATGTAGAATTACCTAGTTATATGCCGCACCTGGCTCGGTCAACTCCTTGAATTCTACTAGAATTCCCTTATAAATAACTTGTTGATCTTCTCAGATCTCCTTCTCGAGCTTTACTTCTTCTTTAAGTTAATGAATGAGATGATTTTCATGAGTTATCCTATTCAATCTTATATATTAATAAGGTGGTTTAATAGCCACTGATCTTAATGTACACACGTATCTTGAGACTAATCTAATGGTTTACACATTGATTTCAACTCCACTAAATCTTCACTAACTCCATCTTACTCAATTGATCTATTAATGTGTCAACAGATATCTCAAGAACTATCAAATGGCTATTATTTTATCTAAATTGGACTACATTTAATATAAATCAACTATAGCCACATCAAGCTAACTTAACAAAGCCACGTTAACTTAAATTATCTTATGACATCACTCTCTACCTCGATCCCACGTCGGGTGATAAGTTGGTTTTCATATGCTTTAATTACTCTATTTTAGTATATTTAATGTGAAAAGTTTTCAAAATATATATTTAATTATATTTTTTGGTCATTTTCAGATGAAACGGAATGCGTAGTTGAATTCGTGGTGGAAAAATACTCAAAATGGACTATTTTTATTCTTTAGTCGACACTGGACAGTTTACCTCAAGTTACGCATTGCGCGGTGGGCAGAATAGTTGGTCCTACTCGGCAAGCAACTCAAACTATTTCCAAAGCATTGCACGTGTTACAATATCACTCGTAAAACTCATCCATAGCGTCACTTGCTACCATACAGCTCCAATCAATTGCTGCCACCTCATGCATTACGCCACATCATCCACTAGTTCGCTCGAGCGAACCAAACACCACCTCCGGGCTACCATGTGGTGCGCTCCCACTACACCAGCACGTCAACAGCTCCTTTTCTTCTCCAATCCTCTTCTGTCACGTCTCCATCTCATTAGACCCGCTAGCACAGTAGCCATCAGACGTTCCTTGTGGTATGTAATTGTGCGTTCATCTCATGAAGTTCGCACAAGCGAACCATACTTGCATTCTTGTTTGCCACGTGACATGATGGGATTGGCCAGACCACATCATGCAATAGTTCTCTACCAATAACGCACTACCACATGGCGGTTTGCAGCCAAAATGCACCAATCAGACACTGCCACGTGTACAAAACCTAATTTTACCCCAAAAAGTCTTTAGATGCTCCTCGGCATACGTGTTGTGAGACCAACCCCCAAAATTAGTTTCTCTCACCTCTAGATAGCAATTTTAAGTGGTTTTTCATATTAGGAACTAGGGAATTCATATGAGGATAACGCATTGGAGCTGCCACACACAACTTTTTATACTTTTCATACTTTGATATTGTAGAGATGATGTCCAGCTAGACCAATCTTCGCCTAGGTCGAATGGGAAACAAGTGGGATTCATGATTCATTGCATATATTATATAAGATCTTTTATTTTATTATTTAATTTAAATTAATTCTCCTATTTCATTATTGTTGATTTTAATAAATATGGCTCAGATCTAGGGTATTTATGTAGCTAGTGCATGCTTTTAAGGGACAACCAATAGTTATTTAGACCGTTAGTATCCGTGTAATTGTACTTTTGCATTAATAAAGAGACAAACACTCACCCATTTGTCGTCAAACCCTTTTGGTTCTTAAGTGTACAACAATTGAATCTAGGCTAAATCAAAAGTGGATGCGATCTAGTTATTTATGATTAGTGTTCCCACAGATCCATATTACTGCGGTTAGTGTGTAAAACCTAATTGGCGGATGTCTAGGGTATACATTGATTAGGGAAGTAATTAGTGGTGGACATCCTGGCTATCGAGATTAGGGGAATGAGGAATTTCTAGAGGACGTCGATTTTCCATAGCTAATCTAGGAGAAATTGAATTAATGACTTTTCTGAATGATTGAGGACCATCAAATGCCATTGAATCTTGATTATTGCTTGTGGAACCGTACACTTAGGTGATTTCTTCTCATTGATATTATTTTTGCGAAATTTTTATTTGTGCTAGTTTAGTTAACTATTTCCTTGATCCTTCTAAAAACCCTCATTTCTATTTAACTTGGAGCAAAACTCAAGTCCTATGGATTTGACCCCATATTTACCACTACTACACCCTTGTGGTTGGTAACTCGATTGCAAGTTATATTTGGCACGCACGACAAGTGACCAAATTTTGGCGCCGTAGCCGGGGACTTAGTCCTTACTCTAAGTTCAGGTTTTTTTCTTTTCTTTTCTTAGTTTTATGCTACCACACCTCACTCGGTCAAAATCGGCTGGTTCATTGTTACCTTTCAATCCTCAACCAGAGAGAGCATTTCATAGGTGGATTAGAGAGACCCGACTTAGGCAACAAGAAGGCCAAAATACTCTGACTATCACTGTAAACTACCAAATCACCATGGGTCACACCAATCAAGAGCTCAAGCCCTTTTGGCGCAACAACCCCTCTGCATCAACTATCCAGATAATGTCGGGGACTTGGAGTTGAGGTCTTGGCTCACTCACCTCCTACCATCCTTTCATGGTTGTGAGAATGAAGATCTCGTTACTTTCCTAAAAAAGTTTCAGACTAACTGTAGTCAATGAAACCCTCTAATGTGGATGAAAACATGGTTAAGCTCTGATCTTTTACATCTTGCCTTAAAGACAAAGCCAAAGAATGGCTTTTCTACCTTCCTCTTGGCTGCATTTACTCCTGGAATGAGATGACAACCACGTTTTTGAATGAATACTTCCCTGAGTATAGAGTTTCTCATATCATCAAGGATATATGAATCATCAAAATGAGGTCGGGTGAATAATTTTGTGCATATTGGGATCGCTATAAGCGATTAATTGCTAGGTGCCTGCAACCTGGCCAGTTTGAGAAGGCCATAGCCCATTTCTTTTATGTTGGCATGTCGCTCATAGAACGACGCATGATTGATAATACGTGTAGGGCTCATATTTGAGACAAAAATCTAGCCCAAATGAAACAACTATACGAGGATATCGCACAGTAGTCATGCCTTCACGGTGATATTGATGGTACTACTTACCGAAGTCTGACTATAGGGAGTGTCTCGAGTTCCACTAACCAGAAAATTGACCAACTAACCTCCATGATGGAACGTCTCCTCTCTTCTGGCAAAGTGTAAGTCAAAGCTTGTGGCTTCTGTACTGCCACAAATCATGCAACTGATGAATGTCCTACTCTCTTTGATGACAATCAACAAGCCAATGCCATGGGTAATCAGTTCCAGGGACCATCTAGAGTCCCATTTGGGAATACATACAATCACACGATAGTGAGTAACAACCCGAAATTCAGTTACGGGCCTCAAAATCAGAACTATTAGACCTTCATCCCAAGAGGTCAGTTGTTACCTACACCCTCTAATAATTCCTCTTCACTTGAGGATATGTCGAAAGCCTTTATGGGCCAACAAAGTCAATTTATGAGTGAAATGGTCTAATTCAATCTTATCATTAAGAAATCCATTAACAAAACCAAATCAGTAGTCTAAAGTCTTCAGGTTCAAATGGACCAAGTGACATAGCAGAATGGACGTCTCGAGGATAAGGGAAAGTTGCCTTGGCAACCTTAACCGAATCCTAACGTGAGTGCTAACACAGTTACACTACGAAGTGGTAAAGAGCTAGAGGGACCTAAAAGGAATAAACGGCCATCTAATGCGAAAGACTTGGCGAATGAGGTAGAACATGAGTTAATAGTGACTCCATCTATCCCTAAACTGATAGTAACTACTTAGAAAGAAGCACTGCCCACATTCAAGGTCAAACCTCCTTTTCCATAACGACTCATCTTAGATAAGAAAAATGAGGAAGAAAATGAATTTCTCGAGACCTTTTGGCGAGTGAAAATGAATATTCCACTCCTCGACGCTCTGAAGCAAGACTCTAGGTACGCAAAGTCTCTTAAGGAACTATGCACTAACAAAAGGAAACTCAAAGGTAATGAAAAAGTCCAAATGGGAGAAACCATCACAGCTATCTTACAGAAGAAGTTGCCTCCTAAATGAAAGGACCCTGGGATGTTCTCAGTACCTTGAGCTATAGGTAATGTAAGCATTCAGAGGGTTATATGTGACCTTGGCACTTCCATTAATGTCATGTTATTGTTTATTTCTAAGACATTGCATGCAGACCTACTAGAGGAGACTGGTATTGTCATTCAGTTGCCAGACCGTTCAGTTACCAGACCCGTAGCTGTTCTCGAGGACGTTCTAGTTCGAGTGAACAAGTTTGTATTTCCTGCTGACTTTTACGTGGTAGATACGAAGGAAGAGTCGTTCCCCAATACTTCGTCAGTACTCTTTCAACGACCATTTTTGAAAATGGTGAATACGAAGATAGATGTTGATGATGGATCTATTACCATAGATTTTGATGGTGAAGTCATCAAATCTAACATTTATGACGCGATGCGATACCTCAGTGATGCGTCGTCTGTGGTGTGTACCATGGACAGTGAGGATCCACTCGGTGAGCAGACCTTGCTCACGAGTGGCGATGATGAAATTAAAGTAGTGTTAGAGAATCATCTCGACGCCACTCATAGCCACGAGAGTGTTTTGACCCTCGATATTGATGTTTAGGATGTTTTTTTCGAGTCGGATTCATTCCAACAACTGCCCCCAAGTGTTTACTTTTGACTCTGAACTTTCTCCCTCCTTGGTTAAAGCTCCCATAATTGAGCTCAAGTCTTTTCACGAGCACCTAAAGTATGTGTTTTTGGGTGAGAATGACACACTCCCTATGATCATTTCAGCCAAACTTACACATTTGGAGGAAGAGAGGCTCCTTTCGATTACTCCGAGAGTTTAAACAGGCTATTTGGTGGACCATAGTGGATATCAAAGGTTTGAGCCCTTCCACTTGCATGCATCCTATGAGAGAAGCCCAGAGGAGGCTCAATCTACTTATGATGGATGTCGTGAAGAAAGAGATAATGAAGCTCCTTAATGCTAGCATGATTTACCCCATCTCTGATAGTAAATGGGTAAGCCCTATCCAGGTGGTTCCTAAGAAAATGGGAGTCACGGTATTCACCAATTCACATGCTAAGTTGTTTGCAACCCATATTCAAAATGGATGGCGGGTATGCATTGACTACAAGAAGTTAAACGCTTCCACCCAGAAGGATCACTTCCCCTATTATTCATTGATCAGATGTTGGAGAGACTAGCAGGTTGTTCTCATTATAGTTGTCTTGACAATTGTTATTATTTTCATCAGATACCGATAGCGCTTGAAGACCAAGAGAATACGACATTCACTTGTCAGTTTGGCACTATTATCTATCGGCGCATGCCATTTGGGTTATGCAATACACTTGCCACCTTTCAAAGGTGCATGGTGAGTATGTTCTTAGATTTTGTTGCGCATATCATTGAGGTTTTCATGGATGACTTTACTATTTATGGTGATTCATTCGATAGTTGTCTCATTAATCTAACAAAGTTACTCAGCAGGTGTATGAAGAAAAACCTAGTTCTGAACTATGAAAAGTGTCATTTTATTGTGGACCAAGGTCTTATTTTTGGACACATTGTCTCAGCCAGGGGCGTAGAGGTCAACCAAACTTAAATTGATGTTATCAAGAAACTTCCCTACCCTACGAACATTCAGGAGATTAGATCTTTCCTTCGACACGCCAGTTTTTACCGTCATTTCATTATGGACTTTCCAAGAATTGCACCACCCCTGTGCCATTTAATCCAAAAGGAAGTACCTTTTGATTTTGATAAGGCACGTAAGAGTGCATTTGATGCATTGAAATACTCACTTACTAGCACACAAATGATTCAAGCCCCTAATTGGGAGCTTCCATTTGAAATTATATGTGATGCTAGCAATTATGTAGTGGGTGCAATCTTACACTTCAAGAAAAATGAAATTTAGAAACGGAATTAGCAACAGAAATAAGTTCCGTTGCTAAAAAAATTAGTTAGAGACGGAATTGAGACGGACTAATTCAGAGACGGAATTGAGACGAATCAGAGACGGAAATAGAGACGGAAATAGAGACGGAATTAAATTCCGTCTCTAAAAAATGGCGCCAACATTCCCACCAAACTTTTCATTTTTTACAACCGTCCATTAGTCTCGAGATTTGTGCGGCTTCGATCTCGATGATTCAAAAATAGGGACCAAGACTCTCACCGAAATATCTCTCCGAAATATCTCTCTCTCTCTCTCTCTCTCTCTCTCTCTCTCTCTCTCTCACTCAATCCTAAACGCAGCGCTCTCTGCCTTCTCTCTCTGCCGGTCACCACTCACCTCGCTCACCGCTCACCGATCTCACTCCCTCTCTGCTCTCTCTCCGATCCCCGCTCTCTGCTATCTCTCCGCTCACCGATCGATCCACCGCTCTCTGGCCTATGCTCGATGTGTTACTCACCGCTCCCATCACCGCCCTCTGCTCTCTCGCGTGCATAGGCCGGTCTCTGTTCGTTCTCTCTCTCTCTCTCTGGCCTCTCTCACCGCGCAGGGAGTGATTGTCCTTTGATACCTCTTGAGTGATTTTCCTTTGGTTTTCCCATATTTGGAGGAAGTAGGAAATATTATGTGCGGCCTTTTTGTTGTTCTGTACAATATGAACACCTATATATATTATTTTCTTTAAGAGAACTTTGAATTTCTCTTGGTTCAAACACAAACTACTTGACAAAAATCATTGCATAAGTTCCATGATTGCTGTTAAAGTTCATCAAATTTTTTTAGAACTATTTATGTATTATGTCTAACTTAGTAGACGACTTGGATTTGGGAGTGTACATGATATTGAATTATAAGTTGGTTGTAGACTTGCATTGTGTGCATTTATTCTAACATCATTTATTAGTGCTATTACTATTTAATCATCTACGTTGTGTATGTGGCTACCTACTCGCTTAAATGAAATACATAGCTAGAAAATTCAATCCTAATCTTTGGTGCTGATTATTTTTGTTGATCTTTCATACAGATCACGCTTGCATCGACTGCGACACTTGTAGATGGATGGCTCCGGTAACTTTCTTGTGCTAGAAAAAAACACTTAACTCTTAAAGTGTGATTGAGTGATGCTTTATTGAGTTAATAATTTTTTCGTAGCAATTGAGGTGCATTATCATACAAAAGCTCGATATCTCTGCAGATGATTGGCCTTTTCTTAATAGATCTTTGCTTCGCTTTTTCACAAATCTAAATTTGATTGTGTTAGATGCTTCGACATGCTTTGTCATTTTGTCGTGTGAGGCTTAAATATCAAGTTTTGGTGGATGAACTTGTGATTCTCGTTATTCTTAAGGACTGGTACATGTAAATCACGATACGATGTGCACATTGTAATACAAAGATATGAATAATTCCTTTGTCTTATCACATTGATTATTGGTATTAGGAACCTTACTGAAAACTTTGACATAAAGGAGAGAATCGTTTGTTTACCAGTCATCCAATTATTGATAACTTAACCCAAATTAAGCTATCCTAGTTGCGTACTTCAAGTGCTGCACTTTGTATGAGAAGATGATTGACCTGCGAATGGTATTGTGCCCAATAAGATATAGTAGTGAGTTTAAGTTAAAACCATTAGATGATGGTAAGTTTCGACGAAAATAAAAATTAGTGATGTTGTTTGATCTGTGATTTGTTTTCCTATATCTCAAGGGTTTTCCCTCAAATTCTGTCCCTTAGTACCAACCGAAAAACATTCCATAATTGCTTGTATGCGGGAAGTTTTTACACGAAAAGATGGCTGCATCCATTGTCTTTAAACACCAACTTCGAAGAAGAAAGGATAAAGGCACTTCAGTGTACTCCTACTTGTTCTTCAACCTTTCGATTTTAATATTCACCTTACGAGTGCTATCGACATGGATGTTAAGACTAAAATTATAGTAAATTAGAATTGCGAGTGTCACATTCATTAGTTTTAACGTCAACTATGCACCCCGCAGCCTTACTTTTTGTCCGACAAGCTCAATTCATACGAGAAAAACCTCCGCGGGATATATTAGAAGTTCAAAAGATGTTTCCACGTCCTATTAATGAGCAGAGGATCCCGGTAAACCTTAGTTGTTGACTGATTTATTTTTCTATGTTTGTGCATTTTGTTACTTGAAGCCTTTGCTCAGGTGTTTGTTTCATAAATGATTAGATCTTCTCTATGCCTTAGACATTGTTCACTCAATTTAGTATGATAAGTACCCATAAAGTGTAGTAAAATTTTATGTGGTTTAATATGTATTTAACTATTCATACCAAAATAAAAGATAGAAACTCACTTAAAGTTAGGATCCTTGGAGAAGCCTTATAATATTGCCAGACAAAATATGGTGGTGGTAGAATCTAGCATCCTTCACAATATGGATAATTTAGACTTGAAATAATGAAAGAGATTGCAACTATTACTACTTTTTTCATGTATTAGCGTCAATGACTTGTTTTGCATGCATTTTGACACATTCTAGTATAAGCCGACATATATAAGATTGTTTTTCTTAATTTTCCTCTTTTTTTTGAAAGTTGATGGGCAAAAGCAGTTTAATTTGTTGTTCAAAATACTTTGAGAATTTGTCTTTTTTCAAAGCAAATGGAATGCACCAGGAAAATGCTTTCCCTAGTCCTCAAAATTTAAGAACTGTGCAGAAGATGTAACTTTTTCTCATCCATCTAGATGAACTAGCTCATTCTTAGATGCTTCTAAACTCCCTGTTGGCTGTAGGACTTTTCCTGCGTGTGTTGTTTGCTGAGTGTTTCGTTGTGCCGTGTGCACAATTTATGGGCTATAATAGCCTTTAACTGCATAAATACCTAAAATATAGACTGCTGGATCCCCCTTGCTTGTGCATCTTCGACTACCAGATTTTGTTATTTTTAACCTTCTTTTTAACTGTTACAAGCTCAATATTTTTTAGTTTATCTGTATCTTCTCCCTTGACACACTGAGCTTTTCTTCTTTTAGGACATTTGATCTTGAGTTCGGTTTGGAATTCTTTCCTCTGCATTTACTTTATAAGTTAATCCTTCCTTTGCTATATTTGAAATGATTCCTAAACATTTTTCCATGATCATAACTGTGTTTCAATTGGTAACAATTTTTTTCCTAACCGACGGTTTTTTACTTTTTACTTTTTCTTAGAAAGGGCGTAGAAACTCTTGGAATAATAACCCCTTGAGAATTGCAATCACAATCATGCACATGCTAATGAAGTTGATCTTAAGCTTTGCTAAAGAATTGCAACTACCGATGCTAAGCTAAAATCACATAAGCACGCCACTAATTTTTTTGTATAAATCCTACAATCAAGTAATTGCCTAACATACATCTGAAAATTAATCACTATCTCTAGGTATACATTTGACCTCCACCTCCTATTGTTAACTTCAAAATTTTGCCAACTTAATAATTTTTTTGTTTGTCACTGTTAATTTCTGTGTCTGGAAATGGCTCAGGTTTATTGATGGGTTGATTAAGGTTTTATTGAGGATTTATTGTCACTGTATGGTATTTAATGATTGTTTCATTTATCGATTTAATAAGGAAACTAATTAGCCATTTCAAAGAAAAAGTGAAGACTAAAGGACGGAGCTTGTGGCAATTTCAGAAGCATTTCATGTAATGTAATACTTTTTATACGAAATTCATATCTTTTTCTTTGCCTGGAAATTGAGTTTCTTATTTCAGTTGAGCCATGTTAATTTGTACGAGTAAGTTCTGCCTGGGAGCCCAATGGCCTCAAACTATGCAGTTGGTGGTCATGCGAAAGTTCTTTCTTGTGGATTCGAAGGTTTATTTCTTTCCTTTCTTGTTTTAGTACTTAGCTTTTGAAGCTACATAATGCAATATGGTTTTTTGTTAACTTTTCATTTTCCGTATGGTCGACTACATGATTGTTCTTGCCACGATGGGCAATGCTGTAGACTTCAGCAAACCTTGACTTGATTCCCAGCTAGTTGTTCATTTTGAGATTTTAAGATTCCTCATTAGGAACACAGTAGTCGTTATATGAATGGATTACATCAACTGCATTAATCAAGGTGAAGGGAAACACCCAATCCACGTAGCTGACCCCAACTGTATAATTTGAGTCTGACATTGTTGTTGTTGTCGAATAGATCATCCAAGTATTAGAAGAGGAAACCTTTTTGAAGAGGAGGCTAGCATGCGACTATCTCCAAAAACAATGGCGTCCAAAGCCTGGCCTTAGCTATCCTATTGTACTTCTTCAAGTACAATCCTGATTTTTGGATACTTGAAGGATTTTGAAAGGACTTGTTGAACTAAGCTTCAACTTTCCAAATACCCTTTTGCAGCAGAATCTTAAGAAATTTTAGGGACTTGAAAATGGTTCTATTTACTGCACTTTTCTCACTGTTTTTCCTTCTCATTCTTTTTGCAGTTGTTGGGATCCAGGTTCGTGGCTTGTAGGTATGCGTTCATATCTAGAAGCAGCCTCTCAATAGCAGAACAAGACTCGATACATTGAACCATTCCCAAACATAGTAATGATTGGGTACCATTCATTGAGTAAGTTTAACACTGATTCTTTCTGTTTGTTTCCTTCTCCTTGCATTTTTATGGTTTTATTAATTTCGGTTTCACCCTTTAGTTTGCATGGATGACTCACTGCTAGAAATTAACTTTCTAATAGCATCTATATGATTGCACTTCTCACAAAATGCGGAATGATAGTATAGTGTGTTAGAGAGTTTTTTATGATGTGACCAGGAGCACTTTGAATAACACGGGATGGCGGAAATTGTTATATGCGCTCCAGTGGCATTTTTGAAATTCTCTCTTGATAATCTTTGTTCTTGTTGCGACTTTTCATCGACGAAAATGAATTTAAGCTCAAAATATATATGTGCTTTTGGAGACTTGAAATAAACTCATTTATCCTCTCAGGAGCTCACATTCGCCGAGCCTCAACAAGCTATATTTCTTTATTAAATTGAGTCTCAGTTTCCTCTCTTATTGCCCAATGCCAATCTCATTTACTGAACAATGATGCTTACTCTTGAAATCAAGTTATTTGAATTGGGAATAATGATGCAGAATCATGTTCATTGATAGAGTAAGATACTAGGAAGATTTTAATTATTAAATTTGGACTCTAATAGAGATTATTTTCCTAGGTTTTGTGTGATGATTCTAGTTGTTTGATATGAGAAGGAACCAAATCGGACCTTCTAAGCTTTTTTTCACAGCCTGCAATGTAAAGTTTTCAAACTTAAAAAAGTTGAAGAACATATTTTTGTTGTGTGCATATCTGTGTGTTTAAAATAGGTTAATGAAAGTCATTCCTATTTTGTAGGTTCTCAAATTTTTGATAACAAACACCAATTTTTGTTGTTTTAGTTAGAATTTGTTCCTCAGCACCCCTCAAATGGAAACCCACCAACTTTGTTTCTAATTTTACATGGTAAAGTTTTTCTTTGTATTGAGTTCCTTCATTCTCTTTTTTGACTTGGACCAAAGAATTGCGTTTATCTACCTATATTCTTAGATCTTGTTCGTAGAACCAAACGGAATGAGTTTTCAGCTAGTGAAAGTAGCGAAATCTTATAATTCTTGGATAGAGCATTTATTCGTCTTGAAGCATGGTTCTAATGGTTCAATACCACTCAAGCACTTGTGCTTGCGATGATACGTAGTTCTCCCATAATGATGAATTTCTTTTTCTTTATTACTTTATTTATGTTGTGTTTGGCTCATACACTTGTGCTTGCGATGATACGTAGTTCTCCCATAATATTTTTTATATTCCTATTATTTTTTGTATAATTTACTGATTTTTTCTTTTTGATCTTTTTTCAGGTGTTTTGTACGAAGTCAAGTATTATTTGAAGCACAATCAACTTTATATAATCTCGGAACACTTCATTTTTTTTTTCATTTAGAACAATTTTTGCTTTTACTTTTGTAGAAAGATACGATATAGAAACTTTTTAGATTGTTTTTGTTGTTTCGTGTACAGTACATTGAGAAAAGATAATGTTAAGGATATGTTAAGTTTATATAAATTGTGCAATATCAATATATTATTTAGCTATGATTTTTATTATATATTGGCAGATTAAATGTGCTTGGATTGAGACCTATATATATTTATATATATGATCCGTTGCTAATTAGAGACTTTAAAAACTAAACAAAAATGAAAATTAGAGACGAAAATAGCAACGGAATAGACACATGAATCAGAAACAGATCAAATTCCGTCTCTGATCCGTCTCTGATTAGCAACGGATCAGAGACGAAAATAATCAGAAACGGAATAAATTCCGTCTCTGATCAGAAACGAAATTAGAGACGGAATAAATTCCGTCTCCGATCAGAAACGGAATCACATTTCCGTTTTTGATTGAATTAGCGACGACGATTTTAGAGACGAAATAAATTTCGTCTCTATTCCGTTGCAGATTTCAATTAGAGACGGAATTTATGTAAATCAGAGACGAAATTTCCGTTTCTGATCTGCTGTTTTTTTGTAGTGTTAGGACAGAGAGTCAAGAGAGCTTCACAAGTCATTTACTATGCTTCTCGTACTCCAGACGCGCCTCAAATGAACTACACCACTACTGAGAATGAGCTCCTTGTCGTTATCTTTGCTGTTGAGAAGTTTTGACCTTATCTCTTGGGAATTAAGGCTATCATTTACTCTGATCATGCAGCCTTGAAGTACTTGCTAAGTAAAAAGGATGTCAAACCTAGGCTCATTAGATGGATACTCCTACTATAGGAGTTTGACATCACAATCAAAGATAAAAGTGGTGCAGATAATATAGTCGTAGACCATCTCAACAAAATTGAGAATGGTGAACGTCTTACCCCTCTTAAGGATGATTTCCCTGACAAGTATATTTATGCTATTATGGAAGATCTCCCCCGGCACACCAATTTGGTGAACTATATCACCTCGGGCAAGCTATTTCCTCACCTTTCAAAGGCTCAAAAGAATAAAGTTAGAAGGGATGCTAAGTACTATGTATGGGATGACCCGTACTTATGGAAATTCTACTCCGACCAAGTTATCAGGCGTTGTGTTCCTCAGACTGAGAGTCACTCCATATTGGCTTTTATCATACTTACGCCTGCGGTGGCCACTTCCGTCCCCATCAAACAGCTAGGAAAGTTCTTGAGAGTGGGTTTTACTAGCCCACCATTTTTCATGATTCATACATGTTTTCCAAGACTTGTCCTAACTGTCAAAAAATCGGCAACCTTGGTCATCAGGACCAAATGCCACTTACCCCGATTTATATTTGTGAGATATTTGACGTATGGGGTATAGACTTCGTGGGACCATTTACAAAGTCATTTGGTAATGTTTACATACTCTTGGCAGTGGACTACGTGTCTAAGTGGGTGAAAGGTAAGGCTGCGCGCACTAACGACTTTAAAGTGGTATGTGAATTCCTTAAATTGAGGATTTTCACAACATTTGGTACCCTACATGCCCTAATAAGTTATAGAGGCACTTACTTCTGCAACCGTATGGTTGAAAGTCTTATGAGGAGGTACAATGTCACTCATCAAATGTCTACAGCGTATCATCCCCAAACGAGTGGTCAGACAGAGGTCTCTAATAGGGAGATCATATCCATCTTGGAAAAGACGGTGAATCCTACTCATAAAGATTGGAGTACATGTCTTGATGATGCAGTTTGGGCTTACCGATTGGTGTTTAAAAGGCCAATTAGGATGTCCCCATATCGCCTTATGTTTGGTAAAGCTTGCTACCTACTAGTCAAGCTCGAGCATAAATCCTACTGGGTAGTGAAACAACTTAATATGAACCTCAATGAAGCGGGAAAAGAGAGAAAGCTCAATCTCCAAAATTTGAGGAAATTAGGAACAACGTGTATGAAAACGCGGGGATTTATGAAGAAAAAATGAAATGGTTCCATGATAGCAACCTCTCTAGGAAATCTTTTCATGTTGGTTAGAAAGTGTTTTCATCTCAGTCACGTCTTAAGATTTTTGCAGGTAAGCAGAAAACGAGGTGGACGTGACTATACGTTGTAACTACGTTGTATCATCACGGAGCAGTGGAGCCTCTGAGTTTGGAGACTAGTAATGCATTTAAGGTGAATGGCCATATATTGAAGATCTTCTATGAAGACTTCCCGAGCCATAATTTGAAGTTCATCTAACTTGTGACGCAAGTCTATACTGATTGATAGACACAGACCAAGTCAAACCAATGACTTTAACCAAAACCGCTACTGGGAGGCAGCCCAAACTTTGATAAGTATCATTTGGTTTATTTAGTTTCGTGTTTTTTTATCATTTTGCATGAATTTTTATCATTTCCTTCATGTCATATCTATCATGTTCTTTCACCATCTTGTTTGTTTTCGATGTGTCGGCCTCTCGACTTGTTTCGAACCTTCAGGACAAGGTTCGAAATAAGTTTGGGGGTGTTTTAAGGAATGTCGATTATTTTGGATGGATTATTTTGCGAAGATCGCAGGCGAGATCATTTACCTTTTTATATATGCAGTTATATGCAGATATCAGATGGTAATGGTGGTGTTTTATGTCATTTCTTTCATTTCTTTCATTTCTAGACCATTCATATTTCTTTCTCATTTCATTAGGATTTGATACACTTTCATGCATATATGTATTTAGTATAGTTTTTATTTTTTTATTAGTTATTTAGAGTAACTCAAAACGTTGTTCACTCATTTGGTTGTGGATGAGTAAATTACAGTTGCCTTTTTGACTTGAAACTTAAAGAAAACTACGAGAAACACTCAATCGAGTCTGTAGCTCAGCATTATTATGATTTCATTATTAGGGACTCAATTGATGGTTGGACTTTATGCTAGATAACGAAAGGGAGTAGACAATCAGACTTATGCAAGTATTGATATTTTAAGCCACATTTGGGGACTTGTTTGATTATAGTGAAAGTAAGAAGGGCTAATAGGAGTTTTTCTAAAAAATAGAGAGTCCTACAGGTTTCCACAGAAAATGGAGCAGGGAATCTTGTGGTGGAAAAAGTGAGAAAAGTGGTCCACAGGAAATGTAGCAGGGATCGTACTACTTAAAAGAAAAAGTTAAAAAAAAATAGAGAATCATATGAATAAAGGAGGAAGTTGTGAAAACTCCTCAAATAAAAGATTTAGCTCGAGTGATTTCACTTGATTAAGTAAGATTTTAAACTTGTGTGCTTGAATGTATAGACCAAGAAAACTCGTGAGTAGTTGATGGCTTTTGTCTTGACCTGATCTATGTTTTTAAAGTGTGATCTTAATTGTGTTTGAATTGCGAGTCTTGACATATCATAACTCTTAAATTTTCTGAGTTACTTGTTAATTTGGTGACCATGTAAATCAAAGGGACTTTGTGAATTTTAAATCGGGTGCAGGTATAGGTATAGGCATAGGTTAGTTTAGTTTGTCTTGTCATTTACACATTTGCTCGAGACATGCAAAGTCTTAAGTTTGGGGGTATTTAATAAGTTGGTTTTTATATGCTTGAATTAGTTTATTTTAGTATGTTTAATGTGAAAAGTTTTCAAAATATATATTTAATTATATTTGTTGGTTATTTTCAAGTGAAACGGAGTGCGTGGTTGAATGTGGCGAAAAATACTCAAAATGAAGTATCTACATGCTTTGATCGGCACTGGACGGTTTGCCTCGAGTTACACATTACGCAGTGGTTAGAATTGTTGGTCCTGCTCACCAAGCAACTCAAACTATTTCCAAAGGACAGCCACGTGTCAAAAAATCACTCATCCACAGTTACCTGTGCCACACGGCTCCAATCGCGTGCTGCCACCTAATGCATCACGCCACATCATCCACTGGTTCGCTCGAGCGAACCAAACACCACCTCCAGGCTGCCACGTGGCGCGCTCCTACTACACCAGCATGTCAACAGCTCCTTTTCTTTTCCAATCTGCTTATGTCATGTCTCTATCTCATCAGACACGCCAACACAGCAGCCACCAAACGTTTCTCGTGATACATACCTGCACGTTCGTCTCATGAAGTTTGCTCGAGCGAACCACACTTGCTTCCTTGTTTGCCACGTGTCGCGACGCGGTTTGCTAGACCACATTACATAGCCGTTCTCCACAAATAACACGCTGCCACGTGGTATTTTGCAGCCAAATGAACCAATCAAACGCTGCCACGTGAACGAAATCCATTTTCACACGAAAAAAGACCCTAGATGCTTCTCAGCACACATGTTACGAGATCAACCCCCAAAATTAGTTTTTCTCACCTTTAGAGAGCAATTTTTAGTGGTTTTTCTTATTAAGAACTAGGGCATTCATACTTAGAGAACACATTGAAGCAGCCATACACAATTTTTCATACTTGGAGATTGTTGAGATAATGTCTGGCTAGACTAATTTTCGCTTAGGTCGAATGGGAAACAAGTGAGATTCGTGATTCATGGCATATACTATGTGAGATCTTTTATTTTATTATTTAATTTAATTTAATTCTCTTATTTCATTGTTGTTGATTTTAATGAATATGGTTTAGATCTAGAATATTTATGTGGCGAGTGCATGCTTTTAGGGGGACAACCTATTATTATTTGGACTGTCGGTATCCGTGTAATTATGCTTTTGGACCAATAAAGTGACAAACACTCACCCTTTTGCCATCACTTTCGGTTCTTAAGTGTTCAACAATTGAATTTAGGTTAAATCAGAAGTGGATGTGATCCGGTTATTCAGGATTAGTGTTCCCGCATATCCATATTACTGTGGTTAGTGTGTTAAATCTGATTCGCGAATGTCTAGGTTATGCATTGATTAGGGAAGTAGTTAGTGGTGGACGTCCTGGCTATCGAGATTAGGGGAATGAGGGATTTCTGGTGGACATCGATTTTTCATAGCTAATCTAGGATAAAATGACTTTTCGGAATGATTGAGGACCATTAAATGCCATTGAATCTTGATTCTTGCTTGTGGAACTGTAGACTTAGGTGATTTCTTCTCATTGATATTATTTTTACGAACTTTTTATTTGTGCTAGTTTAGTTAATTATTTCCTTGAACTTTCTAAAAACTGGAGTAAAACTCAAGTCTCATGGGTTCGGCCCCGTATTTACCACTACTACACCCTTATGGTTGGTAACTCGATTGTGGGTTATATTTGGCACGCACGACACGTGACCATGGGAATACATCTCGAAGCACATCCCCGCTCATATCTCGACATCTATACACCAGTGGGAGTGACTTATTAGTCGACATGTATGTAATAAAATGAGCATACATCACAACAAATCTAACATATAACTCGGCCACAACACGTCGGTCAATGCATGTATCTCGATGTGAGTCCCACGTCACGGGTCAATGATCCTGATTAAAGAATCAAACTAAGATTAGAAATTCTGGACGTGACAATACAACTATGTGCATGTTTGTTTCAACGATATGTGAGTAGTCTATTAATCTTAGGGATCAATAGATCCTCTGCTATGAATGTTATGCTATAAACATGAATAGAATAGAAATATAGAGAGTGCAATGGTTAGAATTTGTATTGGTTATGAGCCTAATGCTACGAATATCTTGATCACGTATTTGTTGATATTCAGTTTTAGAAGTTATCATGGCCATTAAAGCTTTTAAGCCAAATATGGATGTCACAGTCATAAAATACACAACATCGAGTGATAGTTGTTGATTAGAGTGGCAAAGATGGTAAACTAAATTGGTTATGAATATAAAGATTTAGAACATTAAAGCAATATGGAGCTTACGTTATTCATACCGATAGGTGGAGTTCTAGTTTGCACATTAGAATCTTTTTGGTCACAATAGTGGGTTGAAATGGATTTGAAGGAAATCTATATATTCTAGCTAGGCATTGCACACATATAATAAAGATGATAAAGTGAGTATAAAAGCATAGTATTTCATTCCCTAGGTGAAGTTGTGATCTAAAGTAGTCTTAATATAAGAAATTGAGTTATTTGCATTGATTTGTTGGTGTAGATTAGTTTAGTTTAATTATAAAACAAATTAAAAGGATTTTGTTAGCAATAGAGTAATTGTAGCTAAGTACGTATTGAGTGCAAACACCTTTCCATTGCGACAATATCTATAGTTAACGTAAGTTGGTTACACTATTACTACAAGAGAGTTGTTATACTTGTTGATGCATACCAAGTTTTTAGCATCTTTGTCGGAGATAGGTAGCCCCGTAGACTTAGTTAGATAGTTTGAAAAGTTTCCAAGTTTTATTTTAAGTACTTCACTTTCATGTTTATGAAAAGAAATAAATAAAAATTTATGGTTTAAGTTTCAAGTTTGACTTTCTACACTTGATCTTTAGTGTTTTTTTCATAGATAACTAGTACATGCGTAGCAAGGGAAAAAAGGACTTAATGCCTTACGACCCTGAGATTGACATAACTAACAAAGGAATGAAAAAGAAAGGAATCAAGATGGCTAAAGATCAATTAAGAAACCAACAATAGGGCTGAGGGAATAACCAACTCGAAGGTGATCTGGTAGTGCAGGACAGAGTGCAGGGACAGATATATCTTCGTGACTACTTCAAGCCAGAAGTTTAGGAGACTTACAATGGAGTTATGAGGCTTCCAGCCAACACCAGCGAGTTCGAATTGAGACCTTCTCTAATCAACATGGTGAAAAATAGCTTGTTCAACGGCTAGCCAATAAAGATCCAGTTGCACACTTAGAGAATTTCTTAGAGAATTGCGATGCCGTGCACATTACCGTAATTACAAAAGAGGTGATCAGGATGAGACTTTTCCCATTCTCATAGGGTGGAAAAGCCAAATCATGGTTCTAAGGACTGAACATAGGGAGTATGACTAAATAGGTAAAAGTCAATGAAATATTTCTAAATAAGTTCTTCCCCAATGAAGGTCGGTGAAAGGAAGCTGGAAATCAATCAATTCAAATAAGAAGATGTCGAGTCCCTTAGAGAGGCTTAAGAAAGATTCAAGGAGATGCTGAGGAGATGTCCATGACATGGATACGTGAAATGAGCAAAACTCTAGATTCTCTTCTATGGGATAAACCATAGCACAAGAACACTATTAGATGTCGTAGGGGGTGGTTCTCTACTAACCAAAGATGAGGATGGAGCATTAGATCTCCTATATCTTATTTCTTAAACCTTTATAGCCAGTACTCGTTCCATAGTGAGGAAACAAGTGGGCGTATATTAGATTAATTCACAAGTTGCGATTATGGCTTAACCGTCTAACCTGAGCAATCAAATGGTGAAGCTTCAAATGGGACAACAAGGTCCATAAGTGCAGGCGATACCGTGACCCTTTAATCATCAAGCCATGGTGGTTAACCAAATGTACATGCAGTAAGGGATGGAATATGAAGATGTAAACTTCATGAACAACCAAGGCTATGGAACTACTTCAAGCTGAGAGGAATAGCTCCTCAAAGTTTTTATCATGGTTACAACAACAACAACCTAAACTTCTTGTATGGAAATCTTAATAATGCACAAAATTTACCTCCAAGCTTTGATCAACATGTCTAACAGGGGAAGTTCAGGCCGAGGGAGGAAATTACTTCATTGAAGTCAATTAAGAAACTCTTGCATGTCATGGACATGAGCAATAGGGAATGTCATGCATGAGGATCATGAAAAAAATATGGAAGGAGTTAAGCAAGCCATAAAGAGAATGGATGATGAGAGATCATAATCAACAAATAATTTAGAGAGGCGGATTGGTCAATTAGCCATTAGCTTGAGTTCAAGGAAGGATGGACTGTTTTCGAGTAACACACGTATTAATCCCTTGGAAAATGAACATGCAATGCAATTAAAAAAGTGGAAGAACAATTAAGGATCCAGTGCAACCAAAAGATACATCAAACGACACAATCGGAGACAAATTGATGAGCAGCACCAAAGGGATGTAGAACACTTAGATAGTGACATAGGTACCCCAAAAGAGGTTGAACCAGTAGAAAAATTTGAATCGACTCAACAATAATAGGGGAGATAGGTAAAGAAAAGACATGGTACCAGGGAGAGTTACATTTCCTAACAATCCACCATTAATAAATCCACCTCTAACGTATCCTCAGTGATTTAAGAAACAGAGAGATAAAGAACAATTCAAGAAGTTTGTGCAGATGTTTAGGAATAGATGTTGAATTACACAAAGTTTTTGAAGGACATAATGGTAGGAGAAGTGCGACTAAAAGATTATGAAATATTAAACTAGACAAAAAAATGTAGTGCAATTCTACAAAGGAAGTCACCTCCCAAGTTTAAAAACTCAGGAAGTTTTTCCATTCCATGCACTATAGAGCAAACTTGTTTGATAAGGTATTATGTGATTTGGGAGCAAACATAAATTTCATGCCCCTATTAGTATTCAAGAAGTCAGGTCTGGGAGAAGTAAAGTCGACCAATATGACATTGCAATTAGCAAATCGATCAGTGACTTATCCAAAAGTGGTAATTGAAAACGTGTTGGTAAAAGTAGACAAGTTCATTTTCCCCGTTGATTTTATAGTAATGGATTTAGAAGAAGATTCAGAAGTACCACTAATCTTAGGAAGACCTTTCCTAGCAACTGCAAGAGCATTAATAGACGTTCAAAAAGGAAAATTAAGATTATGGGTAAATAACGAGGAAGTCCTGTTCAACATCCACAAGTCCTTGAAATTTCCAAGTGAGGGAAAGCACTTAAAAAGCATCAAAGTTAGAGATACAGTCTCTGACTATGTTGTTTAAATAAGCAAGGAATATACGCCTAATAACCCGTTGGAGCAATGCCTAGTTTAATGCATAATAATAAGATATGCAGTTAATGTCATAGAGGCAGTTCGTAGTTAAGGTCATAGAGGTAGTGGACGGGAATTTTTTGGTCTCAATTCAAATTAGAGGTGAGGACAAATGGACTTGGTGGTTATCGGTTGTATACGGGCTGGCAACTTATCACCATCGTGAGGATTTCTAGAAGGAGATTGCTGCACTGTATGGACTGTATAGAGAAAGATGGTGTATTAATGGGATTTCAATGTGGTTGAATGCGATGCGGAAAGATCATTGAATACAAGAATGACACCAACACAACTAAGTTCAATGAGATAATCTCAGAAATGGGCCTCGTGGATCCTCCGATCCTAAATGGAGCTTACACGTGGTCTAATCCGTGAGAGAATCCCATTGTTTGTCGACTTGATATATTTTTGTTCTCCTTGGGTTGGTAAAAGCAATTCCCAGTATGAATGCAATCAATTGGACCGCGAATCATATTGGATCACTTTCCCCTGATCTTAGATACAAAAGCGATGGCATGGTGCCCTTCTCTTTGGCGCTTTAAAAACGTGTGGCTTACAAGTTCATCATGGCGTGAATCAATACCTCAGTGGTGGAGGGATGCAGGTGGGGGAGACGGATCGATTTTTGTCTTTATGAGTGAACTAATGGGTCTTTAAGAAGTTCTAAAAAAGTGGAACAGTGATACATTTGGATTTATGGCGTGCAGGAAATAGGAAATTGAAATGAGCATTCAACATCTCAATTAACAAGAAGCAGCGGGGGAGGGAAACAGGGACATCTACAACATCGTGAAAATACTTAAGGACGAAATAGAAAAGTGATACTAACAGCACCAAATCTTGCATCAAAAGTTAGAGACGAAGTGGCTACTAGAAGGGGATTCTAATACTAAATTCTTCCACAATATCTTGTCCACTAACAAGGCCAACAACGTCATCGAGTGGCTTGAAGATGACAATGGGCAGATAGTGGACTCAGATGTTGAGATTGCTAACCTGGCCACAAAGTTTTACAGGAAACTTTATACCTCTCAGTCTACAATACATTTGCATTTAGAAAGGAACGAGTGGGAGAGAGATTTCTCAAAAGGAGGCTGGAACTCTAGAAGATGTTTTCATTGAATAAGAGATTTCGTCTGCAATATTGGACAGTGCGGGTGACAAAAGCTCCGAAAAAGATGGTTTTTTATTGAATTCATCAAACAAAGTTGGGGGATTCTCAAGGAAGACATATACGAATTTTTTAAGGACTTCTATCAAAATGGTGTGATAAATGGGGTCACAAATGAGACTTTAATATGTTTGCTTCCAAAGAAACATCAAGCTTACAAGCTGAAGGAATTTAGGCCAATTAGCCTTGTAACGTGCTTATACATGGTCATTGCGAAAGTTCTTAATTAAGGCTCGGCTTCGGAAGGTGATCGATAAGACTATTTCATGAGAGCAAGGTGCATTCGTTCGAGGTAAACAAATGAGTGATCTCATCTTGATAGCAAATGAAGCAGTGGAGGAAATTCGTGGGAAAAAGAGAGAGGGATATGTGTTGAAACTGGGCTTTGAAAAAAGCATACGACCATGTGGAGTGGAAGTTCTTAGATTATGTCCTTGAACATAAAAGTTTTAGTAGAAGATGGAAATAGTGGATCCATGGGTGCATCAGCTCGGTATCCTACTCAGTGGTGGTTAATGGTAGAAACAGAGAAAAATTTAAAGCCACAAGAGGACTTCACCAGGGAACCCACTCTCGCTGTATCTCTTTATCTTTGTGGCAGACGTTATGAGTTGCATGATCGAGAAAGCAGGGCTGGGACGTTACATTGTAGGCTTGAAGATAGGAAGGGAAAGCATGCATTTAATATACTTACAGTTTGTCAATGACTCACTGCTCATGGTACAAAATGATAATTTTTCCCATACTAATGTTATGTATGTGATGGAAGGATTTTGCCATGTTTCAGGTTTGAAGCTAAATAAGGGAAGTATACGATCCTCGGTATTAATGTGGAAGATAATGAAGTCATGATGCATGTGAGCACTATCGAAATGGCGGTGGGTTCGTGGCCTATTTCGTACCTCAGTCTACTACTTAGAGCAAATCCATGATCATGAGCTTTTTGGGAACACATCATCTACAAAATCTCTAAAAGATTGGACGGGTGGAGAAGAGCATATTTATCAAAGGGAGGCGGCCTAACTCTTATTCAATCGGTTTTAGATGTTATTCCTACTAATTTTTTGTGCATTTTTAGGATTCCATGTGAAGTGGTTGGGCACATTAAGAGATTGATGGGGCAATTTGGATAGGAAAGATTCAAGGGGCAAGGAAGCAATTCACTAGTAGATTCGCAAACGGGGATCAAACCAAAGACGCTTGGTTGTCTCGGCATCGGCAACCAAACTAACCGAAATCAAGCTCTTTTATGCAAATGGTTGTGACGTTTTTCACAAAAACATGAATCACTTTGGACGGAGGTCACCCGGAGAAAATATGGAACAATGTACAATTCTATTGTGGAAAGAGTTACATATCTTTACCCATGGAAAGGGATTAGTCGCATCTATGAACAATTTCAAGCACGTCTTCATTACTGCGTCCATTTAGGTGACAAAACTCTTTTTCGGCAGGATTTATGGCTCGAGACCTTATCACTATTTTTGGACTACCCTTTAGTCTTTTGTAGCATCGAATAAAAGAGAAGCTTTGGTAGACGAGACGTCGGACGTGCAAAGTGATGGTAGCACCATCGCTAGGGATTTCCAATTAGGAAGGTGCATTAACCAAGCAACCATCGATCAAGCGGAGGTTCTAAGAGGCTCCATGGCATCCGTTACTATCAACCCCGAGCTATCAAACACAATGAGATGGAATGGCGTTCCTTCAGGTCTTTTCTCCGTTAAGTCAGGTTTTCACTCTTCTTGCGGTGTTAAGTCCATGGAATATTAATACTCATACAAACATAAAAAATTTGGCATCAATCTATCCCCACCAAGCAGTCGTATGCACTAGAACAAATTCTACTTTTCATAGAGGTTTTTGACTTCTATGAAAAGTGTTATCTTTTAAGGTGTTATCTTATCTTCCAAGCTTACATAGGGGTTTCAAACCTCTATCAAATCTTAACTATTTCATAGGGGTTTCAAACCTCTATCAAATCTTCAAAGGCTTACATAGGGGTTTCAAACCCCTATCAATTGTAGTGATTTCATAGGGGTTTGAAACCTCTATATTATTGTCAAAGGATTACATAGGGGTTTCGAACCCCTATCAAATGTAATTTAAAAAAAAAAATAGCTGAAAATGCTCAAAATTAATTTCCATTTCCATTTTCAATTGAAAATATACAAATCTACATTCCACTCGCAATATTATTATTCAATCAAGAAACAAAGTAACTTATATTAAAAGAAACATTTAGCTTTTCCCAAAGAGAGGGATATTGTTCTTCCCAAAAATGGAACTCCGTCTGAGAGATGGCAACATATGAACAACAATCTTGTTGATGTTGATGATAAGGGGGAACCTGTAAGTTTTAGTACCACGTCTCTGAAGTCGCTCTTGTTGATGTTGTACACTGGTGGTTGGTGTTGTTGTTGTTGTTGTTGTTGTTGATGATGATGGTGATGGGGTTCAACTGGGGGAGGTGGGGGTCTTCGGATTGGCTTGGAAATCTTGTGAGATGCCCTGTTGAGCTGCTTTAAGTAGTGGTCACTCTGCTGCTTCATTTCTCTGTTCTCATCATCTCTGTTGTTGTTTTTATTGTTTAGAGATGATGAGGATTGGGAAGTGTTGTTATCTGTGGTGGACATGTCTGTCAAGTGAAAGCTCTCGGAAGTAGTGAGTGAGGGAGTGACGATTCTAGTGTAACAGAGAGATGCAGAAAGAGAGAGTGTTGGAGAAAGTGCAGTGGCAAAAGCAGAGCAAACATGCTCAAAATTAATTTCCATTTCCAAGTAGGAGTCTAATATTCTTGCATTCGAGATTTAACTAACCCGAGAGATGGCAACATATGAACAACATATTGACTCCCTTGAAGCCAATACGGACGGCAACGGCTCCTTTCTTTCGCCTAATTAATCCCCCAAACCTACCAACAGCATAGTTATCAACTCTAAAGTCTGCATTGATTTACATATAAGCTGATTCACATTTTGAAATGCAGATGAGAATATTTATCAAAATTCAAACGCGAAGGCTGAAGCGAATCGGAAAAATAAAGTAATCAGGTTAATTTACCTTCTAGAAAGAGCTCATAGTTCTTTGGTCCAAACACAAACAGCTGCAGAGATTGCATGATAGATTCCCCCATAAGGCTTTTCCGAAAAAGAAAAACGATAACATGCAACCATCAGTTCCAATACTAAGTTCAAGCAATTTATTGAAAGAAGAGAAAATTATGATATGCAACAATCTTATGCAGTACCTGTAAGTTCCAATGAGAGCTTCTTGTAATAGTTGTGCAATACAAACTTTTAGATTCCCCTTTGGATATTGGTAATAACGACTCTGTAGTGAAAAAAGAAGAGGAATGAAGAAACAAGAAAGAAAATCATGCGTTTGATATGTCTATAAATGCAACTCGACCTCCTTCCACACTGAAGAAAAAAAATGCAAAGTCATTTAAAAGATGAAACCTGAATATACGAATAAATAGGACGATGCTCCGAACAAGCAGATCCAAAGTCAATAATTTTGATTTCCGCAGGCTTCACGCTGTCAATTCTTCTTCATTCATAAGTGTAATGGCAATTAAGAATTTCAGTTACTAAAAATATTGCAAAAAATAAAAGCAAGATCATTTTAATAAATGCATCACCATGGTCTTGAGTCACCAACAAATACATCTACACTAAGAGCCATGCATTTTTTCCCTGCTGCACCAAATCCAACAGCAACTAAGGAATTCGAGTAGCATCAATACTTGCATCGTGCATGATAATCGCATGATTCTTTGCTCCCATATTGCACTGAGATGAAGTCTTCCAATTTAGTAATTTCAACAGGCGTGATAATAAAAATGTTTTCATAAAGACAAGCTCATGAGTGAAACCAACAATAGTACTGCACACACTTCCCCTTTCTTTGCTTTGCTCTTGCATAAATATGCATGTCAGCCTTAAAGAAGACAAAATAATAAGCTTAAGAATCATCTTCATTACAAACCATGATCATCTTATATTAGAAAAAAAATGAAAAGATGAATGGAGATGCACAAAAAAGAAAAAAGAAGTGGTTGAATCAGCAGTAATCAAGAGATGGAGTTCAAATCCAGTGACATAGAAGGTGAAAATTAAGACATGTTACTTTTACTGCAAAGCAAAATCAGGATAGAAGAAGGCATAAATGACAGAATCTAAGGAGATGAGAAATTCCAAATCATATCCGAACTGCAAACTTCCATGGTTCCACCCCTTCAATTATGTGCAGAGTATACTTGACAAACATGGCAAACCTGACACCCCACAAATTGGTTAATTTAACAGGGCCTGCTTCAGAGAACTGCGCGCATGCGTACTACCTCAAATTGAATCAGCTTAGGTCCTAGGACCATTAGAATTGAATATGCAATATTCGTCGCAGTACCACGATCAAGAACTTTTTTGTTTGCCCTTAAATTGACCTGTTAAGAACCACACTCGGGACATTTTTATTCCCAGTTTGGTTATTAAGAAGGTCACTTTTCTGTCTTAGGCAGGCATATGTGAGGGGACTTGGTTGCAGATGGTGCGTGTGTAAAACATGACTTACCTGCAAAGAGCCTTGCCCCAACTCTGTACAAAAACTTGAAAAGCTATATGAAATAACGGTGTTGTTTTGTTTTCTTACATACATTTAAGTTGTCAGATTTCCTTTCATTAATGTAACAGCTGATTGTTGCACACAGATATAATGGTAGCAATTCAATCATTAATCTATTAATCTAGTTCTGTCGGGTTTTTAATTAGTCTATCCAATTTATTCATCCAATTTATTCATCATTAATCTAGTTCAGTCAAGTTTACTAAATGCGAATTAGATTGAATAAGTTAAAATGGATTTGTAGTCATAAAATTACACTAGAATATTTTCGATCTTTAATAAAGGTTGATGATTTAAATTAAATCCACTGAAATAACAACTGAAATAACAACTGAAATAACAAAACTGAAATAACAAAACTATGATTTAAATTAAATCAACTGAAATAACAAAATTGAAGTGCTACAACTTAATAATTTGAGATAGGCATATAAGATGTAATGAGACTGAAATGAAATAGCTGTACATTACATATGCATGATCTTTAGACATTGGTTGATGATTTAAATTAAATCAACTGAAATAACAAAACCGAAGTGCTACAACTTAATAATTTGAGATAGGCATATAAGATGTAATGAGACTGAAATGAAATAGCTGTACATTACATATGCATGATCTTTAAACTTCTCACCTTAATTGTGGGAAACTTCACCAAAAGATGACCGGAGCTGTGATTCTTGAAGAAAATTATACAGCAATTAAGGTTCCATTTAAGATTTTAGTTGAAAAGGAAGTGTCGGTTCGATTTGGCATAGGAAGTAAGAGATTTGGGTAATAATGATCATAAAAATCTGGTTGGAAACCAGAACAAATAACAGTAAAAGAGAACCATTGATTAATCAGTCACAGGATTAGATACAAGTATACAACAAAAATCAAATCCAAGCAGTTGTTCCATTATTACTTTTAAGACTCTAGTTACAGGTTCACGGTGAATACCTAAAAAAAAAAGGCAGGTGGTTTTAACTTGTCAAATAATAACAATCACTGTATTAACTTTTAAAATAATAACAATCACTGTCAAAATAAAAACTCAAATGGTTTACCACAATAGGAACAACATGATCACTATTCACATTCATTAAAAACCTTATAGTTATTGATGCATTAAGACAGAAGACACTACACATAAGTACCACAGTTATTAACTAAAATGAACAATCATTTGAGTCATGCATATAACCTACATGCATCTATAGAACATACAACAATACTATAGAATGGCAGAGTGGCCTTGCAGCACAAAACATATGCTACAACCAATATCAAAAGCATAACATCAGGGGATTCTCATTATTTAAACTCAAATCTACCTTTCCTAGGTCAAAATCAACCCTAGATTTACCTAAACATAGCTTCATTTCAAAGGTTCCAAAAAATCAAAATGAGATTTCAATATATCCACACAACGAACCGAATTCAACATCATCAATTAATCATCCACTTCATCAAATCCACAAAACCTACATTCAAATGAACAATTTCACAAAAAATATCCACACAACGAACCGAATTCGATCCAACATACTAGAACCATCCAAATCACACAAAAACGAGCACTAAGAAGTTGAATCCACTTAACCGAAACCAAAATGTCGACGATCTCGGACTATCAAAGCTCGCACAGGCATGAATGAGGTCGTTCGTTAGCCAGAGAAATGAAGATTCCAGAACACAACGACGTGAGAGAGGATTGGATACCTTACCCTAGAAGAAGCTGAACTTCGTTCGCGCGAGAAATCAAGCAAAACCGCTCACAGCGCTAGACGAGCGTGGCGAGCGCATGAGCGACTGCGCAGAGAGTGAGTCGGGCGAGAGACAGTGAGACGAGTGAGTGAGGGTGTCGAGGGAATTTTGTTTTTGGGCCAGAGTTTCCATAGAGGTTTTCTAAACCTCTATGAATTAGTGCTATTAAAAGTCTAATTGTTTAATTCATAGGGGTTAATTAAAACCTCTATCAATTAAGTGTTATAGAAACCTTAATCATCTAATACATAGGGGTTACTCAAAAACCTCTATCAATTAGGTGTTATAAAAAGCCTAAATTGTTCTAATGATGGAATATTTGGAAGAACACAATGCAGGACTCTTCCATGAAGTGCGCACACCATTAGAGAATTATGGGATAGTACTAGACTGTCGTACATAAGTGAATCTCAACGAACAAAGTTTTTAAAGATTGGGGACTTAACCATACATTAAGGAGTTGGAAACCAATGTTTGATTATGATGTATGTTGAGGGGCCACTATGGCAGTATCGACAGCCATGAGGGGACGATTTGGGAGGGACCTCTGTTGTGTTTTTTTTGTCATCTAGTGAAACTAATTTTGTATATAGGGGAGAGGGGATATGCTTACCTCACCCAAAATTTTTGTATAAAGAAACATAGTATTAATAAAGCAACTTCCTTTCATAAAAAATCAAGTTTTGCAGTTAAGGGTAAACTTCAAGAGGCAGTAAATGCTTTATCGCTAATAGGACCCCCTATAAAACTAGAAAAGGAAGTGGAAGGTATAGTTATTGAACTAATAATGGAATGAAGCCTTTACTAAAACATCTAAGATATGTATATTTAGTAGAAAAATCAACATATCCTATGATCATCTCAGTAACATTTATAGAGTTAGAAAAAGAAAAAATGCTTCAATTTTTAAGAGAGAATAAGTTAGTGTTGGGACGGACAATCAAAGACTTAAAAAGAATTTGTCTAACGGTATGCATGCATAAGATATTAATGGAAGAAAATCATAAGCAATCAATTGAAGCTTAGAGCATGTTGAATCTTGTGATGAAAGAAGTAGTAAAGAATGAGATCTTAAAATGGTTGAACTTTGGAATCATTTATGCAATTATAAACAGTTTGCGAGTTTCACCAATAAATGTGGTACTAAAAAAAAGGACAAATGACTAATATTCAAACTGAAAAATGGAGAAACCTTATCTACAAGAACAATAACTAGTTAGCAAGTCCACATTGATTATCGAAAGTTAAACAAGGTTGCAGGAAACGATCACCTCCTTTTACCATTCATTGATCAGAAGTTAGATAAATTAGTAGGATATGAATAATATTTCTCTTAAAAGGGTACTCCAGATATAATCAAATTTCTTTAGCACTAGAAGATTAAGAGAAAATGACATTTACTTGTCCTTATGGAACATTTACATTCAAACGGATGCCATTTAGACTATGCAATGCACTAGCAACATTTCAAATATGTATGATGGTTGTTTTCTCTGCTATGGTTGAGGCTATCATGGAGGTATTAAGGATGACTTTTTTGTATTTGAAGCATCTTTTGACCTATGTTTGCAAAATTTGGCCTTAGTATTGAAAATATGTCAAGACACAAACTTAGTACTTAATCAGGAAAAGTGTCATTTCATGGTTAGAGATGGAATTGTTTTGGGACATAGACTTGGATTAGAGAAAGATAAAGTAAAAATAGCGCCAATTGAAAGACTTCCCATACCAAGAAACATTAAAGACATAATGAGCTTTTTAGGACATGTAGATTCTACAGAAAGTTTATTAAAGATTTTAGAAAAATCATTAAACCTTTGTGTACATTGTTGAAAAAAAAACATTTAGTTTGAAATGATTCATACATGTATCCGAGCATTTAAGACCTTGAAAGTAGCATTGATTTCAGCACCAATAATGGTAGTACCAGATTTCGAATCCAAATTCAAAATAATGTGTGATGCAATTGACTATATAGTAGGAGCAGTGTTAGGCCAAAGGAGAGATGGAATGTTTAGAGCTATATAATACACAAGTACTTTGGATCAAGTACAGTAGAATTACACTACCACAGAAAATGAGCTTTTGGCAGTTGCGTTCGCATTTGACAAGCTTAGAGCTTACATAGTGGGATCGAAAGTCACTTTATATACTGACCATGCAATAATCCGTTACTTGTTTGCAAAGAATGATGTCAAACCAAGGGTAACCAGATGGGTGTTATTATTGCAAGAGTTTGACTTGGAAATCAAAGATAAGAAAGGAAGTGAAAACTTGGTTGCATATCATTTATCTAGGTTACCTTATAAAGATAGTGATATATATAGAAGTCGGTAACTGAAGTATTTACGGACGAGCAACTGTTTCAAACATCAAAAGTATTAGAGTATCTCGATTTAGACTCGGACTAAATAAGCAAAAAGGTGTCATGCTGATGACGTTAAACTAAGCATTACCGGGAAGTAGCCCATGGGTTTTTAAATTTCAAGTTTTAAATTTCAATTAGTTATTTAATTAGTCTAGTTATGGACAATAAACACCTAATGGTTTTCTAACTTTTGAGAATTTATGCTAAAATGCACAGGAGAAATCTACACGGATGCAAAGATTCATGAAGTATCAAAGAGCTATAGGGTTATTAAATCTTGTGTTATTATATATGTTTGTATGTTTTATTATTTGCATGATTTCAGGATTATTTTTAAACCTTAAGTACAAAGTTTGGTTTAAGTTTAGGGGCATCAACACTACACTACACTATGGGAAGTGGTAAGAAAGGTTGAAATATGGATAAACACTGTAGGTATGATCGTGTAGATTTTATTTTCGACACAGTTAAAGAAAAAAGCATAGTATTGTATTATTTATTTCATTTACCTACTATTTGAATGTTTATTTAATATAAATTAGGTTATATAGTTATATCTAATGAATAAGTAATTCATTTGCATGTTTATGCCTTTAATCAAGGATGAGTAAATGTAAGTGTCTTATTGATATGAAACTCAAGAGAGTGTTTTCAAATTTGTGAAGAAAATATGAAATCTAGCAACAGCGATATAATTTCATGATTAGAAACCTAGAATTAGGGAAGCCATGAACTGGAAACAAAAGCAAAAAGAATACTAGAACACTTCTTGTGGAAATATTTAGTTCTCAAAAAAATTCGATAATCTGTTTGAATCTTACTTGAATAAAAAGCAAATAAAGATTTAGTGCAAAAAGGGGAAGAAATGGGCATTTTAAATGAGAATTTGGAGTTAACTTACTTTATAGAATGAAAGTGAGAAATGTTAGCAAGAGTTTTAGAATAAAAACAATTTAGTGTCCCATAAGTTCTACAGGAAATGCTTAGGAGAAATCGGATTGACTTGGTTGACAAAACTTTTCAATAAAATTTTAAAATCAAAACGGATGCCAATGGATTGAAGAAGAAGCACGCTTGTGCCAATCTTCAAAAATAAAGGAGATTTTCAAAGTTGCTCAAACTACCGGGGAATTAAACTCATGAGTCACACTATGAAACTGTGGGAGAGGATAATTGACAATAGGCTAAGGAGAGAAACAACAATATCAGAGAACCAATTTGGTTTCATGCCTGGGAGGTCAACTATGGAGGCGTTTTCCTTGTAAGACGATTGTTAGAAAAATATAGAGAAAAGAAAAAAGATCTTCATATGGTATTCGTAGATTTAGAAAAAACATATGATAGGGTCCCTAGAGATGTTCTTTGGTGGGTTCTAGAAAGAAAAAGAGTGCACGCTAGATACATAGACGCTATTAAAGATATGTATGATGGAGTAGTAACGAGTATAAAGACATTTGGAGGAGCTACAAAAGAATTTCCTATTACTATATGACTAAATCAAGGATCGACTTTAAGCCCATATCTATTTACTTTAGTTATGGATGAATTAACTAGACATATTCAAGAGGATATCCCATGGTGTATGCTATTTGCAGATGATATTGTCTTAGTGGATAAAACTAAAGATGGAGTGAATAGGAAATTAGAACTCTGGAGAAATACATTAGAATCTAAAGGCTTTAAGTTGAGTAGGACGAAAACTGAATACATGCACTGTGAGTTTGGAAATACTAGACGTCGAGATGACGGAGTGGTAAAATAAGGAGAAGTAGAAGTTTCTAGGGTAAACCACTTGAGATACCTAGGATCAATCATACAAAATGATGGTAACATTGAAAATGATGTCACACATAGAATTCAAGCTGGATGGAAGAAATGGCGGAGTGCAACGGGGGTGATTTGTGATCGACGTGTTCCTACTAAGTTAAAAGGAAAATTTTATAGGACCGCAATTAGGCCAACTATGCTCTATGGAAGTGAATGTTGGGCGGTAAAGCAACAACAATTACATAAAGTGAATGAAGCATAAATGAGGATGCTTAGGTGGATGTGTGGTAAAACTCGTAAAGATAAAATAAGAAATATGGAAATTCAAAGACAAGTAGGAGTAGCACCAATTGATACAAAGATTAGGGAATGGCGGTTGCGATGGTTTGGTCACCTGCAAAGACGACCTACAAATGCCCCAACTAGAAAACTTGACTCAATAGAAACTGTAGAAATTCGACGAGGTAGGGGCAGACCAAAGTTAACATGGGATGCATTAATTAAGAGAGATTTGAATGGTTTGCAAAGCTCACCATCAATTGCACTTAATCGAGCACAATGGAAAAATTTGATCCATGTAGCCGACCCTAGTTAATTTGGGACTGAGGCTATGTTGTTGTTGTTATAAGTTCTACAGGAATTTGAGTAGAGAACTTGATGGTTGGAAAAACTAAGAAAAATGGAATCCATAGGAAAAAGAGCAGGGACCGTGAGAAATTAAGAAAAAATAAAAAGGAGAAAAAAGATAAGAGAGATGAAAATAATGAAAAGAAGGTGGAAGTTAAAATAAGACTCTTCGATTAAAAGATTTTGCTCGAGTGCTAATAGCTCTATTGAGTTAAGTTTTTATTTCCAAATATGTTAAGTCCTATCGATTCTTAAAGTTCTAAATTCAACCAAAATTAGTTTGATCCATGCTTATTTATGAATTCTTAAGCTTCAAGAGAAATTATGAGATTGTACACTTACTACTTGAGTGCTGAGGTGAAACAAACTTGTGAGTAGTGATGGTTTTAGTTGTGCTCTACTTTGGTGTTTCGAAAGTGAGTTTTATGCGTTGTTAAAGCTACATACATTGAAATTATAAATTCTTGCAATGAAAAACTCTTGAGGGGGTTATTTACTTGAGACTTAGTGAATTAAAGGATACTCAGTTAGGAGACTTAGTAAAATACACTATTACTCGGGACGTGCAAAATCCTAAGTTTGAGGGTTTTTTGATAAGTGATTATTTAGATTTATATAGGGTTAATTTAGTTGTATATTTAGTACAAATATCCCTAAATAAGCTAAAATTCATGTTGTTTATGCATTTTCAATTATACAAGGTATAAAGAAAGGAAACGACCGAATTTGAAAAGCAATGGAGCAAAAACACACCTAAGGATGTTTGGCGTTGTGACTACATACTGTTGGTGTTGTGGGACAACCAGACATAACGTAGGACATCAATTCATGGCGTGGGAGAGCAAGAAAGTAGAGAAAAATGATCAAGAAGCTTGGTTTAGTGGTGGCACCGTGGAGGTCAAGGGATGGCACCAGGGAACCAAAGGGACAGTGCCAGGACCACTAAAGATATAAAATGCATGTAGGATGCTCAGCGCAGTGGTGCGCCATGGGAATGAACACACAACACCGAAACTTTAGTGACGGCACCAAGAAAAAGGAAAAAATAGAAAGTAGAGTTCTATTTTATGTTAAATTGTTAAGTAGAATTTCTAATTGTTTGGAAACGTGATTAGGGAGTATTAATAGATATGAGAATGTGGTAAACAAATAACTTTCAATAGATTAGCCACCATTAACATAGTTAAGCATATGTTTACTTTATTCTTAAGTATTAAGACAATTTGTAGATAGAAGACAGTGAAGACTCACGTGTATTCTAGTATTGTGTTTACTAATTTAATTAAAGTTATTTCATTATATCTCTGATTACAATGAATACCACTATTCACATGTTTGTTTCAATGATGTGTGAGTAGTCTATTAATCGCAGGGATCAATAGATCCTCTAGTATGAATGTTATGCTATAAACATGAATATAATAGAAATATAAAAGTGTAATGGTTAGAATTTGTATTAATTCTAAGCGTAATGCTACAAACATTTTAATCACATGTTTATTGATATTAGGTTTTAGAAATTATCATGGTCATTGAAGCTTTTAAGCCAAATATGGATGGTACGATCGTAAAATACATAACATCGAGTGATAATTGTTGATTAGGGACACACAGATAGTAAACTTAATTGTTTATGAATCTGAAGATTTGGAATATTAAAGCAATGTTGAGCTTACATTATTCGCACTGATAGGTGGAGTTCTAGTATGCACATTATAATATTTTCTGTCACAATAGTTGTTGAAGTGGATTGGAAGAAAATTTTTCTATTCTAATTAGGCATTGCACACACATAATAAAGATGATAAAGTGAGTTCAAAAGAATAGTGTTTCATTACCTAGGTGAAGTTGTGAACTAAGATAGTCTTAATATAAAAAGTTCAGTAATCTCCATTGATTTGTTAGTATAGATTAGTTTAGTTTAATTATAAAACAAATTAAAAGGATTTCTTTAGTAATAGAGTAATTGTAGCTAAGTACATAGTGAGTGCATACACTATTCGCTGAGGACATATCTATTGTCAAAGTAAGTTGGTTACACTATTACTATAAGCGAGCTGCTATACTTGTGACATGCACACCAGTACATTAATGCAAATGTGAGATCCACCTCCATTATTTAATACCCAGGAATCACTATTAGATAAGTTACATTCATCAACGTAACTACCTGAAGCAATAGTCCCACTACCCTTTTTTTCTTTAGATCTTCCAAATATAAACCATAATTTCTAAACCAATGACCAGGTGCATGACAAAAATGAAAAGTTCATTCCTTTCCTTTTCTTTCTGTGGTTGTGAAGTAGAAGCAGTCTTAGGCTTAATTTGTTCCACGGGCTTTATGACAAGCACAATAGTCTTGGAAACTTTTATTGAAGCATGCGCCCTAGGTAAATCTGTAAACATTGTTTATCTTATAATTTTAGTCAATAAAATAGAAGTTTTCGTTCGATGTTTTATTATAGGTGATTGCATGTTTACCTTATAATAAGATCAATGTGTATTTGTTGAAAAATCCTAAATGTCCATAGTCGGTCATTATACTGGGACTATAATGAGTTAAGATTAATGTGAATCTTGATTGATGGTCATGTGATGGTCACGGGACTAGTCGGTCATTATACTTGGCATAGCTACACGGACATGGACTACGGGGAAGACTTTCACTAGTGTACCAATTTTATTGTTTCCCTATGATTCAGTTGCCAAACCACCTTTTCTGCTATTTTAGTCTGGAGGTGGGGGCAAGAGCATAGCACAATCATCACATAAATCAAATGGATCGAGGAAGGTTTCTTAAAGCAGTAGTTATCCTCTAAGGGCTTCGATGATATTCTATTGGTGTCGACAGACGAGGTATATATAGAGAGAGTGTTCCTTGTCGCTGGCCATATCAATGGGCTATACAACACCACCTGCACGAGGGCAGATCATGCAATGGCGAGGGCAGACCCAGAGGCCAATAAAAGGCTTATGGAAGGTAAATTGAATATTTGTGATTAAGATATGCACGTTTTGACTAATGTTGGTTCTACGGTTTCATTTATTGCGGGTTCGATGGTTAATGAGTTGATATCAAAACAAGTTGGAGCTAGTACATTGTTGATTTTGAGCACTAGTGAGTGAGAAAGTTTATCCTAACCTAATCTACGAGGGATGTATAGTCAATATTGGGGAGAATGAACTTCAAATTGATCTGAGGGAAATTGAGTTCCTGGAATTTGAAGCTTTACTATGGATGGATTAGTTGTTAGTGTGACGGCTTGCCTAATTTAAGGATTACTTAATTATCTAATTACAGACTATGACCCAGCTTGGACCCACATGGACGTCGCGGATTAGTCTAGGGAAAGCCTACTGAGGTACAATTTATAATAATATATTTGCGCGAGGCTTGTTTTGTTGGGTTTTGGGGTTCATATGCAGCGGAGATTACAAAGCAGTTTTGACAAAAACCCTAACGGGATCCGAATCTAATTCCATTAAAAACGTTTAAACCATGAAAAACTTAATCATACCTCGTCGCAAAATAACTTTCTTGAAGGTTGATCGATCTCTAAGGCGCTGCCAATGACGAACGCCTCTATCGCGAAATCCACACACGAACTAACGGCGTAGAGATTTGAAGGGCTAGCTTCGAGAGAATACCAAACCTTTTTATTTCTCTCCAAAACGATCCAGAGCATACCAAAAACCCTAAGTAGTTTCTAAAACAAAAATAAAGTTTCGGCCCTTTTTTTTTCGTACCTATGTTCTAACTTAAAGCGTCTATTTATACAACCCTTGTATATAGACGGTTAAGTAAATTACACATATACCCCTACTTAAAGAAGTATAAGTGTAATACACGACAAATACGTTTCCGTCATGAATTTTATCACATAAAATTCATTTTTCTGAACCATCTTAAAATCTCGCAAAACCATTCTTAGTGTGCGACCCAATAAGCTCATACAACGTTGGCAGTGTACCAAAACACATTTTGCTATACAAATCATAAGCATCCTCTAGCAAGACATTATGACTACCCAAGTTGTACGAATATCAAATCGATGCAACCTAATCAATAGTGTATATAACATCCTTTTGTCGCACGATATCCTTTTGATCAAACATAAGGCATGGAATTGTCATCCAACATGTTCAATCGTACTAGTCTCGATCTCTAGGTAGACCGAAAACATCCAAGTGACATTGATCAATGTCAATTCACTTAGACTAGGCCTTTTAACAGTCTAACACATCGAGGGATCCACTAGATATCTCTCTTTATATAAGAGGGACAAATTCTATCTCGATTACACAACTTCATCACATTGCTTACATAGTAACCAATCATAACCTTTATAATCGTCCGGTTAAAGACAACGTTTGATAGTGTCAAATCGCTATGTTCCTAATGTTGAAGTCTCTGCAATCTCAAGTCGGAGGACTGAAAAATATACCTATCATGAAAAACAACTATGACTTAATCCATGTGATGTTCTCATAGCGGGTCGGTCCAGAACTTTGTTCCCTAACAAGTACTTGTGATCTTGATTCGTATCCCTATACGTATAATCATCATATGATCATCAATCAAGACTCACACTAGTCTTAATTCATTATAGTTCCCAGTATAATGATCGACTAGGGACATTTATGATATTTATGTAAATACCCATGGATCTTATTATAATGTAAACATGCAAATTAATTATAATAAACAGTAAATGAAATCCTCTATTTTATTAACTAAAAGTATTCATAAAGACAGTTAATGGATTGACCTAGGGCACATGCCCCAACATCTCCCACTTGCACTAGGGCCAATCATACATGCGTCTAATGCCTAATGATCTAACATGACCATCATGTTTTGCTTGTGGAAGAGCTTTTGTCAATGGATCCGCAACGTTGTCTTCGGTAGGTACTCTGGAAATCTTTACGTCTCCCTTCTCAATAATTTCTCTGATGAGATGAAAACGTCTGAGTATATGTTTGGATCTGTGGTGTGATCTAGGTTCCTTGGCCTGTGCTATTGCCCCGTTATTGTCACAATACAAACAAACAGGAATATTTGGAACCACACCTAGTTCGAAATGAACTTTTTGATCCAAATCGCCTCCTTTCTTTGCATCGGACGCCGCAATATACTCGAACTTCATTTGTAGAATCTGCCACGCCTCTCTTGCTTCGAACTTTTCTAGCTTATCGCACCCCCATTCAAAGTAAACACATATCCAGACTGCGATCTAAAATCATCTATATCAGTTTGAAAACTTGCATCTGTGTAACCATTTACAACTAGATCATTTTCAAAACCTCCATAGACCAAGAACACTTCCTTAGTGCTTCTTAAGTACTTAAGGATGTTCTTTACTATTATCCAGTGACTCTCACCAGGATCTGACTGATATCTGCTTGTAGCGCTCAAAGCATATGATACATCGGGCCGAGTGCATAGCATGGCATACATGATAGATCCAATAGCTGATGCATATGGAATCTTATTCATACAATCTCGCTCATCATTTGTCCTAGGACTTTGATCCTTGCTGAGACTTATGCCATGAGAAATTGGCAACAATCCTCTTTTAGAGTCTTGCAAACTGAACCTATTTAGCACCTTGTCTATGTAAGCACTCTGACTTAGACCGATTAGCCCCTTAGATCTATCCATATAGATCCTTATCCCTAGGATATAGGCTGCATCTCCTAAGTCTTTCATTGAGAAACACTTCCCTAACCAAAACTTGACACTCTGCAATGTTGGAATGTCATTTCCAATGAGTAATATATCATCAACATACAATTACTCTTAAAAAATAACTACACTCCCACTGACCTTCTTGTATACACAAGGCTCATCTTCATTCTTAATAAAACCAAATCCTTGATTGCTTCATCAAAACGAAGATTCCAACTCCGAGAAACTTGCTTTAATCCATAAATGGATCTTTGAAGCTTGCATACCTTCCTAGAATTCTCAGGATGTACAAAACCTTTAGGTTGTGTCATATACATGTCCTCAAACAGCTTTCCATTAAGAAATGTTATTTTTACATCCATTTGCCATATCTCATAGTCATAATATGCAGCAATGGCAATTAAAACTCTTATGGATTTAAGCATGGCTACTGGCGAAAAAGTTTCATCATAATCAACACTTTAAGTCTACCTGAAACCTTTTGCTACAAGTCTTGCTTTAAAATTATGCACATTGCCATCCATGTCAGTTTTCTTCTTGAAAACCCATTTGCATCCAATGGTCTTACCACCTTCAGGTAAATCAACCAAGTTCCAAACTTGGTTATCATACATGGATTGCATCTCAGAGTTCATGGCACTTAGCCATTTATCTGAGTCTGGTCCAGACATAGCCTCCTGATAAGTGGTGGGCTCATTTTGATCCATAAGCAACACATCATGACTATCAGTAATGAGAAATCCGAATCTCTCTGGCTCACGTCTTACCCTACCAGATTTACATGGGCCTTGTGTCACTTGCGGAAGTTCAACTGGTTCAGAACGTTGTTGAACTTCCAGTAGCGGTTTAGGATTCATCTGTGATTCTTGAACTTCTTCAAGACTTATTTCTCTCCCACTAGTGTCTTTTGAAATAAATTGTCTTTCCATAAAGGCACCATACCGAGTAACAAACACTTTGTTCTCAGCGGGATTATAAAAGTAATATCCTTTTGTTTCCTTAGGATACCCCACAAATAAACACTTGTCAGATTTAGGTGCTAGTTTTTCTGAGACTTGTCGTTTTACGTAAGCCTCACAACCCCAAATCTTAAGGAAAAACAAACCAGGTCTCTTCCCGTACCATATCTCATATGGTGTTTTATCAACCGCTTTAGAATGAACTCGATTTCGAGTGAAAGCTGCAGTTTGTAATGCATAACCCCAAAAGGATAATGGAAGATCTGCATGACTCATCATAGATTGAACCATATCTAATAAGGTTCGATTTCTCCTTTCAGAAACTCCATTCCACTGTGGAGTTACTGGTGGAGCCAATTGGGAGACAATCCCACAATTTCTAAGATGATCATCAAATTCTTGGCTCAAATATTCACCACCTCGATCAGACCGAAGTGTTTTGATAGTTTTACCAAGTTGATTATGCACTTCATTTTGAAAAGTTCGAAAATCTCAAATGATTCAGCTTTATGTTTCATTAGATATACGTAACCATATATGCTAAAATCATCAGTAAATGTAAGGAAGTACTGATAACCTCCTCTAGCCATTGTGTTTATAGGACCGCATACATCAGTATGCATTAGACCCAATAAATCACTTGCCCTTTCACTGTGTCCAGTAAAGGGACTTTTAGTCATCTTGCCTCGTAAACAAGATACGCACGTTTCATATGTTTCTAAATCAATTGAATCTAGAAGTCCATCTTTATGGAGCTTCGTTATGCGTTTCTCATTTATGTGCCCGAGACAACAATGCCAAAGATAGGTTTGATTCAAATCATTTGACTTAAATCTCTTTGTATTTATGTTAAAGACTGGAGTATCAGTGGACCTTTTCATGCTTAGAATATAAAGACCATCACACAAATCAGCATTTGCATAAAATATTCCTTTACGAGAAATGGAACATCTATTATTCGCAATAATAAAATTAAAACCATCCATATCCAAGCATGAAATAGAAATGATGTTTCTGCTCAAGGCAGGCACAAAGTAACAATTATTTAAAGTTAAGATAAGTCCACTAGGTAAGACTAAGTCATATGATCCAACAGCCAGGGCAGCAACTCTTGCTCCATTCCGTACGCTGAGGATGACTTCTCATTTCTTCAACTTTCTACTTCTGGTGAGTCCCTGCACATTTTTACAAACGTGAGATCCACATCCGGTATCTAATACCCAGGAATCACTAGTAGATAAATTAGTTTCAATAACATAAATACCTGTATTGGTAGTCGCACTACCCTTTTTCTTTAGATCTTTCAGATAGAGTTTGCAATTTCTGAACCAATGTCCAGTGCATGACAGAAATGACAATTTCCTTCTTTTTCTTTTGGGTGTTTTGAAGCAAAACAGGTTGGGGCTTGACTTGTTCCACAGGCTTTGCGACAGGTGCAGCAGCAGCCTTGACAACTTTAGCCTTGCCTTTGCCTTTCTTTTTCATTCCCTTTCCCTTTTGGACCATCAACACATTACTAGAGGGTTTCTTGATATTTTGTTCAGCAGTTTTGAGCATCAAATGCAACTTTGAAATTGATTTCTCCATATTATTCATATTGTAGTTCATCACAAATTGTGAGTAACTTTCCGTTAATGAATTTATCATCAAATCCGTAGCCAACTCTTGGCTTATGGAAAATCCAAGTCTATCAAGCTGGTCAACATAGCCCTTCATCTTCAGAACATGAGGACTAACTGACGCACCCTCAGTCATCCTGCAAGAATGTAGGTTTTTGACTGTCTCGAACCTTTCTTGCCTAGCTTGTTGTTGGAACATTTCCTTCAGCGTTATAGCCATGTCGTAGGCTTCCATTAGTTCCATATCCTTCTAAAGTTCAGGAACTATAGTTGCCAGCATAATACATGCAACATCAATAGAATCGTTGATATGCTTATTATGCGCATCCTTCACAGCTTTCGTAGCATTGGTTGGTGGGTCCTCAGGGATTGGAGCATCCAGGACATACAACTTGCGTTCATGCTTGAGAACGATTCTCAAGTTTCTGAACCAGTCAAGAAAGTTAGTCCTAGATAGCTTATCCTTCTCAAGGATGGATTGCAGTGACAGGGGATTATTGTTACTTGAAGAGGCCATTGATCTACAATAAAGATTATACAAAGTTTATTTTAGCATAGAGGAATAGACTTCCACTAAATTAACAACCCTCCTAAAACACACTGTTTATTTAGGGGACTAAAATCCATATTTCACCTAATTCTATGACAGCTATGGCATGAAACACGAAACTAGATTATTTAGGTAGGTAATGTGATTACCAATTACATCTTATGTAATTTTTAGATCCTTTTATGAGATATGGGACATCTTATGTCTTAGCATGTTTTTATCTCATCATTTGCCTAAAGCTCAAAACTATTTTGATGGCTTTACTAAGTCGGAGCATTTTAAACATTTAGGCAACTCTTACCCAACTTGTCTCACCAAGATAACACAATACACCCAGCTATGGCTGAAACTGTATTAGTGTGATCGAGGCCTTGACAGGTGTTTAAAATGGATGGCGTGAGACTTAAAATTTAATATAGGGATTTTATTCAGTTTTAGTGATTTTATGTAAACAATGAATTATCATATATTTTATTGATTTCTTAAATCACTAAACAATTTGGAGATTTTTATATTGTTCAGTAATAAAAGAATTTCCGTGCGCTAGGATTAGTTAGACGGCGGTCCCGCTGGCCGGTTTAAAAGACGAATCTCAATTCCAAAAATTGAAATTCGCTATAGAAAATCATATTTTTCGCTGATTTTACTATACTAAATTTATCCCTGAATTTATCCAAAATTAAGTCAATTAAAATATTTTTAATTAACCCGGGCCCACATCTAACTAATCATCTTATACTAATCCAATTAGGACTTTAGATATTTGAATCCTAGCATATCACCAATAACAAAATTCTCCATATTTATCTCCTATCTTATAGGGATAACGAAATCGATTTTTCTTATATCTCCTAATCTAATTTGTTATCTATCTTTATCAAATAGAAACTTCATAACAAAATAGATATAACAAAATAAATAAATAATTTCAAAAATTAATTATTTGCAATTTCGGTCTTCATCCAAATAATCACAAACATGTAATTGAATCATGAACTACTATCCCAATCGAACCTAATGGTGTCATGGATCATAGAACACGAAACTTATTTCAATTAAATCACGAATATACGTATCATATACACAAAACATGATAATAAATCTCACATAAAACTTATGTATATCACATATACATCGACTATTAACATGCTTTCAATCATATATCATGTATATATCAGAAGAAAACATGCAATGAGTTTAATGGAATCAAACTCGAAGGCTCTGATACCACTGTTGGGTTTTGGGGTCATACGCAACGGAGATTACAAAACAGTTTTGACAAAAACCTCAACGGGATCCGAATTTAATTCCATTAAAAACGTTTAAACCATGAAAAACTTAATCATACCTCAGTCGCAATATACCTTTCTGAAGGTTGATCCATCTCTAAGGCGCTTCCAACGACGAACGCCCTCTATCAGCAGTCCACACACGAACGACGGCCGAGATTTGAAGTGCTAGCTTCGAGAGAATACCAAACCTTTTTATTTCTCTCCAAAACGATCCAGAGCATACCAAAAACCCTAAGTAGTTTCTAAAATGAAAATAGAGTTTCGGCCCTTTTTTCTTTCGTACTTATGTTCTAACTTAAAGCGTCTATTTATACAACTCTCGTATATAGACGGTTAAGTAAATTACACATATACCCCTACTTAAAGAAGTATAAGTGTAATACACCACAAGGACGTTTCCGTCATGAATTTTATCATATAAAATTCATTTTTCTGAACCATCTTAAAATCTCGCAAAACCATTTTTAATGTGCGACCCAATAGGCTCATACAACGTTGGCAGTGTACCAAAACACATTTTGGTATACAAGTCATAAGCAGCCTCTAGCAAGACATTATGACTACCCAAGTTGTACGAAATATCAAATCGATACAACCTAATCAATAGTGTATATAACATCCTTTTGTCACACGATATCCTTTTGATCAAACATAAGGCATGGAATTGTCATCCAACATGTTCAATCGTACTAGTCTCGATCTCTAGGTAGACCGAAAACATCCAAGTGACATTGATCAATGTCAATTCACTTAGACTAGGCCTTTTAACAGTCTAACACATCGAGGGATCCACTAGATATCTCTCTTTATATAAGAGGGACAAATTCTATCTCGATTACACAACTTCATCACATTGCTTACATAGTAACCAATCACAACCTTTATAATCGTCTGGTTAAAGACAACGTTTGATAGTGTCAAATCACTATGTTCCTAATGTTGAAGTCTCTGCAATCTCAAGTCGGAGGACTGAAAAATATACCTATCATGAAAAACAACTATGACTTAATCCATGCGATGTTCTCATAGCGGGTCGGTTCAGTACTTTGTTCCTTAACAAGTACTCGTGATCTTGATTCGTATCCCTATACGTATAATCATCATATGATCATCAATCAAGACTCACACTAGTCTTAATTCATTATAGTTCCCAGTATAATGATCGACTAGGGACATTTATGATATTTATGTAAATACCCATGGATCTTATTATAATGTAAACATGCAAATTAATTATAATAAACAGCAAATGAAATCCTCTATTTTATTAACTAAAAGTATTCATAAAGACAGTTACTGGATTGACCTAAGGCACATGCCCCAACATGTTTATTATTGTGGCTTATAGCATTACGCCATGTGTATAATTGATTATCATGTTTTACGTGAGTTACGAGTGCGGCGAATAGAGCCTCGAGATGCGTACGACAAGAGTATAGGAACGTGATAGCTTAGACGTATAAGTTATCAATATACAATGATATTCTAAGCTAAATAATCAAACTTAACCCAAGTTGAGAAAAATACTAATAGGTCAAAAATGGACCCGACGTGCTTGGTGATACGCGACAACATCGGGCGCCGATTAGATAAGTATCAAGCCTAATTTTGGTATGTGTACTTCAAATAAACATTTGGCTAGACTACTGTGACCAAATAAAAGGTCTATGGTAAGTTAAATAGGCTAAGCTATTTAAATCATTAATGTGCCCAAAATGTGTAATTAGACTAAATAAGGGAATTTTGCCCTAAGTGAGAAAATTATTTAGAAAACCCGATATTGACATACTTAATTGACACATAAGAGACACAATGACAAGGCTGGAGTTAATAGGAGTCCTTGATGGACCTCGATACAAGTGTGCAATATTTGATCAAGGGCTAAGACTATAGGCCAGCTAGTATAAATACAAGACTTAGTGCATTTTTCTCAACATGCAAGCATAGAGAAATTTTGAGCATGCAAGAATGCAATCCTAAATTTGTTTGCTGGAAATTCAAAGTATTGGGAACTCAACAAAGGGGATTTGAAGCCAAATTTGTCAAATATTCAAGGTTTCGAGCTTAGGTATCTCAATCCCTTAGTTATTTTCTTCACTTTTGTTCTAATAGTGTATTGAGATGCAATAAAAAAGGGGTTTTTGCCAACAAATTTTTAGGAGATTTCTTTGATGATTTTCATGGTTATTAGACTTAATATGATGAATAAGATGCTTGAAAAATCTTGGCTTTCAAACTAATTTTTTCGGGCACTTTAGTGTTCTTAATGAATATAATAGATTGCATATTGATTATGGGGATGATTCGATGAATTTGTTGAGATTTTTGTTGTTGGGTTATTGTTGAAAGAGAGAAAAAAGAGAAAAAGATGAAAAAAAAAATAGTTTGGGGAGACAGTGCAGTTCGTCTCTCCCCCACTCCCCCAAATCGATACAGATGGGAGGGAAGCTCGTACGCACGCTTAGTGCGTGCCAGCCCAGCCCAGTTGGGCCGAATCGGGCCCAGCCAAATCGAGCCCGGTTCAGGTGTGCGGTGCCCAACCCCATTAATTTACTAAAAATTAATTTAAATTAAAATAAATACAATAAATTATATAAAGATATGTAAAAATAAATAAAAATCTCAAAACAATTTAAAAAAATAATAGAAAATATGAGGAATTGGAAAAAATGTATAAAATTGGTTTCAAGATATATTCGGGCATTTGGCATACCGTGTAACTGGAAAATAAATAATGTGTCATAACTAAAAATTTGAATAAAAATTCTAATTTATGTTCCCATAATATAAAATCAATTAATGTGACAAAAAATTAGTAAAATTGGTATGTAGGACTTTCGAGACCCAGGCAAGCTTAGGGGACCAATTGACAGGTATTCCGGGGACGAGCGAGCGGCTAGAACCGGGTATTTATCGTGTTTTTGGTAATTAAAACCATCTAAAAAACACATAGCATTTATTTTCTGTTTTACTTCATCGCTCCATCAAATTATACCTGTTTGGTTTATTTGTCTATTCCACTTCCGCGTGTGTATGTATATGATCAACAAGACAAGATGACCCCTTAGCAGTTTACTCGTAGTTAGCGGTCTGATTATTGCTACGGTTCCAGTCATGCCCAAGGCTATGATTGAAATTTACTCTGCAATTCGATGATTTGAGAGATGATATCATGAGGAGTTAACTCTAACACAGATTCCTCTCCTTCGAGGCAATTGGACGAGAGTTGTAAACTCCCGACCAATAGAGTTCCTCATTAACTTTGGAGCGGTGGAGGGGAGTTCATTCATCATTACAGTCTCCTCGGTCCAGTGTTATTAGTCCCAGAGTTAGGCAGATATATACAACACTCGCATCCGACCTTTATTGCTTTCTTAGCAACTTATCTTCATGCTACTATCCCTTTTAGTATATTTCTTATTTACTAGCATGATTTATAGACGTTTTATTGACATTCTTATTAAATGCAACTTGCGCTTCTTCAGGAGATTTACTCATTGGACTCGCCATCAATTTTTTGCATGGATGACTGAGTGTAAATCTTACGATGAGTCAAGGGAAGGCCGTACTTGGCGACTTCATCTGATCATCGAGAGCCTTCGCTAGCCCATCTCGTAGGTGTTTGTATATATTATGTTACTGCTTTTGGGTATATTTTGGGAGACTTGATACACTGATACATGTATATTGATAATATTGTACATTTTGTCACCTTATTTATACATGGTATCTTTTTGATGGGTTTTCCACTACTTAGGGTTTATTAATAAAGTAAATTCATGATATTTATCATTTTCTTTATCTATAATGAAATACGTCAACTATTATTGATAACTCATGCATTTAGTTGAAAAGACCAAGGAACAACTAAATAACTTATCAGATACGTTAAGTGAGATGAATGAATAGACTAACTAAACTAAATTAAGAATATATTTTCATAAAACACAGGATAATTGAAGTAGTTAGGGTAATTGAAAAGGTTGAGTACTTGTCCTTGGTCGTCATAGACAGGCAGGCAAAGGACGTGGCATAATCTGGTGATGTGTCCGACAACATGGTGGGGCCCAGATCGCCTTGGGATTTAAGGGTTTTATGGTTGGTTTCAAAGCCTAGGTTCAATTGAGTCTAGGGAAAAGTTTAATGAAATCGAATAAAACGTAACAAACGAACTTACAATGTGGAAAACCCAATAACCTGACTTAAAACTTTAGTTGGGAAGTATAACGAGATGGGTCGTTTAGGGTTTTACATGTGTATGTTTTAACTTCTAATGCGTATATATGCGTATATGAAACTGACTGGAGCAAATCCGCGCTTGCAGATTCGAGATGGACGGATAGAGGATTCCACCTACTACGGCTAATAAAGGCCAAACGAGTGACCCTACGAGAGTCAACTCGGATCAGAGTCTACACAACGATGTTGCACTTCATGGCACGTAGCTCGAGAAGATCTTAAGACAGCTTTGATCAGAAGCAGCAGCCATATAGGCGATTGTGACACTTGCCACCACCTCTACTCATGTAGATATAGTCATTGCCTCAACTAGTAAGGATACGCCGCTCACGACAGCCAGAGTTGTGATCCCCACAGAGTTGGTTACCTCCATAGGTACACCAGCGATTACCAATGGCTACTCCTACACTTACATTAGAGCAGCAGACATCGTCTGAGATGGCCTTGACAACCGAGGCTTAGCTAGTCAAGGAGTTTTCTAGATTCCAGCAAGGACACTTAACACGCACCGAACGCGTCAATAAAATAAAGTTCATAAACCAACTATTTTGTAAAGTAGCGGTAAAGGGTCGATCCCATAGAGATTGGTGGTATTTCTAAAGTTAAAAATAACGAAAAGGGAAAATCGGAGGTTTTAAATAAATAATTTAATAATTTAACTAACTAAACTAAAATAAATAAAATAATGAAACTAATTTTCAAAACAATTAATGAACACCTAAGTAACACCTAGGTTTACAGTTCCACAAATCAGGATCAAGATTCAATGACAATCATGGTCTTCAATCTTTCCCAATAAGTCATTAATTTACATTCTCCTAGATTAGCTATAGAAAATCGACATCAGCCAGAAATTCCTCATTCCCTTAATCTCGATAGCTAGGACGTCCTCCACTAACTACTTCCTTAATTAAAGCATAACCCTAGACATCCACCAATCAGATTTAACACACTAATCGTATGATATGGGTATGTGGGAACACTAATCCTAAATAATCGGATCGCATCCGCTTCCGATTTAACTTAGATTCAATTGTTGCACACTCAAGAATCGAAAGCGTTTTACGACAAATGGGTGAGTATTCGTCAATTTATTGGTCCAAAAGCACAATTATACGTATACTAATGATCCAAATAACTATAGATTGTTCATCTAGAATCATGCACGTATCACATGCATACCCTAGATCTAAACCATAAACTTTAAAATCAACAAAAGTGAAATAGGAGGATTAAATCAAATTAAATAATAAAATAAAAAATCTCACATAATATATGTCATAAATCCATGATCCCGACTGGTTTCCCTTTCGACCTGGCAAGGAGTTGATTAGCCAAACATTTTCCTCGAAGAAAGTCCACAACAAAACAATAATAGTCGGGGCTCTCGAATAAAACCTAAGTTCCTAATATATACAACTACTCAAAATTGGTCTAGGGAGGTGAGAGAAACTAGTTTTGGGGGTTAAAGAGGTGACTCGTACGCCGAGGAACATCATGTGGCTATTTTTGGCTGAAAATCGGTTCCAACCACGTGTCTAAGCCACATTGGTTTGTTTTGTTGAAGATGCTAACGTGTCGCTCTCTGATTCACTGAAACATATGCATGTGACGTGGTGGATGGGTAAGCTCGCGACACGTGTCCACGAAGGAGGTTTTGTCGATTCACGAATTCGCAATTCGTGTTGCATGAGACGAACGTGATAACACAAATCTTAAGAAGAACGAAAAGTTTTTGTGATGGAGAAAACAGATGTAACGATTTGTTTTACAGCTGCTCAACCAGTTGAGGGTTGCCACGTGGCGACTGGTCACTACTCTACCCACAGAGTAATGCGTAAGTCGAGGCAAATTGTTCGACGTTCGATTATTGCGAGTTAATACTCCATTTTGAGTATTTTTCTACCACGAATTCAACTACGCACTCCATTTCACCTGAAAACGACCTGAAATATAATTAAATATATATTTTAAAGACTTTGTATAAGTAAATATACTAAAATAAAGTACTAAATAACTATAAATATCGACTTATCAACACTTTTACAGAGGCGGAGACCTATAGGTAGCTGGAAGATGGGCTCTCGCTCATGAGTGGCTTCTTGCACTACTGAGGATTCATGACAGTATACAAGCCAGAGTCTCTGGCTACATGTTGAAGGGACATGCTGCGGTGTGGTGGACCGCACACACAACCACCATAAAAAATCGACCACTTGCACTGAGTTCTGCCGAGTCTTCTACGATCAACACATTCTGATTGAGCTTAAACTATAACTAAGAGAGGAGTTCTTGACACTAAGGTAGGGCTCTCACACCGTGATTCGGTACTTGGAAAAGTTTAAGTACTTTTTGTTGTTTTCTACAGATGTAGCTGGGACCGAGCGACTTCAGGTCCACTACTTTATATGAAGACTTCGACCAGAGATCGGTAATGGCATCGTGTGGACATAGGCCAAGACCTTACAAGAGGATTATCATTGGGCATTGGTTTATGAGACATACGTCATGAGGAGTGACACCGCCCTTGCTCCCGTATATCAGGAGGGTCAGAGCAACCAGGTTTGATCAGATAGGAAGGGAAAGAGGATTCGTTAGTCTAGAGATCAGGAAGGGAAAGAGGATGCGTTAGTCTAGAGATCAATAGGGATAGAGGCGCAGACATGATGATAGACAAGCGAATGGCACTTATGCAGTAGTACCTGCTTAGTAGAATTAGGTCGTGACAGTCCAGCCATCATGGGGGAAGGATAAGGTTTAAGGCCAAAGGGGTGAAGACAAAGGGCAGTTTTGGAAGGGTTAGGGTCAGCAGTGCTGGGCCAAGGTCAAAGGCAGGGTGGACAAGGTCAGGGCCATAGGGCCAGAGGTAAGCAGGGTTAAGGATCAGGGAGTCATTTGGTTTCGATTTAGACAAAGGGGGCACGAATAGAATTAGTGCATTAATGAGTTCGTGCCACCAGTTGCAGCTCCACCTGTACATGTCAGAGAGCAAGTTCATGCAGTGGCAGACCCAGACCATACCGCTTCATGACATCAAGTCAAGGGTTTATTGATTTTTTACAGTCGTAGAATACATTCATTGATTGATTCCAGTCCTACATTGTCGTTTATTTCGAGACGAATAGTAGGAGAGTTGGGGTTGACATTAGAGGTTTTAGGCATAAACCTTGTCCTTAGCAGGGTTACTAGGGACAAGATTTACCCTAACCAGATATGTACAAACGGCCCAGTTTAGGTTAACGATCACCAGTTTCCCATAGAAGATTGTTATTTTTTTTTATAAAGACGAGTGGTATGTTTGTGAAAGGTAGATCTACACGCAACAATTAATGAATCGATTAAACCTAATTAAGAAAAAATATCATCCCTAATGTTTGCCACTAATTCGTCACTAATGTTCCGATTGATTAGTGATAACTCTTTTATTTGTCAAAAAAGTTTGAGCAAATTGTACCCATAGTTATCTATAGACATTGGCGGGCATCAAATTCATTATTGGGTGTATTAATTAATTACAACGGGTTTTTCGATTACGCAGTACATAAATTTTAGCACGATATCAGGGTGATCTAATTTTTATATCAACTTCGGACATTAAGTTGTGTGTTTTGGCCGAACCACCTTAATTGAGATGGATGCGCACATACAACTCGACAATCGAACAACTACGTACAAAACTCGATCATTGAAGCATTTCTCTTTTAAGTTTTAACCAACCTTAATCCAGAGCTTGACATTGAAACCACTACCAAACAATTGATTTTGGAAGTAAAGATAATTCAAAAATATAAAATAACTTTAGAACATTGAAGAAGCACACTAAATTATTGTATTGATGCATGTATAAGGAAAATTCTACAATGGTGCTCAAATATATATATCCATGCCATAAAAGCCCTTCAAAACGTGTTGTACATTTATAACTCATAGATTGATATGTTGGATTAGAATTTAATGGTTGTAAATGAGGTTCCCATGGTATCTATATTTTTGTAGTTCTCATGGGAGTAGTACCCTATATATACACACATTAGAGTTTCAACGATCACCTGTTGAAAAGTTTTTGTATGTATATCTTGGTACACATATAGCAAGATTCTCCATTTGAATTGTTTCCTTCTAAAAATCCTTGACTTGAGTTGCTTGCTTTTAGCGATCCTTAATTTGATTTGTTTCCTTTTGATGATCTTTAACTTGATTTGTTTCGTTCTAATGATTGTTGGCTTGAATTATTTCTTTATCATTCCTTCTTAAGGTTGGCAGAGGGAGAGAGGAAATGCCAAGCTTGTAGTGGAAAGTGCCAAAAAGTCATTCGTTAAGATTTTTGTGAAAATGTCAGCAATTTGTGTAGTACATGTATGATGGCCCCAGTTCCCACAAACTAGGCCTCACCCAGCGTATACCCACATGGACCGCCGAGTCAGCCCTCACAAGGTCAACGTAGGCCTAGTAAGCCTCCAATTCCATTATTTTTTATTAATTTCATGTTTTAAAGTTGATTTATTAAGTTACGCAAGTTTTAAAGTAATTACAACGAAAGTAAACTTAAAGCAATTATAATAACTCAAGAAAATAAGGTCAGGACAATTTAAGGCATGGTACCCTACAAATATATAGATCGTCATGCATGTCTAGTGACAAAGTAGTAAGTAAATGCGATAACACACGAGTCTAGATCTCTCAACCCCAAAATACCGTAAGTGTTATCAAAATAATATACATACAACAACAACAACATAGCCTCAGTCCCAAATTAACTGGGGTCGGCTACATGGATCAAACTTTTTCATTGTGCTCGATTAAGCGCAATTGATGGTGAGCTTTGCAAACCATCAATTGAACAAGAGGAGGAGCCGCTCTAAAAGTCCTTGGATAAAGTCATCAATCACCTATGCCTTACTCTTGCTCTTACGTAGATCTGCACTCAAGTCATTAACCCGAGAATGACGAGTCCAGTAAGTAAAAACCAGTGGGATTTTGATGGTATTTTTTGAATAAATAAAGTAGTCTATATATCAAGCGGGAATTTAAAAGACCGATAAGTAAATGAAAGTACCTGATAAATGGATTGGAAAGTAATAGAAGCAATAAATAGTGTCTAAAAAAAGGGAAGATAACTAAGTGGTCAAAATCCATCAAGAGAGATGCCACTACTAAACTTCCTAGAATCGTGACTCTACAAGTCGACAATTAATTCAGTGTAGCGTAGGAGCATCAATGGTGCCCTAAATACCTCGCCCACATCTACGACCTACAATTCAGTTCCTGGGATGAGGACATGTTTGTCCATCTAACACCAAACCCAAAGTACCTTTCTTACACACTTAGATCTTAACCACTCGAAATAAGGAGTGGGAATCAAAGCAATAAACATGTCGAACATCAAGAAGCATAATAGATAATGAATTACTATATATCCCATATTTGGTCTAACTTACCTTGTATCGATGCAAAATCTGCTCTTGCAGCTTCAACACGCTTCCCAAACCAATCCCAGAAACCCAAGCTAGTCTGCTAAATCTCTCGTGTCTTATATATGTTGAATTTGGCGCCTTAGTGTTATTAAGTTAAGGTTTAGATTTTGAAACTCAAAACACTCCAATTATGAAAATTCAATAAAATAGTTCTTTTGTCAATTTAACAAACTAAATCTAGTTAATTAGAAATTATTCTTACGTAAGTGTCAATTACTTGTATGGACCACATTTTAAACATTTTTATATCTTGTTAGATATGTCAAGGAAATGTCCAATTAAAATATGCTTTAAGTTAATATCTTATCTTAACTCACTAATTGAAGTTATAACAGTTTTTTAAGGAATTAAACTCTAAATCAACTCATGAAGTAATTAATTAAGTACTATGAGTTTATTTTGAACTCAATGAACTTATCTAAATAATATGAAGTAATTTAGTTACTAATTAGGATAATTTACATTATTAGCAACTTATGAGTACTTTGTATATTTTAATCAACTTTTTGTGTGGCTCCAGTTTGTCACCTAGTAGAAATATGCACAATTAATTGAAGACACTAGTCTTAAGGTATCTTAATTAATCTCCTAATTAAGTTCCTAGTTTAACCATGCATATACTTTGGTGGTATCTCCTTTTTCCTATTAGCTTATTAATAATTTGTAATCTCAATTTCATTGCATTGCCCCTATATTATCAAAATTTATGAACTATACATTAAAACACAACTATTTTACAAAATAAGGGATGATAGCAAGTACCTAGCTTATTCAAAGATTAAAAAATAATTTAGTACTTAGATCTTACCCAAAGATACAAACTTATTAGAAGATATTTTTGTAATCTTGAAAAATGCTATAGCTAATGAACTTTTAATTTCACTTCATGTTACACAACTTGATGAATGTCTTAAACAATAGTATCCCAATTACGAAATGCATGATCAAGGATTAAGAACCTAAACTATAATTAGAAATTATGAGAGAAATGGAGTATAGAAAAGAAGGAGTAGCACTTGCCTCTTTAATTGCTTCCCTTAATGTGCTCAAGCTCTCCTAAATATAGTTCCATTAAATGGCAGTTTCCTCCTTCCTCTTCTCTTTTTTTATTTAATGAAGTTTAGAAACTTATTATGACTTTAGAGAATTAGAGGTACTCTAGTTATATGGAGGGTGTTTCTTGTAAATATTTAATGATTTGAACTTTGCATATAAATTATTTTCTCCATAAGGATGCGTGTTTAATTAACTCATAAGTTTGTCATTTATATCATATATGGACACTTGTAGTTCGTGAGCATTAATTTAAGATACTTGTAGAACATTCTTTATTTGTGTAAGTTTTTAAGTCTACCTATAATTGATTTTCAACCACTTCATGCACCCATGAATATCTATAAACTTATCCTTAGATTGTCACTTTTTCTATCATTACTAGATGAATCTATTGTCATATGACAATCTACATTAAATCAAGTACATTAATTAGTAAATTACTTGATTAGTTTACTTAGGAAATTCAAACTAGCTTATATACTTATTTAATTAGTTAGGCTATATGAATTTATTAGTCAGTCAAGCTAGTTTTCATTTAATATTTATCTCATTAATTTAGGTACTCATTTAATTTAATATAGTACATAAGTCATAAACTAGTTAAAACTTTATTTCATACATCGACCTACCCACTCGCTCACGCGCAAACATATCGAAGCAACTCTAGCGCGTAAAATCGACGTTAAAAATAAGTAAAATTGTGCATGCAAGTATAAATAAGTAATACATGGCACCATTGACTAACAAAATACTTCAGTTCGTTGCAACGTGATAGAGATATAATGAAGGTCCATAGCGCCAGCTTTCACCATTTCACGAAAAAATGATAGTCGATATTCATATGATTTCTGCGAGCATGAATAATGTGGATGTGAGCCATGTGAATAGCACTCCTATTATTGCACAAAAGATTAGGGCGCATTTTGAGATATAGGTCGAGATCATGAAAAAGATATTGGAGCCAAGTCAAGACTGCAATGGTAGTTGTTGAACCGCGATACTCAGCCTTGACACTAAAATGAGAAACTATAGGTTGTTTCTTAGAGCCCCAAGAAATGTAATTTCAGCCCAAGAATATGCAATAACATGTTGTACTCCTTCTTGTTTGTGGACAACCAGCCTAATTTGCATTACAAGAATCACTAAAAGTAATAGAACCTTGAGATAAATAATGAATACCATAAGTCAATGTCCCTTTAACGTAGCACAAGATGCATTTTACTGCTTGAAGATCCATCGTTGTAGGATTTTAAAAGTGTTGACGACCTTGGTTGATGGCAAATGCGATGTTTGGTTTAGTGAAATTAAGGTATTGAAGAGATCTGCATAATTAACGATGTGCAAAGGGGTCGGTTGGCCTATTATCATCATAAAGAGGATTTAATTTGATGGCGACTGGTGTACCCACAGGAAAGGCATGAAACATGTTAGCCTTGAGGAGAATATCACAGGCATATTTAGCTGGAGATATGGTAAGCCCACCTGAAAATGATTTTACTTCAATACCAAAAAACAAGGTTAATGGACTTAAACCTTTGAGAGCAAATTCCTTACTTAAACAATGAACAATGTGATAAATAAGGAAAGAAGTATTAGTGGTGATAATAACGTCGTCTACATATACAAGTAAAATAATTAAATAGGTAATATAATTATTGTGGCGGCCTTAAACTACGAGGTAGTCGTGGGACTCGCCATGTCGCATCCAACGTCACCAAGCCCTGCCACACCATGGCCCGCTTACCTTTAATGCCCCGCGACCTAATTAGTTGCTTACACTTTTCCAACTAATACTCATTGAGCTAATTAATATCCATTTAAGTATTTATGATTTAATTAGCCAGTTAATCAATTTATCAAGTTATACTACAATTTTATAGCGGAAGTCTTTAATTGAGTATGTTATGCAATATTTAAACAATCCTAAGTACTAAAAAACCCGACAAAAAGATACCATGTATATATCAACATGTACTCAGTGTTCTATAGTCCCTAAAACCCAACGAAAAGTAAATACCTATACATTGTAGTCACACACAAGCTGGCGTCACCATATCTGAGGTAGTCACCTGATACCTCCTTGCCCATTGCCCTTACCCTTGCTCGTCGAATGACCTGCACTTAGTCACCCAACAAATACAGTGACAAGTCTAGTGATTAAAATCCCAAGAGAAGTCCAAACAATATTCTTGAAATAAAATCGGGAACTACGAGACATGATTATATAACACCTGACAACAGCATATCATATTCCTATGAATATAAGCGGCATACAACAAACAAAAATAGTAGCATCTAATGAACAACACATACTCAATAAACAAGCTCGCAAACAAAGTAGTAATAAATAAGTAGCCATATAATCACGAGAAAACTTTGACCTAAACCGGCCAGTGATCGATAAAACGGGATAGGAACCACGTATATGCTTACAAGCTTACTGTGACTAAACCCTAACTTCAGTTAATCGATGAACCCCTCCAGACGCTATTCCAAGTCAAGGGAACTTCTTAAATCTTTTCCGATGGTAGTAGATATATTCTACTATCGTCGACAATAGCACTAAGCATAAGTAACCTGTGCAAGCGATTTAGCCATAACCAATATTTACGCAAATCGAAATAAGACTAAAAAACCCATGTATGCCCACTAATAGTCACACATGAAATCTGATATCCATAAAACAAACCATGAATTTAGTGAGGAATTCTAGTGGGATAACGCCCCCGAATCCAATCCGACTAGCTCCCTGATACCCGAGCTATGGTCCCCTAAGTCTCTGAAGTCCAATTTTACATATTTAGTATGTTTATAGGTGTTTATAGCTATGGAAATGTACTAAGTCAAGAATTCCAAAAATAGCCCATTAAATTTTGTTTTCATCTGTCATTTGCGCGCTTATGGGTCGATCTAGCGTTCTAAGTTGAGTTAGCGCATTAAGGGATTTGTCTAGTGTGCTACTGTTATTTATTGGCAAAACCCATTATTTGGTCCCTAAACTTTGTGTTTTTTATGCTTTTGGTCCCTAAACTTTTATTACTATACATTCGCTCCTTGAACTTTCACAAAGATCTACATTTAGTTCTTTCACCATTTAAAGTGTTAAATTCTGGTAATGTGGGTAATAAAAGTAATGTGTGACTAGTCAAAAAGAGTAAAGTAGTTTATACTACTAAGCCAAACGACTCACATCGATCAATAAAACCCGAAAAAAACAATAATTTTCCCCCATAAACGTAAAAACCTCGAAGTTCAAGGACCAAAAGAATAAAACACTCAAACATTCGAGGACCAAGTGTACAAAAATGAAAGTTCAGGGACCAAATTGATTCTAATAAAAGTTCAGGGAATAAAAGCATAAAAGTCTCAAAGTTCAAGGACCAAAAAATGTATTTTGCCTTATTTATTTTGAAAAACAGTTAAAAGCCCAGACTTGTTAGCGCGCTAACCAGCTTGGTTAGCGCGCTAATTGTGTTTCGTGACATAATTCTCAACTCAAGAATTCTATCACCAACTCCCTAATTAGCTAACCAGACCCCATAAACATATTTTCCACTTCATGGTGACTCCAAAACATCATTTAAACAAACAAAATAACAACAATTAGATCAAATTCATCAATTTCATAATATCACTAGTTTTTTCCAAATTCACCTAAAAACCCAATTCATTTAAAACTAATTGTAAATTCCCATTTGATATCAAAACTACAGTTGTAATTCATCAAAACAACCTTAGAAATCAACAACAAAAACCTCAATATCAAATTTACACAAACCCCTTAAAATTGAATTTATTTTCATGTACACGAAGTAAAGGAGATGATTACCTTAAGTTTGATCCTCAAATTGCACCTTCAAATAATGAAATCCAGCTCCCAAATCCCCTCTTCTCTTCGGTTTTCCAAAAATACAAGCGGTTCGGTTGCATGTGTAAATAACCCATTCTTATATACTAAGGTGGGGTTAATTCCTAGCCATAAATCACTATGTGTTTACATATCTCGAGATTCATCTAATGGCCTATCTCAATACATTTCACACGTACTCTCGTCAAATGACACCAATTTGTAACTCACTTTGTTCCTAGATGTGCCAATCTGTATCTCTAGGACAATCATTTGGTTTCTATTTAATTAACCAACTATAGGCCTCATTTATTTGATTTAATTAACTTAACTTAGGCCCATTATAATACATATGGTAAGTGTTTTTATTCACAAAAAATAACAAATTTATGATCCCACTAACCCTCGAGTACGCAACATTCAATGCTCCACGCCTTGACACATACCTTGAGGTAGCTCCCTGTCACACTAACTCACTCGATAACACATAAACACATGCAGTGCAATACAAATAGAAAGGATTTAAACACCACATATAGACAACTATCACCCATAAATAACATACTCCCTCAGTTCTCGTGTCTGAGTCAACCGAGTTATCCACGTAACGTCTGAATTATGATCCTTAATCCCTGAGATTAACGATAATGCTAGTTTAATTAATTTGGGTCGTTACAGTTCTTCCCAACTAGGAGAGATTTTATCCCTGAAATTTAGATCTTGTGTAAACTTTGGTACAACCAACATATCCCGTGTGACCATGCCTCACACCTAGATAATATCATTCTACGATCCCTTGAGCACCCCACTACTCTTGTAGATGTAGTGTTGCATTGAGACATAGGCGCATGCTGTCGAGGTGATCATGATTCGTTATGCTCTCCAACACCTCCGCAACCTACGCTCAGCTCAATTCTGTGCCCAAGTTTCCCTAATCTAGTTAACTAACACCAGGTAATCGTAAACCTCTTCTATTATGTATCACAACACAATAGCCCTAACCAACTAAGACATGTTATGACAATACCACGCCATAACATAACCTACCATTACCCACCATGAAAGTCCCATGCCATGACCAATCATAGTCTACCGTGATCCACCTAATCCACCATGTATGCATGAACCTGAACTATAATTTTCAAAGTTTAAAATAACTCACCCTGAACCCGCTGTCGGGACACTCCCGGCTTGGCTCAGTCACCACATGCACCGGCTTTCGAGTTTGCACCATTATCACCACTGTTGGAGTTGTCGATCTCTATGTATAGTTCCTCTTGACCTGAACTTCCTACCCACATCGACAAAATGTCATCCTCCATTCTCATCCTACCTGTTGACTCCTGACCACTGGCCCTAACCCTGTGATCTCTAGCCCTTGCCTCCCTGGCCTAAGTGTGTCTCTACAGCGGTGCTAGTAGTGCAGGCACAACATAAGCTCTGACGGTCCGATCATCATCTTTACGGCCTCCACAATACCATCTTCCTCTCTATCATCGTGATCTCTTTGTATCTTCTGCCCAGAGATCTGTCTAATTTGTCTCTCTGACTTGGTAGATGAACGCATCTCACCCCTCTGCATTAGATGTGTCTCATAGGTAAGCACCCTATCATACATCTCTTGCAATGTTTGAGCTCCAAAGGAAAAATTAGCTCTGGCATATCCTCAATCAACCCTTAGGCAAAGTAATATATTTGTAATCTCTCAATGCCTGCGACGTCTATGGCAAACTGTATCAAGTACTGGTATCTATCCATGTACTATAACACCGATCGGTTGCCCTATCTCTAAGCTAGACACTCATATCTCAGCCTCAGTCGAATCTTGATCAGAACAAACTGATCGTAGAAAACCTATCAAAACTCGATCCATGTGGTTGGTTATGCATGTGTGTTCGTATATGTTGTCCACTACACGGCAGCATTGTCTCTCAACACATGCCCCGATATATTGGCTTGTATGCTCTCCTGAATCCGTAGTAACTTGTGTACTCTCTAATCTGCAATCATCCATTTCCCAGTCGCTTTCAGGTCTCTGCCTGCATTAAAATATCCAAAATTGAATTTGATGAACTCCCATATCAACTTGACCTCTGCCGTCATCGAAGTCTTAAACATGTCAGTCTAAGCTGGCGAAGTAGTCTGCTTTTTCATCTGTGCCACTATCGGTGCAACAACCATTGTCGGAGTCCCTTGTACCATTGCATGAGTCTATGGAGTCTGAATAATCGATGGAACTGTTAGAGCAAGTTTCACTTTAGTCGTGCTTTGTACCCAACCGGCGACAAGTTATGCAATCATTATGGTCTGTGCGCACATCATATCCATCAATAGCTCAAACTGCCTATCATAAGCTGCAAATTGCTCAGCTACTGCTAAATCCAAACTCATATTTTTTTTTTATCACTCATTTGACCACCATCTATCGTAGGTTGATTCGGGTGGCCCTCCATCAAGATTTGCATCAAAAAGCGCACGTTGGATCACCTTTCGTATATTTATATATAATATGTATAATAAAAAACATAACACGTATATAAACCCTATCACAACCGATCTCAAGTTTGCTTCCCAACTAAGATTCTAAGTTAGGATCTTCGGGTTTCCACATCTAAATTTTGTGTGTTAAGTTTTACTCAATTTCTTTAAATTAGTCATGAGGCTCCATCGAACCTCGTTCTAATACCAACTGTGGCATTACCATCGGGTTAAAGAATAAACTATGTTTCTTCCAATAGGCTCCATCAAACCTCACTCTGATATAAAATCATGCCGGCCCCAAACTCCGATGCAGCCACGGGACCCGTCATGTCGCATCCCACGTCGCCAAGCCCTGCCATGTCATGCCCGCTTACCTTTGATGCCTTGCAACCTAACAGGTTGCATACATTTTTCTAACTAACACTCGTTGAGCTAATTAATCTTCAATTAAGTATTAATGACTTAATTAGCCAGTTAATCAATTTATCAAGCTATATTACAATTTTACAACGAAAGACTTTAATTGAGTATGTTATGCAATATTTAAACAACCCTAAGTAGTGGAAAACCATGCAAAAAGATACCATGTATATTTTAATTCGTCATTAGAGTCTCCTCGATCAAGTGTTATTAGTCCCTGAGATAAGCGGATATATACTACACTCGCATCTGACATTAATTGCTTTTTTAGCAACTTATCTTCATGCTACTATCCCTCTTTAGTGTATTTCTTATTGACTAGCATGATTTGTAACCAATTCATTAACATTTTTATTAAATGCAACTTGTGTTTCTTCTGGAAATTTACTCACTAGTCTCATCACAACTTTTTGCATGGATAACCGAGTATAGATCCTACGACGAGTCGAGGGAATGCCGTACTTAGCGACTTCATCTGATCATCGAGAGCCTTCACTAGCCCATCTTGTAGGTGCTTGTATACATTATGTTACTACTTATGGGTATATTTTGTGAGACTTGAATCACAGATACACTACAAGAATATGGAGGAATAGCATCAAAAAATTGTGACAAACGAAATTTGTTGCTAAACAGCAACAAATCAACAACAGTTCTGCATTAGATAGTTTGTTTGACTCGGTTGACTGAATATCAACAATTTAGTGACAGATTTGTGACAAAAATTGTGACAAATTATATTTTGTCACAGATATGTCGCTGATTTCCCCGCCATAATTTTTTCGCCAAGTTTGTGACAGATCAACGATAGATCAATGACTGAAACAATTCTGTCGCTGATCTGTAGCAAAATCTGTGACAGATCTGAGACAGATCGGAGACAGACATGTGTCTATCGCTAATCTGTCACAGAGGAAAGTCTGTCGCTTATCTGCGACAGATCAGCGAAAGACTAGATCTGTCGCTGATCTGTCACTACCCAAAAGGGTTTACTCCCGATCAACCTCGACCCCTCTCTATGCAAACACAACACGAGCCTCTCCGCCGCCGCTGGAAGTTCTCCGCCGTTGCACGAGCCTCTCCGCCACCATCACCGTCGTCCACTGACATCTTTGCCGTCCACCGCGACTCGCCGGCTCTGTGACACCTCTGCACCGCAAGCCTACGACGAGTTTGGGAATCGGCCCCCTTTTCCGCCGTTGCTCGCCCCAGTTCCTCCGCCGCTAGTCGGGCCCGGCTCCTCCGCCGCCGCTACTCGCCAACGTTCCTTCGCTGCTTCTCGAGCCCGTCGCGTCAAATTCCACCGTCGCTAGCCACCACCACAGCTTCGCGGCCCCCTGTTCCGCCGCCGCTGCTCGCCCCCTTCCTTCGCCGCCGCTCGGGCCCGTCACTTCCGATTCCGCTGCCTCCAGCCACCACCACGGCTCTGCGACCCCCTGTTCCGCCGCCGCTGCTCACCCCCATTCCTCCGCCGCTGCTCGGGGCCGGCTCCTCCACCATTGCTGCTCGCCCCCAGCTCCTCATTGTTTGAGTTTCGGGTCTCCTCTACGAATCGCACACCCGCGGACAAGCACGAAGCCATATCAGTCCTAGTTTTTGTTTTCTTAAACTTCTTTTTTTGAATTTTGGTTGAATTTTGATTTCATTAGTACTGAAATTAGGAAATCTAAGTTTTCGGGTGTTATGCTAAACAACAACAAACCAACAACTCAAAAATCTGTTGCTAAACAACAACAAATCAATAACTCAACCATCTGTTGCTAAATAGCAACAAATCAACGTCTGATCAATCCGTCGCTAAACAACAACAAATCAACAATTGAACAATTTGTCGCTAAAAAATCAACAAGTAGAACAAATTGAATTTGCATTTAGGTAGTTTAATTAGCATTCATTGAAATAATTAGCATTAAACAAACTAGAATAGTTTATATATCCATTTGGTGAAGACCCTGCCTGCTGAAACAAAAGGAGAGCTACATAAGTCTTCAAAGCCACATTGCATGTTTCATAAATGATTAATTTGTAAAATAAGTAAATGACTCCATTTTGCAATTCGATGCAATGAGCGTACAAAGAATAATATTTGATGCACACACAGAAAAGAACTATAGCAAGAGAAAAATCATGAAAATAGTAGATGAAAAAGTGCAATAAAATGAACACCAATATTAAGCTCTATACCTGCTAAGTACTAGAACAACAACACAAAAAAGTAAACTATTTGGAAAGTACAAAAGCAGGAAGATAGGCGAGCATATGAAGAGGAAAATAGAAACAGTAGGAAAAAATACTTAGTAAAGAAAGTGGAAAAAGGGAGCGAATGACCTCAACCTAGCTTTTAAACAAGCTGAACCCCATAAACCAAATTTCTAATTAAAAATACACCATTATTAAATAAAATTCCTCAGTAAATCGAACCATTTTGAAATTCAATAAAACTCCGTTCTAATATAAAACCATTTGAGAACTAACACACCTAACTCACGACTTGAAAACCAACACAACAATATCAGCAATGATAAAGTCCCAAATCATTGCTTGTCATATGACAAGCTAAGTTGGCACGTATTTATATTTGAAATCTCAATATTTTATATATGTTAGGAATTGAAGAATATTTAGATTTATTTATAAAATAAAGAAAAGTCTATAAATTTATTATACTTCATTAGTAAGAATTGATAAGAAATGTCGAGAGTATATGGAGATTTTGGAAAAATAACTTGGGCAATTCATGGAGAGGAAAAAAATTATATAATGTTTGTACATTGCATGTTTGTAGGGAAATCACACCTGAAGAACCTTATTAATCGTATTTCCCCTTGAACTTTTAAATTATATATTGTTTATATTAATCGTGATTGTTATTGACTTGATAATTACTAGGTACGTAGCTATATTAGAAATCTCAAGATTATATATAATCCAATTTAATGAATATTAATTTAGGTTATTTTGTAAAAATATAGTAAACTCTTAGGAGTTATATTCTTTTTTGTTAGAGTTGATAAGATTTATCCATTTATCGACTGAAAAACTTAGGATCGAGATGTCTACTAATCAAGAATGGACGTATAGTCATATTGAAAATTGCTTTACTCGACGAGAGTTCATAAACAGCGTGAACAAGTTCATCACATACGCAAAGACATATTGTAGGATATTCGCTACTGAGGGAAAAATTTGGTGTCCATGCAATCATACGAAGTTTCGTAATCATTCATACTATGATGTTGACACTGTATTACTTCATATTCTTCGTCGGGACTTTGTTTCGGGATATCAATGATGGTCGGAACACGAGGAAGAAGAATATATGTACACTCAAAATGTACCTGACGAACCTAGCGATACGATGAGAAATGATGACCACGAAGGGACATGGGCAGCTAATTATTATACATCGTATCATGAGATGGTGCACGACTTGGCTGGTCTGAGTTTCAATTAGTGTCATGAGGAACAACGTCCAAATCCTGGCACGGAAGATTTGCATGATATGTTAGACGTAGCAGGTCAGCCGCTATGGCAAGAGTGCGAGATCATGACGAAATTGTCGGCAGTCGAGAGACTCCTAAAAATTAAATCAAAACATCATATTTCTGAAAAATCGTTCGATGAAATTCTTCAATTTTGTAAAGACGCATTACCGAGTGACAATTGTTTAGTTGATAGCTTTTACAACACGAATCGACTAATGTAAGGGATGGGGCTACCAGTCCAGCAAATTGATTGTTGCAAGTCCATGGGCATGATTTATTGGGGCGACGATTCAAAGTTGATGACGTGTAAGTTTTGCGGTGAATTAAAGTATGAACAAACTAGAAGTGAAGGACGGAGTGGCGTGTCGCGGGCTCGGAAAGAAATGTATTACTTCCCCCTAGCCCCTCGATTGCAGTGTTTATTCGCATCTGAAGCGACAACGAGGTACATGAGTTGGCATGGGGAACACGTTTCAGATGGCATCGTCATGCAACATTGTTCTGATTCTATTGCATGGAAGCATTTCAATGATGTGAACATCGAATTCAGCGCCAAAATTCGCAATGTACGTTTAGGTTTATGTATGGATGGTTTCCACCCATTTGGCCAATCCGGAAAACAATACTCATCGTGGCCTATAATTCTCACTCCTTACAACCTACCCCCCTCAATGTGCATGAAGAAGGAGTTCATGTTCTTAACGGTCATCGTACCGGGCCCGACTAATCCTTCAAATCAGATTGACATCTTCCTATAACATTTGATAAAAGAATTGCAAGATCTGTGGCATGATAGGTGTACTGACCTACGGCATTTCCACCAAGACCAATTTCCAACTCCGAGCTGCACTAATGTGTACTATTAGCGACTACCCTGCTTATGGTATGTTGTCTGGCTGGAGCACACATGGAAAGAGAGCTTGTCCTTATTGTATGGATGATACAGATGCATTCTAATTAAAGCATGGTGGAAAAACTTCTTGGTTTGATTGCCATCGTCGGTTTCTACCGCGTGGATCCACTTTAAGAAGTGATAAGAACGGCTTCAGAAGTGATACGACTTGTCGAAAAGGACCACCGAGATTAAAATCGGGGGAACAAATTCTTGCTGAAATAGAAGCTTTGGGACTTATGAAAGTAATTGAAATCAAACCCGTTCATGTGAAGTATTTAGGGTGGAGGAAACGAAGCATATTCTGGGACTTACCATATTGGAAGATGAATCTCATTAGGCACAATTTGGATGTCATGCACATTGAAAAAAATGTTTTCGACAACATTTTTAATACAATTATGAGTGTTCTTGGGAAGAGTAAGGACAATGCCAAGTCGAGACTAGATGTGAAAGATATTTGCAATCGACCTTTCCTCGAATATGACCCTGCGTCCAATTCATATCCCAGAGCGTCTTATACACTCGACAAACGTAAGAAAGAAGTCTTGTGTAATTGGGCTCGACAGTTACGCTTTCCTGATGGATATGTTTCAAATATTAGTCGATGTGTGGTTGCCAACAAATTGAGGATGTTTGGGCTGAAAAGTTATGACCGCATGTGTTCATGCAGAGATTGACTACTAGAGGATAAAGTGTGCAACTAGCAAGTTAAGTTTATTTTTCCGAGACTTGACTGCTAGGAACCTTAATATGGCGCAAATCAAGTTGTTGCACTCTAACATTCCCAAGATATTATGCAAGTTGGAGCAAATATTCCCACCGAGTTTTTTTGACTCAATTGAGCATCTTCCCATACACTTAGCATACGAGGCCCATATCGCCGGACCAGTACAGTTCCGGTGGATGTATCCATTCGAAAGGTAATTTTTGCAATCAATAAACATTTAGGTATGAAAAAACTAATATTTTAGGTTATATTGGTTATTCCTACCTAATTCGACGGACATACCGTCCCAATGTTTCCTCTCATCATATAGGTATCTCAAGCATTCGAATGTTAGAAATAAGGCAAAATTTGAAGGGTCATCTTATTTTTGTTCCTCCTACTTCGAGGATGTACTCCGCGCGAAAGAATTTAACGAAATGATGCTGGTGGATTAGGTCCGAGTGTTGCTAACAATGGTACATTCTCGATTTTCATTCATCCGGGACGACTGTTGGGCAAAGCGAGGAAACGATACCTCACGTTAGAGGAGTATGTTGCAGCTCATCAATATGTGTGACTAAATTGCCCTGAAGTAGTTCCGTTTATAAGGTATTACAATTCATGGTGAACTTTCCTATGACATTATTTCTATGTAGTGTCTAATCTCATATTCTTTTTCGTAGCATTTTCAAGTCAATGGTTCGTTTGCAAGAACCAAAAATCACCGATCAAGCTATTGAGAGCAAAATTGAGCAACAATTTGCAGCGTGGTTCTCGCAATATGTATGTAACAGTTTATATAATTGTAATTCAAATCATTTTAGAAGTAGAACGCCTCATTACGTACATGCAGGATTTTAATATTGTAATATTACATTTTAGGCTGAACAAAACGATATGCCAGATACGATTCGTCACATTTCTCAAGGACCAATGCGTTCATGTATGAGTTATCCTGCATACCTCGTTAATGGATATAAGTTCGACACACTTTCCCATGGCACGAACAAAACAACACAAAATAGTGGTGTATGCGTCAATTGTGAGAACGATACTGATTATTACGGTGTTCTCCGAGACGTAGTTCAAATTGATTACCATGATGGGTCGTTTTGAACAATGTTGTTTAATGTGATTGGTTTGATCCTACTCAAAATGGAACACGTCTTCTTTGTAAATTGGGTTTGGTAGAAGTTCATAAAAATTGTCGGTTCAATAGGTACGAGCCTTTCATGTTGGCAATGCAAGCTCATCAAGTATAATATCTTCCTTACCCTGTGCACGGAAGAAGGGAACGAAGTGATTGGTTAGCTATATGCAAGGTTCAACCAAAGTTCGTTGATGAAACCAATGTCATTAGTTCAGAAATGGCCATCTCGGACAATGCTTTTCAAGCGGATCAAAATGAGAATATTGACATCGTGGAAGTAGATGTAGATCCTTTAGCGTCGGCAGCTAGTGATCCGACAAGCGAAGTTGTGTCTGACAATGATGAACTCGAGAAGAATGCGGACGATGAAGAAGATGATGAGTTCACATTGTCATCAGACAGTGCGAACATGAGTTTGAGTGATTTGTGTGAGTTTTTTAGTGCAATCTATCAATGTTATTGAAAAATGATGTTTATGTTATATGAAATATATATATATATATATATATATATCTATAAATGTTATTTGTATGACTTAACTGAATTATTCGTTTATGCGACAGATATAGATACTATTATAAATGGTGGGAGGTAGGGGACGTGGTAATCCAAAGGATGAGGACACGGATGATATCAATAGACATCCGGAGGAGACTAGCACCACTGAACGAGGTACTCTGTCGCACCATGCTACACATGCCCATTCGAATGGTCGGTACTCATTACATTATACCCACGGATGGTCACATGTAACTCGTCTATACTTGACTTACGCCCCGGACCGTCGTCATCACATTATACCTCCTCATCGCCTCCCGGTCATCCATATTCATATCAGCATGGCACACCATCTCCTCCAGTTCATGCACTCCTAGCTCAGCATGGTATCGTTCCATCCTCGTCACACCACTTCACACCATCACCTCCAGCAGATGGACACCCACATGACCATGGTTTCAGGTCGTCTTCGTCACATCACGCCACACCATCACCTTCAGTTCATCCCGCTCATTCTCCCGGAGTTGGCGAAGAGCACACTTCTACATCTCGTAAACCCCCAGCACCACATCGTCATTCATCCATGAGGTCATCTAGTAACAGGTTGCGCTCATCGATACCAAATGCGATTGAGGAGATCCCTGACTTTTTCAGACCTCCGACAGCCCCTACGGAAAGTGAAAACCCTCTTATTTATCTCATTGCTGAGCCAGTCTTGTATGTTACTCTCCACAATATATACCGCTAATTTATAAAAATATTATTTTCCTAGACTAACTCGAATGTCGAAATGGTAGGTTACACCCTTCGTCCTTGGCGGTAGGGAAGATGAGTTTTGTTTTTAAGAGCGGATACTTGAAAAAAGGATGGAAATGGGGGAACATGTTCCACAATCCTAACGAGATATATACTGGCTTAGATGGAAGGTCAGTAACTTCACATCAACCATTGAAGTGAATTTATTGAAACTAGTATCTTATTATAGAAATGAGGATGTGTCCATTACTTGTTCATCTGTAGGTGTTCTTCACTTGGGACTTGCAAATGTCCTTTGCGATATATGATGTGTGGTGTCGGAAGGCAGCCATCCAGTACACGGGCAATATATATCTCATTGTGAAGAAAAGTATAGCACCTATTTACTTGACATACGAGGTGTTTGAGCATTATAAGCGAATGCGAGCAACAGATGAAACATTCAAGAAGAAGTCCGAGCGTATGAGCACGAATAGAAATTCCGAGGTGGGAGGGCCGGGCACAGGTATTTCGTTGCATAGCACTGAAAGTATATCTGCTAGATAGCATAGTGATACGTTGGTACGTATACATACATAAATAGTTTCATAAGTAGATGAACGAAAATAAAAACTATTAATCTTGTAAATTGCTTGTAGGAGAATAAGCTTCAACATCATCCCACACAGAAAGAGATGTTTTGACACCTCCACACCTATGGCCATGATGGCCAGACTTTCATAGATCTGAGATCCACGAAGATTGATGTAAGTAATAAGAATTACATATATATAACTAGTTAGATTGACGAGGCATGTAGCCCATCAATTTAAAAGAAACCCGTAAAGTTAACGATTACTTTATTATTTTAATGCAGGCTGAAGTCCCTCGGAGGTTGGAGGATATGTCCACCCAATCCCCCGACACATCGATTGATGAGGATGCCATTTATCTCGAGATGGTGCCAGAGGTCAAGGGACGTGTCTACGGATTAGGGTCGCAAGGTTATCATCAAAGCATATCTTTGGAGGAAGCTAGCTCATCTCGGGGACCAGTGTATGGACTTCATAAGTTGGAAGAGCTCCAGCGGGACCGCTAAAGGTTGCAAGAAACATTGTCGAAGGAGCGAATGGAAAGACGAGAACAAATGCAGAGAGACAAGATGGAACGCCAAGAAGAAACTCGAGAGATGCCGGACCGGTTAACACGTATGGAGGCATTATTGATGCAACACCTTGGGATTAGGCCCCACGTGCCTCCGACACCGCAGACTCCACCATCACCAGTAATAGAGCGTTCTGGTCCTTAGAGTGACGACCAACCTGGTCATTTGACGACGGAGATAGCACCTTCTCAAACTGTGCCCCTAGATGACCACCAGTCTAGACATTAGACTGATCCATATAGAAGGATGCCTGAGGATCAACGTCATCTTTTGGATGATCATGATGAGTTCATGTCCCAACTTATGCCGCCTCTGCGACCACCACCATAGTGATTGGATGTCCTATCTTTTATTCTGGTAAACTGTTCGTTACGAGTATTGTATATCTTCGCATTTTTCCCTTATAATGTAGTCGATGTGATTCTTCATTTGCAGGTACGTGTACCGGTGACATTTTATATGAGTGTTGCATAGGGAGGCATCTCCAGCGCTAGAGGCAATGATAAGGACACATGAAGTCCTCTATGCCAGTGGAGTTCAGAGATTCCTTTGGTATGCACTAATCGTGGCCATTTATTTTATTCACAAAATCTCCATTGAACTCAGTCTTGTCTTGATCTTAAACATTTTATTATGTATACTGCTGTGTTTATTATGAACTTTTGAACATTATGATAGTTGCATTGAGTGGTAGAATGGTCTTATAGCATATGTTACAATACATTATTTTGTCATACTTTGGTATGTTATAAATTCTTTAATATAATATTTAATACCAATTTCTCTTATTAAAACACGCAAATTCTCCTTAAATGAATGAAACTTGCAGTCATATTGAATTTTTGAACCATTTATTGATGCATTAGTGGAAGCTGGTAACTTATTCTATGAGTAGTCTTGTCCCCCTCCAATCCTTCTATGCCCCAAATTGTTCATCTTATTAAAACACTTGAATATTTATATTCATAATTTTTAGTCATTTGTGTGTCCTTTCTTAAGTTGCTTAAAATTTTTAGTTTTGTAAGAAGATTCTCCGAGTGTAGAATGAATTTTTTTTCTTCATAACAGTGTGGAAGGGTTTCTTGTTCTACTTATTATTTGCTTTTTGTGAAATATGTTTGATAATTAATGATTAGGTAACATCCAATATAACGGTTCTCGTTAGGGGCAATGATTTTGTTTCGAATCTTCTATAGTGATTTTATTAATGACCCTTAATTAGGAGGCATGGGACATGCATGAAGTTCTTGGAATTTTTGGAAGAATCATCACTTCATTTGTATGTTCCTCAAAGCAGTTATATTGACATTAATTTCTTAGATTTTTGTTGCAAAGCGCTAGGACGTGTTCCTATAACCTTTGGTACAATTACATTGTATGGGTTTATCATTTGTAATGGTTTCTAAGTTCATGGCCTATTGAAACTTGGGGTTTTTATATGACATCGTTGTATTTTCTGATAGTATTTTTAAGTGAGGTCCTAGTTTCTCTTCTATGTTATTTTTCCATGTTTTTCTTAAGGAAATTTCTTTCTCCATGTTAAATAACGTTCGTTTGTTCAAACAATTCAATTTTGTTTGTCATTTGGTTGCTTTTATTTCTTGAGTCAAATGACTTCATAGACCTCTTTTATTTTAGAAACTTTTTTAATTCAAAGAGTTGAATCTCCTCTTTATAAAGTTGATTGAATTCACTGATGTCTTTCTATTTAAATTTTAGAGTTTACATTTGCGAGTGAATGAAATACATGCATTGTGACAAGTTAGTAAAGTCTAGTACATATGAAGATAATTAGAGTAGTAAAATTAGATGCAATTTCATATATTTAGGATCAATGATACAAAAAAGTGGTCACAATGAGAATGCCATTACAAATATATATTTTGGTTGGAATACATGCATTGTGACTTGTTATTTTCATTTGGAATAAAATATTTTGGTTGGAATACATGCATTGTGACCTGTTATTTTTATTTGTGTTGGAATAATTTAGTTGCATGTGGAATAGTGTTCAAGTTATTCCTTTTAATTTTCAGGATTTGGATGGGAAACGCTCTCTACCTAAAGGATTAATTTGTATGGTACGTGCCTATCTTGTATCGGTGAAATAAAGTTATAGAGTGTGGGATTGACATTGTATATATATGTAAATTAATTTGTGTAGCCATCTTAATTTATGTAGTATTTTGTATTTTGTTGAATATTGTTCATCTAGTATTATATAGACATTTTTGTCAAATTTCGATAATATACAAAAAAAATTCCATTTTTTCGTATTATTTTCTGCAGGAATAAATTAATTGTTGTAGATTTTAGTGTAGGTTTTTTTTACTATTTACTGTGTACTATTTTTTTTCCAGAATTATCATTCCAAATTCAGCGACAGACTTGGTTAGTCGTTGATTTGCACAGTCAGCAAAAAAAAAAACGTCTGTCATTGCGATCATTCATTGTCAATGACGGATCAACAGATGACTTTTTTTTTTTGCTGATCAAAATCGATGATGGTCGAGTCTGTCGCTGAATAGCAACAGATCAGCGACAGCACGTGGTTGTGCTGACTGGGCAAATCAGCGACAGACAAGTCTGTCGCTGAACAGCAACAGATCAGCGACAAGCACGGCTGTGCTGACTAGACTACAAATAGCGACAGAATTATTTATGTTGGTGTTCAGCGACAGGCGTTTGTCACTAATATGTCGCTGAACAGCAATAGAACCCCAAATCTGTCGCTGAGTGCAATCAGCATCGAAGAGTTTAGCAACAACTTGTATTTGTCGCTGATTTGTTGCAGGGTCCCTTAGCAACAAATCTTTACCAATTCAGCAACAGATTTGTTTGTTGTCATTTAAATTTTCTCTTGTAGTGATACATGTATATTGATCATATTGTACATTTTGTCATCTTATTTATACATGGTATCCTTTTAATGAGTTTTCCACTACTAAGGGTTTATTAACAAAGTAAATTCATGATATTTATCATTTGCTTTATCTATAATGAAAGACTTCCACTATTATTGATAACTCATGCATTTAATCGAAAAGGCCAAGGAAAACTAAATAACTTATCAGATAAGTTAAGTGAGATAAATGAATAGACTAACTAAACTAAATTAAGAACATATTTTCATAAAACACATGATAATTGAAATAGTTAGGCTAAATGAAAAAGTTGAGTACTTGTCCCGGGTCATCATGGACAAGCAGGCAAATAACATGGCATAACGTGGTGACATGTTCGACCGCATGACGGGGCCTAGATTGCCTTAGGATTTGGGGCCATCATATTTGGTATTAAATCCTAGGTTCATATGAGCCTAAGGAAAAGTTTAACGAAAGCAAATAAAACTTAACAAACGAACTTAGAATATGGAAAACCCGATAACTTGACTTAAAACTTTATTTGCGAAGTATAGCGAAACGGTAGTTTAGGGTTATATATGTTTATGTTTTGACTTATAATATGTATATATACGTGTATACAACATTGACTGGAGCATATCCGGGCTTGCAGAGTCAAGATTGATAGATAGCCAATTCCACCTACTATGGCCGATGTAGACCAGACGAGCGACCCTGCGAGAGTCAACTCGGATCAGAGTCTATGCGACATTTTCGCACATCATGGAGCGTAGCTCAAGAAGATATTAAGACTATTTTGATCACAAGCAGTGGCTACATAGGCGACTGCGGCACTTGTCGCCACCACCACTACTGTTGAGACAATCATCGTCCAGCTAGCCAGAATACGTCGCTTGCGCCAGAAGAGTTGAGATCCCCGTAAAGTTGGTTACTTCCAGTGGCTACTCTTGAACTTACAATATAGCAGCATATAGCATTTTAGATGGCCTTTACAACTAAGGCTAAGCTAGTCAAGGAGTTTTTAAGATTCTAGCCATGACACTCTTACAGAGGTGGAGACCCATAGGCAGCTAGGAGATGGGTTCTCGCTCATGAGAGGCTTCTTGCATTACTAAGGATTCACGACAGTATACGTGCTACAGTCTCTAGCTACATGTTGAAGGGACACAACGCGGTGTGGTGGACCGCACACACAACCACCTATGGAGAGCCGACCACTTAGGCTGAGTTCTGCCGACTCTTCTATGATCAATAAATTCAGATTGAGGTCCAACTAAGTCGAACATAGGAGTTCTTGACACTAAGGTAGGGCTCTCGCACCGTGATTCATTACATGGAGAGGTTTAAGTACCTTTTGTTATTCGTTACAGATGTAGCTGAGATTGAGCGATTTTAGGTCCACTATTTTATACAGGGGCTTCGGCTAGATATCGGTATTTCCATCGTGTCAATAGGGGCCAGGACCTTACAGGAGGTTTATGAGTGGGAATTTGCTCATGAGACATATGCCATGAGGATTGGCACCGCCCCTGCTCATGTATTTCAGGAGGGATAGAGCAACCAGGTATGATTAAGTAGGAAGGGCCAGAGGAACCGTCAACCGAGAGATTAGTGGGGACAGAGGCGCAGACATGATGATAGGCAAGCAATTAGCGCTTATGCAGTAATACTTGCTTAGTAGCATCAGGTCATGATATGCCAGCCGCCACAGGGATAGGCTGAGGGTCAAGGCCAAAGGGCCAAAGACACATGGCAGTAGTGGCAGGGATAAAGATAGGGACAGGGTCAATAGTACGGGGCTTAAAGGCAAGGTGGACAGGGTCAAGGCCATAAAGTCAAAGGTTAGAAGGGTCAAGAATCAAGGAGTAAGGAACAAATCATTTGTTTTTTATGTAGACAGATGGGGCACTACCCAAATCAATGCATCAGTGAGTTTGTGCCACCAGTTGTAGCTCCACCTATACATGTCAGAGAGCAGGTTCATGCAGTGGTAGAGCCCGACCCTGACGCTTCACGACATCCATTCAAGGGTCTGTTAATTTTTTACGGTCGCAGAATACATTCGTTGATTGATTCCGATTTTACATTATCATTTATTTCAGGATAAATAGTAGGAGAATTGGGGCTGACACTAGAGAATTTAGGCACACACCTTATCCTTAGAATGACTATTGGGGATAAGATTTACCCTAAATGGATCTGTAGAAAATCCCCGATTGAGGTTAGCGGTCACCAGTTATCCATAGATCTTCGAGTACATGAGTACCTATAGTTTGATGTGATCTTAGGCACATATTAGTTTGCTCAGACCATGCTCAGTTAGACTATTTTAGTAAGACCGTCACCTTTTAGATACCAGTGATTCTCGAGTTTATGTTTACTAGAGTCACGACCACACTACTGATTACCAAGGGTAGATTAGCTACCACCAAGTAGATGGACATTCTTTTAGGGATTATAGAGCTAGCTGAGAGGCTAGTGGTCAAACTTAAGTTTGTCCCAATCGTATGCAAGTTTCTGGATGCTTTCCTGAATATTTACCTGGTTACCTCCACATAGGCATATAGAGTTTATGACAGAGCTAGCGACAGGCAAATAGCCTATGGCGAGCCGACCATATCATTTGTCGCGAGTAAAGTAGGATGAGTTAAGGGCTTAACTGGAGGACTTGTTAGAGAAGGGTTTCATACACGCAAGTATGTCTCCCTATGGAGCACCGGTCCTTTTGTGAAGAAAAATGATGGTAGCATGAAGATGTGCATCAATTACAGGAGACTCAATCAGGTGATAGTCAGTGATCGATACCTACTACCCAAGATCGACGATTTGTTCGACCAGCTGGCCAGAGCGTAGTTGTTCTCCAAAATTGACTTTAGGTGAGGTTGTCACTAGTTATGGATCAAGGAGGAGGATATTCCTAAGACGACATTTAGCACACATTATGGATTGTTTGAGTTTACCGTTATGTCGTTCGAACTGACGAACGGGCCAGTAGTATTCATAAATTTTGTGCATTGAGATTTGAGGCCATTTTCGGATTGATTCATAATAGTCTTCATTGATGATATTTTGATATATTCCAAAACTCGTGAGGATCACGAGAGGCATCTCAAAGAGATGCTAAAAACTCTGAGAGAGCATCGGTTATACGCCAAATTTAGTAATTGTGAGTTTTGGCTTTCTAAAGTAAAGTTCTTACGAAACATGATTAGTGAGAGGGGCATATCAGCAGACTCGAGTAAGGTTCATCTTATCATTGATTGGCATACACCAGAGTGTGTGATAAACGTCAGGAGCTTCTTGGGACTAGCTGGCTATTGTCGATGCTTTGGACCAAATTTTTCCAAGATTTCAGTGCCTATGACTAGATTAACCAAGAAGGGCATAAAGTTCGTGTGTTCTGATACGTGCGAGGTAGCCTTTATAGAGCTGAAGAAGAGGCTGACCTGTACACCTCTATTAATATTACTAGAGTCGAGCAAAGAGTTGACAGTTTGCACGAATGCGTGTGGCACCACACTTGGATATGTACTGATGTAAAATGAAAAAGTAATTGCTTACTTATCACGTCAGCTGAGGACCTATGGGAGAAACTATCAAGTGCACGATCTGGAGCTTGCAGCAATCGTGTTTGCACTAAAGACATTAAGACACTACCTTTTGGTGAAAAGTTCACCTTATACATTGATCCTTAGAGTTTGTAGTATCTCTTCACTAAGAAGGATCTAAATATGAGACAATGATGGTGGTTAGAGTTGCTAGAAGACTACGAATTTTCTATAAAGTAACAACCCGGGAAGGGGAATGTCATAGCAGATGCCCTTAGTAGGAAAGGACCAGACAGAAAGGTGATGACTCAGCAGTACGGTATGCTTGAGGCAGCAGTTACCAAGATTTTGTCTGTGGTCCCAAAGACAGCAGGGGCACACATTTGCGGACAGATGAAAGTTTTTCCAATTTACATCCTACGAGTCTTAGAGAGTCAGCAAACTGATATAATGTATCAGAGGTTTAGAGACGTGGCACGGAGTTCTAAATTCCCTTATTGGAGAGAATCAATAGATGAGTGTTTACGACATAAATGTAGATTATGGATTCCAATAGTAGCAGAGCTGCGAGATGGAATTCTTTAGGAGGCTCATAGATCTAGATACACAGTTCACCTCGGCTTAAACAAGATGTATCAGGACATGAAGCGCTTGTTATGGAGGCAAGGGATGAAGGCAAATGTTGGCGAGTATGTGAGGGGATGTGAGGTGTACCAGTAAATGAAATTTGAGCACCGGAGGCCTAAAGAACTTCTACAGCTGATACAGATCCCTAAGTGGGACTGGGAACACATTACTATGGACTTCGTCACTACGTTACAGCAGATTCCACGTAACCATGATTATGTATGTGTTGTCGTTGATAGATTGATGAAATCAACCCATTTCATTCCGGTTTCCATTAGATACCTTTTCATAGTTGTGCACGCTCTTCGAGCAAGATATCATCATATTACATGGTGTATCGGTATCGATAGTATCAGATAGAGGCAGTCGGCTGATATCACAGTTATGGCAGGCTATGTAAGAGTAATGCGATACTAGATTTCAGTACAGAATGACTTACAACCCACAAACCAATGGAAAGTCAGAGCGGACTATATAGATACTAGAGGACATGCTTAGAGCTTGTATGTTATAGTTTAGAGGGTTATGGGAGGAGCACTTACCACTTTGTGAGTTTTCCTACAATAACAACTTTCAAGCTAGTATTGGGATGTCACCATTTAAGGCACTATACCTTGCATATCAACAGCTTGTTAGGCAAAACCCAAGAACGTAGTTACCATTGGGCATGAGGTTGTTGTAGACAAACAAAGAAGTTTAGGCTGATATGTCAAAGATTATAGGCTGCTCGGGATAGATATATGAAATATGCTAATAAGTACCACAATAGATTTGAGATCAAAGGGAAACTTGAATCGCGATATATTGGACCATATCAGATTATTAGTCAAGTTGGGTAGGTTGCTTATCGGTAGAGGCTACCAAGACAGTTGGTGGGGGTTCACGATGTCTTTCATATTTCCATGGTAAGATTAGCGAGATCAAGGCCGAGAACTATTGTAGATGTGACCCGTGTTGAGGTTAGGCCAGACGTGACATACGAGAAGCACCCTATCGAGATAGTAGACCGTAGAGTTCAAGTTTTCAAGACTAAGAAGATTCCCAAGGTTCTCGCTAGGTGGCAGTATCATAGAGACGATGGCCTTACTTGGGAGAGAGTCTACTATATGCGAGAAATACCCCCAGCTTAAATGGTTAGTATTTTACTTCGAGTTTAAATTTCATGAAAAAATCCCTTTTAGTTAGGAAGATTGTGTTGGCCAGCCTAATTTAAGCATTATTTAATTATCTAATTTTAGAATATGACCTAGCTCAGACCAACGTTTTAATTATTATAGGGTATGCCTAATGAGGTACAGTTTATAATGATATATTTGTGTGATGCTTGCTTATTATGGTGGTTTTACAATAAATAATAGCATTGCGCCATGTGTACTATTGATTATCGCATTTTGCGTGAGTTACGAATGCGGTGAATAGCACCACGAGATGCGTGCAACGTGGGTATGGGGATGTGATAGCTTAGACGCATAAATTATCAATATATAATGATATTCTAAGCTAAATAATCAAGCAAACTTGCCCTAAGTTGAACAAAATACCAATAGGTCAAAAATGGACCCGACGCTCCTCGTGATACGCGACGATGCTGGGTAGCCAATTAGACAAGTACCTAGCCTAATTTTAGTATGTGTACTTTAAATGAATATTTGGCTAGAATAATGTGACCAAATAATAGGCCTATGGTAAGTTAAATAGGCTAAGCTATTTAAATCATTAATGTGCTAAATATGTGTAATTATACTAAATAAGGGAATTTTGTCCTAAGTGAGAAAATTATTTAGAAAACTCTATATTGACTTACTTAATTGACATATAAGAGACTCAACAACATAGCTGGAGTTAACAGGAGCCCTTGATGGACCTCGATACAAGTGTGTGTGATTCGATCAAGGGCTAAAATTATAGGTCAACTAGTATATATACAACACTTAATGCATTTTTCTCAACAAGCAAGCATGGACAACCTTTGAGAATGCAAGAGTGCAATCCCAAATTTGTGTGCTGGAAATTCAAAGTATTGGGAACTCGACAAAGGGTATTTGGAGCAAGATTTTTCAAAGATTCAAGGTTTCAAGCTTAGGTAACTCAAACCTTTAGCTATTTTCTTCACTTTTATTCTTATTGTGTATTTAGATACAACCAAAAATAGGGGTTTTTGCCAACAAATTTGTAGGAGATTTCTTTAATGATTTTCAAGGTTATGAAGCTTAATATGATGAATAAGATGCTTGAAAAATCTTGGCTTTCAAACCAGTTTTTTGGGTATTTTATTGCTCTTAGTGAATATAATGGATTGCATGTTGATGGTGGTGATAATTTAATAAATTTGTTGAAATTGTTGTTGTTGAGTTGTTTTTCAAGGAGAGAAATAGGAGAAAAAGAAGAAAAAACAACAAAAAAAAAAAGTTTCGGAAGGCAGAGCAGTTCATCTCTCCCTTCCCCCCAAATCGATTTGGGGAAGGAAGCTCGTACGCAGGCTTTATGCATGCGTACGAGCTTGTCGACCCAGCCCAGTTGGGCCGAATCGGGCCTAGCCGACCCGGGCCCTGTTCAAGTGGGCCAAACCCTATTAATTTACTGAATTAATTTAAATTAAGATAAAATAAAAAATAAAAACAATAAATTATAGAACAATATGTAAAAAAATTCAAGAAAATCATATAAAATATGAGAAATTGGAAAATGGTATAAAATTGGGTTTTGGAACATATTCGGGCATTTGGCACCCCGTGTAACCCGAAAATAAATAATGTGTCATAACTAAAAATTAGAATAAAAATTCTAATTTTTGTTCCTACAACATAAAATCAATTAATGTGACCATAAATTATTAAAATCAGCATGTAGGACACTTAAGACCCAGGGAAGCTTAAGGGACCGACGGACAGGTATTACGGGGATGAGTGACCAGCTAGAACCTGGTATTTATCGCATTTTTGGTAAGCGAACCCCACAAGAAAAACATGTAGCATTTATTGACTGTTTTATTTCGTTACTCCATTAAATTATGCTAGTTTGGTTTATTTGACTACTCCACTTCCGCGTGTGTCTGTATATGGTCAACGAGAAGGTATGACCCCTCACCTGCTTCCTCATTGACCTTGGTGCGGTGGCGGGGAGTTACTTCATCACTAGAGTCTCCTCGGTCCAGTGTTATTAGTCTCAAAGTTTGGCAGATATATACCACACTCGCGTTCGACACTTATTGCTTTCTTAGTGACTTATCTTCATGCTACTATCCTTTTTCAAGGTATTTCTTATTGACTAGCATGATTTGTAGCCACTTTATTTACAATCTTATTAAATGCAACTTGCATTTCTTCTAGAAATTTACTCACTGGTCTCGTCGTCAACTTTTTGAATGAATGACCAAGTGCAAATCCTATGACGGGTCGGGGGCAGGTCGTACTTGGTGACTTCATTTGATCATTGAGAGCCTACACTAGCCCATCTCATAGGTGTTTGTATACATTATTTAACTACTTTTGGACATATTTTCGAAGGCTTGATACATGTATATTGATCATATTATACATTTTGTCACCTTATTTATGCATGGCATCTTTTTTTTGGTTTTCCACTGCTTAGGATTTGTTAATGAAGTAAATTCATGATATTTATCATTTGCTTTATCTATAATTAAAAAACCTTGTTACTATTGATAAGTCATTCCTTTAGTGGAAAAGACCAAGTAACAATTAAATAACTTATCAAATAAGTTAAGTGAGAGAAATGAATAGACTAACTAAACTAAATTAAGAACATATTTTCATAAAACACGTGATAATTAAATTAGTTAGGCTAATTGAAAAGGTTGAGTACTTGTCGCAAGCCATCATGGACAAGCAAGCAGATGACGTTACATAACCCGGTGAAGTGTCTGATTGCATGGCGATGCCAAGATTTCCTTGGGATTTGGGGCCGTCAGAGTCAGCATGCCATGCCAGTATTGATTGTTTCCATAAGATAGTAATCTCTCAAATCCCTAACCTTTTTGAAATTATAGTCTATAAAAGTTATAATCCTTCGTGATTTGCAACTCATAGAAGGGAAGCTACTCCTCAAATTTAGAAGTTATAGCAGGAGTTATCAAATTTTGAAAGCCTAGATAGGAACTTAAGGTTAATGAGATACCCGTGGTTTTTAAATTTTTGGAAGTCTTTCCATCTGACTTGCATGGACTTCCACCGCCACGTGTCATTGACTTTATCATTGATCTTATTCCTGGTACTGAACCTATATCAATCCATTTATACCATATGGCACTGAATAAATTACGTGAGTTGCAGACTCAACTTAAGGAATTGTTATAAAAGAGGTTTATCTATTTTAGTACGTCACCATGAGGAGCTCCAGTTCTTTTGTGAAGAAGAAGGATGGAACCCTACGTATATGTATTTCTTATAGACAGCTGAATCAGGTGACTACCAGGAACAAATATACATTGCCGAGGATTAATGGTTTATTTGATCATTTGAACGGTGCTAGACATTTCTCAAAGATTAATTTAAGGTCTAGTTATCATAAACTGAAGATCAGGGATAAAGATATCTCGAAGACGGCTTTCAGCACCTGATATGGGCACTTCGAGTTTACAATGATGTTGTTCGGGCTCTCTAATGCTCCTGCTATGTTCATGGATTTGATGCATAGGGTGTTCAAACCCTATCTTGACCAGTTTATCATTTTTTCTATCGATGATATTTTGATCCATTAAAAGACTGAGGAAAACCATTCGCACCACCTCAGAGTTACATTGCAGACTTTGAAGGATAATCGGTTGTATGCCAATTTTAACAAGTTCGAATTCTAGTCTTCAGAGGTCAGATTTCTTAGACATGTGGTTAATGCTAAGGGTATATCTATTGATCCAATAAGGGTTGAGGCAATCAGAGATTGGCCTACTCCTACTACAGTGTTAGAGGTTTGGATTTTTTGGGCTAAGCAGGTTATTAAAAATGGTTCGTTAATGGATTCTCTTATATTGCTCTACCAATGACTCGACAAACACAAAAAAATGTTGACTTTGTTTGGTCAAATGAGTGCAAGACTGCCTTCAAAGGTTTGAAGGATAGTTTGACCACGATGTCTATTCATTACCTAAATCAGGGAAGGAATTAATGATTTATACTGATGCTTCTCATTTAGACATGGGCAGTGTATTGATGTAGGAAGGTAGGGTTGTAGCTTATACTTCAAGGCAACTCAAGGTTCATGAAATAAATTATCCAATTCAAGATCTTGAGCTAGCTTCAGCTATTTTTGCCTCAAAGATTTGGAGGCACTACTTGTGTGGTGAGAAATTTATAGTATTTTCAGATCATAAGAGTCTGAAATACGTGCTTAGGTAGAGTGAACTGAATATGTTGCAGCATATATTGTTGGGTTTTGGGGTTCATACGCAGCGGAGATTACAAAACAATTTTGACAAAAACCCCAACAGGATCCGAATCTAATTCCATTAAAAACGTTTAAACCATGAAAAACTTAATCATACCTCAACCGCAATATACTTTTCAGAAGGTTGATCAATCTCTAAGGCGCTGCCAACGACGAACGCCCTCTATCGCCAGATCCACACACGAACGGCGGCGAGATTCGAAGTGCTAGCTTCGAGAGAATACCAAACCTTTTGAATCTCTCCAAAACGATCCAGAGCATACCAAAAACCCTAAGTCGTTTCTTAAACGAAAAAAGAGTTTTGGCCTTTTTATCTTTCGTGTGTGTATTGTAACTTAAAGCGTCTATTTATACAACCCTTGTATATAGACGGTTAAGTAAATTACACATATACTCTTACTTAAAGAAGTATAAGTGTAATACACCACAAGGACGTTTACATCATGAATTTTATCACATAAAATTCATTTTTCTGAATCGTCTTAAAATCTCGCAAAACCATTCTTAGTGTGCGACCCAATAGGCTCATACAACGTTGGCAGTGTACCAAAACATATTTTGGTATACAAGTCATAAGCGGCCTCTAGCAAGACATTATGACTACCCAAGTCGTACGAATATCAAATCGATACAACCTAATCAATAGTGTATATAACATCCTTTTGTCACACGATATCCTTTTGATCAAACATAAGGCATGGAATTGTCATCCAACATGTTCAATCGTACTAGTCTCGATCTCTAGGTAGACCGAAAACATCCAAGTGACATTGATCAATATCAATTCACTTAGACTAGGCCTTTTAACAATCTAACACATCGAGGATCCACTAGATATCTCTCTTTATATGAGAGGGACAAATTCTATCTCGATTACACAACTTCATCACATTGCTCACACAAGAACCAATCACAACCTTTATAATCGTCCTAAGTTAAAGACAACGTTTGATTGTGTCAAATCACTTGTGTTCCTAATGTTGAAGTCTCAGTAATCTCAAGTCGAGGACTGGAATATATATCTATCATGAGAAATAACTATGACTTAATCCATGTGATGTTTTCATAGCGGGTCGGTCCAATACTTTGTTCCCTAACAAGTACTCGTGATCTTGATTCGTATCCCTATACGTATAATCATCATATGATCATCAATCAAGACTCACACTAGTCTTAATTCATTATAGTTCCCAGTATAATGATCGACTAGGGACATTTAGGATATTTATGTAAATACCCATGGATCTTATTATAATGTAAACATGCAAATTAATTATAATAAACAGCAAATGAAATCCTCTATTTTATTAACTAAAAGTATTCATAAAGACAGTTAACGGATTGACCTAGGGCACATGCCCCATCATCTCCCACTTGCACTAGGGCCAATCATACATGCATCTAATGCCTAATGATATAACATGACCATCATGTTTTGCTTGTGGAAGAGCATTTTTCAATGGATCCGCAACGTTGTCTTCGTGGTACTCTGCAAATCTTTACGTCTCCCTCTCAATAATTTCTCTCGATGAGATGAAAACGCTTTGAGTATATGTTTGGATTTGTGGTGTGATCTAGGTTCCTTGGCTTGTGCTATTGCCCCGTTATTGTCACAATACAAACAAACAGGGTTAGCAATACTTGGAACCACACCTAGTTCGAAATCAACTTTTTGATCCAAAGCGCCTCCTTTCTTTGCATCGGACACTGCGATATACTCGCTTTCATTGTAGAATCGCCACGATCTCTTGCTTCGAATTTTTCCACTTCATCGCACCCCCATTCAAAGTAAACACATATCCAGATCGCGATCTAAAATCATCTATATCGTTTGAAAACTTGCATCTGTGTAACCATTTACAACTAGATCATTTTCAAAACCTCCATAGACCAAGAACACTTCCTTAGTTCTTCTTAAGTACTTAAGAATGTTCTTTATCTTGCTATCCAGTGACTCTCACTGGATTTGACCGATATCTGCTTGAAGTGCTCAAAGCATATGATACATCGGTCGAGTGCATAACATGGCATACATGATAGATCCAATAGCCGATGCATATGGAATCTTATTCATACGGTCTCGTTCATCATTTGTCTTAGGACATTGAGTCTTCTTGAGACTTATCCCATGAGACATTGGCAACAATCCTCTTTTAGATTCTTGCAAAGCGAACCTATTCAGCACCTTGTCTATGTAAGCACTCTTACTTAGACCGATTAGCCTTTTAGATCTATCCCTATAGATCTTTATCCCTAGGATATATGCTGCATCTCGTAAGTCTTTCATTGAGAAACACTTCCCTAACCAAGACTTGACATTCTGCAATGTTGGGATGTCATTTCCAATGAGTAATATATCATCAACATACAAAGTACTAAAAACAACTACACTCCCACTGACCTTCTTGTATACACAAGGCTCATCTTCGCTCTTAATAAAACCAAAATCCTTGATTGCTTCATCAAAACGAAGATTCCAACTCCGAGAAGCTTGCTTTAATCCTTAAATAGATCTTTGAAGCTTGCATACCTTCCTAGAATTCTCAGGATGTACAAAACCTTTAGGTTGTGTCATATACACGTCCTCAAGCAGCTTTCCATTAAGAAATGTTGTTTTTACATCCATTTGCCATATTTCATAGTCATAATATGCAGCAATGGCAATTAAAATTTTTATGGATTTAAGCATGGCTACTGGCGAAAAAGTTTCATCATAATCAACACCTTGAATCTGCCTGAAACCTTTTGCTACAAGTCTTGCTTTAAAAGTATGCACTTTGCCATCCATGTCAGTTTTATTCTTGAAAACCCATTTACATCCAATGGTCTTACCACCTTCAGGTAAATCAACCAAGTACCAAACTCGATTATCATACATGGATTGCATCTCAGAATTCATGGCACTTAGCCATTTATCTGAGTCTGGTCCAGACATAGCCTCCTGATAAGTGGTGGGCTCATTTTGGTCTATAAGTAACACATCACGACTATCAGTAATGAGAAATCCGAATCTCTCTGGCTCATGTCTTACCCTACTAGATTTACGTTGGCCTTGTGTCACTTGCGGAGGTTCAATTGGTTCAGAACGTTGTTGAACTTCCAGTAGCTGTTCAGGGTTTATCTGTGATTCTTGAACTTCTTCAAGATTTATTTCTCTCCCACTAGTGTCTTTTGAAATAAACTATTTTTCCATAAAGGCACCATACCGAGCAAGAAACATTTTGTTCTCAACGGGATTATAAAAGTAATATCCTTTTGTTTCCTTAGGATACCCCACAAATAAACACTTATCAGATTTAGGTGCTAGTTTTTCTAAGACTTGTCGCTTTACGTAAGCCTCACAACCTCAAATCTTAAGAAAAGACGAACTAGGTATCTTCTCGTACCATATCTCATATGGTGTTTTATCAACCGCTTTAGAAGGAACTCGATTTAGAGTGAAACCTGCAGTTTGTAATGAATAACCCCAAAAGGATAATGGAAGATCTGCATGACTCATCATAGATCGAACCATATCTAATAAGGTTCGATTTCTCCTTTCAGAAAATCCATTCCATTGTGGAGTTGCTGGTGGAGTCAATCGGAAGACAATCCCACAATTTCTAAGATGATCATCAAGTTCTTGGCTTAAATATTCACCCCTCGATCTGATCGAAGTGTTTTGATAGTTTTACCAAGTTGATTCTACACTTCATTTTGAAACGTTCGAAACATCTCAAATGATTCAGCTTTATGTTTCATAAGATATACATAACCATATCTCTTTGAAATCATCAAGAAATGTAATGAAGTACTTGATAACCTCCTCTAGCAATTGTGTTTATAGGACCGCATACATCAGTATGTATTAGACCCAATAAATCACTTGCCCTTTCACTGTGTCCAGTAAAGGGACTTTTAGTCATCTTGCCTAGTAAACAAGATACGCACGTTTCATATGTTTCTAAATCAAATGAATCTAGAAGTCCATCTTTATGGAGCTTCGTTATGCGTTTCTCATTTATGTGCCCGAGACGACAATGCCAAAGATAGGTTTGATTCAAATCATTTGACTTGAATCTCTTTGTATTTATGTTAAAGACTGGAGTATCAGTGGACTTTTTCATGCTTAGAATATAAAGACCATCATACAAATCAGCATTTGCATAAAATATGCCTTTACGAGAAATGGAACATATATTATTAGCAATAATAAAATCAAAACCATCCATATCCAAACATGAAACAGAAATGATGTTTATGCTCAAGGCAGGCACAAAATAACAATTATTTAAAGTTAAAATAAGTCCACTAGATAAAACTAAGTCATATGATCCAACAGCCATGGCAGCAACTCTTGCTCCATTCCCTACGCGGAGGATGACTTCTCCGTTCTTCAACTTTCTACTTCCGGTGAGTCCCTGCACATTTATACAAATGTGAGATCCACATCCGGTATCTAATACCCAGGAATCACTAGTAGATAAATTAATTTCAATAACATAAATACCTGTAGTGGTAGTCGCACTACCCTTTTTCTTCCTTAGATCTTCCAGATAGAGTTTGCAATTTCCGAACCAATGTCCAGGTGCATGACAGAAATGACAATTTCCTTCTTTTTCTTTTGGGTGTTTTGAAGCAGGAACAGGCTGGGGCTTGACTTGTTCCACAGGCTTTGTGACAGGTGCAGCAACAGCCTCGGCAACTCTAGCCTTGCCTTTGCCTTTCTTCTTCATTCCCTTTCCCTTTTGGACCATAACACATTACTAGAGGGTTTCTTGATATTTTGTTCAGCAGTTTTGAGCATCAAATGCAACTTTGAAATTGATTTCTCCATATTATTCATATTGTAGTTCATCACAAATTGTGAGTAACTCTCTGGTAATGAATTCAAGATCAAATATGTAGCCAACTCTTGGCTTATGGGGAATCCGAGTCTATCAAGCTGGTCAACATAGCCCTTCATCTTAAGAACGTGAGGACTAACTGACGCACCCTCAGTCATCTTGCAAGAATGTAGGTTTTTGACTGTCTCGAACCTTTCTTGCCTAGCTCGCTGTTGGAACATTTCCTTCAAATGTTATAGCCATGTCGTAGGCTTCCATTAGTTCCATGTCCTTCGAAGTTCAGGGAACCATAGTTGCCGACATAATACATGCAACATCGGTAGAATCGTTGACATTCTTACTATGCGCATCCTTCATAGCTTTCGTAGCATTGACTGGTGGGTCCTCAGGGATTGGAGCATCCAGGACATACAACTTGCGTTCATGGTTAAGAACAATTCTTAAGTTTCTGAACCAGTCAAGAAAGTTAGTCCCTGATAGCTTATCCTTCTCAAGGATGGATCGCAGTGACAGGGGATTATTGTTACTTGAAGAGGCCATTGATCTATAATAAAGATTATGCAAAGTTTATTTTAGTATAGAGGAATAGACTTCCCACTAAATTAACAACCCTCCTAAAACATAGTGTTTATTTAGGGGACTAAAATCCATATTTCGCCTAATTCTATGACGGCTATGGCATGAAACACAGAACTAGATTATTTAGGTAGGTAACAATTACCAATTACGTCTTATGTAATTTTTAGATCCTTTTATGAGATACGGAACATCTTATGTCTTAGCATGTTTTTATCTCATCATTTGCCTAAAGCTCAAAACTATTTTGATGGCTTTATTAAGTCGGACCATTTTAAACATTTAGGTAACTCTTACCCAACTTGTCTCACTAAGATAACACAATACACCCAGCTATGGCTGAAACTATATTAGTGTGATCGAGGCCTTGACAAGTGTTTAAAATGGATGGCGTGAGACTTAAAATTTAATAGAGGGATTTTACTCGGTTTTAGTGATTTTTATGTAAACAATGAAATATCATATATTTTATTGATTTGTTCAATCACTAAACAATTTGGAAATCTTTATACTATTCACTAATAAAAGAATTTTCGTGCGCTAGGATTAGTTAGACTATGCGGTCCGTACGCCGTCAATGGGCGGGGTAATGTGGGGCAAATACCCTCGCCGTTTTTTTTTTTTTTTTTTTTTTTTTAGAAGACGAATCTCAATTCCGAAAATTGAAATTCGCTATAGAAAATCATATTTTTCGTTGATTTTACTATACTAATTTTACCCCTTAATTTATCCAAATTAAGTCAATTAAAACATTTTTAATTAACCCGGGCCCACATCTAACTAATCATCTTATCCTAATCCAATTAGGACTTATCTTATCCTAATCCAATTAGGACTAATCTTATCCTAATCCAATTAGGACTAATCTTATCCTAATCCAATTAGGACTTATCTTATCCTAATCCAATTAGGACTAATCTTATCCTAATCCAATTAGGACTTACCTTATCCTAATCCTATTATATCACCAATAACAAGATTCTTGATATTTATCTCATATTCTAATTTATTATCTATCTTTATAAAATAGAAACTTCATAACAAAATAGATATAACAAGATAAATAAATAATTTCGAAAATTAATTATTTTCAATTAAATAATTTCGAAAATTAATTATTTTCAAATAAATAATTTCGAAAATTAATTATTTATAAATAAATAATTTCGAAAATTAATTATTTGCAATTTCGGTCTTCATCCAAATAATCACAAACATGTAATTGAATCATGAACTACTATCCCAATCGAACCTAATGGTATCATGGATCATAGAACACGAAACTCAATTCATTAAAATTATTCAAATTAACCTAACATGGTTACTAGCATGTACGAAACAAATTTCAATTAAATCACGAATATATGTATCATATACACAAAACATGATAATAAATCTCATAGAAAACTTATGTATATCACATATACATCAACTATTAACATGCTTTCAATCATATATCATGTATATATCGAAGAAAACATGCAATGAATTTAATGGGAATCGAACTCAAGGCTCGATACCACTCTGTTGGGTTTTGGGGTTCATACGCAGCGGAGATTACAAAACAATTTTGACAAAAACCCCAACAGGATCTGAATCTAATTCCATTAAAAACGTTTAAACCATGAAAAACTTAATCATTCCTCAATCGCAATATACTTTTCAGAAGGTTGATCAATCTCTAAGGCGCTGCCAACGACGAACGCCCTCTATCAGCAGTCCACACACGAACGGCAGTCGAGATTCGAAGTGCTAGCTTCGAGAGGATACCAAACCTTTTGAATCTCTCCAAAACGATCCAGAGCATACCAAAAACCCTAAGTCGTTTCTTAAACGAAAAAAGAGTTTTGGCCTTTTTATCTTTCGTGTGTGTATTGTAACTTAAAGCGTCTATTTATACAACCCTTGTATATAGACGGTTAAGTAAATTACACATATACTCTTACTTAAAGAAGTATAAGTGTAATACACCACAAGGATGTTTCTGTCATGAATTTTATCACATAAAATTCATTTTTCTGAATCGTCTTAAAATCTCGCAAAACCATTCTTAGTGTGCGACCCAATGGGCTCATACAACGTTGGCAGTGTACCAAAACATATTTTGGTATACAAGTCATAAGCGGCCTCTAGCAAGACATTATGACTACCCAAGTCGTACGAATATCAAATCGATGCAACCTAATCAATAGTGTATATAACATCCTTTTGTCACACGATATCCTTTTGATCAAACATAAGGCATGGAATTGTCATCCAACATGTTCAATCGTACTAGTCTCGATCTCTAGGTAGACCGAAAACATCCAAGTGACATTGATCAATATCAATTCACTTAGACTAGGCCTTTTAACAGTCTAACACATCGAGGGATCCACTAGATATCTCTCTTTATATGAGAGGGACAAATTCTATCTCGATTACACAACTTCATCACATTGCTCACACAGTAACCAATCACAACCTTTATAATCGTCCTGTTAAAGACAACGTTTGATTGTGTCAAATCACTGTGTTCCTAATGTTGAAGTCTCTGGTAATCTCAAGTCAGAGGACTGGAATATATACCTATCATGAGAAACAACTATGACTTAATCCATGTGATGTTCTCGTAGCGGGTCGGTCCAGTACTTTGTTCCCTAACAAGTATTCGTGATCTTGATTCGTATCCCTATACGTATAATCATCATATGATCATCAATCAAGACTCACACTAGTCTTAATCCATTATAGTTCCCAGTATAATGATCGACTAGGGACATTTAGGACATTTATGTAAATACCCATGGATCTTATTATAATGTAAACATGCAAATTAATTATAATAAACAACAAATGAAATCCTCTATTTTATTAACTAAAAGTATTCATAAAGACAGTTAACGGATTGACCTAGGGCACATGCCCCGTCATATATGGCTTAAGTTCCTCAAGGATTATGATTTCACTCTGGAGTAAATCCAGGCAAAGCAAATTTGGTTACTTATGCCTTAAGTAGGAAAATAATAGGTATAGAGAATGTAGCTATGCCAAAGCTTCTCAGTTTAGACTTCTCGAGGAAGCTTCAAGGATGATGATTCCTAAAAGTCCAGCTCTCACATCAACAACTGATAGAGCTTGTTCTAGAGCTACTAATCTATTTTTCTATGCTTAGATTTGAGCTGAATTGGAGATGACTTAACGGGTAGCTAATTATCAGAAAGCTAATCAAGATTAAAGAGCACATCAAAGATTAGCAGCTAATGTAAATCATCCTGATTGGTTAGTTTTTTATAATGGTGTGTTACAGTTCAGGGATAGATTATGGATTTCAGCTCATGATCAATTGAGGCAAGAGTTGTTATTGGAATCTTATAGATCTCTATACTTTATTCATCCAAGTAACACTGAGATGTATCGCAATATGAGGCATTTTTATTGGTGGCTTAGGATGAAAACTGATATTGCTGGGTTTGTAAAGAGATGTGAAATATGTCAGCAATTTAAGGCTGAGCATAGGAAATATGGAAGGTTATTGCATTCGCTGCCTATTCCTGAGTGGAAATGGGAACATATATCAATGGATTTTATTTTCGGTCTAGCTTGGAGTTAGCTTAAGCATGATACAGTATGTGTCGTACTTGTTAAGTTGACGAAGTATGCACTTTTCTTGCGACTTTCCATCTGATATCCTCTTGACTGATTATGTGATGTGTATATACAAGAGATGGTGAGATTTCATGGAGTTTCAATATCGATTGCTTCAGATAGAGATCTAAGATTCACAGTCAGGCTATGGAGTGAATTGTAGAGATAGTTGGGAATTATATTTTACCTTGGTACGGCATACCATCCTAAGATCGACGGATAGACTGAGTGGTTGATATTGGTGCTAGAGGATATGTTTCGAGCTTATGTCTTGGGAATTGATGGTAACTGGGATAAATATATTCCTCTATGTGAGTTCTCATATAATAATAGTTATCATGCTAGCATATGAATGGCTCCTTTTGAGACTTTATATGGTCGGCCTTGTCATTCACCCATATGTTGGGTAAAGGTTCGAGATATAGTTTTGTTAGGCCTGATATTGATTCAGAATTACACAGAGAGAATTCAATAGATTCGCTAGTGTTTGACTACAGCACAACTCAAATAGAAGAGATACATCGATAAACATCATAGATTTTTAAAGTTTTTAAAGGACGATCTTATCCTATTGAAAGTCTCACCTATGAATGGATTGTATAGATTTGGGTTGCAAGGTAAGCTAGTTCTAAGGTACATTGGGTCGTTCAAGGTAAAAGAAAGGATTAGTCTTATTGCTTATAGGTTAAAGTTACCTCCTCAGCTAGCTAGAGTTCATAATGTCTTCCATGTGTTAATGTTTCACAAGACGGAGACTCAGTTCACTCCAAGGATTAATTGGAATGAATTTGACCTTCATAAAAACTAATCTTATGATGAGTAGTCGATTCAGTTACTTGATCATAAGATTCAAAGGTTGAGAACCAAATAGATACCTTTGGTTAAAGTAAAATGGCAATTTCACATAAATGAGGAACTAACCAGGGAGTTGGGATCCTATATGAAAGAGCGGTTTCCATTTCTCTTCAGAACTAATCTTGGACCTATTACCTTAAGCTAGTGATTTGTACTAAAACAAATCTTAATTAACCTGAGTTAGGCTCGTGGTTAAGTCTAGCATAACTCGATTAGCGTGTGCGTGTATTTGCGTAATGATTTGGGCTTGTTTTAATTGTTTAAGGATTTATAGGTTGTAGTATAATATCTAATTTATATATAAGCCTATAAATAGAAAATACACAATAAACAATGAATTACAGGTTTACCAAGGTCATGGAATGAACGTGCACACCCTAGCAAATTCGCGGACATGTCCGGTAAATCTATTGGTGAGAAAATACAGGAGATATATATTTATATATATTTGATATATAAATATATATACTAGAAATTAAAGTATTTATTTGAATTATATGGACATTGGATCACCTCAAAAGAAGCATAAGTGTTTGATGGTGTTTAAGTTCGTATCACTTTAACAAATTAACCACTCGATTGGTCTCGAGATGGCGCGATGCATATCTTGAAGAAAACCAATATATTTAAACTAAATCCTCATACTTATCTCCTCATTTGATCAAAATAGAAAGTGAGATGAGGGTTTAAGTTTGATTTCTGATCATTAGATATCACTCAGGGAGCTGAATCAACATGAATTGATTATAGGTGATGAAATCTTTGTGAATTATGTTGTTTGATCATTGAAAATGGTTTGTTACCTCACTAGAGGTCTTCCCTGATGAATTTTGGGAGTGTATACTATTGTTTGATAAATTTTTGGATGGACAGTGGCTGCTGCCCTGTATACTATCAGGATAGTACATGGTGGAGCGCGCTCCAACTAGCAAAGAAGTGTTTTCCCTTCATCAGTTATGATGAACACAGCTGATGGAGCGCATTCCACCCACTGAGGGAGTGCGCTCCCAACCCAGAAAATAGTAGTAGTGCTGAGTTTTGATTGATATTTCCTCAAGACTTAGCGACTAAACTAGGGGCTCTAATTATAAGGTATTGGACCTAAATTGATTACAAATTATCTATGATAGGTGTTGGATCCCCGTGAAAGCTTGAGTGCCTAGGAAGTTTGGAATTTGGAACGAAAACCTAAACCGAGGTAAGTATAGATTTGTTTATTTATCAATGTTGCCTAGTTATCTTAGTGTATATAGTTCATATAGTTATTGGACTGAGACTATTTACACTGCGATAGTTTTAATAAAAGGAAAATCATGTTTAATGTGATTCACGAGAGTAAGTTCCTAGAACTGAGACCAGGTTGTATAGGAGTTGGGTTACCTTCAAGGCCTATATGTAACTTCTTACTTAGTTTATAGGTTACATGGATTACATATTCACTATAGGGTTTTGGATGGAACCATTGGGCATTAATAGAGTGGCTAAGCAACATATCAGCCGATGTGTTGGTCTAACAATCACATCATTGGCGCCGGCAGGTAATCGATCCTAGTTGTAAATAAAATGGGAATCACAATGTAATAGTTAATGATAATTTGATATGCATGTGTTATGTATTGATTTATATGATTTTCATATTCGTGTCAGTTAACATTGGTGAATATCGTTATTGTATTATGTTCTTGATTACTATATGGAATGTTGATGGCTTTGTGAATCCTTACTTACTGAGCAAGTTGAAGCGCTGACCCCAAATCTAATAGTTCAAGTTCACTATCCAACACTTCGGCTAAGGGAAAAAGAAGATTTAGGTGTCTTGTTATATTCTCTATGATGTAATGAGCCTTCTTGTACTTATATACATTGTTTGATATATTTTGATGTATATAAACAGGGTTGGGAGGTTATCAAGGTTTTGAGTTTTGGTAAACTCTGTATTTCTATATATTGTATGTATCCAAAAGTCTTAAATTTTTCGTTGCGTATACTTTTTTGTTTATTTAATATTAATATACAGGTTGAGTTTATCATGTATATACGATGGGACTGCTAGCTTTAGTTAAATTTTGTTGAATTATTAGGGTTTAATTAGGGTTTCAGGCCGAATATTGCCCTTATCGGGATAGGCGATGCTATAGGTGTTTACCTCGGGATGCATACCGAGGGTGGGCCACTGGGTGCCAAGTAGTTGGAGACTAGCATGGGTTTGATGTATAAATAATAAGTCATCAATGGACAATCAAATGTGACAATGTACCTAAGTTGAATTGATTGGAATAAATAAAATTACTAGGCCTACGCTGGATGGATTAATCAGGAGCCTTTGATGTGCCTCAAAAAGATCCTAAATAGTGTTCTACTAGGCTAGATGTGTCAAATTGTGTGTTAATTGGGAACGTGACATCTTAAATGAAGGCCATTAGATGATATCTAGATTGGTGTATATACATGAGACTTAATGGAAAATTATATCATTCCACCTACTATTTTCATGCAAACTATACAAAATCAGAGCAATTGAATGGTTGATCATGAAGAAATTTCCTCATTCATGCATTCAAGTGACAATTCATAATTTGAAGCTCAAATTGGAGCCCAATTGTCAAAAACGAATTTCAACTATAATCCACTATTTTCAAAGTATTTTTCTATGAATTTAAGACTCTTGAATTTCTATAAAAATGAGGTTTTTAAAAATGAATTTCATGGAATTGGGTGTATTAGCTTAATTGGAAAGAATGGATGAATGCATGAATTAATTTGTAAATTGTGGAAATATGTTATTATCCGGCTATTTTATTGGTGTTTTGAGTCCCCCACGAGGTGAAGGTGGGGATGGCCACGGGGGAGAAAATCTAGAATTTTTTAGTTGAAAATATTTTTAAAAGAATTAAAAATTATTTGTTTTATGGATTTTTGACACGCCAATTTTTTAACAACATAAATAGCAAATACTAGTTTTAGGAAGAGGGAGTCGCATATAATTACTTCTAGTAGTGTTCATAATATGAGTCAAATAGATTTTCTTTTAACACGAAAAATAGATAGAAAAATATGTAGAGATTGCAAAGTAATACCTGGTGAAGCACTTACTACCCAACATAAATTAGTAGTACTTGATATTAAGCTAACACAATGACATAATATGAATAAAAGAGTTAGCGACCCTAGAAAAAAGTGGTGGAACCTAAAACATAGTAAACAAGTAGAGTTTAGAGAAAAATTACTAAAGGAAAATGTTTGAAATCTTGACTTAGATGCTAATACAATGTGGCTAGAAATGAGTAGTTGCATAAGGAGGGTGGGATCAAACATATTAGGTATATCTAAGGGCTAGAGACCTCCAAAGCAGGAAACATGGTGGTGGAAAGAGGATGTCCAACGAGCAATTAAGACTAAAAGAGAGATGTATAGGAAAATACCTAAGTGCCAAGATGAAGATGCGTACAATCAATATAAAGAAGCTAGAAAATAAGCTAAAAAAGTAGTTAGTCAAGCTAAAACAAATTTCATGGAAGATCTATATAAAAGGTTAGGTAATAGAGATGGCGAAAAATATATATATAGACTGGCCAAATTAACAGATAAAAAGAAACAAGACCTAAATCGTGTAAGATGTATTAAGGACGAAAATCAAAATGTTTTAACGCGCGAGGAGGATATTAAGGAGAGATGGAGAAGTTACTTCGATAGTTTATTTAATGATGGCCAAGTTGATACTATAATAGATGAAAACCCACACCAAGAAAGAAATATAAACTATACACGCAACATTAGAAATGTAGAAGTTAAAGAGGCATTGAAAAGAATGAAAATAGGGAAAGCATGTGGCCCAGATGAAATACCCATAGAGGTTTGGAAATGCTTAGGGGAAATTGGATTGGCTTGGTTAACAAAACTTTTCAATAAAATTTTAAAATCAAAACGGATGCCAATGAATTGGAGAAAAAGCACGCTTGTGTCAATCTTCCAAAACAAAGGAGACATTCAAAGTTGCTCAAACTACCAGGGAATTAAACTTATGAGTCACACTATGAAACTTTAGGAGAGGATAATTGACAATAGGCTCGGGAGATAAACAACAATATCAGAGAACCAATTTGGTTTCATGCCTGGGAGGTCAACTATGGAGGCGATTTTCCTTGTAAGACGATTGTTAGAAACATATAGAGAAAAGAAAAAAGATCTTCATATGGTATTCGTAGATTTAGAAAAAGCATATAATAAGGTCCCTAAGGATGTTCTTTGATGGGTTCTATAAAGAAAAAGAGTGCATGCTAGATACATAGACACTATTAAAGATATGTATGATGGAGTAGTAACGAGTATAAAGACATTTGGAAGAGCTACAAAAGAATTTTCCATTATGATAAGACTACATCAAGGATCGGCTTTAAGCCCATATCTATTTACTTTAGTTATGGATGAACTAACTAGACATATTCAAGAGGATATACTATGGTGTATGCTATTTGCAGATGATATCGTCTTAGTTGATGAAACTAAAGATGAAGTGCATAGGAAATTAGAACTCTAGAGGAATACATTAGAATTTAAAGGCTTCAAGTTGAGTAGGACGAAAACCGAATACATGCACTGTGAGTTTGGAAATACTAGACAACGAGATGACGGTGCGGTAAAATTAGGGGAAGTTGAAGTTCCTAAGGCAAACCACTTTAGATACCTAGGATCAATCATACAAAATGATGGTAACATTGAAAATAATGTCACACGTAGAATTCAAGTTGGATGGAAGAAATGGCGGAGCGCAACAGGGGTGATTTGTGATCGACATGTTCCTACTAAGTTAAAAAGAAAATTTTATAGGACCGCAATTAGGCCAGCTATGCTCTATGGAAGTGAATGTTAGGCGGTAAAGCAACAACAATTACATAAAGTGAACGTAGTAGAAATGAGAATGCTTAGGTGGGTGTGTGGTAAAACTCGTAAAGATAGAATAAGAAATATAGAAATTCAAAGACAAGTAAGAGTAGAACCAAATGATATAAAGATTAGCGAAGGGCAGTTGCGATGGTTTGGTCACCTGCAAAAACGGCCTACAAATGCCCCAACTAGAAAATTTGACTCAATAGAAACTGTAGAAATTCGACGAGGTAGGGGCAGACCAAAGTTAACATGGAATGCATTAATTAAGAGGGATTTGACTGGTTTGCAAAGCTCACCATCAATTGCACTTAATCGAGCACAATGGAAAAGTTTGATCCGTGTAGCCGACCCCAATTAATTTGGGACTGAGTCTATGTTGTTGTTGTTGTTGTTTTATAAATAGCAAAAATCCATTTTTGACACACCAATTTTTCGTTTTATGGATTTTTGACTTATTTTAAAAGAATTGAACCAATAAATGAGTAATTAATAATTTTTTAGATTTTGAAATTAGTTTTTGTTTTAGCAATTAATAGACACTAAAGTAACCTCAAACCCATTATATTGACATAATAGGACACTAGGAACTAAGGAGTTTGTAGTTGAGGTTCGATGTTGGGTACGAGGTGTGTGAGGCATTCGAGCGGTGTCCTATGTGCAGTCAGGTGCGTAAAACCAAATTGAAAATCACTTTGAGTATTTTATTGTTTTCATTGTTTTTTTACCTTATTCATTTAGTCTATCCATGTTTTTATTGCTGGTCTGAACGGACGGTTAAGTTTATTCCCGTCGAGTATTCTATTATGTGTTCATGGCATGCTAGATCATAGCGCGTGTACCCGAGCCCTCAATGAATGGTGACCTGAGTTACTACTTCGTTACACGTATCGGTGGAACGCGAGTCTAGGCTGACCACCGAAAGGACTAGGTGATGGACTAGTAGGTGCGCTCACTGGAAGGATCCTGGGATCTAATGTATGGTGTGGTCTGACCAAGATGAGCACACTCATTTACAATATATTGTTACTTATGCATGTGATGATCCATTTACAGTTGCTTGTTTACTTTCTGCATGTTTATTAATAGTATTATTGGTTTCTTCATCGTTTAAATGCTTAGTGAATTTCCTTGGGATTTTACTCATTAGACTCATCATCTATTTTGTTGTGATGATTAAGTGCATATACTAGTACCAGTAGGAGCAAGGGGATCCTAGGCGACTATCTTTGATTACCCGATGTCTAGGACCTACTAGTACGTGTTTTATTTTGGTATTTTACTTATTTTGGGTATTAGGGGACTTGAGACACTTATACATGTGTATATCTACTTTTGCCGCTTTATATGCAGTGTACTTATTTCTCGGGTTTTCCACACTATGATGTGATATTCTAGACATGAACTTTATATATCCACTATATTTCATGATATTTAAGTCTCACACTTAAATTTTATTGTTTAAATATGGTAAATTCTTATAAAATACTCATCATGTTCAAGAACTAATAAAAGGATGGAAAATAAGGCTAACTTAATTTATACAAAGAATAGTAATTAAATAACTTAATGATTGAATAACTTAATAACTGATTAATGAGTTAATACGCACATCAAGGTGCACTGACATGGCAATGGATGACAAGGGCAAGCGGGACACGGTGGGTCAGTGACATGGCAAGGCTGTAGGGACGATTTCGGGACCCACACAAGATACCCTGGTGGCCATAGGGCACGAGGCCGCCACATTACTGTTGCATATTAAGCAAGAGAAGATCATGAAGAGAATTGTGGAGACAATTGTTTAATTTAGATTTAAAATCAATATACATAATGTCTATATAAACACACGTCCGTTGTATTAGTACACATTGGATATGAATAAAATTCAATTTCAACATCTTTACACAAGTTCTTTTAAAACCCATATATAAGTTCTTTAGAAACCCATATATAGATGTACTTCAGCCCAATAAATCTAATAAAATACACGTTTAAGCCCAGGTCTAGGTTTTAAGAAAGCACAGTGCAAAAATTACAAAAAAAAAAAAAGAAAAAAAAAAAAAAAAAAAAGAAAGCTGGTGTACAACGCATGAATGTACTAACAATATTTGTGAAGCTTTGATCAAGAAATTCCATTCCTTTTCACCTCTATGTAGATGTACTTTAGCCCTTTTTTCCACGTCTAGCTAGCACCACTACCTAGCTAGTTGCAAGTAAAAGAAAAATGATTGGGTGCCATTCATTCAATGCATGCATTTAATACAAATTAATTTGTTCGACTCCTTTGCAAAGATATTGGAGTAAATGCAATCGATGCAAAATGTAATGGATCTCAATAATATTTTGTGGAGCAATATGTATGCTACTTTCCCTAACAAAAAAAAAAAGAATGTACCTCTCAAGTAAAAGAAATCGAAACAAGAAATTAAGAAAAAATTAATATATGCATCTATTATTTATATGGTTTAATGATCAAAAATATCATCACCTTTACAGGTAGTATCGATTATATCCTAACCTTTAGAATTTATCAATTTTATCTAAACTTTTTTTTATTCCGTATCAATTATATCTTCAACTAATTTGAGTCCTTTTCATTTCACAATATATATGTCCACACATTATTTTCTTCAGCTTTCTCCTCAGACCCTTTAAGGAGGATTAATTCATATATATGCATTAGAGTTCAATATTCAAGATATATATATATATATATATATATATATATATATATATATATATATATATATAATACACATAATTTTGTGTATATATAACTCAATCACAAACATTTTATATTGGCCTATTCGGTTCACATACTTGGTAGACCTAAGATTACGGGATTAGTTTATATTAGGATTAACACTTGTGTTTAGGTATTAGTCCATTTTTGGTAACTTTTTTTGTTGGGAGTATTAAGGGTATGATTAATGTGGTTGCAATATGTAAAGTTACTAAAGTGCCCTTCTATTTCTACTTACATCCCCAAATCGAGAAGTCTTAGTAGCAGTCGACTGGTGCGGAGAATGCCACGTGCATGTTCAAGCGTCTTCCTCATTCGCGTCTTCATCATCCATATCTTCCTCGTTTGAAGCTCGAAAGGTGCCAGTTGTGCACGTATTCGATTGTTTTTTATGTGTATTAGATGAGGCTAATTTCGTCGTTTGGTGAGTGATATAAGTGGGACTAAATAATACCATTAAAATCATGGTTCAGGTCAGTCCCAAAATTGTAGGCTATGTTAGTACTGTGAACTATATAGTAGGCGAACCGAACACCCGACCTAAGTAGTCCAACTACTTAATCTGGTATAATACCATGAACCGAACAGGCCAATACAATATAAGTACATGGTTCTTTTCTCAAATTAATTAAACAAATATGAGTAACTTTATAGTAAGCGTTACATGTCATTATTTTCAACTTACAATTGATTCTCTATGAATGACTAAATTTGAACTAGGGTATTAATAAATCATTGATTATACATTATTATTCTTGCGATTTCTCATAAACTTAATTAAAGCATGAGGTTTAAAAGATCTCGATATAAAATTGATTAAAAGAGATGGTCGTGAAAAGAAAAGTTAGAAGGTTAAGTTGATTTCAAAGAAAAAAAAAATGCCCCTAATTAATTGAGGATAGAAATGATATATAGTAAAGTGAAAAGGTTTGGATACAATTGATAAATCTCAAAGGTTGTGATATAATTGATATTACTTGTAAATATTAGGATATTTTCGATTATTAGGCCTTTGTATATTGATCAATCCATAAATATTCTTTTTTTAGTTTGTTACAATTGCTTTTTTTTTTTTAAGATTCTTCATTAGATTTGGTTTTTCTAATTTTCGATTTTTTATTAGATTATATCGAAGGATGGTCGGAGACATTTTCTTTTGGGTTTACTCGGCAAGTCCCCCCACTAGGGAACTTAAAGAATAAATCGAAGGGAGAAAGGGGAGGCAAAAAATTAAGCCCCACATGTCTTGAGCCTAATTCTTACCATCCTTGGTCTCACCAATTCCTTTAGAGACGGTTTAGCCAATATAAAGTGTGGACTTGTGATGGGGCTTAATTTGGTTTTTTGTTTTTAATTTGGTAACACTAACATATATAGGGGTATACAAAAGTTGGGTTGATTCAGGTTTGGCCTCAAACAAAAATCGAACCGAATAATCCGGGTTTATATTCTTTTAGAACTAAACCAAATCAATTGGCTCGTTAAAATCAAACCAACCCAACTTTATAAATTTAGGTTAGGTTAGTTTCAACCGTCGGGTTGATTTTATTGACCACAATATTTTTCTTCCAAAAATGAGGAAGTAAACCTCCAAGCATATACTCCTACAACATATAATTTCAAATTCTAGTTCACTTCAAAATAAAATAACCCAAACAAAAATATGATCAAGAGGCAACAAAAATATAGCAGTATTATCAAACTAATATTGAATCACAATTATTAAACCACATATAAAGTTCATCGCCTTCAAAAAATAAGATGCAAATTATAGACGGTTCTTCAAAGTAAAATTAAATTGAAGTCTAAAGAAAAAATAAAAGATTAATCATTTAAAAAATGGTTAAATTACTAAAAGGTTGACAAGTTCAAAAAGTTCAACTTGATACGGAACGGAGTGAATTATTTGTATTGATGATTGATACAAGTGAGAGAAAATCTCTCAAAAGATATTTGAGATGGATTGAGATTTAAGATTTTGTTATGTATATATAAATCAAGCATATCTAAATCTTTTGCAATTACTTAGTGTAGTCATGGTTGGTTCGAGTGTAATCGGGTTTACAAATATAGAACCCAAATATTGAACCAACCCATCGATTATCAAATTTGAAGAGTCCAACCCAAATCAATGACCTTTTGAACCTAACTCAAATCCATCGAGTTGGTTTGGATCTATCCGGTCCATCAGATTTATTGGTTTTTTGTACACCTCTAGACATAATTAGTTAGCTTAGGGCAACATATAAAATTCCTCAATCGGCCCCCAGGTTTGACTCTAATAGAATAATCATAAGTATTTATGGAAGCCATCCTATCAAAAAGAAAAAAAACTCTCCATTGAAAAAAAGGAAAAAGGTTAGGTAACCCACTAAATTTTGGCTTCGATCTAATCGGTGCTTATGCGATACACTTTACAATGTGTGCACACACATCTTGAGGTGTATCACACTGCAACATACTGGGTTAATGCTCAAAGTTGGTTACCAGATTCCAAATAAAAATGGTTTCATTTAAAAAAAAAATGTAATAAGCATTGGTTTTCACTTCTCATGATCTCATATTTTGCCCGAATGCGTTTGAACTTCAAACTCAAAACTCTCTCTTTATGTACACTAGGGATGTAAATGGAGAGGGTAAGGGATGAGGATCTTTATCCCCACCCCCACTTAAGAATTCATCTCTCCATCCCCATATCCATCCCCATGCGAGGATGAATTTTCATCTTCATCCTCATCCTCATCTCCGCCTAATCCCCGCGGGGAAAGAGAATCCCTATAGGAAAAGTCTTTCCTCATTTCATTCTCCATTGAAGATCCCCGCGGTGGTTCTTCATCGTGGAGATTTTACGAAGAATCGCTGCGGGAAATATTTTTTCCCACTTAATTTTTTTCAAAAATATTTATAAAAAATATAGTACACATAGATAGGATAACAATTGTTGAAAATCCCAACCAAATAAAGTATAACATATAAATATAGTTGTAAATAATTCAAAACAAAACATATAATTAACCAAACAAGTTAAAATTATAAATCATATTAGAGTTTGTTTACCATTAGTGTTTTGAGTGAAAGTCTTGTAATATTATATAAAATTGATATATACGACATATATATGTGTATTTGACATATACGGAGATATCCATGGGAATCACCAATGCGGATACCCACGGAGATCCCCATAGGTAATCTCCACGGGTTTCCCCAATGGAGATATTCATAGGGATCCCAACAGATATTACTAATGAAGATTCCTCGCGAGGATCCCCGTGAATATATTTTTTTTCACTATAACAATTTCGATATTTAATAAAGGTTTTTAAACCCCAATTAAAATAGGGTGTTATTAAATAACACCTAATTGATATGAGTTTTAAAATTTTTTTATGTAATACATGTATTAAAAATTAAAACATAACACACTTTCACATAACATTTAATAATACTCTAATTAATATGGGTTTTAAAATTTTTATTTAAAGCCAAAAATATTCTAATATTTCTTCATCTCCATACCGATACTCACGTGGGTATGAAATTTTGTCCTTATCCACACCTCTATATTCATCTCCACACCTCTATACTCACGTGGGGATTCTCGTCCCCCATTGCATCCTTAATACACTCCCCATCTCGCGCTCAATCTCAGTTTAAACCATTGACGTGGGGGCCCGCACAATCATGCGCTCCAGGAGATTTTTGGCGCGTTCCACCACGCCATCTCATTGGATCTCTGCCGAACACTAGGCCCACCTGTCGCTCTCTTTGTGCTTATGAACCAATGAGAGCCTACGACACTATGACCTAGCGAGTCACGTGACTTCAAAGATGCGCCACATGCATCGTCTTGCATCAATTACGGCGTCATGTTTCTCGTAATTACGGATGTACCCTAAGTTATCATAATCTTTGTTCTTTATTTTTGTAGATCTGGAGGAAATGGAGATCTCAGGATAAAATGTACGACACAATCAATGGTAGAAAAGTTAATTCAAAAAAAAAAAAAAAAACTTCGGTTGTAAATTGAGTTGAAACTTCCTATGAACTAGAGAATAAAAATTGAAGACTAAAAATTTCTACTACACAAAAGAGAGAAGACATAAGATAGTTTGAATGAAAAGTTTTCATTCAACTTAATGTATTTTTACATTGAGGTTGGCACCCTTTATATATGTCTTGGTGATGATGATATATGTACTTAGACAATATTTACAAGTAATACATACATCACATGTCATACAACTCTTCACAAGGAACATTGACAATACATGAAATAGTAAGTACATTAGACATGAATACAAGTAAGAGCAATGTTTGATATTACAACTCAATGACAAAGCCATGTTTGATAATGTGGTTATCCAAAATCTTGATCAATTGTTCATCCATAACATAACACTCCCCTTGTATGAAAATTGCTGAGAGAATGTGCATCGTCAAAACTTCTACTAGAAAAATCCAACGAGAAAAATATAGTAAAAGAAAAAAAGTACTCTTTTCTCATAAATCTTAAGATGATTAAATATTGTTAGGATTGCTTTATTAAAAATCTTGATAAGAAAACTCAACGGGATAAAACCATAACTAAGGGAAAAAGAGTGCAATATACTAATCAATAACTCTCCCTCATGTGAACATGGGTGAAACTTGTTCTGTTTCTTTACTTGCAATGTCCTTAAGTTTATGCAAGCCAATACCATATGTAAACCTCTTAAATGTCATAGTTGGTATGACTTTTGAGAATAAATCAGGAAGATTATCACTCGATCAGATTCGCTTGACATCAATTTCACCATTCTTTTGAAGCTCATGTGTAAAAAAAGATTTTGGTGAAATATATTTTGTTTTGTCCTTTTTATGAATCTTTCACTTAATTGTGCGATACATCATGCATTATCTTCATATAATATGGTTGGAGAGTCTTTTATTGAAAGTAATCCATAATTCTTGAATACGTTCAATCATGTTTCTCAACCATACACATTCACGACTTGTTTCATGAATTGCAAGTACTTCAGAATGATTGGAAGAAGTAGCAACCATAGTTTTCTTATTGACTTCCATGATACAACAGTATTACCATAGATGAATACATATCCATTTGAGAACGAGTCATGTGGGGATCAGATAAAAATTCAGTATCATCATAACCTTGGAAATTCAATTTTACTTCCCTCAAGTAAAATAAACTCATGTCAAATGTTCTTCGAAGATATCGGACAACATGTTTGACACTATTCCAATGTCTTCGAGTTGGTGAAGAGTTGTATCTTCCAAGTAGGTTGACAGCAAAAGCAATGTCAGGTCTTTTACAATTTGCAAGATACATAAGTGCATCAATCGCACTTAAGTATGGTACCTCATGACCAAGTTGCTCTTCATCACTTTCCTGAGGCCGAAATTGATCTTTATCCACTTCAAGTTATTTGATAACTATTGGAGAGCTCAATGGATGTGCCTTGTCCATATAAAAAATTCTTAATGTTTTTTCAATATAATTTGATTGATGACAAACACTCCACTTGAAAAATGTTCAATTTGCAACCCAAGATAGAGTCTTATTTTTCCAAGTTATTTCATCTAGAATTCCCTTTTCAATGATTCAGATGTTCTAACGATCTCATCGTGTTTCCCACTATATTTAAATCATCAACATATACAATAATAATCACGAATCCTATTGATGCTCTTGTATTAAAAGCACATGAGCAAAGTGGATTATTTGCATATCCTTCTTTAAGTAAATAATCACTAAGGCATTTGTACCATATTCGTCCAGATTATTTCAATCCGTACGAAGACCTTTGTAATTTTATAGAATGCATTTTATGAGGTTTTGGTTTTATTTTTTCGGATATTTCAAATCCTTAAGGGATTCTCATATATATCTCACTATCTAGGTATCCGTACAGATATGTTGTAACGACATCCATTAGATGCATATCAAGCCCTTCTGAAACCGCAAGGCTTATCAAGAATCAAAATGTGATTGCATTTATAACAGGAGAATATGTTTTCTCATAATCAATGTTAGGTCTTTGTGAGAAACCTTAAGCTACAAGTCTTGCTTTATAGCTTGTAATCTCATTTTTTTCGTTTCTCTTTCGTACAAATACCCATTTATATCCAACAGACTTTATATCATCTGGCGTTTGAACAACTGGTCCAAAAACCTCTCGTTTCTTTAATGAGTCTAGCTCTACTTAGATAGCCTCTTGCTAGTTTTGCCAATCAGGTCTTTGTCAACATTCATCCACTAATTGTGATTCTGAACCATCATCATTCTCACATAATTCAAAAGACACATTGAAAGCAAATATGTCATCATGAACAATATTATTTATATCCCAAATCTTACCGGAGTTCAAATAATTTATTGAGACCTCAATATTTTCATTTTTTCCTCTTTTTCTAGAGGCACTTGTTCCTCGTCAAAATCAACTTATTCTGAAAAATCCTTATCAAAGGATTTTTGTGCTTTCTCGAGAGTATTTTGATTTGCATTTATTTTTACTCGCGTTTTCCTCTTTCGAGGAATTGTATCCTTTGAACCAACTTGTCTTCCATGCTCTAAGTTTTTCGTTGGTTCTTGTGCATTTTGCTGCACAGAGACATCAATTCTTGTATGAGCATTTACAATTAGAATATGTGATTTTGTCACTCGTTTGGTGTCCGTAAATATATCGAGTAATTGATTTCCAATTTGTTGCAAATGAATGATCTTTTGAACTTCAAGTTCTCACTGATTTGTGCGTGAATCATAATGTGATAAAGTTAATGCATTCCAAGCAATTTCGCGTCATTCCTTTTGAATTGGCTTCTTGTCTCCCCCTAATAGTGGGAAAATTGCTTCATCAAAGTGACAATTAGCAAAACGTGTAGTAAATAAATCCCCTGTTATGGGCTCAAGTTATCTTATAATGGACGATGAGTTAAATCCAACATAAATCCCAAGTTTTTGTTGTTGACTTATCTTAGTTCTATTGGGAGGTGGTATAGGAACATACACTGCACAACCAAAAATGATCAAATGTGAAATATTTGATTGTTGACCTAAAACGAGTTGCATGGGGAAATGTTCATGGTATGTAGTAGGTCTATAACAAATGATAGATGTTGCATGAAGGAATGCATGTACCCAAAGTGAACTTGGTAACTTAGTTCTCGTGATTAAAGGCCTAGCAATTAATTGAATGCATTTAATCAGAGATTCTACTAAACCATTTTAGGTATACACATGTGGAACAAAATGTTCAATGGTAGTTCCTATAGACATGCAATAATCTTTAAATGCTTGAGATTAAAACTCTCTAGCATTATCAAGACGGATGGACTTGATTGGGGTGTCAGGGAATTGTGCTCTTAACTCAATGATTTGTGCTAAAAGTCTAGCAAATGCAACATTACGGGTTGAAAGTAAATAAACATGTAACCACCTAGTTGACGCATCTATCAAAATCATGAAATATCTAAATAGTCCACAGTGAGGATGAATAGGTCCACATACGTCTCCCTGAATGCGTTCTAAGAAAACGGGAGATTCAACAACAATTTTACTTAGGGATGGTCTAACTATCAATTTACCTTGAGAACAACGAGCACAATTATAATCACCAACTAAAAATATTATGTGACTCCTTAAAGGATGTCTATGCAAATTATCAATTATTCTTCGCATCATTGATGATCCTGGATGACCGTCATACCATTAAATAAATGTCTTTGGATCATTAATTTTCTTATTTAAGACGACATTCACTTCGATATGCCTTATATGAGTAAAATATAATCTAGTGGATAAAGCTGGGAATTCTTCTAATATTCTTTTCCCATTTGAAACCAGTGTGAAATAAAGAAATTATCTATTATTTTCGTTCATGGTTTCAATGTGATATCCATTTTGTCAAATATTTTTAAAGCTAAGTAAATTCCTTCTGAATTTTTCAGAGTACAAGGCATTGTCAACATGAATTGTTGTTCCCCCAGGCAAAATAATATTTGCTCTTCCAAAGCCATTAATCAAATTAGAGATGTCAGATATTGTTTGAACATTAGCCTAAGCTAAGTTCAAATTGGAGAAATATTCTCTCTTTTTAAGGATTGTGTGCATTGTAGCACAATCAGCAAGACATATATCGCTCTTATTTGATTAATGACTTGAACACATGATTTAATGATCCATCTATACAAGTAATGTTTGGCAAATTAGAAAAAGATTCATATTTTATTCATGATAAGAAACTAGTACATATAAACTAAAAAGCATCACAAAAACTAGTGCATCGAATTATTGAAAAGCATTACATATGATCTTTAAAGATATCAAGACTAGACTTTGGATCATCGTGAGAATTTGAGACATCCATATAATTAATGTCCGACGAGTCATCTCCGACAGTGAAGTTAATCTCAAATGTTTTGTCTTTCTCCTTTAAAGAGGCTTGATAAAGATCAATAAAATGTTTAGGCGAGCGGCATACATAAGCCCAATGGCTTTTCAAATCACACATGTGGCATGGTTGGTCACGACTACGAGCATCCCCATTTTCAATAGCATTATTTCCTTTATTCTAAGCAGCGTCATTTCTATTCCATTTATTTTGGAACTTATCGCCATGAAATTTAAAATAGAGCTTGCCACTATCTTTGTCGATTGATCATTTTCCTTTTCCATGCCCATGGTTTTTCTTTCATTGACCATTTTTATGGTCATTATAAGAGGCAACATTTTCTTCACTAATTGAAGCGGAACCAGTTGGATGGGAGTTGTGGTTCTTCAATATAAGCTAATTATTTTGTTCAACCACCATGAGACAAGAAATAAATCCCGATTACTTTTTAAATTGACACACTCGATATTGTTGTTGCAACAACAGATTCGAGGCATGAAAAGTACTGAATGTTTTTTCTATCATTGCCTCATCATATATATTTTATCCACATAGCCTCAAATGAGAAGTAATATTAAACATGGTGGAGTTATACTCACTGACTGTTTGGAAGTCTTGTAGCCTAAGATTCAGCCAGGCATTTTAAACTTTTAGAAATATCACCTTTTTGTGATCATATCGCTCTTTCAAGCTTAACCACAAGGTGAGAGGATCTTTTATAGTAAGATACATTTCAAACCTTCATGGAGATAATAGCAAAGGAATATCAGTGCTTTCACACGGTCTTTCATTGATGTTCCATTTCCTTCTATAATAGTTTCTCCTAAGTCTTTAGCTTGGAGATGTATCTCGGCATCCAGTTGCCATGGAAAATAATTATTACCAGTGATATCGAGAGCAACAAATTGAAGTTTTTGAAGGTTAGTCATAGCCTCAAAATATGTCAAAAAATTGGGTAAATAGTTTTTCTCGTTTATATAAAATAAATAATAAATGATTAAATATATATTCACAGCTTGATTATTAATATACAAAATATACTACTTGTATGAGTTGGTGGGACAACCTCTAGATTGGGTGGCGAGATGAAGTATACTTGAAACCATGCCTCCTCGAACGGGATAACCCATCTCCCTTTCAATGTTTAGCTTTACCGGGGACAAATCTTACCCACTATCAACCCAAACTCATAGCACTATTTGCAATATAAGAATCGAGAATAGAGCATAACTAATTGTTTCTAGTATAGCGAGAAAACTAGCTATGCCACATATTGACTTTTGATTTCTGGTGTAGAAAATGGTACAAAACGCAACTACAGAGCATACTTTCACAGTCGGTGACGTTATAATGCATAGTGTATGAATAAAGTATGCATATGTAAGTGATGCATGTAATAAAAGAAAGCAACCATGATAACATGAAATAAATTGAACTTATTTAAATTAAACAAAATTATACCATTCTAGCTTTATTTCATTAGCAAGCCTTCTTGAACTTCAAGATCTCCCCTTTGTGCAAGAGCAAGCTCGTGTTGATAATGAGTTGTAAATTGAGTTGGAACTTGCTAAGAACTTGAGAAGGAAAATAGGAGACTAAGAACTGCTACAACTACAAACTACTACGACAAAGGAGAGAAGAAATGTGATAGTTGGAATGAGAAGTTTTCATTCAACTTGGTGTATTTTTATAATGAGGTTGGCACCCTTTATATAGGTCATTTGGTCATGATAAACTTACTTAGACAATGTTTACAAGTAACACATACATCACATGTCATACAACTCTTCACAAGCAACATTGACAATACCTGGAATAGTAAGTACATTAGATATGAATACACGTAAGAGCAATGCTTGATATTACAACTCAATGAAAAAGCCATGCTCGACAACGTGGTTATATAAAATATTGGTCAATTATTCATCCATATTATAACAACTTGTATAAAATAAGATTTTAGAAACAATATTCACAATAGAATATTGTAATTCTTTTCAGAAAGAAGATTGGTATGTTTGTGAAGGGTAGATCTACACGCAATGATTAATGAATCAGTTAAACCTAATTAAGAAAAAATATCATCCCTAATGTTTGCCACTAATTCATTACTAATGTTTCGATTGATTAGAGATAACTCTTTTATCTGTCTGAAAAGTTCAAGCAAATTGTACCCACAAGTATCGATTGACATTGGTGAGCGTCAAGTTCATTATTAGGTGTATTAGTTACTTACAACGGGTTTTTTTATTACGCATTACATACATTTTAGCACGATTTCAGTGTGATCGAATTTTTATATCAACTTTGGACATTAAGCTGTATGTTTCGCCCGATAAACCTCAATTGAGAAGCATGCGCGCATTGAAGCATTTTTCCTCTAAGTTTTAACCAACCTCGACCATCGAACCACTATGTACCAAACTCTATCATTGAAGCATTTTTCCTTTAATTCTTAATCAACCTCAATCCAGAGCTTGCCATCGAAACCACTATCAAACTCTCGATTTTGGTTCTAAAGATAATTCAAAAATATAAAACAACTTTAGAACATTGAAGAAGCACATTGAAGTATTGTATTGATGCATATATTGTATTGATGCATATATATAAGGAAAGTTCTACAATGGAGCTCAAATATATATATATATATATATATCCATGCCATAAAACCCCTTCAAAATTTGTTGTACATTTATAACTCAAAGATTAATATGTTGGATTAGAATTTAATGGTTGTAAATGAGGTTCCCGTGACATCTGTATTTTTGTAGTTCTCATGGGAGTAGTACCCTATATATACACACATTAGAGCATCAACGGTCACATGTTGAAGAGTTTTCATATGAATATTTTGCTACGCATATAGCAAGATTTTCCATTTGAATTGTTTCCTTCTAACAATCCTTGATTTGAATTGTTTGCTTTTAGCGATCCTTAATTTGATTTGTTTACTTTCGATGATCTTTGATTTGATTTATTTCGTTCTAATGATTGTTGGCTTGAATTATTTTTTTATCATTCCCTCTTAAGGTTGGCAGAGGGAGAGAGGAAATGCCAAGCTTGTAGCAGAAAGTGCCAAAGAGTCATTCGTTATGATTTTTGTGAAAATGTCAACAATTTGCGTAGTACATGTGTGACGGCCCCAGTTCCCACAAACTAGGCCTCGCTCGGCATATACCCACATGGACCCCTGAGTCAGCCCTCGCAAGGTCAACGTAGGCCTAGTAAGCCTCCAATTCCATTATTTTTTATTAATTTCATGTTTTGTAGTTGAGTTATTAAGTTATGCAAGTTTTAAAGTAATTACAGCCTAAGTAAACTGAAAACAATTATAATAACTCAAGAAAATAAAGTCGTGACAACATATGGGACGCTTCACAAACCGGTCCTCGAAACCCAAGCTAGTCTGCTAAGTCTCTGGTGTCATATGTATGTTGAATTTGGTGTCTTAGTGTTATTAAGTTGGATTCCAAAACTCAAAACACTCCAATTGTAAAAATTCAATAAAATATTCTTTTATCAATTTTAGAAACTAAATCTAGTTAATTAGAAATTATTCTTACATAAGTGTCAATTACTTATATGGACCACATTTTATACATTTTTATATATTGTTAAATATGTCAAGGAAATGTCCAATTGAAATATGCTCTAAGTTAGTGTCTTATCGTAACTCACAAATTGAAGTTATAACATTTCTTTAAGGAATTAAACTCCAAATCAACTCATGAAGAAATTAATTAAGTACTATGAGTTTATATTGTAATCAATGAACTTATCTAAATAAGATGAAGTAATTTAGTTACTAATAGGATAATTTATACTATTAGTAACTTATGAGTACTTTGTATATTTTAATCAAATTTTTGTGTGGCTCTAGTTTGTCACCTAGTAGAAATATGCACAATTAATTCAAGACAATAGTCTTAAGATATCATTAATCTCCTAGTTTAACCATGTATATACTTTGGTGGCATCTCCTTTTTCCTATTAGCTTATTAATAATTTGTAATCTCAATTTCATTTCATTGCCCATATATTATCGAAATTTATGAACTATACATTAAAACAAAACTATTTTAGTCAATGAGGGATAATAGCAAGTACCTAGCTAATTCAAAGATTTAAAAAAAATTTAGTACTTAGATCTTAACCAAAGATGAAAACTTATTAGAAGATATTTTTGTAATCTTCCAAAATGCTATAGCTAATGAACTTTTAATTTCACTTCATGTTACACAACTTGATGAATGTCTTAAACAATAGTATCCCAATTACAAGATGCATGATCAAGGATTAAGAACCTAAACTATAATTAGAAATTAAGAGAGAAATGGAGTATAGAAAAGAAGGAGTAGCACTTGCCTCTTTAATTGCTTCCCTTAATTTGCTCAAGCTCTCCTAAATATAGTTCCATTAATGGTAGTTTCTTTTTTCCTCTTCTCTTTTTTTATTTGATGAAAATGAGAAACTAATTATGAGTTTAGAGAATTAGAGCTACTCTAGTTATATGGAAGGAGCTTCTTGTAAATATTTAATGATTTGAACTTTGCATATAAATTATTTTCTCCATTAGGATGCATGTTTAATTAACTCATAAGTTTAACATTTATATCATATATGGACACTTGCAGTTCATAAGCATTAATTTAAGACACTTGTAGAACACTCTTTATTTGTGTAAATTTTTAAGTCTACCTATAATTGATTTTCAACCACTTCATGCACCCATGAATATCTACAAACTTATCCTTGGATTGTCACTTTTTCTATCACTACTAGACAAATCTATGGTCATATGAAAATCCACATTAAATTAGATACATTTAATTAGTAAATTCCTTGATTAGCTTACTTAGGAAAATCAAACTAGCTTATATTCCCATTTAATTAGTTAGGCTATATGAATTTATTAGTCAGTGAGGCTAGTTTTCATTTAATGTTTATCTCCGTAATTAACTTAGGTACTCTTTTAATTAATTAACTTAGGCACTCATTTAACTTAATGTAGTACATAAATCATAAACTAATTAAAACCTTAGTTCATACATCGACCTACCCATTCGCTCACACGCAAATATATCAATGCAACTCTAGCGCGTAAAATCGACGTTATAAATAATTAAATTTGTGTGTGCAAGTATAAAAAAGTAATGCATGTCACCATTGACTAATAAAATATTTCTGGCCGTCGCAACATGGTAGAGATATAATGAAGGTCCGTAGCGCTAACTGTCACCTTTTCACGAACAAAATGATAGTCGATCTTGATATGCTTTGAGAGAGCATGAATAATGGGGATGCGAGCCATGTGAATAGCAGTCTTATTATCACACAAAAGAGGGGCGCATTTTGAGATATATGCCGAGATTATGAAAAAGATATTAGAGCCGAGTTAAGTCTGCAATGGTAGTTGCTAAACCGCGATACTCAACCTCGACACTAAAACCAGAAACTATAGGTTGTTTGTTAGAGCCACAAGAAATGCAATTTCAGCCCAAGAAAATGCAAAAATGTATTGTACTCCTTCTTGTTTGTGGACATCCAGCCCAATTTGCATTACAAAAACCACTAAAAGTAATAGAACCTTGAGAAAAATAATGAATACCATGAATCAATGTCCCTTTAATGTAGCATAAGATGCATTTTACTACTCGAAGATCCTTCATTGTAGGATTTTAAAAGTGTTGACAACCATGGTTGATGGCATGTGTGATGTTTGGTTTAGCGAAATTAAGGTATTGAAGAGAACCGCATAATTAACGATATGCAAAGGGATCGTTGGCCTATTATCATCATAAATAGGATTTAATTTGATTGCGATCGGTGTACCCACGTGAGAGGCATGGACCATGTTAGCCTTGAGGAGAAGATCCCGGGCATATTTAGCTTGAGATATGGTAAGCCCACCTAAAAATGATTTTATTTCAAGACTAAAAGAATTTATTTAATGGACCTAAACCTTTGAGAGAAAATTCCTTTTTTAAACAACGAACAATGTGATAAATAAAGAAAGAAGTATTAAAGGAGATAATAATATCATCTACATATACAAGTAAAAGAATTAAATAGGTAATACGATTATTATGGAGGCCTTAAATTACAAGGTAGTGGTAGGATTCGCCATGTCACATCCAACATCACCAAGCCCTGCCACGCCATGACCCACTTACCTTTAACGCCCTGCGACCTAACTGGTTGTTTACACTTTTCTAACTAACACTCATTAAGCTAATTAATCACCATATAAGTATTTATGATTTAATTAGCCAGTTAATCAATTTATCAACTTATATTACAATTTTATAGTGGAAGTCATTAATTCAGTATGTTATGCAATATTTAAAAAATACTAACTAGTAGAAAACCCGGCAAAACGATATCATGTATATATCAACATGTACTCATTGTTTAATAGTCCCTAAAGCCCAACGAAAAGTAAATACGTACATATTGTAGTCACACATGAGCTGGCATCGATATCTTTGAGGTAGTCGCCCAGTACCTCCTTGACCTTGCTCGTCGAATGACCTGCACTCAGTCATCCAACAAATATAGTGACAAATCTACTGAGTGAAATCCTAAGATAACTCCATACAATATTCAAGAAATAAAACTGGTAACTATAAGACATGCTAATTTAAAATCTGACAACAGCATACATATTCCTATGAATGTAGGCAGCATACGACAAACAAAAATAGTAGCGTCTAATCAACTGCACAAACTCAATAAAAAAGCTCTGAAACAAAGCAGTAATAAATAAGTAGCCATATAATCACGAGAAAACTTTGGCCTAAACCTGCCAGTAATTGATAAAACAGGATAGGAACCACATATATGCTTACAGGCTTACAATGACTAAACCCTAACTTCAGTTAATAGATGAACCCCTCCAGACGCTATTCCAATTCATGGGAATATCTTAAATCCTTTTCGACGGTCATAAAAATATTCTACTACCATCGACAAGAGCACTAAACACAAGTAACCCGTGCAAGCGATTTAGCCACAACCAATATGTACGCAAATCGAAATAAGAGTAGAAATCCCATGTGTGCCCACCAATAGTCACACATAAAATCTAATATCGATAAAATAATCCATGAATTCTCTGAGGCATTCCAATGGGTTTATGCTCCTATATCTGTGCATCGACTTCCACAGATTCCTGAATCTAATTCGACTAGCTCCCCGATACCCAAAGTACGGTCCTTTAAGTCTCTGAAGTCTAATTTTACATATTTAGTATGTTTATAAGTCTTTGGGTATGTACTAAGTCAAAAATTCAAAAAACAACCCTTTAAATTTTGTTTTCATTTGTCATTAGCACTCTAATGGGTCTACCTAGCGTGATAGGTGGAGTTAGCGTATAAGGGGATCTCAAAAATGTGCTGCTATTATTCGTTTTGAATAACAGTTAAAAGCCCAGACTAGTTGCGCACTAACCAGCCTGGTTGGCGTGCTAACTGCAATCTGTGACATAATTCTAAACTCGAGAATTCTATCGCCAACTCCCCAATTAGCTAGCCAGGCCCCACAAACATATACTCCCCTCCATGGTGACTCCAAAACATCATTTAAACAAACAGAATGACAACAATTAGATCAAATTCATCAATTTTCATAAAATTATTAGTTTTTTTTCCAAATTCACTTAAAAACCCAATTTATTCAAAACCAATTATAAATTGCCATTTGATATCAAAACTACAATTGTAATTCATCAAAACAACCTCAGAAATCAGTGACAAAACCTCAATATCAAATTTACACAAACACCACTAAAATTGAACTCATTTTCATGTACATGTAGTGAATGAGATGATTACCATAGGTTTGATCCTCAAATCCCACCTTCAAATGATGAAGTCCAACTCCTAAATCTACTCCTCTTCTCATTGATTTTCCAAAAATACAAGTGGTTTGGTTGCATTTATTAATCAACCAATTCTCATATATTAAGGTGGGGTTAATTCCTAGCCATTGATCTTTACGTGTTTACATATCTCGAGATTCATCTAATGGACTATCTCTCAATACATTTCCTACTTACACTCATTGAATGACACCAATTTTAACTCACTTTGTTTCTAAATGTGCCAATATGTATCTCTAGGACAATCATTTAGTTTCCATTTAATTAACCAACTATAGGACTCATTTATTTGATTTAATTACTTAGTTTAGGCCCATTATAATTATAATACATATGGTTAGTGTTTTTATTCACTAAAATTAACAAATTTATGATCCCACTAGACCTCGACTATGCAGCATTCGATGCCCTGCACCATGACACGTACCTCGAGGTAACTCCCCGTCACACTAACTCACCAGATAACACATACACACGTGCGGTGCAATACAAATAGAAATGATTTAAACATCACATATAGACAACCATTACTCATAAATAGCATATTCCCTCTATACTCGTGTACGAGTTAACTGAGTTATCCATGTAATGTCTGAATTACAATCATTAATCCCCGAGATTAACGCTAATGCTAGTTTAATTAATTTGGGTCGTTACAGTTCTTCTCAACCAGGAGAATTTTTTTTTTTCGAAATTTAGATCTCAAGTAAACTTTGGTACAATTAGCCTATCCCTGTGTGACCATGCCTCACACCTAGATAGCACCATTTTACGGTCCCTTGAGCACCCCACTGCACTTGTACCTATTACAGGGGATGTAGTAATGCATTGAGACATAGGCGCGTGCTGCCGAGGAGATCATTATTCGTTACACTCTCCAACCCCTCCGCAACCTGCGTTCAGCTCGATTCTATGCCTAAGTTTCCCTAACCTAGTTAACTAACACCAGGTAACCGTAAACCTCTCCTATTATGTATCACAACATAATAGTCCTAACCAACCGAGACATACCATAACAATCCCATGCAATACCATAACCTACCTCCGCCATGACGGTCTCATGCCACGACCTATCATTGTCTACCATGATCCACCCCAATCCACCATGCATGCATGAACTTGAACTATAACTTTCAAAATTTAAAATCACTCACCCCGAACTCGTTGCTGGGACATTTTCGGCCTGGCTCGCTCACCACATGCACCGACTCTCGAGTCTGCACCGGTGTCACCACTGCTAGAGTTGTCGATTGATGTTAACAGTCCCTCCTGACATCACTTTCCTACCCACATCGACAAAATGTAATCCTCCATCCTAATCCTGCATGTTGACTCCTGACCACTGGCCCTAACCCTATAATCTCTAGTCCATGCCTCTTTAGTCCTGAGTCTATCTCTACGACGGTGCCGGCAGTACGTGTACAACATAAGCTCTGACGGCCCGATCATCATCTCGACGGCCTTGACCGTACCATCTATCCTCTCTTTCATTGTGATCTTTTTATCTCTTCTACCCAAAAACCTATCTAGTTTGGCTCTCTAACTTGATAGATGAATGCATGTCGCCCCTCTGAATTAGATGTGTCTTATGTGTAAGCTCCCTATCATACATCTCATGTAGTGTCTGAGCACTGGAGGAAACAATGGCTCTAGCTATGTCCCAATCAACCCTTAGGTGAAGTAATATATTTGTAGTCTCTCAATGCATGCGACGTCCATGGCAAACTGTATCAAGTACCGATATTTACCCATGTCTTATAACACTGACTGGTTGCTATGTCTCAGAGCTTGAAATTCTTCTCTCAGCCTTAGTTGGATCTTGATCAGAACATATTGATCGTAGAAAAACTATCAAAACTTAGTCCATGTGGTCAGATATAGATGCGTGTTTATATATAATGTTCACTACATAGTAGCATTCCCTCACAACATATGCCCTGATATCTTGGCCTATATGCTCTCCTGAATCCGTAGTAACTTGTATTGTCTCTAATGTGCAATCAACCATTTCCTGGCCGCTTCCAAGTCTCCTCCTCCATAAAAATATATGGGATCGAATTTGATGAACTTCCTCATCAACATGACCTCTGTCATCATCGAACTCTCAAACATGTCAGTCTGTGTCAGTGTAGTAGTTTGCGTCTCAATCCATGCCACTATCGATGTAGCAACCATTGTTGGAGTCACTTGTACCACTAAATGTGCCTCTAGAGTTTGAGTAAATGATGGAACTATCAGAGCAATTGTTGTCTCAGTCGTGCTCTACACCCAAGCGGCGGTAAGTGATGCAATCGTTGCTGTCTTTACGCGGTTCATATCCATTAATAGCTCAAATTGCCTATCGTGAGCTGCAAATCATGCACCTACTGCTGAATCCAAACCCTCATCTCTAATCTGATCAATCATTTGACCATCATCTATCATAGGTGGATTCGGGTGGCTCTTCATCGAGATTCGCATCTAAAAAAACGTGATGGATCACCTTCTGTATACGTGTATATAGTATATACAATCAAAAACGTAACACGGATATAAACCCTATCACTACCCATCTCAAGTTTGCTTCCCAACTAGGATTCTAAGTTAGGATATTTGGGTTTCCACATCTAAAGTTTTTGTTAAGTTTTATTCGATTTCTTTAAATTATTCCCGAGGCTCCATTGAACACTATGGCATTGGTGTCTGGTTAAAGAACAAAATACGCTTCCTCTAATAGGGTCAATCGAGCATCGCTCCGATACAAGATTGTAGCGGCCCCAAACTCCAAGACAGCCATGAGACCCGCCATGCCGCATCCCACGTCACCAAGCCTTGCCACATCATGGCCCACTTACCTTTGACTCCCCATAACCTAACTGGTTGCTTACACTTTTCCAACTAACACTCGTTGAACTAATTAATCTTCATTTACGTTTTTATGATTTAATTACCCATTTAATCAATTTATCAAGTTATATTACAATTTTACAGTGGAAGTTTTTAATTGACTATGTTATGCAACATTTAAACAATCCTAAGTAGTGGAAAACCATGCAAAAAGATACCATGTATATATTAAAGGCGAGATAAGTAAAACAAAAGATTCATATACATGTACTCAGTATTCTATAGTCCCCAAAACCCAAGGAAAATTAAATATGTACATTCTGCAGTCACACATGAGTTGGCGTCACTTTCTCAAAGGTAATCGCCCAATACCTCTTTGCCCTTACCCTTAATTATCGAAAGATTTGACTCAGCCACCCAACAAATATAGTGATGAGTCCAATGAGTAAAATCTCAAGAGAACTCCACATAGTATTCATGAAATTAAACCAGTAACTATGAGGCAAGTGAATATAACATCTAACAATAGTATATCATATTCCTATGAATGTAGGCAACATACGACAAGCAAAAATAGTATCGTCTAATCAACAGCACATGCTCAATAAACAAGCTCGGAAACAAAGCAGTAGTAAAGAAAACAACCGTATAATCATGAGAAAATCCTGAACAAAACCAGCAAGTAATCAATAAAGCAGGACAGGAATAACATATATACTTACGGTCTTATAGTGACTAAACACCAACTTCAGTTAATGGACCCCTCCAGATGCTATTCCAAGTCAAAGGAACATCTTAAATCCCTCCCGTCTGTCAAAGATATATTCTACAATCGTTAACACGAGCATTAAACACAAGTAACCCGCATAAGCGATTTAGCCATAACCAATACATAAGCAAACCAAAATAGAAATAAAAAACCCATGTATTCCTACCAACAGTCACATATGAAATGTGATATCAATATAACAAACCATGATTTTTATGAGGCATTCTAATGGGTTTACGCACCTCAATCAGCTCTCTGACTTCCTCGGACTCCCGAATCCAACCCGACTAGCTCCCCAATACCCAAGCTCCGACTAGCTCCCTGAAGTCCAATTTTACATATTTAGTATGTTTATAGGTGTTTGGGTATGTATTAAATTGAGAATTCCAAAAACAGCCCTTTAAACTCAGTTTCCATCTATCATTAGTGCGTTAATGGGTCCACCTAGCGCGTTAGGTGGAGTTAGCGTGCTTGGGGATCTGCTTAGCACACTATTATTCTTCGTTTTGAAAAATAGTTAAGAACCCATACTGGTTAGCACGCTAACCAGCCTAGTTAGCGTGCTGACTACATTCTGTGGCAAAATTCTCGACTCGAGAATTCTGTCACCAACTCCCCAATTAGCTAACCAGACCCCATAAGCATATTCTCCACTCCATGGTGACTTTAAAACAAAATAACAACAATTGGATCAAATTCATCAATTTCATCAATTTCATGAAATCACTAGTTTTATCCAAACTCACCTGAAACCCCAATTCACTCAAAACTAGTTATAAATTCCGATTTGATATCAAAACTATAGTTGCAACTTATCAAAAAAAACCTCAGAAATCAGCGACAAAACCTCAATACAAAATTTACACGAACACCCTCAAAATAGAACTCATTTTCATGTACATGAGGTAAAAGAAAATACCTTAGGTTTGATCCTCAAATTCCACCTTCAAATGAAAAAAATCCAACTCCCAAATCTCCTCCTCTTCTATTTGATTTTCCAAAAATACAAGTGGTTGGGTTGCTTGTGTTAATCAACCCATTCTTATATATTAAGGTACCTAGCCATTGATCTCTACGTGTTTACATATCTCGAGATTCATCTAATAGTTTATCTCTCAACACATTTCCCACTTATTCTACTCAAATGACACTAATTTGTAATTAACTTGGTTCTTAGATGTGCCAATACGTATCTCTAAGAAAATCTTATGGTTTCTATTTGATTAACCAACTATAGGCCTCATTTATTAGATTTAATTAACCTAGTTTAGGCCCATTATAATACATATGGTTAGTGTTTTTATTCACTAAAATTGACAAATTTGTGATCACATTAACCCTCGACTACCCAACATTGATGCTCTGCGCCTTGATACGTATCTCCAGGTAACTCTCCATCACACTAACTCACCCGATAGCAACATACGCACATGGTGTGCAATACAAATAGAAATGATTTAAACACCATATATAGACAACTATCACCCATAAATAACATATTCCCCTGGTTCTCGTGTCCAAGTCAACTGAGTTATCCATGTGACAACCAAATTACAACCGTTATTCTCGAGATTAACGCTAACCCTAGTTTAATTAATTTGGATTTTTACAGTTATAGATAAAGAAATAAGGATAAGTTATGTTATAACAAAAACCAAAAGAAATAAGAAAATGTGATAATTTAGGAAACCAAGCAAGAGGTGCTTGCTTGAGTCTATAATGTGATTTATAAAAAAAAAAAAAAAAAAACATGATTAAATAGTGTGGGATGTACGAACTCATAGGTTTGTTCCATATATATTCTTTTATCGAGGGTATCGTGCAAGAATACATTTTTCACGTCCAACTGCTTAAGGGGTGTGGCGGCCCCAATTCTCGAGTTAACTATAGGCACCGCCATGTCACATCACACATCACCAAGTCCTACCATGTCATGGCCTATTTATCTATGATGCCCTGAGACCTAACCAATTGTTTACACATTTCCAATTAACACTGGCTTAGCCAATTGTTCTTCATATAATTAGTGATGAATTTGTTTAGCTAGTTATATAGCCTATCAATTTTCATTATCATTTTACAACGGAAGACTTCAATTATATGAGTATTTCATCCATATTATCAAAATTTCTATGTAGTAGAAAACCCGAAAATAAAGTACCATGTATATAAGGCAATCATAAACACAAAAGTAGGTATATATGTACAGTATGTCTCATAGTCCCTTGATACCTATAACAAAGCAAAATATATCGAAATATAAACACCTATAAGTATGTCCCAGACCGTTAGTAGAAAGATATGGACCCAGTCACCAAACAAATATAGTGATGATTCTAGTTAGTAAAATCCTACGAGAAGTTCACACAATATTCAGCAAGAAATCAAGTAAAACTATGAGAGATGCAAGTATGATATCTATCAATAGAAAGGCATACTCTCATAAGTATATAGCAATATAAAACCCAAAACACTAGGTAGATAATTGGAAAACATAACAACAGTTGTATAAGTAGGCAAAAATGTAATCATAGATAGCCCTAATGAACCACTCAATCGGTAAATCAGTTACTCATATACCATGTCTTATAAAGCCCCAGTGAACTACTCAACTAGTAAATCATTTTGTCACACAACAACATAACCGAACCCCAATGAACTAACTCAATTGATATTCATAGCAAAACCTGATGAACAAACTCAACTGGTCTTCAAATAATCCCAAAATGCATGCATAAAGCTTGATTATTCAACATGAACAAAACAATAATAAATCATGATAACACGTTATAGTTTGTAGTTGAATAAAATAGCAAAAAAAAATCCAGTTGGCACTCGTAAAACATATAAGATAATTAAAAATAGTTGGCAACAGGAAAAATAAATATTAAAGCGAACTGGATTTTGAGAATCACTCTCATAAGTTTTACGCACTTCAATACGCGTTTTGACTTCCCCAGACTCCTGAATCTGACTGCGTTATGCTCCCAGCTACCATACCATAGCCCCCGAGTCCTCTGGGATCCATTTTCAGTGTTTTAGAGTGACTTAAGGTGTTTAAATTAAGTTTAGAGTTTTTTTTCCCAAAATAACCAAAATTGGAATCAAATCTGATCAGTAACATTGCAAAAATTATTTCCTTAGATTTATAGCTCCAAACTCATGATTTTTAGTCATAAGCCAGCTAACATACCAACAACAATGTACTAAAAATGTGTTCATTCCGATAAGAGTTGAAAGAGTTATTCCAAGTCAAAGTTCATTTTAAAAACCTCGTATTAGCATTTCAATAGCCTACTTGCGGAGCATTTTTGAGCTAGAGTGAGTTTGGATTTTGAATTTGCTCTAGTGACATAAGTTGTAGATCTTTGAGTAAGCTCTCTAACAGCATATGATCGACCTCATTTGGAGGTCGTATGAGAAACTTATGCTTAATTTATAGAGGTTAGGTTCATAAATTTGCTAAAAACTAATCATGTATGAGAAACTTATGCAAGTATGATATCTGGCAATAGAAAGGCATACTCCCATAAGTGTATAGAAATATAAAACCCAAGGCACTAGGTAGATAATCGGAAAACATAACAATAGTTGTATAAGTAAGCAAAAATGTAATCATAGATAGCCCTAGTGAATCACTCAATCGGTAAATCAATCACTCATATACCATGTTTTATAAAGCCCCAGTGAACTACTTAACTAGTAAATTATTTTGTCACACATCAACATAACATAACCTTAGTGAACCAACTCAATCGATCTTCATAACAAAAATTGATGAACAAACTCAATTGGTCTTCAAATAATCCCAAAATGCATGCATAAAGCTTAATTATTCAACATGAACAAAACAATAATAAATCATGATAACACATTATAGTTTGTAGTTGAATAAAATAGCAAAAAAAAACCAGTCGGCACTCGTAAAACATATAATATAATTAAAAATAGTTGGCGGCAGGAAAAATAAATATTAAAGCAAATTAAATTTTGAGAAGCACTCTCGTAAGTTTTACACACCTCAATATGCGTTTCGACTTCCCTGGACTTCAGAGTCTGATTGCGTTACGCTCCCAACTACCATACCATAGCCCCCGAGTCCTTTGGGATCCATTTCCAGTGTTTTAGAGCGACTTAAGGTGTTTAAATTAAGTTTAGATTCTTGTTTCCCAAAACAACCCAAATTGGAATCTAATCTGATCAGAAATATTGCGAAAATTATTTACTTAGATTTCTAGCTCCAAGACTCATGATTTTCAGTCATAAGGCAGCTAACATACCAACAACAACATACTAAAAATGCGTCATTCCAATAAGAGTTGAACGAGTTATTCCTAGTCAAAGTTCATTTTAAAAATCTCGTATTAGCATTTCAATAGCCTACTTGCGAAGCATTTTCGAGCTAGAGTGAATTTGGATTTTGAATTTTCTCTAGAAGATCTTTGAGTAAGCTTTCTAACAACATATGATCCACCTCATTTGGAGGTCGTATGAGAAACTTATGCTTAATTTATAGAAGTTGGGTTAAGAAATTTGTTAAAAACTAATCATGTATGCATCAAGAACTCATGAAACTCCAATTTCTTTCCAAAACTAGTTTGAAACATTATTAATCATCAAGATTATTTTAGAACTCTCATTTAGACAAGAAAAATAGTGGCATAATTTTTTAAATTCATTTTTGAACAGAACCCCCACAACTAGAGTTTACATGTACACATTTTGATGAATTTAAGCAAATAAAGATTGGGTTCTTTGCAACCAGAAGGTGAACTCTTGAATTTGATCTTCCAATCTTGATTCCTCTAGAAGATAGCCTCCCTTCCACTTTGTTCTTACCAAATTCTCCAGCACTCAATCACAAGAACAAAATTTTGTTATTGTTGCATGAAGAGATTTCCCATTAACTTAGCTATATATAGGTTATGTTAGAATCAATTATGTTCATATATCTTGAGGCCAATCAATGGTCCTAGTTAACTCCTACTCTACTAACTTCTATCTTGTTGACATCAATTCCCAACTCTAACCTCTTAAGATTCCATTCTAATGCGAATCTCAAAGCAAATATATGACATCAATTTATCCATCCAACTATAGGCATTTATAATCAATTGATTCAATTAATTTAACTTAGGCACTTTTATACATATGCAGGCTATTTAGGGTCTTAAATTGGTGTACTATTACTTCCCCTAGTATCTAATTACCTGGCATCCAGTGTCGCACTCTCAGCACACATCCCGAGGCGCGCCGATCTTTGATGTACCTTACTATTATGAATTAGCCTAAAGTTTGATTATCTATTTTATGCAATATTCACATTTGTTCTGGTCATTTTATTTAAGTTAGCATTATAAGACTTAGTATATGCGTACTACGCCTACCCGGTACCTGCATCGATACGTGTTACGAGGGATTTACCCATCACACAGTCTCACAAGATATAGCAATATAAATACACACATGTGATGAGTTATGAAATACATAATAATTAACATCGCAATTGTGCAACTAATAGACAAAAATAATGATTTATACCCAGTCAGGTGTGTCCTAGCCTATCTGAGGCATCCACGTGGGTATAAACTGGCATTCGAGTCTAAAAATAAACTCATTAACAACGTTAATAAATATTGAACCGTTACAAAGGTCCAATTAAAATGAACTTCTAACGAGAGTATGACACGAATAGTTGTTGCTTTGACAACAAGGCCGAAAGTTTCTCCAAAATATAAGCTTGAAATTTTTGTGTATCATTTGGCAATTAGATGAGCTTTGAGTTTATCTACACTACCATTTTTTTATACTTAGTCTTATATACCCATTTGCAACCAATTACATTGGCATCTAATGGACAGGGAATAAGTGAACAAGTATTGTTAAGTTGATGTGCATCAAATTCTTTCTGCATGGCATCTCACTAGTTTTCAAATTTAAGTATTGTTTTTAAAGATTTAGACTTGTTAAGAGAAACTAGAAGAGTAATGTCAGAAGGTTTTGGAAGGGTAGAACAAACAAAACCTTTAAGATAAGTCGGGGGCGCGTTTCCTTATCAGATCGAGATGATGTCTAAGTACTATAGGGTTAGTTTTTTGGTGCTCATTTGGATTGGAAGGTAGAGAATTAAAGATAAGCGCAACATCATTTGAAGGCATAGATGGAGTTTCGTTGCCTTCTACTTCAGAACTATAGTTGTTGCATTTAGGTTTTCAGGTGAACTGGTAAGTTCTTGATTTAAGGTGGTATCATTTATGAAATCTACAAATATGGGAATGGATTGTTGTGACTGATATACTAAAGCTTTAATTGATGTGGAGCTTGATTGTGACGACCTAAACCCTAGTGGGCCTGGACCTCATAGCCAAAACCATCGTCGAACCCCTCAAAATAACCCAGCGAGTTGGGCGATGATCTAGTAAGCCTTAACTTGCAGAAAAAACCAAGACATTCTATAAAAGATAAATAAGGCTAAAATTTGCAGAAGTAAAAGCCTTTTAAAATTCTAACAATTGCGGAATTAATATCATAAGTCTTACTAACAAATGAACACATAAACTAAACAATTCATGTGGTTTTAACATCTACCTATATGAGATCCCATGTTTATTACATAAATATCTCAAACCAAATAAATAAGTAGTACTTAAACAAACTCACAGGAATGAGATCTCTTACACTACAACCTTCTTTTTTCCTTTATTAAGAGCAATAGCTGAGGTACATGGGGGGCATAGTAGGGTGAGCAATATTTCGATGGGCTTAGTAAAGCAGAAGCCTATTTTATAATCAATCATCCAAGTAATACATATTATATTCAGAACTAGATTTCCACATTTTAGGTCTTGAGACCTATTATCAATTTTCGGGCATTAAAGAATTACTTAAACAAGCTTAATAATATAGCAAGATAAAAGAAGCAACAATGCCTAACTTGTTATTTAAAACAAGGATAAACTATGATAGTGAATGCCTTAGAATCAAGAAGAGTGGCAACCGATATGTCAAATTGGGCAGTAGGCATCAGCTTATCCTTCCTCTAATGATGCGGGTTAGATAGCATGGGGTTCACAGGTCTAATCACTTATTCTCCTATTCGGGAAGTAGGCCTTAGTTAATCCTTTCCCTAATGCTTCAAGTTAGACAACATAAGGCTCATAAGTCTAAGTACCTATTATCTCAACTTAACTTATCTTTCAACCAACACTACAGATCACACAGAGTGGAGTTCATAAGTCTAAGCCAAAGACTCCGCAAAGCCATATCGGAGGGAGGTCATTGGAGGCCTCTGACCTTCCAATCTAAGGTACCAATACAATCACTTACAATTATATCAGTTCCATGGACATTCAAGAGGTAGATCAATAAAAGGGACATCATAAGAAGCATCTCAATGAAAAGATATGAAGGTGGATTCCAAGAAATTCATAAACAAGTATAGAAGTAAAATCCTGGCATATCTACTAACATGACATGGTTGATAATAGAGCAAACCCCACTTACCTCGAAGCGTTGCCGTCCTATCCAATTCTAACTTAGAAGTCCCTATATGGTTCTCCTCGTATCTACATTGGTATAGGTTCATGTATGTGTTATTAAAATATTTGGTTTGGTGTAAGTTTACTTTCGTAGTAATATCTAGAAAATGATATAGGCGATTTTCCTTGTAAGACGATTGTTAGAAAAATATAGAGAAAAGAAAAAAGATCTTCATATGGTATTCGTAGATTTAGAAAACGCATATGATAGGGTCCCTAGAGATGTTCTTTGGTGGGTTCTAGAAAGAAAAAGAGTGCACGCTAGATACATGGACACTATTAAAGATACGTATGATGGAGTAGTAACGAGTATAAAGACATTTGGAGGAGCTACAAAAGAATTTCCCATTACGATAGGACTACATCAAGGATCGGCTTTAAACCCATATCTATTTACTTTAGTTATGGATGAATTAACTAGACATATTCAAAGGATATACCATGGTGTATGCTATTTGCAGATGATATTGTCTTAGTGGATGAAACTAAAGATGGAGTGAATAGGAAATTAGAACTCTGGAGAAATACATTAGAATCTAAAGGCTTTAAGTTGAGTAGGACGAAAACTGAATACATGCACTGTAAGTTTGGAAACACTAGACATCGAGATGACGGAGTGGTAAAATTAGGGGAGCTAGAAGTTCCTAGGTAGGATCAATCATACAAAATGATGCTAACATTGAAAATGATGTCACACATAGAATTCAAGCTGGATGGAAGAAGTGGCGGAGTGCAACGGGGGTGATTTGTGATCGACATGTTCCTACAAAGTTAAAAGGAAAATTTTATAGGACCGCAATTAGGCCAGCTATGCTCTATGGAAGTGAATGTTGGGCGGTAAAGCAACAACAATTACATAAAGTGAATGTAGCAGAAATGAGGATGCTTAGGCAGATGTGTAGTAAAACTCGTAAAGATAGAATAAGAAATATAGAAATTCAAAGACAAGTAGGAGTAGCACCAATTGATACAAAGATTAGGGAAGGGCGGTTACAATGGTTTGGTCACCTGCAAAGACGGCCTACAAATGCCCCAACTAGAAAACTTGACTCAATAGAAATTGTAGAAATTCGACAAGGTAGGGGCAGACCAAAGTTAACGTGGGATGCATTAATTAAGAGAGATTTGAATGGTTTGCAAAGCTCACCATCAATTGCACTTAATCGAGCACAATGGAAAAGTTTGATCCATGTAGCCGACCCTAGTTAATTTGGGACTGAGGCTATGTTGTTGTTGTTGTTGTTGTTGTTGTTGTTGTTGTTGTTGTTGTTGTTGTTGTTGTTGTTGTTGTATCTAGAAAATGATATAAACTCCTTTCGCATCAATGTCCCAAAAGGCGTTGGAGCTAAATCGCTGGCCTTAAATCAAAACCATAAATTAGCCCTAGTGATTTTTTAAAGTCTTATGTTACACGTTACAGCACTAGGGAGTCATTGGGTTGACTATGTCAATCACCCAGGCAGCGTCGTGGCGAGCGTTATAGCGCATGTGAGCGAGGTGCAGGAGCGACGCTGGGCGTGAATTTGAAATTTCCCAATTCGATTCCAATTTTCAAATTTCCCAACAACACACGCTAACTGCTAATGGCTCAATTTCGATCCAAACAGTAAAGGACACCTCATTTGAAACCACAAGATCAGTACAATTTCATCAAAGAATGTTTTCAAAACCAAATACGTCACTAACACATAGATTTTGCAATTCTTTTTGAATAAACCAAAGAAGAAGAGATGGAGATGACCCAAATCACGAATCAAAGCATGGGGGTTCATCTTCCATCTTAAAACATCAAGTAAAACCTTGATTTCGCTCCAAAATCAAATGCATGAATCAACTAGAGAAATTAGAGAAGATGAGATAAGTGTATTTGCATAGCTTTGTGAGATATTGATGAGGGTTCCCTCTCCTTCACTAAATCTACCAAGTAAATATTCTTGGTTTCCTCCTTAATTTCTCTGTGTAATGTTTTCAAACGAAAATTGGCTTTAAGCCCTAACTTGGTTTAAATACCTAATTAATAAAATTAAGGTTGTGTTGACCAATCACAACCCTACATCTCATCTTGATGGGTTTAAGCACTAGGATGATCCTAGAATCCACCTTAAATTCATTCTTCCTTCTATTTTACATAAATACCCTTATGTGTGTTTAATTACCAATTTGCCCTTCTTTCTTGTTAAATTTCGTATTTCAAGTCCTTTAGTACTATTTCCATTTACTTGAGCTTATATTCCCACCTAAGTTAACTAAATAGTATATAGTACACGCATTATTCACATCACTACAACTATGTCGTATATATTTACCTAAATACCTCGGTCACTAGGGTTAAATTATAATTTTAGAAGTTTGGGGCGTTACATTAACGTTTTACCTGTAAACCATTTATCAAAAGGAGAAAATGTACTAAATGATGAATTAGATGCAATAGGTAAGAAGTGATCGTGTGATAATTCAGGAAAGAATTGCTCATTAAAAACATGATGTCTAGAAATATATACACGGTGAGTATTTTTATCAAGACATATATATCATTTATGCAATTACTTATCATATAAATACACAAGGAATAATTTTCTTATAGAACTTATGCATACCAAGAGTTTTTAAATATGGGAAGCATCGAGAACAAAAAATATATAAACTGAAGTCATCAAATTCCTTATAAAAATATCAATAAAAAGTTTCCTTACTAGTTTTGGAAGAAATTGATAATCAATTGATTAAATAAGTAGTAGTTAGAAATGCATCTACCTAGCATGAAAGATTAAAGTTAACTCGATTTCAATAATATGACAATTTGTGTGGTCTGCGAGTCCGTTTTGTGCGGTGTATACGGACAAAAACTTTGATGCAATTTCCATGTGATATCGGATGATCTTTGAATTGATGAGAAACAAATTCTCCTCGCCATCAGATCGAAAAACATTTATTTTCATGTCAAAGAAATTCTCGACAAAAGCTTGAAACTTAAGAAACAACAACAACATGGCCTCAATCCCGAATTAACTGGGGTCGGCTCCAAGGATCAAACTTTTTCATTGTGCTCGATTAAGTGCAATTGATGGTGAGCTTTGCAAACCATTCAAATCCCTCTTAATTAATGCATCCCATATTAACTTTGGTCTGCCTCTACCTCGTCAAATTTTTACGGTTTCTATTGAGTCAAATTTTCTAGTTGGGGCATTTATAGGCCGTCTTTTCAGGTTACCAAACTATCGCAACCGCCCTTCCCTAATCTTTGTATCAGTTGGTGCTACTCCTACTTGTCTTTGAATTTCTATATTTCTTATTCTATCTTTACGAGTTTTACCACACATCCACCTAAGCATCCTCATTTCGGTTACGTTCACTTTATGTAATTGTTGTTGCTTTACCGCCCAACATTCACTTCCATAGAGCATAGCTGGCCTAATTGCGGTCCTATCGATCAAAAATCACCCCCGTTGCACTCCGCCATTCCTTCCATCCAGCTTGAATTCTATGTGTGGCATCATTTTCAATATTAGCATCATTTTGTATGATTGATCCTAGGTATCTAAAGCGGTTTACCCTAGGAACTTCTAGTTCCCCTAATTTTACCACTCCGTCATCTTGATGTCTAGTGTTTCCAAACTCACAGTGCATGTATTCGGTTTTCGTCCTTCTCAACTTAAAGGCTTTAGATTCTAATGTATTCCTCTAAAGTTCTAATTTCCTATTCACTCAATCTTTAGTTTCATCCACTAAGACAATATCATCTGCAAATAGCATACACCATGGTATATCCTCTTGAATATGTCTAGTTAGTTCATCTATAACTAAAGTAAATAGATATGGGCTTAAAGTCGATCCTTGATGTAGTCCTAACGTAATGGGAAATTCTTTTGTAGCTCCTCCAAATGTCTTTATACTCGTTACTACTCCATCATACATATCCTTAATAGTGTCTATGTATCTAGCATGCACTCTTTTTCTTTCTAGAACCCACCAAAAAACATCTTTAGGGACCCTATTATATGTTTTTTTCTAAATCTACGAATACCATATGAAGATCTTTTTTATTTTCTCTATTTTTTCTAACAATCGTCTTACAAGGAAAATTGCCTCCATAGTTGACCTCCCAGGCATGAAACCAAATTGGTTCTTTGATATTGTTGTTCCTCTCCTTAGCCTATTGTCAATTATCCTCTCCCAAAGTTTCATAGTGTGACTCATAAGTTTAACTCCCCGGTAGTTTAAGCAACTTTGAATGTCTCATTTGTTTATGAAGATTGGCACAAACGTGTTTTTTCTCCAATTGATTGGCATCCATTTTGATTTTAAGATTTTATTGAAAGTTTTGTTAACCAAGTCAATCCAATTTCTCCTAAGTATTTCCAAACCTCTATGGGTATTTCATCTGGGCCACATGCTTTCCCTATTTTCATTCTTTTCAATGCCTCTTTAACTTCTACAATTCTAATATTGCGTGTATAGTTTACATTTCTTTCTTGGTGTGGGTTTTCATCTATTATAGTATCAACTTGCCAATCATTAAATAAACTATCGAAGTAACTTCTCCATCTCTCCTTAATATCCTCCTCGCCCGTTAAAACATTTTGATATTCGCCCTTATACATCTCTTGAAACTTAAGAAAGCTTTGAGAAAAATCAGATTTATTTTTTAAAGGATATAACCAATAATAACGAGTAAAATTATCAGCAAAAATCACATAATATTGAAAATATTGAGAGGAAAGAATCGGGGCAGGACCCCGTAAATCACTGAGTTTTTTTTAAAGGAACGATTGAAATAGAATTTGAGTGATTAAAAAAACATTTACAACCTTTTCTAAGACGACAACTAGTATGAACAATATTTTTTGTCAACCAAAATGAAATATTGATAACTTTTTATTTTCTAAAATTTGTAAAAATTTCAAGTTGTGATTGCCCGAGCAAGTATGTCATATATCAGAACTGACTACTAGAGATTTAACAGCAATATAGACTTCTACAAGTCATCCTCTTCTAAGTGCATATAAACCTCATCTTCTATGTCCTTTTGCTAAGATCTGGTTCTTGAAATCCTTAATAAAAAAACTCATCCACATCAAAAGTAATAGTACAAAAATAATCATCAATAAGTTTACTGATAGATAATTGACACGTGTCGAGCATGCACAATAAATTTTCTAATAACTTGTAGTAGCAGTATATGGGATATCGTCTCCAGAGGGATTTTGTCAAATCTCTTAAGAATTTAATGTACCCTAAAGCTTTATCGGATTTAATTTTTTTTAATTCAATTATTTTAATTAAATGAGAAAATTAACACTAAACAATATAAAAATCAAACTAAACACTTAATTAAATAACTACACTTTAAACAAACTAACTTAATATACTCAAACTAATAAATAAATAATTTATAAATCAACTTAAATAAAATATCTAACAATCATCTAAACAAACCGCCACTAAACATCATAATATACTCGGATTGTTTTCAAACTCCAAAACATAACATCACTTCATAATATAGTTATAATTATTTTATATAGAATCTTAGAATCATTAAATCCTAATTGGTAATAGGTTGATAGCTTTTAACTATCCACTGATTTTCTTAAATTTAATGAAAATACTGCATTCTTATCATTGTAAGTCCGCCTATTAGATAAAACGCAACACCATAGAAATACGATAACATTATGTTCAATGAAAATCATGCCTAATCTAAGCCAATATAAACAAAAGCCACATAATAAACAATCTAGAATACAATCACCTAAGACATCCACTCGGGAAACGCCCTATAGATTGTTGTCAATAACTATAGAAATAGAATTGAATCCTATATATAAAGTAACATATTAGCCACAATGCACTCAACATAAAGAATCACAAGTCGTAATACGCAAAAACAACTTGTTTTATCTACGACTGACGTGTACGAATCGATTTAAAGCATTAATTTCATGATTCCATAATTATAACTATATAACAATCCAAAGTATATTACATGCTCAAGTTTTGTTTAGATTAATGGACTACTCATACATGCTGGAATTAAACAATATTGATATGTGATTAAAAGTCTTATTTAAATAAATAAATACCTTTAAATCAATGCTCCAATGTTGCTTTACATAAAGAACTTAATTAATAGTTAAAGAATAATTGGAAAGAGTTAGTTCAAAGCTCTCTGGTCCTATATATAGTTCCCTTAGGAATATATATCCTAGATAAATACAAATTCCTAATATTAATCTATATAAATCGTCACTGACCTCAGCGATTCCTCATTTATAAACAAATCGCTGAGTAAATCACTAAGCTTAGCTCTAAATGCCCCACCGATTTAGCTGGCAATTTATAGTACATTCTCCAATTTGCAAGAGATCCGCGGGCCTTCTTTTGTTGCTAATTTATATGGCAACTCCTAGTGTTATTCAAAATCGATGGTCCGTTTTTCAAATTGACTATTTTGATCTTCTTTCTCTTTTCTTTCAATTCTTCATTTTCTTATTTAAAACCTAAAATCACTAAAATAAGAGAATACCTAGTGGAATATCATCATGTATGCCATAAATCAATCTAAATTATACTCTAAAATGTGTAATAATTGACTTGTTAATAATAATCTTAATTTTTGGTACATCAAAAACATTGCTTAATAGAAGCTGACCATGTATCGTGTTTAACAAGGGTTTACTCGTGTGGATAATAGGTAAGGCTTGACCATTACTTACAAATATATAATTATTACACAAATAAGATTTCAAGGATTTTAGATTACCTCTATGATTTTTCATGTAAGAGGTAGCATCAATGTTTACATAAAAATTAGAATCTTCTTCATTATTTGCATTCATAACAGCGAGGGCATCATGAACATTTTTTCTCTTAATGGCATAGTTGTACCAGTAAAAATAACTCATTGCCTTATGATTATTTCGCCCACGTATTTGGCAAGGCGATTGATGTGTATTATGTTTATTAGTTTGCTCTCTTCAACTATTGTAAGATTTTGAGAGATGTGGAGCTTGGTTATTGCAGTGAGGAAGATTTAGAGTGAAAGAGTTTTGACTTCTTCATCTGTAGTAACTATTTTCTCCATATTGGCCCCGTCCTTTTCCTCTTTGTCCAAAGAAGGCTTGATTATGATTGAGCTCTTAGTTTTTTCTATTAAAAAAAAAAAAAAAAAAAAAACCTGTCTCAAAATTTTGTAAGGACATAATAGATTAGTTAAATGAAAGATATGGTAGTTTTTGACAAAAGCGTAATTCAAATGTATTTATCAAGTGAAAGTTCTCCTTTGAAAAGAGCTTGTAAGCTATTTTTAATTGACCTTCAATTTTTTTGCTATTAGACAATAGTTGCTCTTGGAGTAGTTTTCTCATTAAGTAGACTATATCCCCTCCAAAAACCATGCTCAACATTTTTCCCTTCATGTTCTTAAAGAGCAAGGACATGAGGAGATCGTCATTGTTGATCTATGTCTCAAAGGCTGAGTTTTTGATTTTCTTTCTAGAAGAATCAAGAATTTTATCATTTGATTTTTTTTGGATCTTGGATATGATGTTCTATGCCAAGACTCCTAATTAATGGAAGCATTTGAGACTTTTAAAGAAGAAAATATATAAGTGATAACTTGATTGAAATAAAACTATAGCTTTGATGAAAAGATTGAACATAAAGTTTTGGCTTTAGAAAAGTAGTCATTATAAAAATAAAATAAAAATTCGAAGCTCTAATACAACAAAGATAATTCAAAAATATAAAACAATTTTAGAACATTGAATAAGCATATTGAAGTACTGTATTGATGCATATATAAGAGCTTTAACGATCATATGTTAAAGAGTTTCCATGTGTATATTTTGTTACACATATAACAAGATTTTTCATTTGAATTGTTTCCTTCTAACAATACTTAATTTGAATTGTTTCCTTTTAGGGATTTTTTATTTGATTTATTTTCTTCCAACGATCCATGATCTGATTTGTTTCCTTTCAATAACTGTTGACTTGAATTATTTCCTTATCAGCTTCTTAATTGATCGACTTTCTTGCCTCCCACAATTTATTAAGTAACCATAATTAATTATAATTCCTTTATCAATCACATGATGAAAAGGAAATGAGTTTTTGCCCCATATTTTATTGTTCCCAATTAAATGCATATCATATAGCCCACATTTGCATACATATTTGACTCGCGTGATTAAAATTTGATGGAAACAGCTACACAAAAAACATGTGTGGCTTTATTTGGTTGGGGGAAGTTGGAGGAAATGAATTAACGTCGAGGGAACTGACACTTTTCTTATTGGTGCATTTTTTGTTCCACAAAAAAAAAATTAATTTTCAAGAAAGTTTTCTTCCAAGATAGTATAGTCCTTGGAAGCACATGAGTAATCAACTCATCCACATGCAACAAATACATTTTCCATCATTCCCTTATACATTCTACAATCGATACACAACCGATAAACTGTTAGGTTTTTAGGGTTCAAAAGTAATAGGATTTTTTCAAAATAATTTTTAAAAACCTAAACGAAATCATAACGAATTCTATTAAACTGATACAAAATAGTAAAACATATCACAATCCCTATATTCCTTCATTATGTTGATCTATCTTTAAGACGTTGGCTCAAATGAACATCATCTATCAGAAATCCATACATGAATCGTATAAGATTTGAAGTGCTTCGAAAAAACTTGGAAGGTCATTTTATGTTCCCTCTAAAGTCCAGAAAACACTAAAGAATACCAAAAATGAATTAAGAATTCATTTTAGAGTTTCGACCTCTTAAGTTACGTATATCGTGTTCCAACTTAAAACATGTAACGACCCAATTCTCAAATATTGGATTTATAATAATTAAGAACCATTAGTGGTCTCGAGTCCTGGCTATCAGTCGCGTACAAAAAATAAGCTCAAATATGATGAAATATGTTATTAGTGTTTGGTGTGCTATTGGATGTATATAAGGTTGCAAGTATGGGGTAGGGAATCCTCGTGCCTCTTGGAGGTTCTGCCCCGGTGGGGCAAGAAATCCCTGCTATATGCCTCCCAGAGGGCAAGATTTTTCCTCGCCATGCGAAGCAAAGCATGGACGGGGATTTTCCTCGCCCTGCAAAGATTCTTCGCCTCGTGCCCCATTGGGATTCACTGCTCCCCGCATAAAATTCTTTATTTTTATGTTTTTACAAAAAAATTATGTAATTTTTAACTAAAAACTTATGTAATTGTGTGGAAGAGAACTTAATACCTCCAACCATAAAATATAATTTTTACCATTAAACTAATCCTACTATATGATATATTGTATCATAAGATATAAAAAATTATATTTATAACATCATTGAAATATATTTTTCATGCTAATTTTAGAAATCTTATATATTTAATTAAGTATGACAATTCATAACTTAATCCATACTATAACAATATCAAAAATTAAATTAAGTAAATCATTCAGTTTGAGAAAAAAGAGTTTCTTAAAAAAATAAAATAGATAAAGAAGTTAATTATGTAGCAAAACAACCAAAGAGTGAAGATCAAAATGGGGTGTGGGGAACTCGCGAGGATAAATCCCTTGCCAGCGCCCCGTAAGGACTAGAACGGGAAAGTAAATTCTTACCCCACTTGCAATCCTCGATGTATATTATGATATTTATCATACTAATTGCGATGACCCTCACCTGACCCGTCGCTCGGCCCAAATCACCACGCATGCCCATTAACCTAAACCAGGCCTAAGTAACAGTATAGCACGCCTATACAAAACCCGCGAAAAGATAATAGCTACACAAATGGATAATAAATATGGAATCAATGAAGTAAGTAACCTATAAAGCCATTATAAGAAAATCTATGAAATAGGTTTTCAAAAGCTATTAAATTCACGATATCCTAAAAAACTTACATAAGTTCTAATTACGATAACGAATGGATCAAACTACCTAACAAGTCTTAAGTTATAACCCAAGTTCATAAGTTCTCAAAATCAAACAAGTAGATAACAGAAGCATTCAAGGCTCATAATGCAAGGGAAGACTTCAACTTCCTTCCCTTGTCGCGATCTAAAGCAGATTTAGATGTATCTGAAGAGTAAGTAGAGTGAGCTAAAAGGGACAACAGAGTTCAATAAAAGGAAAACCTTGCTCAAACATCAAATATGCAATACTTAATAAATATGCTAGATCTAACATGAAGTTGAAACCAAATCATCAAGCATTAAGTAGAAAACATGGAAGTACGATTCATGTCTATAAGCAAGTGTAAACCATTAATTCTTTTCATTTAAGATAAGTTCCAAGATCCATTAAACCATAATAGCAAGTGGATTGCAAATCATAAATGAAATCAAAGTATTCATGCAAATGGCCCATAAGAGTTATACTATAAAGAACTAATAATAAATACAAGTCATTGTTCCATTCAATGCATATTAGTTATTGACTTGATTTCGGTAACCGATTCCCCTACTCTCGAGGTAATGAAGATAACTAATGAACACAATGGTCGTTGTGTCCCCTCAATGGTCCCATCAAGCCAACTGTAAGTTCGTCCAAGTCATCACCAATATATGCACCAAATCACTTAGGGTTTCCATGAGAAGTTGACCACGGCTCATGTCCTTAGTAATTAACTACTAAGATTTTTATGAAGAAATAACCACATATACTTAGCCGGGGTATAATCCCAACTCCTTACCCGAGAGAGGCTCATCCAACTCCTTACCTAGAAGTAGATAATTCCATCTCTTTGTCTAGGAAGAAGTAATCTCAAGTTTGGTGCAGCACACATACATCCCATAGATAAGTAAAACAAATTCAATAACATAATGCAACCCATTTCCAAGCCTTGATTTAAAATAATGAATCTTAATTATCCAATAAACTGCCATATTTGATTCTCGAGCTAAGCTTCTCACTAACCTAGACTCGTCGTGATATCCATTCTTGGTTCTTACACTCAAGGGGTTTTATTTGAAACATTTTGCGAATCTAGACAATTCTAGACTCATTTGCATTAATTCACAATTCTCATTTCAAAGTTACTCATTTCCGATTTATTAGCAAAATGCTTTGGGTCCACTAGTGTGGGTCCTGCAAGATTTTCGTCATCAAGGACCCTCGTCGGGATGCGGTAGTGCGCCTCGAAGTCTACTAGTCTTGTTTTTGTTTATTTCATACTATTTATTTTTATTACATATATACACTTATATATCGTATATATATGCTTTAGTTTATTTTATTTTTATTATTTCAGGTCCAAGGGCCGAAATGGCCCCTGTTGACTATTCCAGGGGCGGGTGTTGTCACGACCCATATTCTTAATCCTAGTTTAATTTATTAACCAAGATCATTGACCCATGATGTAGGATTCGCATCGAGACACTTGCACCGACCGAGGCATTTGGTTGAGGTATATGTTAGATTTATTATGATGTATGTCTGGTGTATTGTATATGTGTAGACTACTAAGTCACTTTTACTTGTGTAATGATGTCAAGACGTGAGTGGAAATGCAACTTGAGATGTGTACCGATGTGGGACCGAGGTAGAGAGTGATACAGTAAGTTTAATTTAAGTTAGTGTGGCTTAAATAGCTAATTCGATGCGGCTATAGTTTGATTTACATTAATAAAGCCCAAGTTAAAAAAATAAAATATTAACCATTAATATTTCTCGAGATATGTGTGAACACATCACAAGGTCAATAGTGTTACATTAGGTGTTATCTTGGAATAGTTAGTGGACAGTTAATGGTTAGTAAGGTCACGATTAAGGCCATTAGATTGATCTAGAGATAGGTGATGTACATAAGATCAAGGGCTAAAAATCCATCTTTACTTAATATATATAAGATTTAATGGGATAAACTTGCAAACATTTATTTTGATCCAAAGGGGAGAGAAAAAGATCTGGAGAAGAAAACCAAAAATTGTAAGGAGATTTTGGTGGATTTGAGAGAGATCAATCAAGTTGGTGATGTTATATAACTAGGTAAGCTAGTGTACAATATCATTTTGTAAAAGTTAAAAAAATTAGAGTTTTATTTCAATTTTGGTTTTCGCATAATTTCAGAGATTAAATGAAATCATTTTCAAAATTGGTCTATAGATTTACATTCTTTGCAAAAAAACCAATAAATTTGCTATCAAAAAAATTCGAATTTCGATTTGAATTGACAAATTTATGGCATTTTGAAGTTGTAGGTGTTCTTGGTGGATTTTTTAGTAAAAGCTAAGAGTTTGGAGTTCTTCTAATAGATTTAATCCAACTTTAACAGTTTTTATAAGTCCAAAAACACCTTAATTAACCTCTAGAATCTAAGGAAAGTTCTCAAGAGGTTATTATCGAGATACAAGGTGTCGGGAGGCCGAACTAGCCTAGGATTCATTCCTATTATGCTATTCATTTACAGTCATTTAGACTAATTCATCTGCTTTACTCAAATGCCATTACTTAATCCATCTCATTTCATTAGTTTGCGATCATGGCATTATTTGTTGATTAAGTGGTTTCATTAATTCTAAATTATGTGTTATGTCATTCTAGATTGTTGAGGACTTTAGTCATTTGAAATAGCATGCTATTAAGTAGGTGATTTATGGTATTGTCGATTCATTTTCCTTTGTCCATTAGTTATGCAATCACATTGTTCGATTCCTAACCGTGTCATTCCTTGAATTATGAAAGTAGTTCTTGTATTTAGGACCATAATATGATAGAGATGAGGGCAACACACGGGGTCACTAAATTTTTTGGGTTGTCCGGATCTTACCACTAGCTTGTGTAGCACACGAGATATGAGACCCGGGTTGTTGACAAGTATGCTACACAATTGAGATGAAGTGAAGGCATCTATAAAATAAATTATATCACGGCATAAATTTCTAATTTTGTTTATTATCCATAATAAGGGTTACCAACCTATGACGTGGGACTCGCACCATGATATATGCACTGACCGAGGCAAAATGGTCGAGGTACATGTTAGATTTGTTGTGGTGTATGCTTAGTGTATTGTATATGTGTAGACTACTAAGTCACTCGTACTTGTGTATAGGTGTCAAGAAGTAAGTGAGGATTCGCCTTGAGATATGTGCCGACGTGGGACTGGGGTAAAGAGTGATGTGGTAAGTTAGTTTAAGCTTAGGGTAGCTTAAATAGTAGAATTAATGTGGCTATAGTTGATTTTATATTAAATGTAACCTAAGTTAGCAAGATAAAACAATAGTCATATGATGTTCCTCAAGATACGTACAGATGCATCAAGAGACTAATATAGTATGAATTAGTGTTAGTTAGATAGAATTAGTGGAGAGTTAATGGAATTGTGTCAAGATGTAGGCTATTAAATTAGTCTCAAGATACATGTGTACATAAAGATTAATGGTTATTAATCAACATTAATTTATATATAAGATGAATAGATCAACCCATGCAATTCATTTTATTTTCATAACTTAGAAGCTAAGGAAGTTGGGGAAGAAGAAATCAGATGCATTAAGGAGGGTTTGGGCTGAAAGATTTAGGGATATCAATGATAGTTGGAGCTCAAATCAACGTGTCATTAACCCTAAGTACACATCTCTCTATTTCGAATTGAAACCAGCTCTAGGTTTTAGCCATTTTCAAATGGTAGATAGTTAAGTCTCTGCAATTGATTTATATATTTGGATTCCTCATTTCAGATGATAATCTAACTATTAAGAAGTTCTTAATTTGGTTTTGAAATAAAAAAAATATATGAATTTTTGAAGTTGTAAAGCCAAAATTGAAATTATGCATGTTGTATTGTGAACCAGCCTATGTAATTTGGTCATAACTTGCTCATTTTACATCAAAATGAATCCAATCTTGTGGCATTTGAAAGCTAACTCAAAGGGTAACAACTTTGTCCCACTATAAATCTTGTAATTCGAATGTTTTCATGTTCAAAAGTGCTTTACAAATAGGTGATTGAATGTATTACGAGATTTTTGAAACTGAACTTTCAAAATGCATAACTCCCTAATACTTATCCAAATGAGCTAATCTTTTAGTATGTTGTTATGTAGTATGTTAGCTGCGTTGTGACCAAAAATCACAAATTTTGAAACTATAGATTGGAAGAAAAATATTTTCTAAATCGGCTGGTCAAATTAAGTTTCAATTTGAGTTATTTTTTGTAGAATTCGATATCTCTTTCGTTTTAAATCAAAATTTTATAAACCAAACCTTTTAAGAATTCTAAGATGGAGGCCAAAAACTTTGTATCATGAAAGATTTTGAGATTTAGACAATTTATGCCTAAAATTGCGCAGCAATACGGGACTAAGATTTTAATGTTGTTTTCATGTTCAAGAGTGCTTTAAATTAAACCTAATTTATTTGGATTAATTTGATATCAAGAACATAGGGAAGAGTCTAAAAGGTTCGAATATACTATCTGGGTTATTGAGAGGCCGGTAAAACTTTCTAAATACCTAAACTACGAAATATAGCAACTACTATAGTTTCCTTAACATGCACTATGAAGTAACTACAATTTATATCAATTATTTTTCACCGACCTTTTGGGTTCCACATTGACGGAATCCTTCCATGTTTTGCCTAATATCCAATGTTTCTACCCAAAGCCTAACGAATAAAGTCATGTCTAGTCTCGCATTTATTTCTGTGTGGATCTTCTCCGCAAAGCAGATGTTTGGAGGTTTTGTCGCAAGATTCAGGCGATAATCCTCCATCTCATCCAAATTCGGTTCAGACTCCGTGTCCTTATCTTCCTCCATTTTATCCTCCATGACCTGTCCCACCAAGGCATGTCGAAAAGATGGATTGACCGTAGTCCCTGCATCTTTTTCAAACACCGTACCTTCTCGGTTCCGCACATTCTTTGTCACATGATCCTCTTCATCATAGAGCGACGACATACTCTTTTTTAGTAGAGAGCCAGCAGTTACGATCTCCATCATCAAAATCTTAAGTTTCTAACTCACGATTTTTAGACGTGTCTTTGGACTTGATTCCTCTACTAATGCCTTAGCTTTAAAAAAAATTGAATGCAAGACATACTTTTAATTGATACTATATTTACACATATACATAGATACACTAATAGAAAACATTTTGGTCGTCACACATCACAAAACACTAGAGCCGAATTGTTTGCTTCATTTTCTCAAACTTACAGGAAAATCTTCTTTTATGGTAGTTTACTATGTAGTATATATATCACTACAACAAAAATTAATTTTAGCAACGAAAAACTTTGTTGCCAAAGCTTCTCATTTCGTTGCTGAAACTTCTTAGCAAAAAAAATATTTTGTTGCTAATAGTCCGTACTAATAGTTCTCGTTAATGAATGGGGTATTTGTTGCTGAAGAAGTTTGCAACAACAAACTCGTTCATTACTGAAACTACTTACAGCAACAAAAATCTTTGTTGCTGGAATTCTTTACTGCAACAAATTATGGACATGTTGCAACAAACAGTTTTGTTGCTAAATTATATTAAAGCATAAAAACAATTGTTCCAACGACTACTGCCTTCCGAAATTGTTGCTGAATTTATAATTGAAATTTAAATAAAATCAAATTACATATGAAAATTGAATTGTTGATATTACAAATACACGAATAATAAACAAATGAAAATCGAATTATAAATGAATGTCTAAATCAATACAAAATGGAGACAAAAGGAAAAATAAATCAAAGTGTCTAAATCAATACTTGAATATAGCAATCCTTTTTTCCAATGTTGGCTGAGGAGTGGCTGAGGATCTATAAAGGAAAAAACAAATCAAAGTGTCAGATAACTGGTATGCCTAATACTAGGAAGCAATACACCATTAAAGTTCTCGGGGTTTTTTAAAAAAGTGGGGTAGATTTACAATTTATTTCTCAAAATAAGGAAGTTTACTTTTAATTTACAAAAATAGGTGATAACTCCTTTTGAAAAGGAGTTATTGGTTATGAGTTGCCATCCATAGTGGTGAGGTGGTGGTGAGGTGGAAGGCAATGTGTATAGATAGCTCTTTTCGAAAAGGAGCTATCTATACAAAACTATACACTCTATGAATGACTCCTTTTGAAAATGAGCTATCAATACAAATTCTCTTCCCCATAACCGCCACGTGCATATGGAGATGGACAACCCGCGCCACTTGCGTATCTCGAGGTAGACAACCAATGTAAACAACGCGCACGCATATCGAAGTGGACAACCCATGCAAACGTCACCCTTGTATGCTGAGGTGGAGATTTCATGCAAATGTCAGGCACATCTGTCGAGGTGGGCGACCCATGCAACCTCGTGCAACTCATGCAAACGTCACGCACGTGTCTCAAGGTGATAAAGCCAATGCCAACGTCATACACGTACCTCCTGGTTGACAATACATGAAAACGCCACGCACGTATGTCGAGGTGGGTCAGCCATGGATATCCATAGTAAGCATGCAACTCACCCGATTTGTCCGCCTCGCGATACGTGCGTGACGTTTGTATGGGGTCCATGGTCTGTAGTGGATATGCATGGCTCACCTACCTCGACATACGTGTGTGGCGTTTCCATGTGTTGTCAACCAGGAGATACGTGTGTGACGTTAGCATTGGTTTTACCACCACGAGACACGTGCGTGTCGTTTGCATGAGTTGCACGAGGTTGCATGGGTCGCCCACCTCGACAGACGTGCCTGACATTTGCATGAAATCTCCACATTGGCTTACATGGGTGACGTTTGCATGGGTTGTCCACGTCGATATGCGTGCGCGTTGTTCACATTGATTGTCTACCTCTAGATACGCGAGTGGCGCGGGTCGTCCATCTCCATATGCACTTGTCGTTCATGGGGAAAAGAATTTGTATTGATAGCTCCTTTTCAAAAGGAGACTTTCATAGAGTGTATAATTTTGTATAGATAGCTCATTTTCAAAAGGAGCTATTTATACAATTGCCTTCCACCTCACTGTCCACCTCATTGTCCACGTAGGATGGCCATACACTGATAGCGCCTTTTCAAAAGGCGCTATCAGTGTAAGGTCATCCTACGTGGCCCAGCCATACACTAATAGCGCCAAAAGGCGCTATCCATGTGTCCACGTCAGCAAAAATTTGTTGCTACTGTGATAACGCCTTTTGCATAGGCGAGATTGCCTATTCCGGAAAATAAAACATTTGAACATCATTTTCCTCTTTTAAAGTAAAAAGCTATGTACTTTTGTACTTTTTTCAAAGTTCTCAAATCATATAGCACAACTTCAAAGTTCTCAGTAGTAAACTTATTATCAGAGTTGAAGGAAATTTGCCTTTTTTAGTATGAATACGCGCAGTACTCGACATCACATTTACCAAGAATATCTTAAGCACGGCTGCAGATCAAGTTTCAACATCTTAAGTATTCATATTGCCACCAATGAAGAAAACGAAAAAACAATGCATGATATACAAAAATAAACTTAATAAACAATGCAAGATACACAAGATTTCACGGTCTTTTGAAAGGCCTTCTGCGGCTCAGAAACTATTTTAGATAGTAAAATTTATGATTTTCCATGGCTCATATCGCTATAATTGTTTGTGATAGATAAGGCCTATGAAGATTGTTTGAGGCAATAAACGTTTCTCATTTACTGCACGAAATGAATACAAAATTCATTTCTAATTTGTTTAAAAAACTACTAGTCCAACACTTGCTACTAGGAACATATAGAGAATGCTTAATTTCTACTCCCCCAGTGTGGCGGCCCAGAGGTCGCCTCGGGGTGTCGTCTCTCCCTGCACTCCTCGCCTGGTGGGCCTAGCTACACGTGTTTGGCACCTGCCCATCCACCTCATGTTTCGATTCTCGTGTCCACGTATGTGCTATCAATGTGGTTAATTGATTATCCATACTTTATTGAGTGATTAACTTAAGTTCGACTACTATTTAAATTTTATTCGAGTCTTAGCCGTGCTAGTGGTTTGTAGTTTACAAGTTAACAATAATCAGCGGAAGTCTTAATTGATGCAAATGAAGTATTAAATTAGCATGATAAGCATTATTCATAAAAGCATGTCCTACTGTGGAAAACCGGCAAAGTAGTATATCTTTAGGCGACAATATCATAAAATAGTGTATATATACAAGTACAGTGTCACTCCAATCTCTCAATACCCAAAATAATACAAAATATCAAACTAAACACGTACTAGTAGGTCCTCGACGGCGGGCAATCAGATGTAGTCGCCTAGGATCCCCTTGCTACTGGACTAGGATTTGCACTTAATCATCACAAAAAGACAGATGATGAATCCAGTAAGTAAAACTCCAAGGAACCATTCTAAGCATTCGCATAATAAAGTAAGGAAATGCAAGAAATACTATTAAGTAAACATGTGGAATGTAAAGACATGCAACTGTAATTGGCTCATCGCATGAATAATTAACATATAAGCTAAACAAATGTGTGTGTTCGCTCTAGATGGACCAAACTATATTTTGGGTCACCAGGATCGCACCAATGGATGCACCCAACTGGCCCAATGATGGTCCCTCGCGATGTTGGCCAAATCTGCTGAGTCACAAACACGTGCGCCAAGGGCAAGCTCGGGTTTCCATTCACCGAGGCTGGGTCACACATGCTATAGTCTAGCGCATCATGAGCATACAACAGAGAATGTTGTGGAATAAACTCGACCCACTTCCAAATAACGAAATGGAATAGTAGAAATGGAACGAAATGATAAAAATTGAATCAAAGTTAGAATCAAATACTTAGAGTTTTTCAATTGGGTTTTACAAATCTTAAACCGCTCTACGACCTCTTCGGACTCTCGTATCCAACTTGACAAGCTCCCCAACCTAAAGCTACGGTCCACTACGTCCTTGAAGTCCAATTTTATAAGTTTAGGTTGTTTACAAGTGTTTAGAAATATATTAAGTTGAAAATTATCAAAATAGCGCTTAATGTTCAGGTTTCATCTGTTATTAGCACGCTAATGGGTCTACCTAGTGCACTAGGTGGAGTTAGCGATCCACCTAGCGCGCTAGGTGAAGTTAGCGCGCTAAGGAATCGATCTAGTGCGCTATTGTTCTTCATTTTGAAAAATAGTTGAGAGCCCAGAAAAATTAGTGCGCAATCAGCCTAGTTAGCTCACCAATTACCTTTTGTCACAAAATTCTCAAGTCGAAAGTTATATCCTTCCTATCCCAATTAGCTGACCTAACCTAGTTTACACACTCTCCACACAATGGTGACTCCAAAACATCAATTAAACCAATCTCAGAACAACAATTTTATCAAATTCATTCAATCCTACACATTCACTAATTTTTCCAAATTCATCAAAAATTCCAATTCATGTAAAACCAATGATAAATCCTCAATAGAAATTATCATCATACATATAATTCATCAAGTTTTCATAAAAAAAAATCAGGGATCTAACCCTCAAACTCGAATAACACCCAAAAACACCAAAAATTGGGTTTATTTGCAAGTGTAGAAAATGGAGAGAAAATTGCCTAGGTGTTGATCACTTGATTTGCTCTCCATGTGTCGGATTTCGGCTCTAAATTTTCCCTCTCTCCTCTGGTTCTCCGAGAATTTGCATGAGTTTTATATTAGTGGTTTAATCAAGATCCCACTAACAATGCTATTTATATGTTTAGTCGTGGTCAAGTATGTTATGCACATCTCGATGATTAGCTTATGGTCTCTATTCATGTTGTAACACATCTCTTAATGACTCTAATATCACACTCACTATTCTAGATTCACTCACTAGGATCATCTCAATGCATATCTAGGGTCCACATTATTTAACTCAAACTATAAACCTATTATCATTTGATTGGATTATATTATATTAAGCCTCATTAAACCATATGATTAGTGTTTCTATTTATCAAAATTAACCAACTTGTGATCTCATTAACCTTTGGCTATCTAATACCAGGTGCCTCGCGTCTCGACACGCATTTCGATGCCCGACATAGCTTGTTGTTTTAACTTAATCGACTTAGCCTATAGTTACATTACCCATTTCATTTGATTACTTAGTCATATTAATTTGAATTAGTAGAGTTTCCTAGTGTACTCGTAATTCGTCTCTCTGATACCCGCGTTGACACACATTTCGAGGTGACTACCCATCACACAATCTCACACGATATAACCATCTAATATATATACATGCGATGTATTAGTAAATAAATTCATAAAATGCATCGCAAATGAGCAATTCAACACACAATTTACTAGTGTACTTAGGTCGGCGTGTGCCTTAGCCTACCTGTGTCGTCCATGTGGATCTGAGCTGGCATCCAAGTCTGAAGTTATGAAATAAATAACAGCATTAATAAAATAGGTCGTTACAGTTCATCCCAACTAAGGGAAATTTCAACCAAATTTTAAGTAAAACTAATCATCACACTGTGAAATAACTGAGGGTATCAGTCTCGCATAGTCGACTCGAGCTCCGAGGTGAGTCCTTTTGTCCCATGATGTTGTTAATGAACTATAACCATAGAGAACTCCCTGTTCCTGAAAACCTGAACTCAGCGATCAAGAATTGCTATCGGTCACTCCTCGTAAGTCTTGTTAGGCTGAACCTCGATCTGTTCCAAGTCAACCATCGATCTCGATCCTGACCAAGCATGTCTCAATATAGAAATACGAAATATCGAATGAACCCTAACTAACTCAGCAGGTAACTCTAACCGATACGCGACACTGCCAACTCATACTGCAACTTTGAACGGTTCAATAAACTTCAACGTTAATTTCCCTTTAATCTCAACTCTTTGTTGACCCTTCCAAGGAGAAACCTTCAAGTATACCATGTCGCCCTCCTCGTACTCATATTCTCGTGATACTTATCGGCATATTTCTTTTGTTAGTCCCGTACGACTCGTAGTCTCTAACGAATCTACTTGATCTTCTTTGTGTAATCCACAACCATCTCAGGCCCAACGGTCACTTCATTTTTTGGCTCTGCCCAACATGCAAGTGATCTACAGGGCCTCCTATACAGTGCCTCAAACGGTGGCATCCTGATCCTCGCCCGATAGTTGTTCTTGTATACAAACTCACACAAAAGTAGATAATCCTCCTATGAACCCCCAAACTGCAATATGCAAGCCCTGAATATATCCTTCAGAATCTATATCAATCACTCTGACTGTTTGTCTGTTTGAGGATAATAAGCCGCACTGAATTGCAACCTGGTGTCATATTACTCTTGCATAGCCTCCTGAAGTCTCAAAGTCAACCTGGGATCTATGTCTGACACAATAGAGAATGGTACCTCATGCAATCTAATAATATCCCTCTCAAACAATACGCTCAGTTGTGAGAACGTGTGTCTCGTCAACACCAGAATGAAGTGAGCCAATTTCGTCAGTATGTCAATCGAAACCCAAACTGCATCATGACGCCTCGATGTTTGCGTTAGTCCACTAATGAAATCCATGGTGATGTGCTCTCATTTCTACTGTAGAATGGGCGACGGCTATAGTAATCCACAAGGTCTCTTATGCTCAACCTTTGCCTACTGGTAAATATGACACCTCTTAACATATGTTCTTACGCCAGCTTCATCCCTGGCCACCAGAATAATTGCCTCAAGTCATGATACATCCTGGTTTGACCAAGATGGACTGTGTAGTGAAACCGGTATGCGTCCTCCAGATTCTCATCAGTATCTCTTGATCCATAGGTATCCACGACCTTCCTCGATGTCTTAAACATTGATCTGTCGTCTCTGCCCAATCAGTGCACTCCGGATACTTAACCAAACCATTAAACCACTCATAAAACCTATCAGCCCTCTAACACTCTGCAACCTGCTCAATCAATACGATTATAACTGTCATCTGACAACGAATGTGCTGCTCAACCATAGTGATACCTCTATCATGCACATAACCGATGTCGCCTGTAATAAGCCATGCTCATGTGTCATACGTTGCAAAATGGTCAAACTATCAATCTCGCTCATGCTCAATACATCAGCTACGACGTTTGCTTTCTCAAGATGATACTCAATAGCGCAGTCGTAATCCTTCAACAGCTTAAGCCATCTCCTCTGACATATATTTAAATCTCTTTGAGTGGAAATGTAACGTAGACTTTGGTGATCAATTTACAAAATGAACTTCTCTCCATAGAGATAATGACTTCAGGCCTTCAGTGCGAAGACGACTGACACAAGCTCCAAGTCATGCGCTGGATAGTTTCTCAAGTTGATACTCAATAGCACAGTCGTAATCCTTCAACACGCAAGACATCTCCTCTTACACATATTCAAATCTCTCTGAGTGGAAATGTAGTGTAGACTTTGGTGATCAGTTTACCAGATGAACCTCTCTCTCTAGAGATAATGCCTTCAGGCCTTCAATGCAAAGACGACTGATGCAAGCTCCAAGTCATGCACTAGATAGTTTTCCTCACGTGGTCTCGACCATAAGGAAAGATATGCAACTGATAAGTCAGTATTTATAGGTTTTTAGTAGTCTATTTTAATATATTTAATTATAGAAAGTATTTAAAATATATATTTAATTATATTTTTAGGTAAAACGGAGTACACAATTGAATTCGTGGCGGAAAATACTCAAAATGGAGTATTAACTTGAAGTAATCGAATGTATGATAGTTTGCCTCGAATTACGCTTTGCGCGGTAGGTCGAATAACCGATAGTATATTTCAACCAATAAGGAGCTGCATTGTCAGTCAGGACAGACCACGTCACACACCCCATTTTTCTTCTTGCACAGTTTCCATCGATCTGCCTCGAGATGCGTGCCTACACAAACTCCTTGAATTTCGGTGGTTTTCACGCGACTCCAGTGGCTCCGGTATGCGTCAATATGGCGAGCTTTCATTCGTCCAACGCTTCATTAACAGGTGTTTCGGCTAATCAGATCATGCCACGTGGAGATGACTCACCTCACACACAACGAAACGCACGGTTTTCGGCGAATCACGCGGCGCCAAATCAGCAGCGGTGACATAGGCAGTCCAATAAGGTGTTGAAACATCAGCACGACGCAGAAAAATAGCGAATTACGTTGTGACACATGGCAAAGTCCGGATTTTGAGCTAAAAACACCAGTACGATGCTCCTCGGCGCATGAGTCACATCCCCAACCCCTAAAATTAGTATTTGAGACCAATTTGGAGTATTTTTATATATTAGGAACCTAGGTATTATTTAAAAAAGAACCAATTAATTAGTATTTTTTAAAGAATAACTATTATTTTTTTTAGTAATGATTTTTGAAGATGATGTCCGGCTAATCAATTTCTTGCCCAAGTCGAAGGGGAAGCAAGTCGGGATCATGAATTCATAGCATATTATGTGAGATCTTTTATTTTATTATTTAATTAATTTAATTTATCTGAGACCAATTTGGAGTATTTTTTATATATTAGGAACCTAGGTATTATTTAAAGAAGAACCAATCAATTATTATTTTTTAGAGAATTACTATTATTTTTAGTATCGACTTTCTTCGATGATGATGTCCGGCTAATCAACTTCTTGCCTAAGTCGAAGGGGAAGCAAGTTGGGATCATGGATTCATGGCATATTATGTGAGATCTTTTATTTTATTATTTTATTAATTTAATTTCTCTTATTTCATTGTTGTTGATTTTAATTATTATCATTTAGATATAGAGTACGTATGTTGCATGCTTTTAGATGGATAATCTATTGTTATTTAGACTATTAGTATCCGTGTAATTGTGCTTTTGGACCAATAAAGTAACGAACATTCACCCGTTTGCCGTAAAACCCTTCGGTTATTAAGTGTACAACAATTGAATCTAAGTTAAATCGGTAGCAGTTGCGACCCGGTTATTTAGGATTAGTATTCCCACGGATCCATATTACTCTGTTAGTGTGTTAAACCTGATTGGTGGATGTCTAGGGTTATACATTAATTAAGAAAATAGTTAGTGGCGGACGTCCTGACTATCAAAATTAGGGGAATTAGGAATTTCTGGCGGATGTCGATTTTCCATAGCTAATCTAGGAGAATTTAAATTAATAATTTTTTAGGAAAGATCGAGGACCATTGAATGCTATTGAATCTTGATTCTGATTTGTAGAACTATAGACTTATGTGGTTTTTCATCATTGATATTATTTCCGAGAATTTTTATTTGTGTTAGTTTAATTAATTATTTTATTGAATTATTCTGAAAACCCTCCATTTTTAGTTAACTTGGAGTAAGCTCAAGTCCTATGGATTCGACCTCGTATTTACCACTACTACATCCTTGTGGTTGGCGTCGTCGTCGAGGATTGGTACATTTCTTTCTTTGGTTTATTGTTATTTTTATTTTTTATTTTTTATTTTTTTATTTTATTTTGTCTATGTAGTCCTTTGCTCTTAACATGTATGCAAGCAACCCCGCGATGGATTCCTCCTACTTCCAAAATTATGGTCAATTTGAAGACTCACATTACTATAATGTGAATGGGGTGGGTATGCCACATAATAGATATCAATATTTTAACATGAATTCTTTTGTGCAACAGGTCGATGTTTGCGAAGTTTGTGGAGATTATTCTCATTCCGCACATAATTGTCCCTATTATCCACAATATGAAAACTAGCACTATTCTAGCTATGCATCACCACAACCTGACTTCTCTGGATTCATGTCACACTCACAGGTTCCTCAACACGAAGGAAATCAACAGTTTCATCAAAGCCTCTCCTTGGAAGATATGGTGATGCAAGTCATAGAAAATGTGCAAGAGTGTCGACAAATTTGCGATGAGATTCAAAAACTTGATTTTAGTTTTCCAGCCTTGAAGGACTTGCAAACTTCATTCGATCAATATATTTCAAGTCTTCAAAGAAAGACTGATGAAGAAGAGTTACGTAGTGCACAACCAACTTTTAACCCAGATGAGGATGTGAGTGTTGATACGTTGACAAATTTTAAGGCGAAAGAGGATACACAGACGGAAGACTATATGATAGAAACATCAGAAGAATGTGAAGTCTTTCAAATTGAGCCAGAGATTGTCACTGCATTAAATGAAGGAGAAGATGAGATGAAAATTGATGTCAATTCAGACAAGCCTGAGAAGCCACAGATAGAGAGCGGGGAAGACCAGACTCTAACGTTGGTGCAACCAGCCACACTCCCATGCACATTTGGTACACCTTATAAGGGGGTAGAAGTAAGGGAGCGTTTGCAAATCTTCTACACTGCCGACACCTTTGTGTTGGACGATCCTGATACGATAGATTCTTTTCGTGGTGGAAGTTCCAAATGAACTCCTAAATATGAAAGAGGGCGTGCATGCTTCGATGCCCAAATATGTAGATGCGCCATTTATTGTTGACATCTTTAAGGAGAGGGCATCACGTGACCAATCATGCTAAGTCTAGCTAAAGACTTAAAAGAAAGGCGGCTCGTTGGGAGGTAGCCCAACTTTATTTTTATTTTATTTACTTCTTGCATTTATTTCAGTTTTAGTTTTTTATTATTATTATTTTTAATAACACTCTAATTCGGTCTCTTTATTTTTACAGGTGATATATTATGTTTAACGTTTATTGGAGGGTTGGAGCGTTGAATTTTGTAGGTTTGAGTTTAGATTGCATTTTTAGTATAATTTAAACATTTTTTTTGGAATTAACATGTTTTTAGGATTTTAGGTATTTTGAGACTTGGTTGGATATACCCAATTTAATTCGCTGCATTAGTGGCAGGTTTTAAGTAGACCCAAAACCCTAAACTTCATTCCATCATCTTGTTGATTTCACCCTTAGTTGACAGACTTCAGGCTCGCGAGACTTGATCGGAATTTTTTGAGTTAACTCCTATGTTTACTAGTTCTTGCTCTACTTATGATTCTTCGTTTATAGTTTCCCCGCACATGAGAGGTTGTGTGCGTTCGCTGATTTTTAGAAACTTTATGTTATGCATGACTTTGTATCATTTCCTTCATCTTATTTTTATCATATTCTTTCACCATCTTGTTTGTTTTATACGTTTAGACTTCTTGACTTTTTTTTAACCTTGAGGACAAGGTTCGGAATAAGTTTGGGGGTGTTTTAGGGATTGTGGATTGTTTTGGATGAATTTTTTTGCGAAAGACCGCAGGTGAGATTGTTTAATTTTTTTTATGCGATTATATGCGGATATTGGGTGGTAATGGTGGTGTTTTATATCATTTCTTCCATTTCTTTCATTTCATGTCCATTCATATTATTTCTCATTTCATTAGGATTTGATACACTTTCATGTATATATATATATATGTTTAGTATGTTTTTATTTTTATTATTTTATTTAGAGTCACCCGAAACTTTGTTCATGCCTTTGGTTGTGGATGAGTAAATTATAGTTGCCTTTTTGACTTGAAACTTAGAGAAAATCAGGAGAAACACTTAATCAAGTTCGTAGCTCAGCATTTTTATGATTTCACGATTAGAGACTTAGATGATGGTTGGACTTAGTGCTAGATAACGAAAATGAGTAGACGGTCAAATTTATGCAAGTTGTATTATTTTAACCCATATTGGGGGATTTGCTTGATTATAGTGAAAGTGAGAAGTACTAACATGAGTTTTTCTAAAATAATAAAAAAAAGTCCCACAGGTTTTCGTAGGAAATGGAGCAGGGAAACTTGTGGTGGGAAAAGTGAGAAAATATGTCCATAGGAAATGGAGTAGGGACCGTATTAATTGAAAAAAAAATTGGAGAAGAAAAAAATAAGAAAAAAAATAAAATAAAAATAATGCATAAAGGCAGAAGTTGCGAAACTCCTCAAATAAAAGATTTAGTTTTAGTGCTTTCAATATATTAAGTGAGAATTTGAACTTGCGTGGTTTAATTGTATAGACCAATAAAACTTGTGAGTAGTTGATGGCCTTTGTATTGACTAAGTCTATGTTTTTAAAATGGGATCTTAATTGTGTTTGGGTTGAGATTCTTGACATGTCAGCAACTGATCTACCCTCCTGCATCAACACGCATCCTAGATTAATGCCTGTTGCATCTGTATAAACCAACAAAGTCTTGCTCGGTTCAGGCAATGTCAATACTGGTGAAGAAGTCAACTTAATCTTCGGCTCACAAAAAGCCTGTTCATACTCCTCTAACAAATCAAATCTAATATCTTTCTTGGTCATTCTCGTCATCGGCACTGCAATCGAGGAAAAGTCCAGTACAAATCGCCGATAGTATCTTGCTAGTCCTAGAAAACTATGAATATCACAAACGGACTCAGGCGTCCTCCAATCAATGATAGCCCGAATCTTCTTTAAACCCATAAAGATACCCTGATTGCTGATGATATATCCTAAAAATCTTACTACACTCTGCCAGAAGTCACACTTGCTGAACTTGGCATACAACCTAAGCTCTCTCAGTGTCGTCAAAACTGCCTTGAGATGTCTCTCGTGCTCCTCACAAGTTCGGTTGTAGGTCAAACTATCGTCGATAAAAACTATGACAAATCTGTCCAAATATGGTCTCAAAACCCTACGCATCAAATCCATGAAGACCGTTGATGCATTAGGAAGCCCGAATGACATGACTGTAAACTTGAATAACCCGTATCTCGTGCTAAAAGCGTTCTTCTGGATGTCCTCCTCTGAGTGTAGGTTAATTTTCGAGAAGATTTTGGCACCTGCCAATTGGTTGTACAAATCGTGTATCCTAGGATGCGGGTAACGGTACCTAACTGTCACTTGATTCAGCTTCTTGTAATCTATGCACATCCTCATCGAACCACCCTTCTTTTTACAAACAACACTGGAGCTCCTCAGGGTGACATACTAGGGTGGATGAAACCCTTCTCCAACAAATCATCTTGCTGTCGCCTAACCTCATCTTGCTCCGATGGTAACATCCTATAAGATGTTGGCGATTGGCTGAAACCCTGGTATCAACTCAATGATAAACTCGATCGTTTATAGCGATGGCAATCCTGGTAGATCATCTAGAAATACATAAACGAAATCTCTAACTATCAAAACATCCTCAATCCTGACTTCGATCCTAATATGTGGCTCAACTATTGCTGCAAATGTCTCCATTTCCTATGTCGTAGCTAGTCTGTCCCCAGGGATCAGTAGTAAGTCAATCGCAGATTCAACTAGTGAGAACTCTGGTATCCAAGGAATACAAAACTCAATTCTTTTACCAAAACAAACTATCTATGCATGATAGGGTGACAACAAATCCATCCCGAGAAGAGCGTCAAACTCTAGGTATTCTAAAACTTGCAGATCTGCGGGTAATTGATGTCTCTCAACCTTTATCACCACTTCTCTACATATTTGATTAGGGTATATCTTATACCTAGCGGCCGTACTGAGAACAATGTGTGTGCTAGTGTCTGTGCAACTAACCCTAACTCTCCAACATTTCGCGCAGCAATAAATGATAAAGTACTACCATAATAAAACATATCATGTATAGGTTTACCAAAAATATGTAACGTACCTTGAGGAGCTATTTGGTCGCTCCGTCGTCTAGCTGCGCTATCACATGAGCCCTCTCTCTGGCCTGATCTGGCTCTCATCGCGGCAGCGGTAGTGCTATGGAGTCTATCATTAAGTTTCCCCACTGACCACACCTATGACATCTGCGTCCGTCCTGCCTAACAGCCTAATCATCATCAGATCTCGGACCCTAACCCCAATGTCTTTGACCCCTGTCATGTCCATCATAATCTTTACCCTGATGGTGCATCTGCAGCCAAGGTCTATGTTGATCGACCGGTGCTGGTCCTATGGCGTGAACCGGTTGTCTCTCCTTATAGTGAAACTGACTGTCTTGATGATCATCCCGGTGGTCCCTGTCTAATCTATCATCCTTTTGACCTCGATTCAGATGATCCATTTGTCTTTTCAAACTCCTGTTCGACAAAGAACTCTACCTAGTCTATACCTCAGTCCCAGTCACACGTCTGCCATCTGTCTGCATCAAGTCTAGTGTGTCAAAGCTCGGTCAAATATATTCTGCAAAGTAGGTGCCCCATATGATACCCTTGCTGCAGCAATCCTATCATCAACTCCTCGAGTGAAATAGTATGTATGTAATCGTTTTGTCCTCGCTACATCTACGGAAAACTGAAGTAGGTACTGGAGTCGCTCCATATACTGCATCAATGTCCGATTACCTGCCTTAGGTTCAGAAACTCCTCCCCCAATCTCATCCTCACCTTCATGGGTATGTACTATCATAGAAGAACTATATAAACCCAGCCCATATCGTCGGCTCAAGATGAGTATCCTGTTATGCAGTCTACCAAATTGTTTCACGGCCTCTCAAGCATGCTCCCGATAACCGCGCCTGACCACCTTCATCATTATTCACTAGCTTATGAAAATGTTGATGGGACAGAATTCACTTCCCTACAGCCTCAAAGTCACCACCTCCATAGCAGACGTCTGGCTGAAACTTCAGAAACTCTATCAAAAGCTTCACTTTTGTGGCAAAAAAATCCTAATATAGTAGCCGTAGTGGTGGTAGCAGTCGTCTAATCCATAGTAGTCGTGGAGGCGTAGGAGTCGGTGTCTCTAGTGGAACAACTGCTGCAGCTCTTTCTGCCTATGTCTCTGCAATTACTCTCTTAACCGATGTTTGGGGAACAACCAAGTGACGGTTATCCCCATGGGTGCTCTAACTACTACTGGGTCTTGGGGTGTTGTGACTGCTTTAGCAAGTGTCATCAGTGCATCTGTCTGATCCCGTAGTAACCGCAATACCTCGGCCATCTGAGTCTTCTAGGCCGAGAGTCGATCTTCCATACTCGTTGTACCAAGGGGATCCTTAGTTGTATCGCTAGTCTGTCCAGTCTCATGAGGTGCGGTTGACTATTTATCCGTGATCTATATCGAGAAGTGTGCTCCGGATCAGCCTTGATATATACGCATATCATATATATAATAAAATATAACACGTATATAACATCCAACTATACCCACTTCACATCGCTTCCTAACTAAAATTCCAAGACAATAACATCGGGTTTCCACATATAAAGTTTATTTATTTAAATTTTATACATTTTTCATTTAAATTCCCAAATTCCTAAAACTTTCTCTAATACCAACTGTAGCGGCCCCCCACCCTAAGGCTGCCCCGGGGTGTCTTCTCTCCGTGCACTCCTCGCCCGGTGAGCCCAGCTACATGTGTCCAGCACCTGCCTATCCACCTTATGGTTCGATTATCGTGTCCACATTTTTGTTATCAATGTGGTTAGTTGATTATCTATATTTTTTGAGTTATTTCCTTGTGTTTTTAGATTTACTTAAATTCGACTATTTAAATTTTATTCAAGTCTTAGCCGTGCTAGTGGTTTATAGTTTATAAGTTAACAATAATCAGGGGAAGTCTTAATTGATGCGAATAAAGTATTAAATTAGCATGATAAGTATTATTCATAAAAGCATGTCCTACTATGAAAAACTCACAAAGTACTTTGTATATAGGCGACAACATCATAAAATAGTATATATATATATATAAGTACAGTGTCACTCTAGTCTCCCAACACTCGAAATAATACAAAATATCAAAATAAACACGTACTAATAAATCCTCGACGGTGGGCAATCAAATTTAGTCGTCTAAGATCTCATTGCTCCAACTGGTACTAGGATTTGAACTCAATCATCACAAAAAAAAAACAAACAAACAAACAAATGACGAGTCCAATAAGTAAAATGTCAAAGAACCACTCTAAGCATTCGCATAATCTCTATCCCTAAAAATTATGGGTTTCCCCAGCCCCTCTCACTTCGTCGTCATTTACACGTGCACGTCACACGTTCGATCAACGCTCTTATGACTGGAACTGAAAAGCACTGGAAAATCTCAATGATCATGTGTTTCTTGTCATTCAAGATACTCAAGATCAATTTTTTTTTCTGATCAGACCAGAAGCTTTGATTGGTCGAACAATGGTGCAGCATAGCCCATTAGACAACGACGTGGAGTAAGACGAAGAGCGAGAGGAAGGAGAAGAAGAGGACGAAGAGGAAGAGGAGTCGAGGCTCAAGTACCAGAGGATGGGAAGGAGCATACCAACGACACCGCCTCTTGCATTCCAGTGGCCGAGCGGATGATCGCGCTTGGCACTCACGAAGGCATCGTCCTCATCCTTGTTTTTCTCAAAAATCAGGTTCGGTCGCTTCGTTTCAAGTTTGAATTTTGTGGAATTTGGTGTTTTGGTTTATTGGTTTTAGATTGTGTTAGGGTTTTGGTGGATTAGGGCATTGAATTTATGCGTAGTTTGCGTTGAAGTATTTCTGATTCTCTTTCTCTCTCTCTATCTATATCTCTATCTATATTATTATATTATCTCTTCTCTAACCCTAAAAATTCCCACTTCCCCAACTGAGAACTGATTCGTCGTCATTTTCACGTGTCACTCCCACGTGTGATCGTGCTTTGCGGTCTATAGATGCACCTAGATATTTGTTCTTCAATCTCTGTTGAGACTTATGCATATCTCCACGACTTCGGTCTCTATTTTGGTCTTTGTTTCGATTGCAACACATTCGCGGAGGACGTCAATGACTTAGGTTTGATAAAGTCTTTACTTTTTCTCTCTCAATCGCTCGATCGAACTTCCCTAATTTTATTGCGAAGTTATTATTTGGTTTATTTGTAGGTGTATCGAACTTCCTTAAGTGCATCGATGAGTTTTTTTTTTGAATTCATGTTGGTAATGTTTATAATTTGTTTTGTTGATGTTTGGGCTTTGAGTCCATCTCCATCTCTTCTCTTCTCTCCCAATCTTGCTATCTTTGCTCGTCTGAATCTCCAATGGGTCGCCTTCCCCAAATCATTTCGTCTAATTTAGCAAACCCATAGGCTTCAAAAATTTGTGAATTGTCAAAAAAGGAAAAGTTTGGTTTACAGAGAAGAATGGGGGGCATCGCGAAAGGCTTTGATCACTATAGTCACTGATATGATTCATGAACAAGTCTCTTTATGATTGAAAATATGAGAGGTGATGCAAGGTGTTTGTTTGAAGCATAGGAAGAGGGGTTTGACGAATCGAGAAGATGAAGAAGAGAAAACTTAAGCACAAAGTAATGCTGCTGAAAATTGAAAGCGGGAGACAATAAACCTCAAATTAAACGAAAAAGACTAAAGAGAAGGGATTTCAGCAAGGAGTTAATTATGGAAAATCCACAAACCTCAAATTGAACGAATGAAAAATAATGATAAGGCAGTTTTGTAACATTATCCATCCACTATTTTTATTTTTATTTCATTTTTTTATTCAAGCACCAATTTTTGGTTGTTTCTCTTTGGATTAACTTTGCTTCAATAGCTAATTGGAGCATTTTGTTGTTGGTAACAAGAAGAATCAAATGAGTTACAAGGTAGGTTTGGTTTTTAGTTGAGCTCTTATTGTTGTTTTTACTGGATTTGCAGTTTCATGTGGAATCAAATCATGGTCAATCTCATTGTAGTTACCTCGTATTTGCTTGGCATTAATTTTATGATTTGGCATTTTGTTGTTGGTAACAAGAAGACTTAAATGAGTTTTCTCTTTATTTCAGAATTAACTTTCTAGCTTGAGTCTTGAATTATGTGCGATTGATTTAAGTGAGTTGTTAGAGAGAATTGGATTTGATTGTGATATTTCTGGTTAATTATGACTTTCTGTGAATTAAATGTGGTTGTATGATGTTGCTAAAGTGGTTGTAATGTTGATGCTGCAGAATTAGTATCAGATTGCAAGAAATGTTGCAATAAGGATTCTGATGATTCCAAAATTAAGGTATATATGGATATACTCATTCAAGTATTTTTGATTGTTTACTTTGTTCTTGCTTTCTATATTTCGTGGTTGCGGTTGTTATGTTCCTATTTAATGAGTATCTTAGCTCTACCATCTCCCTACGTTATGTCCACATTATTGTATTGATTAGCATAGGAGACAACCACTAAAACACTAACTATAACACAAACCAAACGAGCCCTTGCAAATGAATAAGTTATAACATTTTGTTTTAAAAAAAATGTATGCTAAGTGAAGGTGTTTCAAATGAATCTAATGATTTGAGATGCTGTGAAGGGTCTCTCTAATTTGCATTTTATATGTGTGTGATGGGGAGGGTTTTAGCTGGCATAGGTGATATGAGTCACTTTCTATGTGGGATTAATTCATTCACTTAGATTTCTTCTATCTGTTTTGTGTGAAATCACTGGGAGTTACTGTTCTCCATTTTCCCAACTAATTTGAGATTGTCGTTCACTATTTCTTTTGCTAGATGATATGTTTTCTTCTCTTTCTTTTATGGCCTGTTCGGCTCATAGGATAGGGTGAGATAAGTAGTGGTATTAACTAATATTGGTGTTCGGTTCGAGTATAAAATTTTCCATAGGATTATTTTACCCACATGATTGGAACAATTTAAAACCATGAATTCAACGGTATTATTTTATCCCAATCTTGGTGACATTCAAATGACCAAAATACCCTCATCATAAACATAAAAACACACATTCATAGATCATTTTATCGACTCTCCAACACCAAAAAACCCTAGCCGTGCTTCAGTGTGCAATCACTCTCTCTCTCTCTCTCTCTCTGCAAGTGTTGTTGTTGGTGAAGCAATAGAAATACCTATTTCTCTATCTCTATCTCTCACTATTTCTCAGTCTCTCTCTATGTATAATGTTTGATGGACTCACTTACCCTCCAATCCAACTCAATCCAATCCAATCCATCAATCGATTTCCATTTCCAGGGTTCAGTTCATCTCTTATGATTATCATTGTCATCTTTGTTTGTGTTTGTTTAGATTTGTTTTGGTTTGCTATTTTGGGTGCCAATAAAAATGGGTCTTAAGTTTGGTTCATGGATTACTTGGTTCATGGATTGTTTTGGGCGCTCATCAAAAAATGAGTGGGCTATATAAGGTTTACTTTGTGTTAGTATTTGAGTGGGCTATAAGTTTCATTTGCATTTCCTAATAGTGAGACTTAGTTGAAAGCGTAAAATCTTCCTTATAGGATTTGAAACTTGTTTTGGCTTAATTTTTCTACTTATTGTTTAGCTTTGCTATTATTTTTTAAAAAAATATTTAGCTTAATTTTTTAAAAAGAGACTTATTTTTACTAACTTCCTTGTCAAGCAAAATTGACATTTTGTTTTTGTGGGCCATATATGTAATTGTGGTAGGTCTTCATGCAAAAGAGAAAATGAATCCAAATGAGAATAAGAGAAAATCCTTTGAAAATAAAGAAATCGTGTGAATAGTCGTAGAAGACAATTGTATGCTCGATTAAGTCGAGAAGAAAAAGATAGAAGAAATTATGTTCGTAGAGTGTCATATCGACAACAGCGATCTCTTCAATGTATGGAGAAAGGTAATTTCTTATAAATGTAAGATATATTTAGTTATTTTTGTTGCGTACATTGTTTATTGTCTTCGTATTTTATTTTATTCCTTGATGATGACTTTTTTTTCAAGAAATAATGGTTATATCGTGTGTATTTTGTTTTTAACAGGTTCATCATCAAACCATGATGGTTGTATTAGTGATGAGACGATAATAGATGGATTGCAAAAAGAATGTATGGTTGAGGGAAACATTGGAACTGCGGTATGTATGACTTTTTATGTTAAAAATATTGAAATTATTGTTAACAATAGTTTTCATGTGTTTGTTCCTCACATAATGCTTTTCGATGCACATATTAATTGATATTGATAGGTTGTGATCTTGTTTAAAGTATTGATAGCATATAAATTTTTAAAGGAAGCCGCCATAGCCGTATGCTATATAATATTATGGACAAAAAGATTTCGTGTATTTGTTTGTTTTGGATCTTCGTTGTTTTATAGTTCTTTTGAATGTTAGTTAATTGTTCATCTGTTATGTTATTTCATGATATGTTGTTATTATCTCCTTTAGAATAGTGATAGTCTCTTTAATTTTTGTCGTTTCATGTTTCGTTAATGCTTTCAGTTTTCTCTTTAAGATATACTATATATAGGTGCTTGATGCATTATTTGTAACTATATATTCATGCATTCATAAGAGGCTCAAATTTGAACGGTGTGAATTTGGCATTATAGGTTAGTGATCAAATGTTGGACAATCATAATTCAAAGCGATTGGATGAGACTTCGATAAACTTAGGAGGTAATTTCATAATTCATAGAGTCATTTACTGTTGAGAAAAATGTTAGAAATGCATTTATATGGATAAAGAATTTTACTACAAATGAAGATGCTTTTGTAGGAAAAAATAGAGGAAATGAATTGTTGATAAATGAGTATTGTAACGATATGGATGAAGGAGAAGAAGAGGATGAAGAAGTGTTTGGTAATGTGCTTACAGAGTCGTTTGTATTACCAGAAGGTACATATTGTAGCCATTGCTATGCCAAAAAAATTACTTATGAAAGTCGATGTTTTTGTTATTGCGATGGAGCAGTGGCTCTAGCAATCAATGATGCACCGGGTGAATTATATGCATTATTCACAAGAATATGTGATGAGTCGAAACATTTTTTTAAATATATTCGCGGCTACAATAATAACTTCTCTTTTACATCATTTGGCGTGAAATTAGATGACAATGTTAGTATAAAAAATAAAGGCATTTATACATTTAGAATTCAAGGTCAAGTATATCATTATATAAATCAATTACTCCCATGCAACGACCAACCATCATATTTGCAACTTTATTTTTTGATACAGAGCACGAAGTAGAGAATCGCATTGGAATATTTGATAACTTGAAAAATGTAGTATTATTAAAGTTCATGAACATACTTTCCATCAATCCATACACTAAATTCTTTCGAAGCTTAAGCACGATCTCAAATTTAAGCAATCAAGAGATATGCATTCAATCAGATCCATCATTCGATCAAAGAGTATATAATTTACCCGAAGCATCCCAAGTTGTCGCCGTGTGGATAGAGAGCAGTCATGAAAATCAACCTACAAAGCGAGATATCATCGTTCATAGCCATAGTGGTAATAGTCACAAAGTTAATTATTTTTATGGATGTTATGATCGATTACAATATCCAATATTATTTCCGTACGGTGAAACTGGTTGGAATGAGTTTGTTAAGAAGAGAAACAAAAGCAACAATGTTTCAAATTGCAACCAAAGTAACGATGTTGATGTCATTAGTTGTGTGGATGATTTGTTATTGGAAGAAAGACCAAGTAAGGATATTGTTTGATAGTTACTTAATCATTTCCTCATTTGATTGAAGCTTGTTTTTTATTTTAATTACAAGTAATTCTAGCGAAACTATGTTTATTTCATTGTTTAGGTGGTCAACAAAGATGCTGAAAAAATGCGGTATCTTGTCGAGAGTATTACTGCTATAAGCTTCAAATAAGACCCCTAAGTAAAAGTGCAATATTACATGTCGGTCGTTTACTTCAACAATATGTTGTGGATATGTATGTAAAATTAGAAAGTTCAAGATTGGATTACATTCGTCTCAATCAAAAACAAATTAGAGTAGAACTTTATCAAGGTATAATTGATAGCATCGAAATCGGTGAAAGAAATGGCTCACAAATTGATCGACGGGTTATCTTACTCGCATCGTTTATTGGTGGACCAAGAGATATGAGAAAAAGATATATGGATGCGATGAGTTTAGTGCAATGATTTGGGAAGCCGGGCAATTTCTTGACAATGACATGTAATCCAAAGTGGAAAGAGATAAAAAATGAATTAAGGTTTAATGATGAGGCACAAAATAGACCGGATCTTACATCACGGATTTTTCGTGCGAAGTTGGAGGAATTGAAGAAAGATATATTGAAAAACAAAATATTTGGTTCTGTGGCGGCATACGTTTATGTTGTGGAATTTCAAAAAAGGGTATTGCCTCATGCTCATTTCTTGATCATTCTTGAGCCAAATTCAAAAATCAATGATCCATCTACTTTCGATAGGTATGTTTGCGTAGAAATACCGAACAAAGCAAAATATCGTCAATTGATTGAGCTTGTAATAAAACATATGATGCATGGGCCTTGTGGTACGTTAAATCCAAAATATATTTACATGCTTGTAGAAGGAAAATGCAAAAATAACTATCCCGAACAATTTTGTGAGTACACATGCCATGATATTGACTCTCATCCACAATATTGACGAAGAAATGACGGGAAAGTGGAGAAAGTTAGAGGCTCCTATTTAGACGATCGTTGGGTAGTCCCTTATAATCCTTATTTGCTATCAAAATATGATCGCCACTTGAATGTGGAAATTTGTTCAACAATAAAAGCGGTTAAGTATCTATACAAAGACATTTACGAGGCATGATCGACTTGCATTTGAAGTGCGCTCAGAGAATGTAGATAACCATATTGATGAAATTGAAAGGTTGCAATCAGCGCTTTGGGTTTCAGCTCCCGAAGCAATGTGGCTTATGTATAGCTTTCCACTTAATGAGATATATCCTTCGGTTATAACATTGCAATTACATTTAGATGGGAAGCAAATAGTGTCATTTAGAGATTGCGATATATTGGAAAAGGTGGTTAATAGTGACATTAAATGTGCGTCGATGCTAACAGAATATTTTGCACTTAATAAAGTGGATGAATTCGCAAGAAGTTTGTTATATAGGCAAATACCTGAGTACTATGTTTGGAACCGACAATCGAAGACTTGGAAGCAGTGAATACAAGGTATTGTTATTAGAAAAATAGTTTCTATAAGCCCAAACGAAGGAGAAAGGTATTATCTAAGACCCAACATTCTCATCAACAGACTGAGAGGTAGCTAACTCCACTACGAAAGATTAAGGGCTGAAACTCCATTTTCGTTTTAGAAACGACTTAGGGTTTTTTGGTACACTCTGGATCGTTTTGGAGAGAAACAAAAAGGTTTGTATTCTCTCGAAGCTAGCACTTCGAATCTCGGCCGTCGTTCGTGTGTGGACTGCTGGTAGAAGGCGTTCGTCGTTGGCAGCGCCTTAGAGATCGATCAATCTTCATAAAGGTATTTTGCGACTGATGTATGATTAAGTTTTCATGGTTTAAACGTTTTAAATGGAATTAGATTCGGATCCTGTTGGGGTTTTTGTCAAAATTATTTTATAATCTCCACTGCGTATGAACCCTAAAATCCAACAGTGGTATCAGAGCCATCGAGTTCGATTCCATTAAATTCATTGCATGTTTTCTTCTGATATATACATGATATACGATTGAAAGCATGTTAATAGTTGATGTATATCTGATATACATAAGTTTTCTGTGAGATTTATTTTCATGTTTTGTGTATATGATACATATATTCGTGATTTAATTGAAATCAGTTTCGTACATGCAAGTAACCATGTTAGGTTAATTCGAATAAATTTAATGAATTGAATTTCGTGTTCTATGATCCATGACACCATTAGGTATAATCTTTATTTTTCGTGTATTGATGCATGGATAGAATCTCTGTAATTCTATATACATATTTACGTTACATTGTTTTAAGTTTCTTAAATTGTATAAGCCTTAACATTAATTCGAAAGTAATATGATTAGGTTCGATTGGGATAGTAGTTCATGATTCAATTACATGTTTGTGATTATTAAGATGATGACCAAAATTGCAAATAATTATTTTTTGAAATTATTTATTTATCTCGTTATATCTATTCTGTTATGAAGTTTCTATTTAATAAGAGATAGATAACAAATTAGATTAGGGGATATTAGCAAAATCGGTTTCGTTATCCCTATTGGATAGGAGATAAATATCGAGAATTTTGGTATTGGTGATATGCTAGGATTCAAATATCTTAAGTCTTAATTGGATTAGGATAAGATGATTAGTTAGATGAGGGCCGGGTTGATTAAAATGTTTTAATTGACTTAATTTTGGATAAATTAAGGGGTTAATTTATGATAATAAAATCAGCGAAAAATTATGATTTTCTATAGAGAATTTTAATTTTCGGAATTGAAATTCGTCTCCTAAAAAAAAAACGGGGGCGCTGCCCCCTGTACCCCGTCTGACCGGCCTGCGGGACCGCCGTCTAACTAATTATAGCGCACATAAATTCTTTTATTAGTGAACAACATAAGAATTTTCAAATTGTTTAGTGATTGAACAAATCAATAAAATATATGATATTTCATTGTTTACATAAAATCGCTAAAACTGAATAAAATCCCTCTATTAAATTTTAAGTCTCGTGTCATCCATTTTAAACACTTGTCAAGGCCTCGATCACACTAATATGGTTTCAGCCATAGCTGGGTGTATTATATTATCTTGGTAAGACAAGTTGAGTAAGAGTTACCTAAATGTTTAAAATGGTCCGACTTAATCACTAGAACAAAGTAGACTTTTTATAGCACCTAATTCATAGAGGTTTTCAATAACTCTTATGTATTACTTTTTATAACACCCAATTCATAGAGGTTTTTAAGTAACCTCTATGTATTTGGTGATTAGGCTTTTTATAACACCACATCCATATAGGTTTTTAGAAACCCCTATGTATTAGGCTATTCAACTCCCACCGTTCACATAAAGTGAAGTCATGTTTTTTTGTCAGCTCCCATTCTCTCACTCTCTCTGAGACACTCAGTATTTCATTTCTTCGGATTCTTCAGATTTTCACTACAATTGGGAAATCTCTTCCATGCACCATCGCCTCATCGGTATCAACGCGATCTTTGTGTTTCAATTTTGTTCACTCTGTGAGCGGTTTTGTTTGATTTCTCGCGCGAACGAAGTTCAGCTTCTTCTAGGGTAAGGTATCCAATCCTCTCTCACGTCGTTGTGTTCTGGAATCTTCGTTTCTCTGGCTAACGAATGACCCCATTCATGCCTATGCAGGCTTTGACAGTCCACAGATCGTCGACATTTTGGTTTCGGTTAAGTGGATTCAACTTCTTAGCTGCTCGTTTTTGTGTGATTTTGATGGTTCTAGTATGTTGACTGAATTTGGTTCGTTACGTGGATATTTTTTGTGAAATTGCTCATTTAAATGTAGGTTTTGTGGATTTGATGAAGTGGATGATTAATTGATGATGTTGAATCGTTGCAAAGTGTTCAGAAACGTAGGAAAGTGAAATCTCATTTTGATTTTTCAGAACCTTTGAAATGAAGCTATGTTTAGGTAAATCTAGGGTTGATTTTGACCTAGGAAAGGTAGATTTTAGTTTAAATAATGAGAATCCCCTGATGTTATGCACTGAATCAGAGAGCTAGTACTGAATATTTGTCTACTGTTTGCATTTTCCTAATTATTATCACTACTAATCGCTTTTGTCTAAGGTTGAGAAAATGTGTATAAACTTTGATCTCACTGAGGTAGAAAGATATCGATCTATTCCAGCAGTAAAAAAGACTGCTTGTGACGGCTCCAATTTTCCACAAATTTGGCCCCGCCCGGCCTAAGCCCACGTGAACCCCCGAGCCCGTCTCGCAAGGTCAACGCGGACCTAGTCAGCCTTCCAATCCATCAATTTCAGCACATTCCACATTTACAGTTGAGTTATTAATATTTTTCGAGTTTTACAATTTAGCGAAAGCAACTAATAAATTAAATAACTCAACAAAAAGTTCAGGGAGTTAGGCAACCTAATTGTGGAACCCAGTAAATAGCATCAGAGAAGAGTAATTATAAAATATACAAAAGTTCACCTAGCTATGAAGCCTTCCCTTCGCTACTCGTCAGCGGTGCTGCACTCAGTCAAACATAAGAATGACGAGTCCAAGTAAGTAAATCCAGTAGGACATATACACAACATTTCATAATATCCAAAACAACAGTTTACGATATCCAAAGCAGTCGAATTCATGCAAATAGAACGAAATAAATCAAGAAACGCATGAATATAAAAGACTGTAAACAACTTATCAATGAGTGATACTCCCAAGGTAGATGTATATGTCTCCCCAATTACTCTGAAAGACATATACATCTTCTATGTTTCCCCCATATGTGCGTGCGAGCGAGTTAACCCCAACAAACTACACATATGGGCATAGTACTTTCACTCCCAAGGTAGATGTATATGCCTCCCCAATTACTCTGAAAGACATATACATCATTTATGTTTCCCCCATATGTGCGTGCGAGCGAGTTAACCCCAGCGAACTACACATATGGGCATAGTACTTTCACACCCAATGTAGATGTATATGCCTCCCCAATTACTCTGAAAGACATATACATCTTCTATGTTTCCCCCATATGTGCGTGCGAGCGAGTTAACCCCAGCGAACTACACATATGGGCATAGTTTTGCAGTGAACAACAATAAGTTATCACAAAACAGTAAATAACAACAGTCAATGGATAAACATGAAATATAGTATAGGTCCCAAGCTGGTTTACTTACCTCGAGAAATCGCGAACCTCAAAACGTCGCTCGTGTCTCGATTCGCGCACCCGACACCCGACTCCTAAGTCCATGGTGTCCATTTATACATTTTAAATAATTAATTATCCAAACAAATATGGTCGCAGTTAAATCCTCAAAATTCCATAATAAAATCGGCAAACATCACTCGATTCCAACACCAAATTATGGTTTAGGACCTCACCACGACTTTCAAAATCCATTGGAAATCAATTGCGTCGTCGAGCTTGTCGAAGTCACACCTCTGATTGGCCGACAACGCGCCACGGCCGTTCATCGCGTCGCAGCCACGTCGGCGTAGCTGTCGTGTCACTGCTGCTGGTCGGCGCCGCCATCGCTTGCCGGCCGGCTTCGCTTTCGCTGGCGGCGATCTTCTGCGCCGTCCGCTCCAGCTCGCACTCGCTCGCTCTACGCTTGGTAAACGATCCTCCGCTTGGCCGCGCTTAAGCCACGCTGGTCGTCGCCGCTACCATCGTAGTGTAGTCTTTGCTCATTGCCGGCTACTAAAAAACGCCGCCGTGCGCGCCGTGTGTTGCCGATCGCCGCCATCGCCGAAGTCGCGTCATCGTTGTACCACCGCAGAACTCGCTTTCGCCCGTCCGCGCCACGCCGCTGCACCTCCTGGCATCGCGCCGCTGCACTGCAAGCCACCATCCGCGCTTCCAAGCCGGCGTTCCGATCTGCCGATCTCCGCGTCGGATCTGCGGTGTCGCCGCCGGATCTCCTTCTCCCTCGACTGTCTCTCGCACTATTTTTCTCTCCCCTCACGAGCTCTCTCTCTCCTTCTGATTTTTTTTTTCACTTTATTTAAATATATATATATATTTCTCTTTTTCTTTTCTTTTCAAATCAAAAAGTGTCCTCGAGATTCGTGCATCATGAATCTCGAGACAACTCAACAACCGAGTAACGCGCATCTCGAGGCACCAACCCACCTTATTTCCAAATCTCGATACTTGCACTACACGCATCACGAGGCATATCCAATGTACATTTTAAAATCACATAAATCTACTATAGCCACGTTTCAGTCTCACGTCGGCACGCGACTCGAGGCGCGTCCAGCATTTTCATCTTAAATTTGATTCGGACATACATATTTCGACGAGTGGGTCCCACAAACGACCTTGACTTGACACGTGGCACAAATCAAATTTTTCGGGCCGTTACACTGCTGGAATAGGTGCCCCTTGTTCAATGGATTAAAACCTATTATCATAGATAGCCATGGCTTCTCAAGAGTTATCCTAATCATGCTTGTTGTTCATGGATACATTGGATTTTTTAGTGTCATTGGAGTAAAGTCCACCCTAATCATAATGTAAGTAATCCCTTTTCTTGTTTTGGCTGTAAGTTTTTTTTCTTAAAACGTTTTAGTTTTTACATTGATTAACATAGACTACTTTTAAGTCTAGATACTTTAAAAATCTAATGTGATGTTCCATATTTTAATGTATTTATATAAATCAACTTTCCTTTCAACTATCAATTAAAATTGAATGTTATGGAGGATTCAATGCTTTGATATGGAGGACTCAAGCTAATATGAGGACAATAGAGCAAGCTTTAGGGGAATCGATTCCATGGCCCAAACAACATGTCTTCATACCTAACACTTGAGGAAAGTACGTTTCAACCATTTAGTTTTATTTTTTTACTCATCTTGTGTCTCTGAATTTAGTTTTTTTGTGCTTGCAGATGATGGGAAGAGCGTATAGATGGTGCTAGAAATTTGATGAGTTTCAATGTTTCATATTTGTTTCAATATCTTCTTTTCTATTACTTTTGCTCATATATAGAAAAGGAGCTTATTTTGTCTAGTTTTAAGTGTTTTGTATGAGACTAATCTTTGTTACTTTTGTGTTTCTTTAAATACATTCTTCTTTATTCTCACTTCTCCATACATACATGCGTGTGTCTTTAACATATGGCCGAACTACTTTAATTTGCTCTTACTTCCTGATGAATGTGGAGATTGTCATCGTTGCATGAACTTCACGATCAAATCTTTTTTCTATGTCTCTATCACCCTTTCTAGTTCCATCCTTGCTCATCTTAGGTGTATGTTATTCCTATAATATAGTGGTGCTATGTTATACTGTGTTACTGCATGGATCTTGGACACTTATAATGCTTTGCCTCATGACTATATCTAATAATTTAGTTACTGTATCACAGGGGCTGGCTCAAATCTTGTGCCACATTGGGCAAGGCATGCCGTGAGAAGATGAGAAGGGACAAACTCAATGTGTATGTACATGTCTCAGCTTTTTATGATTTTTTTGGTCTAATTTGAGATGGGATTTGGTTTGTTTCTGTCGAGCATTCAAAGTTTTTATAAATCTATAGAATCTGATTTTTAATTGAAGGGACTGGAATGCCTTATGTTAGCTAATTATTTATGAACAGGCTATTCTTTCGCCCTGAGCAGGCAAGGATCTAAACATTGAAATATTGTTCTTGACATTTAGAGATGGTATGCTTACCTTCTACTCATTTGGTTGCTTTTTCTTTCTGCTTCAGGTTGGTATGACAAAAACTGATGTTGTTGTTCGGACCCTTGCTGATATTAATCCAGATGTTATACTTGAGGTCGGTAACTTCTGTGAAACTCTCATCAATAGATTCGTATGTTTGTTGTCCAGGTTTAGGAAAGTTTATTCCTCTTTTCTTTGAAATTACTTGCAATAGATTACTTGCAATATCCTCCTCCTGCTGTGCCTCTCTTACTAGAGTAGGGAAAGTTTATTCCTCTTTTCTTTGAAATTAAATTGTACAGGAAAGAGTCTAAACAAAGTTTACATATTATATAAGATCTGACAGAAAAGGAACTTCATAATTTGGAGGCTTTTTTGATAATTCTAAACCTCCACACGTGTTTGACACTATAATATCTTGGAAATTGTTTAGCTTTTCTTATGGCATACTTAGCAGTAGTAAGAGAGGAAGATGGACTTGATAAAAATTCAGAAAGACCCACTTATAATACAATTAAATATTGAATCCATAGAGTACAGTGGAGGAAGGAATAAGGATTCATTGTGCCTCTTTCTATGAAGTTGGCAACTTGTCATTTTGAAAAAAGCTTTGGTTAGTCGAGTTATGTTGTGAATTTGTGATCGGAGAATTTTTTCATTGATGTGGATTTCACTGCTGCTTTGTTGGCTTGAAAATATATGTTCAGGAACTTCTTGGACTAGTACATGCAGCTTCTTTTCTCATATATGTTAATCTAACCTTGGTTTAAAGCTTATTATGGTGTAAACATGGGCTTGAACTCTTTAGTTGTGTTGATCTTGAACTTCGTTAAGTTACCACCGTGATTAAATTACAATTTTTTTGTACCCTGATTGACGATAATAAATACAAATCCGTGGACCCAAATTTAAACACAGTTGAATGGTGATGAAATTGAAACTTTCAGAATGCATACATATTACATACCATCTGCATAAAAACAAAATAAATGTCTTGACCCCATGGTTAGGAAGTGCCCATGTTGATATGCCTCAAACATTATGAACATGAAGACTAAAATGCAGTTTTTCAGTAGCTACTGATATTGGCCTTTTGAAATTAGTTCACTTTCTCTTGAACTTGCTTTTTTCATTGAATTTGTCCCTTAGGAATGGTGGGCACCCATTTGTTCTTTCTTTTTATTTTTAAAAATGTGTTGTGGGGTGTCAGGTTTGCCATGTTTGTCAAGTATACTCTGCACATAATTGAAGGGATGGAACCGTGGAAGTTCGCAGTTCGGATATGATTTGGAATTTCTCATCTCCTTAGATTCTGTCATTTATGCCTTCTTCTATCCTGATTTTGCTTTGCAGTAAAAGTAACATGTCTTAATTTTCACCTTCTATGTCACTGGATTTGAACTCCATCTCTTGATTACTGCTGATTCAACCACTTCTTTTTTTTTCTTTTTTTTTCTGAATTAGACTTTTTTTATTTAAATGATTCGCGGGCGGGTGCAGTTCAAAGGTATGTAAAATTCTCTCTCTTGTCGCATAGGTGGATCCGTTTAACTTTTACTTTCTTACATATCTAGAAGGAGATGAATTGTTATTGGCGGAACTATAGAATGTTAATTTGAGTAAAGATTTAGTAAAAGTTTATGTAATGGGCATTGGTGATATTGATTCACAAGGGGGAGAAATCTCTAAACAAGTTATGGAAATGTGAGTGTTCCAATACGTTTGTCCCATTTGAGTCTTTGCGGTTCTAGCTTTCATTGGTCTCGCTCGAAATCGCAACCAAAAGGGAGAATAATAAGATCTTGCAGGGAAAAGGCAAGGATGAAAAGGAGGGAAGAGAGGAGGAATGGTTTTAAATTATTTGAAAACATAATGTGATCAAGTGTAAGTTCTTCCTTTCTACCCTCTTAAATAGTCCAAATAAGGGTGAAGATTCTCTATGGTACCATGATCTTCTTCACTTCAATCCTACCCATACTGGAACAATCCCTGACTTCTACACCATGGAAACATGTCATACCTAGCAGTTATTGTTTTCTTCAAAAAATAAGCTAACTTTTTTTTTTGGTAGGATGGGTTGTCACTACACACTAGTAAGACTGCAAGATGGGTACAGGGAGAAAGTCTACCCCGAAAATAAGGTAATCGTCGCTGAACATGATTAGTTTTATTACTTAAATTGTTGGTGAATGTCTAGTTGTTTGCTCTTATTGGATTTTCAAGAAGAAGATGTTGGCTTTTCTGATTGTTATCTGAATTAGAATGATACATTCACTTTTAGTGTTGGCGATTCTAAAACAAAAATCCTATTGTGGTTTCACTTGTTACGTATGCGCGAAAATGCTAGCTTATTAACTCTTTTTTTGTATGTTAATGAATATTGAAGTCCCTCTTGAAAGTTCATGAACCTTATGCAAATACAATGGAGAAATTATGTTTGCTCTAACTTTAGACTTAATTCTTTATAGGTGCCTGCTTTAGAACATAACAACGTTGTGATAGGATATAGCCTTGACGTGGTTAAATACATCGACAGCAACTTCGAGGGGCTTTCACTCCTCCCGAATGTAAGATGCTTAAGGTTTTTCCGCATTTGGATTGAATGACAGCTCAATGGCTGCATATTTCATTATTTTGACCGTGAATGCATGCTAATAGGTGTTGGGTTTTGGGGTTCATACGCAGCGGAAATTACAAAATAATTTTGACAAAAACCCCAACTGGATCCGAATCTAATTCCATTAAAAACATTTAAACCATGAAAAACTTAATCATACCTCAGTCGCAATATACCTTTCTGAAGGTTGATCGATCTCTAAGGCGCTGCCAACGACGAACGCCCTCTACTAGTAGTCCACACACGAATGGCGGCCGAGATTCGAAGTGCTAGCTTCGAGAGAATATCGAATCTTTTTGTTTCTCTCCGAAACGATCCAGAGCATACCAAAAACCCTAAGTCGTTTCTAAAACGAAAATAGAGTTTTGCCCTTTTGATCTTTCGTCCGTGTGTTCTAACTTAAAGCGTCTATTTATACAACCCTTGTATATAGACGGTCAAGTAAATTACACATATACCCCTACTTAAAGAAGTATAAGTGTAATACACCACAAGGACGTTTACGTCATGAATTTTATCATATAAAATTCATTTTTTTCTGAACCATCTTTAAATCTCGCAAAACCATTCTTAGTGTGTGACCCAATAGGCTCATAAAACGTTGGCAATGTACCAAAACACATTATGGTATACAAGTCATAAGCGGCCTCTAGCAAGACATTATGACTACCCAAGTTGTACGAATATCAAATCGATAAAACCTAATCAATAGTGTATATAACATCCTTTTGTCACACGATATCCTTTTGATCAAACAAAAGGCATGGAATTGTCATCCAACATGTTCAATCGTACTAGTCTCGATCTCTAGGTAGACTGAAAACATCCAAGTGACATTGATCAATATCAATTCACTTATACTAGACCTTTCAACAGTCTAACACATTGAGGGATCCACTGGATATCTCTCTTTATATGAGAGGGACAAATTCTATCTTGATTACACAACTTCATCACATTGCTCACATAGTAACCAATCACAACCTTTATAATCGTCCGGTTAAAGACAACGTTTGATAGTGTCAAATCACTATGTTCATAATGTTGAAGTCTCTAATAATCTCAAGTCAGAGGACTGAAAAATATACTTATCATGAGAAACAACTATGACTTAATCCATGTGATGTTCTCATAGCGGGTCGGTCTAGTACTTTTTCCCTAACAAGTACTCGTGATCTTGATTCGTCTCCCTATACGTATAATCATCATATGATCATCAATCAAGACTCACACTAGTCTTAATTAATTATAGTTCCCAGTATAATGATCGATTAGGGACATTTATGATATTTATGTAAATACCAATGGATCTTATTATAATGTAAACATGCAAATTAATTATAATAAACAGCAAATGAAATCCTCTATTTTATAAACTAAAAGTATTTATAAAGACAGTTAATGGATTGACGTAGGGCACATGCCCGAACATCTCCCACTTGCACTAGGGCCAATCATTTATGCGTCTAATGCCTAATGATCTAACATGACCATCATGTTTTGCTTGTGGAAGATCTTTTGTCAATGGATCCACAACGTTGTCTTCAGTAGGTACTCTGCAAATCTTTACGTCTCCCCTCTCAATAATTTCTCTGGTGAGATGAAAACGGCTGAGTATATGTTTGGATTTGTGGTGTGATCCAGGTTCCTTGGCTTGTGCTATTGCCCCGTTATTGTCACAATACAAACAAACAAGGTTAGCAATACTTGGAACCACATCTAGTTCAAAAATTAACTTTTTGATCCAAACTGCCTCCTTTGTTGCATCGGACGCTGCAATATACTCGGCTTCAGTTGTAGAATCTGCCACGATCTCTTGCTTCGAACTTTTCCAGACTTACTTTTTCACCCCCATTCAAAGTAAACACATATCCAGACTGCGATCTAAAATCATCTATATCAGTTTGAAAACTTGCATCTGTGTAACCATTTACAACTAGATCATTTTCAAAACCTCTATAGACCAAGAACATTTCCTTAGTCCTTCTTAAGTATTTAAGGATGTTCTTTACTGCTATCAGTGACTCTCACCAGGATCTGATTGATATCTGCTTGTAGTGCTCAAAGCATATGATACATCAGGTCGAGTACATAACATGGCATACATGATAGATCCAATAGCCGATGCATATGGAATCTTATTCATACGGTCTCGCTCATCATTTGTCCTAGGACATTGATTCTTGCTGAGACTTATGACATGAGACATTGGCAATAATCCCCTTTTAGATTCTTGCAAACTGAACATATTCAACACCTTGTCTATGTAAGCACTTTGACTTAAACCGATTAGCCTCTTAGATCTATCCCTATATATCCTTATCCCTAGGATATAGGGTGCATCTCCTAAGTCTTTCATTGAGAAACACTTCCCTAACCAAGACTTGACACTCTGCAATGTTGGGATGTCATTTTCAATGAGTAATGTATCATCAACATACAGTACCAGAAAAACTTCACTCCCACTGACCTTCTTGTATACACAAGGCTCATCTTTGTTCTTAATAAAACCAAAATCCTTGATTGCTTCATCAAAACGAAGATTCCAACTCCGAGAAGCTTGCTTTAATCCATAAATGGATCTTTGAAACTTGCATACCTTCCTAGAATTCTCAGGATGTACAAAACCTTCAGGTTGTGTCATATACACGTCCTTAAGAGGCTTTCCATTAAGAAATGTTGTTTTTACATCCATTTGCCATATCTCATAGTCATAATATGCAAAGAATGGCAATTAAAATTCTTATGGATTTAAGCATGGCTATCGTGCGAAAAAGTTTCATCATAATCAACACCTTGAGTCTGCTGAAACCTTTTGCTATAAGTCTTGCTTTAAACGTATGCACATTGCCATCCATGTCAGTTTTCTTCTTGAAAACCCATTTACATCCAATGGTCTTACCACCTTCAGGTAAATCAACCAAGTTCCAAACTTGGTTATCATACATGGATTGCATCTCAGAGATCATGGCACTTAGCCATTTATCTGAGTCTGGTCCAGACATAGCCTCCTGATAAGTGGTGGGCTCATTCTGATCCGTAGGCAACACATCAAGACTATCAGTAATGAGAAATCCGAATCTCTCTGGCTCATGTCTTACCCTACCAGATTTACGTGGGCCTTGTGTCACTCGCGGAGGTTCAACTGGTTTAGAACGTTGTTGAACTTCCAACAACGGTTCAAGGTTTATATGTGATTCTTGAACTTCTTCAAGATTTATTTCACTCCCACTAGTGTCTTTTGAAATAAACTGTTTTTTCATAAAGGCACCATACCGAGCAACAAACATTTTGTTCTCAACGGGATTATAAAAATAATATCCTTTTGTTTCCTACCCCACAAACAAACACTTGTCAGATTTAGGTGCTAATTTTTCTGAGACTTGTCGTTTTACGTAAGCCTCACAACCCCAAATCTTAAGGAAAGACAAACTAGGTCTCTTCCCGTACCATATCTCATATGGTATTTTATCGACCGCTTTAGAAGAAACTCGATTTAGAGTGAAAGCTGCAGTTTGTAATGCATAACCCCAAAAGGATAATGGAATATCTGCATGACTCATCATAGGTCGAACCATATCTAATAAGGTTCGATTTCTCCTTTCAGAAACTCCATTCCATTGTGGAGTTGCTGGTGGAGTCAATCGGGAGACAATCCCATAATTTCTAAGATGATCATTAAATTATTGGCTTAAATACTCACCACCTCGATCTGATCGAAGTGTTTTGATAGTTTTACCAAGTTGATTCTGGACTTCATTTTGAAAAGTTCGAAACATCTCAAATGATTAAACTTTATGTTTCATAAGATATACATTACTATGTCTGCTGAAATCATTGGTAAATAAAATGAAGTACTGATAACCTCCTCTAGTCATCGTGTTTATAGGACCGCATACATCAGTATGTATTAGACCTAATAAATCACTTGCCCTTTCACTGTGTCCAGTAAAGGGACTTTTAGTCATCTTGCCTAGTAAACAAGATACGCATGTTTCATATGTTTCTAAATCAAATGAATCTAGATGCCCATCTTTATGGAGCTTCGTTATGCGTTTCTCGTTTATGTGTCCGAGACGACAATGCCAAAGATAGGGTTGATTACAGAAATGACAATTTTCTTCCTTTTCTTTTGGGTGTTTTGAAGCAGGAACAGGTCGGGTCTTGACTTGTTCCATAGGCTTTGCGACAGGTGCAGCCACAGCCTTGGCAACTCTAGCCTTGCCTTTGCCTTTCTTCTTCATTCCCTTTCCCTTTTAGACCATCAACATATTACTATAGGGTTTCTTGATTTTTTGTTCAGCAGTTTTGAGCATCAAATGCAACTCTGAAATTGATTTCTCCATATTATTCATATTGTAGTTCATCACAAATTGTGAGTAACTTTCTGGTAATGAATTCAGGATCAAATCCGTAGCCAACTCTTGGCTTATGAGAAATCCGAGTGTATCAAGCTGGTCAACATAGCCCTTCATATTCAGAACATGAGGACTAACTGACGCACCCTCAGTCATCTTGCAAGAATGTAGGTTTTTGACTATCTCGAACCTTTCTTGCCTAGCTTGCTTTGTTGGAACATTTCCTTCAGCGTTATAGCCATGTCGTAGGCTTCCATTAGTTCCATGTCCTTCTGAAGTTCAGGAACCATAGTTGCTAGCATAATACATGCGACATCAGTAGAATCGTTGACATGCTTATTATTCGCATCTTTCACAGCTTTCGTAGCATTGGCTGGTGGGTCCTAAGGGATTGAAGCATCCAGTACATTTTAGCATTGGCTGGTAGTCCCATATAGCTTATCCTTCTCAAGGATGGATCGATGTGACAGGGGATTATAGTTACTTGAAGAGGCTATTGATCTACAATAAAGATTGTGTAAAGTTTATTTTAGTATAGAGGAATAGACTCCCACTAAATTAACAACCCTCCTAAAATGTACTGTTTATTTAGGGGAATAAAATCCATATTTCACCTAATTCTATGACAGCTATGGCATGAAACACAGAACTAGATTATTTAGGTAGGTAATGAGTTACCAATTACATCTTATGTAATTTTTAGATCCTTTTATGAGATATGGGACATCTTATGTCTTAGCATGTTTTTATCTCATCATTTGCCTAAAGCTCAAAACTATTTTGATGGCTTTATTAAGTCGGACCATTTTAAACATTAAGGTAACTCTTACCCAACTTGTCTCACCAAGATATCACAATACACCCAGCTATGGCCGAAACTATATTAATGTGATCGAGGCCTTGACAAGTGTTTAAAATGGATGGCACGAGACTTAAAATTTAATAGAGGGATTTTATTCAGTTTTAGTGATTTTATGTAAACAATGAAATATCATATATTTTATTGATTTGTTCAATCACTAAACAATTTGGAATTTTTTTTTTATACTTTTCACTAACAAAAGAATTTACGTACGCTAGGATTAGTCGAGACAGCGGTCCATTGACCAAGTCAAGAAGGGGGTAAGGGCGCGCCCCCTTTTTTTTTTTTTTTTTTTTAGAAGACGAATCTCAATTCCGAAAATTAAAATTCGCTATAGAAAATCATAATTTTTCGCTGATTTTATTATCATAAATTAACCCCTTAATTTATCCGAAATTAAGTCAATTAAAACATTTTAATTAACCTGGGCCCACATCCAACTAATCATCTTATCCTAATCCAATTAGAATTTAAGATATTTGAATCCTAGTATATCACCAATAACAAGATTCTTGATATTTATCTCCTATTATAATTCGTTATCTATCTTTATTAAATAGAAACTTCATAACAAAATAGATATAACAAGATAAATAATTAATTTCAAAAATTAATTATTTATTTTGGATTTAAGATATTCGAATCCTAGTATATCACCAATAACAAGATTCTTGATATTTATCTCTTGTTCTAATTTGTTATCTATCTTTATCAAATAGAAACTTCATAACAAAATAGATATAACAAGATAAATAAATAATTTTGAAAATTAATTAATTATTTTGGATTTAAGATATTTGAATCCTAGTATATCACCAATAACAAGATTCTTGATATTTATCTCATATTCTAATTTGTTATCTATCTTTATCAAATAGAAACTTCATAACAAAATAGATATAACAAGATAAATAAATAATTTCGAAAATTAATTATTTGCAATTTCGGTCCTCATCCAAATAATCACAAACATGTAATTGAATCATGAACTACTATCCCAATCGAACCTAACGGTGTCATTGATCACAGAACACGAAATTCAATTCATTAAAATTATTCGAATTAACCTAACATGGTTACTAGCATGTACGAAACTGATTTTAATTAAATCACGAATATGTGTATCATATACACAAAACATGATAATAAATCTCAAAGACAACTTATGTATATCACATATACATCAACTATTAACATGCTTTCAATCATATATCATGTATATATCAGAAGAAAACATGCAATGAATTTAATGGAATCGAACTCGAAGGCTCTTATACCACTGTTGGGTTTTAGGGTTCATACGCAGCGGAAATTACAAAAACAATTTGACAAAAACCCCAACAGGATCCGAATCTAATTCCATTAAAAATGTTTAAACCATGAAAAACATAATCATACCTCAGTCGCAATATACCTTTCTGAAGGTTGATCGATCTCTAAGGCGCGGCCAACGACGAACGCCTTCTACCAGCAGTCCACACACGAACGACGGCCGAGATTCGAAGTGCTAGCTTCGAGAGAATACAAACCTTTTTGTTTCTCTCCAAAACGATCCAGAGTGTACCAAAAAACCCTGAGTCGTTTCTAAAACGAAAATGGAGTTTCAGCCCTTAATCTTTCGTAGTGGAGTTAGCTACCTCTCAGTCTGTTGATGAGAATGTTGGGTCTTAGATAATACCTTTCTCCTTCGTTTGGGCTTATAGAAACTATTTTTCTAATAACAATACCTTGTATTCACTGCTTCCAAGTCTTCGATTGTCAGTTCCAAACATAGTACTCAGGTATTTGCCTATATAACAAACTTCTTGCGAATTCATCCACTTTATTAAGTGCAAAATATTCTGTTACCATTGACGCACATTTAATGTCACTATTAACCACATTTTCCAATATATCGCAATCTCTAAATGACACTATTTGCTTCCCATCTAAATGTAATTGCAATGTTATAACCGAAGGATATATGTCATTAAGTGGAAAGCTATACATAAGCCACATTGCTTCAGGAGCCGAAACCCAAAGGCATGGAATTGTCATCCAACATGTTCAATCGTACTAGTCTCGATCTCTAGGTAGACTGAAAACATCCAAGCGACATTGATCAATATCAATTCACTTAGACTAGGCCTTTTAACAGTCTAACACATCGAGGGATCCACTAGATATATCTCTTTATATGAGATGGACAAATTCTATCTCGATTACACAACTTAATCACATTGCTCACACAGTAACCAATCACAACCTTTATAATCGTCCTGGTTAAAGACAACGTTTGATTGTGTCAAATCACTTGTGTTCCTAATGTTGAAGTCTCTGTAATCTCAAGTCGAGGACTGGAATATATACCTATCATGAGAAACAACTATGACTTAATCCATGTGATGTTCTCATAGCGGGTCGGTCCAGTACTTTGTTCCCTAACAAGTACTCGTGATCTCGATTCGTATCCCTATACGTATAATCATCATATGATCATCAATCAAGACTCACACTAGTCTTAATTCATTACAGTTCCCAGTATAATGATCGACTATGGACATTTAGGATATTTATGTAAATACCAATGGATCTTATTATAATGTAAACATGCAAATTAATTATAATAAGTAGCAAATGAAATCTTCTATTTTATTAACTAAAAGTATTCATAAAGACAGTTAATGGATTGACCTAGGGCACATGCCCTAACAATAGGATCCTGCAAAAAGAGAGTTTGTGGAGGAGCTTCTTGCCTATATAGACAAATTCGTTGGTGGTGGTGCTTTGGCGGCTCTACCTGGAGGCATGGTTGGAATTGTGCTTGCAACTGGTGGTAATTCCTCTAATGAAGCTATTCCTAGAGGAAAATGGTCGAATGCACAGATAAACCAACCTTCTCTATTTGCTGGCACTGATGGTCAGAGCAATCATTCTACATGTTCATTCTTTTTGCTTGGTTTGACTCGAGGAAAGTCAATAATTTAGTTGAGTGTTAGGCAATGCCGGCAGGCGGAGCTCCATTTTTGGGAAGAACAATATCCCTCTCTATAGGAAAAGCTAAATGTTTCTTTTAATATAAGTTACTTTGTTTCTTAATTGAATAATAATAATGCGAGTGGAATGTAGATTTGTATATTTTCAATTGAAAATGGAAATGAAAATTAATTTTGAGCATTTTCGGCTTTTTTTTTTTTAAATTACATTAGATAGGGGTTTGAAACCCCTATGTAATCCTTTGACGATAATATAGAGGTTTCAAACCCCAATGAAATCACTACAATTGATAGGGGTTTGAAACCCCTATGTAAGCCTTTGAAGATATTATAGAGGTTTCAAACCCCTATGAAATAGCCAAGATTTGATAGAGGTTTGAAACCCCTATGAAATAGTCAAGATTTGATAGAGGTTTGAAACCCCTAAGTAAGCTTTAAGGATACGATAACACCTTGAAAGATAACACTTTTCATAGAGGTCAAAAACCTCTATGAAAAGTAGAATTTGTTCCAGTGAACAAAGCTATCAAAATAGTTTTGAGCTTTAGGCACATGATGAGATAAAAAACATGCTAAGACATAAGATGTCTCGTATCTCATAAAAGTATCTAAAGTTATATAAGATGTAATTGGTAACTGTTACCTACCTAAATAATCTAGTTCTGTGTTTCATGTTATAGTTGTCATAGAATTAGGCGAAATATGAATTTTAGTCCGTTAAATAAACAGTATGTTTTAGGAGGGTTGCTAATTTAGTGGGATTCTATTCCTTTATACTAAAATAAACTTTACATAATCTTTATTGTAGATCAATGGCCTCTTCAAGTAACAATAATCCCCTGTCACTGTGATCCATCCTTGAGAAGGATAAGCTATATGGGACTAATTTTCTTGACTGGTTCAGAAACTTGAGAATCGTTCTCAAGCATGAACCCAAGTTCTATGTCCTGGTTGCTCCAATCCCTGAGGACCCACTAGTCAATGCTACGAAAGCTGTGAAAGATGCGCATAATAAGCATGTCAACGATTCTACTGATGTTGCATGTATTATGCTGGCAACTATGGTTCCTGAACTTCAGAAGGACGTGGAACTAATGGAAGTCTACGACATGGTCGTAACGCTGAAGGAAATGTTCTAACAGCAAGCTAGACAAAAAAGGTTCGAGATATTCAAAAACCTACATTCTTGCAAGATGACTGAGGGTGCGTCAGTTAGTACTCATGTTCTGAAGATGAAGGGCTATGTTTAAGCCAAAAGTTGGCTACGAATTTGATCATGAATTCATTACCGGAGAGTTACTTACAATTTGTGATGAACTACAATATGAATAATATGGAGAAATCAATTTCAGAGTTGCATTTGATGCTAAAAACTGCTGAACAAAATATCAAAAAACCCTTTAGTAATGTGTTGATGGTCCAAAAGGGAAAGGGAATGAAGAAAAAAGGCAAAGGCAAGGCTAAAGTTGTCAAGGCTGCTTCTGTACCTATCGCAAAGCCTGTGGAACAAGTCAAGCCCCAACCTGTTCCTGCTTCAAAACACCCAAAATAAAAGGAAGGATATTGTCATTTCTGTCGTGCACCTGGACATTGGTTCAGAAATGGCAAACTCTATCTGGAAGATCTAAAGAAGAAAAGGGTAGTGCAACTACTACTACATGTATTTATGTTATTGAAATTAATTTATCTACCAGTGATTCCTAGGTATTAGATACCGGATGTGGATATCATATTTGTATAAATGTGCAGAGACTCACCAGAAGTAGAAAGTTGAAGAAATTAGAAGTCATCCTCCACGTAGGGAATGGAGCAAGAGTTGCTGCCCTGGTTGTTGGATCATATGACTTAGGCTTATATACCTCGTGGACTTATTTTAACTTTAAATAATTGTTATTTTGTGCATGCCTTGAGCAGAAACATCATTTATGCTTCATGCTTGGATATGAATGGTTTTGATTTTATTATTGCGAATAATAGATGTTCCATTTCTCTTAAAGGCATATTTTATGCAAATACTGATTTTTGTGATGGTCTTTATATTCTAAGCATGAAAAGGTCCACTGATACTCTAATCTTTAACATAAATACAAAGAGATTTGAATCAAACCTATCTTTGGCATTGTCGTCTCGGACACATAAATGAGAAACGCATAACGAAGCTCCATGAAAATGGACTTCTAGATTCATTTGATTTAGAAACATATGAAACTTGCGTATCTTGTTTACGAGGCAAGATGACTAAAAGTCCCTTTATTGGACACTGTGAAATGACAAGTGATTTATTGGGTCTAATACATACTGATGTATGCGGTCCTATAAACATAATGGCTATAGGAGGTTATCAGTACTTCATTACATTTACTGATGATTTCGGCAGATATGGTTATGTATATCTTATGAAACGTAAAGCTGAATCATTTGAGATGTTTCAGACGTTTCAAAATGAAGTGCAGAATCAACTTGGTAAAACTATCAAAACACTTCGGTCAGATCGGGGTGGTGAGTATTTGACCCAAGAATTTGATGATCATCTTAGAAATTGTGGGATTGTCTCCCAATTGACTCCGCCAACAACTCCACAATGGAATGGAGTTTCTGAAAGGAGAAATCGAACCTTATTAGATATGGTTCGATCTATGATGAGTCATGCAGATCTTCCATTATCATTTTGGGGTTATGCATTACAAACTGTACATTTCACTTTAAATCGAGTTCCTTCTAAAGCGGTTGATAAAACACTATATGAGATATGGTACGGGAAGATACCTAGTTTATCATTCCTTAAGATTTGGGATTGTAAGTCTTACGTAAAGCGACAAGTCTCAGAAAAACTAGCACCTAAATCTAACAAGTGTTTATTTGTGGGGTATCCTAAGGAAACAAAATGATATTACTTCTACAATCCCACTGAGAACAAAGTGTTTCTTGCTTGGTATGATGCCTTTATGAAAAAACAGTTTATTTCAAAAGATACTAGTGGGAGAGAAATAAATCTTAAAGAAGTTCAATAATCACAGATAAACACAGAACCGCTACTAAAAGTTCAACAACGTTCTGAACCAGTTGAACCTCCGCAAGTGACACAAGGCCCACATAAATCTGGTAAGGTAAGACATGAGCCGGAGAGATTCAGATTTCTCATTACTGATAGTCGTGATGCGTTTCTTATGGATCAAAATGAGCCCACCACTTATTAGGAGGCTATGTCTAGACCAGACTCAGATAAATGTCTAAGTGCCATAAACTCTGAGATGCAATTCATGTATGATAACCAAGTTTGGAACTTGGTTGATTTACTCGAATGTGGTAAGACCAATGGATGTAAATGAGTTTTCAAGAAGAAAACTGACATGGATGGGAAAGTGCATACTTTTAAAGCAAGACTTGTAGCAAAATGTTTCAAGTAGACTCAAGGTGTTGATTATGATGAAACTTTTTCGCCGGTAGCCATGCTTAAATCCATAAGAATTTTAATTGAAACTGCTGCATATTATGACTATGAGATATGGCAAATGGATGTAAAAACAACATTTCTTAATGGAAAGTTGTTTGAGGACGTGTATATGACACAACCTGAAGGTTTTGTACATCCTGAGAATTCTAGGAAGGTATGCAAGCTTCAAAGATCCATTTATGGATTAAAGCAAGCTTCTCGGAGTTGGAATCTTCGTTTTGATGAAGCAATCAAGGATTTTGATTTTATTAAGAACAAAGATGAGCCTTGTGTATACAAGAAGGTCAGTGGGAGTGTAGTTATTTTTCTGGTACTGTATGTTGATGATATATTACTCATTGGAAATGACATCCTAACATTGTAGAATGTCAATTCTTGGTTAGGGAAGTGTTTCTCAATGAAAGACTTAGGAGATGCAGCCTATATCCTAGGGATAAGGATCTATAGGGATAAATCTAAGAGGCTAATCGGTCCAAGTCAGAGTGCTTACATAGATAAGGTGCTGAATAGGTTCAGTTTGCAAGTCAACTCTTGTACAACTGTGGGCATATAATAGATTTCCATTCATAGCACCAAGGTGGTTGGGTGTTCCTAGAGTTCAACCTCGAATAATGGATGAAAAAGAGATGCTTAATGACGTCCATTTGGGACACATGTAATACAAATGTTATATAGTAATTTCTATAATATTAACTACATTTTTATTTTACTAATTTATAGTTTTATATACAGATTGATCGATGCATTTTCGGTTACTCAGAGTGCGACACATGTTTTATCAGCTTACCGTGATGCACTTGATTCGCGGAATGAGGATGAAGTGGCATGGCAACCTTATGCTGAAATCATCGGGTCTCTTCTCAAATACTGTATTGACGATCACAGTAGTTGGCTATTGACGTGTCCCCTAATTTGTTTCCATATAGTCGAGTGACATCGACCAGAAAGAGTTTTGAGATAATTCGGAATGATACAGGTCGTGCCACCAAACTGTTATTACGACACCCGACTGCACCGCATCGAGAAGTGAGGACGCGTTCAAGAAAATTGGGTGGCTTTTCATGGAAACTATATATAGATTTGGGAAAATTGTGGTGACAGCATAGTCACAACGGAATAAGAAGAATGACACAATCAATAAGACTACATGACGTGGTATCAATCAGTCACAAGAAGATTCATTTGACACAACGAGGCTTTACGTGACTATTCGGTAACCTTTAAACTATTATTCCTTTTTCCTCACAATTTACATATTAAATTGTGTGTACTAAACTCTTGTTTTTATATTAGTGTAACTTGGTACATCGACTGCAGCGAGTGTTAATTGAGAATGTGTATGAGCAATGTCTTGTTGCGCTTGATGAAGGCATCAAAATCTTAGATGAAGATGAAAGACAAATGTCTACTCTATGGAATAGTGGAATTGATGTCGAACAGGCCATAAATGAGGAGAATGAAGAAGAAGATGATCATGGAGAATCAAATAGAGATGTGAGAAGAAGAACAACACAAACACGGACTGTGGGTGGGAACACTAGACGTCCTCGTCCACCACGTCATTCTCGTCGGACAGAGACTACTGCCGAGAGTAGCAGACGTTCTCCTACACCATGTTCATCTCGTCCGAGAGCGAGAAGAATAGAGACTATTGGTGACAGTAGCCAATGCTCCCCTCCACGTCATTCTTCTCATGAGTACATTCCTACATTGTCCTCAATGCAATCAGAACATCAAATGTTTGTACCTAGTGCGTCGATCATGAATCTTCCTTCTTACCATTTTGATCCTTATACACCTAGGTCGTTGTCTTCATATATAGATCATGGAATGCCTAGATATCCAATGTATCCTTCATTTCCTCAATACATGTCGAGTCCATTTACTCCACCATGTTATAATTACAATATGTCATATAGTGGAGATGGCTCATTCACGAACATGTTAAGCATGTCGTTGCCTCATGTTCCTTTCGGCTAACCACATACAGGAAGTCACCTTTTTTGGGACGGTACAACCTCCGATTTTTGGAAGCATTAGTACCAGAGGTGAGTCGAGTGAACCAGATGAAGAACATCAATCGACTCAACAAAACTCAATGCAAGATCGGCAACCTCGACAAACTCAACCAGATGTACAAACACAACGTCTAACTCGATATAGAGTATGTCCAGTTTGCATCACGGAGCAACAACGCCAATGTAACCGTCAATAGACCTGTATGATAAGTTTTTTTATGGAATGAAATCATACTTTCAAAACTTCCTTATTGTTTTAATTTTAAATTCTAGACAACGATATAACGTGGTTTTGGCTTTTACAGTTTTTCATCTACATATCTCTTCTTATGATCACGATTGTGTTGCGTGGTTTGTAGTAGATAAGCATGGGTTGCCCCTAGAGATAAGTGTGTAACGTTTGCATGGAGTGTCCACCTCGAGACACGAGCGTGATGTTTACATGGTTTACTTCGATTGCATAAGATTACGTGGGTTGCCCACGTCGAAATACGTGCATGACCTTTGCACGATTTACATTGATTGGACGAGGTTGTATGAGTTGTTCACCTCGAGATACGTGTATGACATTTGCATGGATTGCATAAAGTTGCATGAGTTGCACACCTTGCGATACGTGTGCCACGTTTGCATAAATTGCACAAGGTTGCATGGGTCGGCTACCTCGACATACGCGCATGACGTTTGCATGACTTCTCCACCTCGAGATACATGCGTGATGTTTGCATGAGTTGTCCACGTCCATATATGTGTGTGTCCTTTACATGAGTTGTCTATCTCGAGATACGTATGTGATACGAGTTGTCCATCTCGAGATACGTACGTGATGCGACTTGTCTATCTCAATACTTACATGTCGTTTGCATGGGTTCACTGCTTCGAGTTGAACAAATTATTCCTTTTGAGGAGTAATTAAGAGCTTTTGTATTTTGTATAGATAGCTCATTTTGAAAACGTGTCATTCATTCCACCTCATTATTTTGTATAGATGACTCTTTTTCAAAATGAGTCATTCATTCCACCCCATCAAAACACATCAACGCATGGAGCCACATCATCATCAATGACTCATTTTCAAAAGGAGATATATCTTACTTTTGTAAATTTAAAATAGCCATCTTTATTTGATGAATAAAAAAGTATTGTTACCTTAGTTTGTGAGAAAAATCCGACTCGTTTCTCTAGAAAAGATAAAAAAAACTTGCTTTAATGGAAGAAAATAGGGAAGGAAAGGACGATGGGGAGAATTGTGAGGAGAGAATCTATAGAGAGAAATGGGGTGGGGGATCTATTTTAGAATAGGCTTCCTTTTTACAACTTGTCCATGGATGGAAATATGGAAAAGACAATGGAGAAATGAGGAATTGGAGGAAAATTGTTATTAAGTGAAGGGCAGAAAGGACTTTTCAACCTTAGATTTGGGCTAAAAAATAATTCTGAAAATCATGGGTTAGTTTTCTTTATTAAGGTCTATTGTAGGCTATTTTGTCAAATTTTCCTAAAAAGTTTACGAATCAAGGTAATGAAAAAGATTGATTGACGACTATCTTATACATACACTAGTCGTTTCCCTACGCTTCGCGCAGGTGTAATAATAATAATAATAATAATAATAATAATAATAATAATAATAATAATAATAATAATAATAATAATAATAATAATAATAAATAATAATAATAATAATAAATAAATAAATAAATAAATAAAACACTATATTCATAGTTATTCTCATCGAGTCAAACGAAATGTTCATAAAAGAACAATAATAATAAGAAATAGCAAAACACTATATTGCATTCTTTAGCTTTTTGTAGCATTCTATAGACTGAACAACATCTTTAAGTAATGGTAATCCCATGCAGTAGTGTATATTGATCCACTATAACCGTTAAATATAAATTCCTCCATATCGTCTGTTCACTCCAATTGAAGAATCTAAACCAACAGAAAACATAACAACGACAGCATAAAGGTCGCGTGATTATTGATTTGTGTTATAGATATAACGACTCACTTCAGTCTTGAACTTATGGAAAATATACGAAACGATTAGATCCAATATAAAGCAAACATACCTAAAGGAGAGCGATCAAAAGTGGTTTAGCTTATAAGCGTAGTGAATGGTTGTTATATCACTGGATGCATGAAGCTATGGGTAAGTAGAACAACTTTTGAATGTACAGGCAATGTTGAAATCCATCGATCCTATCTTGAATTTATTGGGTGATAATTGGTTGAGAACTGGAGGAATCTAAGGTTAGGTATAATAAAATTGGTTTTTTTTGTGATTTTTTGAATGGTGAAGGAAAAAAAATCAAGTCGATTGCAAGAAGAATTGATGCGAGTTGAAATTTATAGGGGGAATGTAACTTGCACTATACTCAATTCCTTGTATTTACCCATGATTTCAAGTTCAACGTACCCAATCTATTAATAATAAGATAACCACTATTAATTATTAATAAACGTACACATAATGTATAATTATATCTCTTGAAATAATAAATAAATAACAAAAATAACTCAATTCCTTATATTTACCCATGATTTCAAGTTCAACGTACTCAATCTATTAATGATAAGATAACCACTATTAGTTATTAATAAATGTACACATAATGTATAATTATATCTCTTGAAATAATAAATAAATAAATAACAAAAAATAAAAAAATTGAGAAAAATAGAAAAATAGAATGGTGAGATGAGGTAACTTTTAAACTTTCTATCTCCTTCAACTTTTATAGATATATAGATTTGTACACAGTGGTCGAGATCTATTTAGTATGCTGACTGTGTTAGCTCGTCTTGTACAAAGTGAAATAAAATGTGCGACCGTGTCGGAGAGTGAGACCATGTATGCGAGACTCATGTCAATCAATTTTTTTGGTCTTAAATGTGCTATTTAGCACAACAAATAAATTTGTTGCTATAATAAATAAATAAATACGAAATTACTGTTTTGTTCCAAAAAGCAAAGTTTAGCAAGAAAATTTCCTTTTGTTGCTATAAGTTTGTTGCTAAATCCATCATTTGTTGTATACATATGCATAGACACACTGGTTGATATTTTCGATCCTCATCACAAAACACCAGATAGCTTCTCGATGCACAATCATAAGAACTTTAATTAACAACTTCACCAAATATTTGTACCAAACATGCATGTCACTATATAATTACATTCTCTATATATATGATAGAAATAAAGATTGGAAAACTTATTTAATTAAGAATATATGCCACTAACTCAGCATCTCTCTTTGTATTAAAAAAAAAAAAAAAAAAAAAAAAAAAAAAAAAAAAAACTCAGCACTTCTCTATAATGCAAGATTGTTTTGCTGCTCCACTATCTTCTCAGAAATTTCACTTGCATGACCAATTGTCTTGATACAAAGAAACTACTAGTATAGTGTGTGTATATATATATATATATATATATATATATATATATATATATATATATATATTTGAAGTGAGTATAATATATTTCTATTCTTTGAATATCTCACTCTTATTATTTTCGAGATTTGATTCATTATTTAAATAGGCTTCCATTTTATATATATAATTAAATTGAGACTATTTGTGCTACATTTAGATAAGTTTTTTTTTTTGATAAAATCAAAGGTTGTATTAATATTTCATTTGACACGGAGATTATTTAGTAGAATCATAGCTACCTCATCAATAGGTTGATTTCATACGTTTGACCATTCGACTAGCATATGTACGAGAAGTTGAGTTATTATATGAGCATCCCCATTTGTTTGTCTACAAATTATAAATTCCTAAAAAATAAAACTTCCTATAAGGGAAGATAATCAAATTTTTAATTAGAAACGAATAAAATCTAAAACTTTCAACGAGAGAAGAAAACTACTTATTTAATTAAAAACACCAAAAAAAAGTATTGATTCAATAGCTGCAAATATAATGAAGATGCTGAGTTGAAGATTCGACTTGTGCTAATATTGAATATGATAACTACAACATTAAAATGAACTATTTATCGATATCAGATCTAATCAAATCTATTTTATTTGACCAACAAAAAGGAAAAATAATATTATTTGAGCTACCACCACCGCTAAAAAATAATCATGGTTCTTTAAGGTTTTGAAGGAGGCGTCAGAAACAAAACGAATTAGCACTTTGTCGCTCCATTTAGATAAGCTTTAAGTTTGGTTTTATGTAACCAAATTTTCTCAACATTAATGTCCATTTTTTTTTTCCTATAAAAGAACATTAAAGTGTAAAAAAAATAAAATAAAGCGCTCTAATGAAAATCTATTTGTGGGGCCAAAGAAGATATCGTGCACCCAAGAGCATACAATCCCGCCCTTTTTAAATCAATTCCCCCGAATAAAAAACATTACTTATACATTTGATACATTATTTACATCTGTTAGCTCTTGCCATTAAACACCAACTTTATTAAGAAAATCTTCAAATTAAAAAGCAGGCCAACACGTCTGCCTCTCCGATGTTGCCCACTCGCCACGTGGCAGATCCTCAAAGGTGGGCCCCTCGCTGACGTGGCACCGAAGTTCAGAAGACATTAGAGAGAAACTAGAGAGATGATGAAATAGAATTAGAGAGCGCGAAACAAGGGAGGAGAGGGCGTCCGAAAACAGGCCTAGAGAGAGAAAGCGGAGAGAGAGAGAGCGCTCACTTCTTCTTCGCCTTTCTTTTTCAACCGAAGACGCGTTTTGTTAGCACAAAAAGAAAAAAAAAGAAAAACCTGTTTAGCGAGAGAGAGAGAGAGAGAGAGAGAGCAGCAGCAGCAGAAGAAGAGCTAGAGCAGAGAGGAAAACCAAGATCGATCGGATTTCACCGAAGAAAACAAGGATCAGATCTGGTCGCTCTAGATCCTCTCCGCCGCTCGATCGATCGATCGATCGGATTTTGGTTTCATTTGGGTTTGCGAGCTCGAAAGAGCTGTGGCGGTGGATTCATCATTTGCGATCTAGGGTTTGCTATTATTAGATGGAAAGGAGGAGGAGCATTTGTGGATGACGACGATCGCTAGATGTTTCAATCTTCTCGGAGAACGATGAAATGGGTTACATTGCTTAAAGACATCAAAGAGAAGGTTGGATTGTCTCAAAATCCTTCTGCATCGTCGTCCCCTGTGTTCGCCTCCGCCGCGGCCACCGAATTGGCTTCGTCGAGGAATGACTCGCCTACTAGGTCGGATTTCTTCATCCCTTCTTTTTGATTTATTGGTTTTGATGTCAAATTGGAGTGAAAGGTTTGATTTTTGGACGTTTTCGAAAGTTGTGCATTGCCTGCATCGACCTTCTTTGTTGTGATTTTCTTCGTATTCGAACCTCGGATTGACTCAACAGATTGCCCATTACTAGGGTTTGATGTGCGAGAGATTGTTATTGAAGGCAATGCATCTTTAGCCTCAACACATGGTGCTTATATAAATTAGGGTGTGACCTTTAAAACAATGAAAACCCTAGTTCGGGGTTTAGGAATTATGTATAATTCCATTCAAGTACTCGCGGCATACAATCTAGTATACGTGTTCCACTTAAAATCTACTTTTTCCCATTAGCGAACTTGAGACGCATTAATTAGAAGGGATTTACATGGTTTGGGAAGCTCACCATCAATTGAACTAAGTCGAGGACAAAAGAAGTGTTTGATCCATGTAGCCGACCCTAACTAATCTGGGATTGAGGGTATGTTGTTGTTGTTGTTGTTGTTGTTTGGTTATTGAACATTAATTCTCATTTGTTCCTTGCTCCTTTATTTCGTTTGTTTGGGTTTTAAGGAAAGAGTCGAGTGACATCTAGGCATCTTGATTTCCTTATGTCCTATACTTCTAGTGGAAGGGTTGGATGCAGGGAAGACGGTTCTTCGTTCTCTTTATGTGCCAATGAATGTAATCTGGAGATTCTTTAGTTACCTTATAAGTCTGTTATTTCTTTTATTTTACTTTTTAGGTATACGTTTCTACATTTCCTTAGTATCTTGACTTCTATAAGCCATGTGTTAGTATTATAATCCATTTAATAGATAGTTTCTATCTCAAAAAAAAAAAATCGAGAACATGAATGTCTACTAGCAAGATTATCAGAAACCTCCTCTTTAGAAGCCATCACTCTTGATTCAATCCCAAACAAAAAGCACCTTTCTAACTGTTCTTGAACATTCCACGTATTGTGCTGACTACAGCTCTGCTGTCAGATCGTACTGATACGTTTTGAATATTCGTCAGTAGAGAAGTCTTATTTCTTATTAATACTTTGAGAAATAGTGAAAGTTCTCCTAAGAAGTTCATTTGCTCATGCAAATTTTTTGAGCAAAAGGTGTAATGTGAGAAAAGATGAAGCACAATCTTTCTGTCCTGTAAATAAAACAAACCGCACTGGGTATAGAACTGATCTCTTGGCCGTATGGAGTGTTGTGTTTAATTTGCTTCAGACTGGGCCAGGTTTTGACTTTGTTTCTTCATGTTCTTTGTAAGCAAGGTCTTTTTAGTGCATGCAACAGTGATATGCATTGGTCCTATTGCTATTTATCCGTCTCTGAAGTTTCTTTCTCCATTTTTATCTTGGTGCCTTAATTAATCTTTTAGTATGTCTTTCGGTTTTCTTGTAAAGTTTTGTGAGTTAGTTCTTTGTTGCTAATGGTTATGCTTCGACACTGTACTCTGAATGCATGATATAATATAAGTTCTATTTTCTAAATCAGGGACAGACATGAATTGGAATTGGATTTTAAAAGATTTTGGGAAGAGTTCCGATCGTCCAGCTCTGAAAAGGTTTTGTCTTTATCTGAACATTAAGAAGACTGCACATTAATTCCAGTCCTATAACTGCTTATTACTGAAATTAAAAGTGGTTACACTTTTTTGTTCTAATGTTCCATGCAGGAAAAAGAAACGGCCTTGAATATGGCCGTGGATGTATTTTGTAGATTAGTCAAGCAGAAAGCTAATATAGTTCAGATGGTTACCACGTAAGTACATGCATCTTCTCTTATGTTTATTGACTCGAGCTTGTGTTTATGTTATGTTTATGGAATATGTTAAGATTACTTCGTTCTGGCTGGCTATTTAGAAAACTTATTTAAAAATATAGTTGTAACAATGTTCGCCAGATTTCACAGAATATTAACCAGTAATTCCTATTTGCACATTTCCTGATGCCGACTAAATTTTCTGATGTGTATTTTGTCCTGGTTCTGTTCTGGCACTAAAGCAAGGTATTATCTAATGACCACGTTGTATCTTCCTTCAAATCTATCTTGTTTGTTACGCAGCTCTTGCTCTACTCTCTATATCCATGAGTAATAACACGGAATTATGCACGAACTCTTGGAATTGCAAGGCAACTCTTGTTCAAGTTCTCAGTTGTCTTGGTCTGTACTTCTAATTATGGTGAAGGCAAGCCTAAACTCCTTTGGTTTTTGTCCCCTTTAACACATTTAGACAAAAAAGTTTGTCCTTTGATGGTTTGCTGCCTTGGTGGTGGTTGGGTTACTCCAAAGTTCTTCTTCATGTGCCTTAAAGTTTGATCCACATAGCTTGTTAATCTCAAGTTTAATGTTTCCATATTAGGTATGAGTTCAGATTTTGTTTCTCTAGTCAAGCTCTGCATTCTTTTTGCTGTTTATATAATTCATATTTTAATAGATTAGCACATTTGAATGTGGTAGAGCTACTACTGCTACTTTCTTTTCCAGTTTTCCGTGCAGATGTTCCAAGTACCCTAATTTTTCGGTCCTGTTATTTTCTGTCTCTTGCTTGTTAAACATTCTTTTAGCTTTCTGCGTATTTTTTTGATGCCATTCTTTCTGCATTTAATTATGTTCAATTTCCATTGTTGACCAACTGCAGGTTAGTTGAAACGCATATATTCTCTTTTGTTGTGGGAAGAGCATTTGTTACAGATATTGAAAAGTTAAAGATCACTAGCAAGACAAAATCTTTGGAAGCTTTGAATGTATTAAATTTCTTTTCAGAAGTTACAGAGGTTTGCCTATGAATTTCTCTTTCTTGGTTTTTGTGACTATTTGTCTGTGATGTTGAAGTAATGTTCATGGTCTGTTCAGGATGGATTTAGCCCTGGTTCTAATTTGTTATATGCCGTGGAAGTCCTTGTATCTGGGGTAAGATTTAAAACTTTTCTCCTGGGGCAGCTTTTATCATTATTGTTACTAATGAATTTGAGGCATCTCTAGCAATTTGCCTGAAAATTGTGATACTTTGTTCATGGTTTTGCTTGGCAACTGTACATCCCATGTGAAGCGAGTCAAATGGCTGGGCATACATATAAAAATATTTAGAAAAGCTCAAATATATATCCATGTCATGGAAACCCTTAAAATGTGTTTTGCATTAAATGTTTTTTTGGCATTTATGACTCATGTATTTAATTTGTTGGATTAAAATCCAATAGTTGTAACTTGTAAATGATGTTCCTATAGCATGGACAATTCTAAAATGAAGCCCAAATACATACCCATGACATGGGAACCCCTTAAAATGTGTTGTGCATTTATGACTCATATTGTAATAAATGCACCAAAATATTGACCATTGGATTAAAATCCAATGGTTGTAAATGATGCTCGCATTGCATAGGTATATATTTGGGTTCCATTGTAGTACTACCCTATATGGGTGTATATATATTCCTGAGATTGGAGAACAGATCGAGTATCAGGCAAAAAATGAGATAATGAAACGATGCAATGGCCTTCACTGCTAGATTCTTTGGTTGATGCCAATTGAAGCTATTGTTAATTTTCTGTTTGAGTTCTTCAACTGCGTCTCTCTTCCACCAAAAAGAAAATAAGAAATTAAAAGAAACAATTCTTTGTGTGAGATTTGCTCTCACAATTAAAAGAACCATTTTTAATTCATGCAATGAGCAAACTTTTGATGCTACAAAATTTATGAGATATACTACTGTTATCCTAACTGCTTCTCTGTTGACGTTTAAGGATGGGAAATATGCTAATTGTTGATGTATTTTCCTCCCCATAGATTGATTGCAGATTATGACTATGATTCCTAAGGAATTTAGGGAAAATAAGTTTTGTTTCAGTTTCAGATTCAATTTTAAAGGAATTTAGGGAATTGCACTTAATCGAGCACAATGGAAAAGTTTGATCCATGTAGCCGACCCCAGTTAATTTGGGATTGAGGCTATGTTGTTGTTGTTGTTGTTGTTGTTGTATATTTCTGCAATTTTTATGAGTAAAGGATAAGCCCATCTATATCCTAAATTTTTTCTTTGCTTTGGTTTTTTTTTTTTTTGTTTATTTCGGGATTGAGGCTATGTTGTTGTTGATTGGTTTTTGTTGTTTGCAGCCAATTGATAAGCAGTCTCTCCTCGACTCTGGCATCTTATGCTGTCTCATTCACATTCTCAATGCCCTCTTGAGACCAATTGGGACAAGCCAAAAACAATTAGTAGCCAGCTCCGAAGAATCAAGTTCAGTAGGAAAAGATCATGGCATGGATGTGAGACATGCTCGTCGGCTTGAGGTTCTCTCTCTCTCTTTCTTTCTATTTCTCTATGAATTCTCCTAGTGCTTGTTTGTGCATTCCTTCAGTTTGAGTCTTTTTTTGATGTTGTTTGTTTATCCATTCATTTCCATGACTCCACATGATATTGCTGAATTTATTGTTTTCCTATCAGCAACTCATAAGACAGATAGATACACAGTTTTGAAGAAAAAAATTGCTCATAAAATTTTGTCTTTTGCTACTGGTTGAGTTTTTCTTGCCATTCCATGACAGGCTAAAATGTTAGTTGTTTATAGAACGATCATTGCTGTGTTTGACTTATGCTGCATTGAACACATTATTTTTTTTCTCTAATTTTACTCATGCATATTAAACACCTTTTTAGTTGATTCTTGTTCTTTTCCCCATCTTATGAGGTGAAGTTTTAGTCTATATATATATATGGAGTCCTTATGAATTGATTTAATAGAAAATAGAAGTTGGCATGAATTAGTGAAATGATTTTCCTTTTGCAAAGTTATTGGTGACATACTCTTAGCACACACATTTGCTAGTTGCTACTAAGTTGTTGTATGCATACCATGATTCATGCGCACACATCTCAATGCATCAAACGAACTCCAACATTTGTGTAGTAACTGTGCTTTATCAAGATTATGTTTCCTGATCTTTTTCGTTTTGTAAAATGATGTTTATGGGACGCGTATGGGTATTCCCCCAAAAGGCTCTTGGCTTAACCTGGTTGAAGTTACCCGACATGACTGGTTTTGGTGAGGCCATTGTAGAATCGTGGCCATGTTGGATGTGAATTTGTCTACCTGATGTAGTTATTTTTTTATTTTTATTTTTTGCTTAAAAAAAAAAAGAGAACTGGACTGATCAATTCTTCTGACCTTTTTGCCCTCTTAAGAGAAGGGTCCAAGGGGTGGAAGTAATCAATTCTAGTCCCTTTCTTGTTGTGCTGTTTGTTCTAAATTTCCAAATAGTCAGGTTTTATTCCCAAAGCATGTTGTTTCTCCTTTTGTTGAGATTAGAGGTTATTAAGCCCTTTCAGTTTTGATAATGATTTTCTCTTTTCTCTCTTATGGAAGTGGCTTCTTGTTCATTTTCTATGGGCATCAGATTGTTCCCTTGGCTGTTCAAAGGCCAAGAAATCTTATTAGTTGGTTGATTTTACGTGACTAGGGCCTAATCAAGAAAAAAAAACTCTCTCAACTGGTTAGGTTGCATCAATTGGACTTTCCAGCTCAGGTCATAAGGCCCCTTTTCTAGGTTAACTTTTTGCAATTTTTGTCGCTTTATTCTTAAGTTTTATCACTTTTTTTATTTTTTTTCTTTAGAAAGTGCAACCTTAGACTTGTGATTTCTACTCATTAGTTACACTGTGCATTCAAACAAACATGAGAAATTGAAAATACTATAGGGAATTTTGTGAAGAAAATTTTATTGGGAGAATGACACTCTTTCAAGAAATATTTCCATTGGAATCCCAAGGGCCTTAATGAAGTCCATGTATTGTGCAATCGGTATTAGTTGCAAGGGGAAAGAAACTTGAAAACTGATTGTCATGCTGCGTGGCTGTTATGCTAACTTCTTTATGGTTGTTTGGAATTTTGTTACTAATAAATTTAAGAGATAGTTTTGAAGTCTTGTGGCTATGCTTTCTGTTATTTTTTTATGAGCTAATTTCTTGGATGCTATAAATATGCAGGTAGAAGGAAGCGTAGTGCATATTATGAAGGCACTGGCAAGCCATCCTTCTGCTGCACAGAGTCTGATTGAGGATGATTCACTTAAGTTGCTGTTTAATATGGTTGCATCAGGGTCTCTGACAGTTTTTTCACAGTTCAGAGATGGACTTGTTCCTTTGCATACCATTCAGCTTTATCGTCATGCCATGCAGGTAATATCGTTCTCACATTTATATTCTGCCATACGTGACTCCAGGTCCTCGTAAAATTGTTTTTATCTAGAAAAAGTTTCCAATGCAAGATTTGTTTTTTTTTTTTTTTTGGATATTATTGCAGATTCTAGGCCTTCTTTTAGTCAATGATAATGGAAGCACAGCAAAATATATTCGCAACCATCATCTGGTAATGGACTCTAGCTATTTTGTTGTTGGACTGATTTAGTTGCTATCGGCAATTTATTTATTTTTATTTATAATTTTGCTTCTTGGGTAGCATCTCGACCAATTATTATTTTTTAATCAATGTGATTGGACAGCTCACTGGAAAATGCCCTTATAATAAAATTGAAAATTTGAGGATGTTGGATAAACTCCATAATCACCTAAAGTAGTCTTGCAAAATCACTTCCACAAAACTTGACAAAACTAATGGACAGGCTATTGTCTCATTTCATGATTCTTCTTCCCTTTGAATGAGGAATGCATTTGTATTAATGAGAAGACGGGAAATACGATAGAAAACATTAAAAAGACAGTAGTGAGAAAACATTGAGAACCTAATACTGGCGAAAATACCTGGTTTCCACAGTCGCGTGGGAGATAAAATGTGAAGTTAATAAGTTATGAATAACTTCCTCCTTTGAGGAAGGCCACATGTGTTAATCCTTTTTGTATGCCAAGCAGGCACCTTGACCACATGATAAATTGGCATTCCATAATATTCTTTTTTTAAACAGGGAAAAAGAATTCTAATATATTGGCATTCCATAATCCATAAATTGACATTCCATAATATGAAACAGGGAAAAAGAATGAACACTCATCAATTAATTGATAGACCAGTGATTTTGATGTAAATTTTCAGGCTTGAGATAATCCTTATATTTTCTATTTTGGATTGAATTTCTTAAGCTTAATACCTTCTAAGAGATAATAGTGAACCTAGTAAGCTAGTACAGATGCTTCTCTACATGGCTATTCGTAAGAATTCTAATAAAACAAGAATTTCAAGGAAAGAAGTGTGGTAGATATGGTGATGGAGGGGGGACTTGATTTTGTTTTTTTTAATCAAACCAAGGATCCTAGAGTTTATGATTAGTGATCACAAACATAAGGTGAACAGGCTTTGAGACTGTTGGGGGCCTTGGGGCAAGAGTTGCAACTTGCAATGAGGTTCTAGGGCCTTCTATGATCAAAGTTCTACATCAGCATCCCTATCGTTGTTGATGATTTTGTCTACTTAAAAATAACTTTTGACTTCGAGGAATATTGCTTTTTTGGAAACCTCCATCCCTACTTGTAGCAGAAGCCTGTTTACTGCTGAAGAAGCTTCATACGTCTCCACTGTGATTTTATGTTACCAGCTTGTCCCATGTCATTAAAGCTCATTTGTTTCCATCATTGCCTTACTTACACATCCACAATACTTATGTTAAGGGATGTTGGTGTTGGGATTGTGAGAGCTGGCCAAGCAAGACATGTGAATGAGTTCTCCACGTGAGGCAATAGTAATATTTTCATGGATAAGGGGAGTACAATTTAATGTTTGGCATAATGTAGCAGCCACCCTGTTTATTTCTTCTTTTGCACTTCACAGTTACCTTTTATCTCCTTAAACAAAGAAGTCTTCTAGTTTTGAGCACTTAATTGTCTGAAGTCGCATGTTTTTTCTTCTATTTTTTATTATTTTTAGTAATACCCTCTGCCTTGCATTTTTAGCTGGCAACTTTCTCTGTTCTTTTCAATCATTCGATTTGTGTCTTCCCAAATTTCGATTATCTCTCACAGGTGTTATTTGGGTTCGATGACAGGTTAAGGTTCTGTTAATGGCTGTCAAGGATTTCAATCCCGAATATGGTGATTCTGCATACACAATGGGAATTGTAGACTTGCTACTAGAATGTGTGGAATTATCTTATAGATCTGGTATTTTCCCAGCTATTGATGCCAAGCTATCAATTTGATTGCTATACTCCTATGCATTCCATCATTCCATGCATGATTTGGATTTTCCCATTTTTTGCCACTGGTTCATGTTGATTAGTCATTTTGATTGCAATATTTTCCAGTCCGTTTTAATGCTATTGGTTTCATGTGTGATTTGGGCTGCCCATATTTTGTCACTGATTCATGTTGATTGTAGATGCTGGTGGTATCAGACTCAGGGAGGATATACATAACGCTCATGGCTATCAGTTCCTTGTTCAATTTGCATTGCTGTTATCCGCATTGAAAATTAACAAGGGCATTCAATCCACCCAGTGGAGCCATTCCACTGAGGAAAGATCCGCTTCAGATGGTTCCCATGCATCTTATGTTGAAAGACAGGATTTCTTGGGCATGGACAGGGATACTTTATCTTCCCATCTTTCTCCCTCATTGTCTAGATTGCTTGATGTTCTCGTCAACCTTGCTCAGGTGGGTCCAAGTGAGGCTGTAGGATCTGCTGGAGGAAAAGGTTCAAAATCTTCTTATAACAGGGCTAGTGGCCATGCAAGAAGTCGTACGTCATCTTCTGAGAAACTTGTGGATGAACTATGGGAGAAAGACAATACTAAAGTTAAAGATCTTGAAGCAATACAGATGCTACAGGACATTTTCCTCAAAGCAGATAGCATAGAATTGCAGGCAGAAGTACTAAATAGAATGTTCAAGGTGTTCTCCAGTCATCTTGATAATTACAAGTTATGCCAAGAGCTGCGGACTGTACCTCTCTTCATCCTTAACATGGCGGGTTTTCCTCCATCATTACAGGATATAATTCTCAAAATACTAGAATATGCTGTAACTGTTGCGAATTGTGTTCCTGAACAGGAACTACTATCCCTCTGTTGCTTATTGCAGCAACCCATTACTTCTGAATTAAAACACACAATTCTTTCATTTTTTGTGAAACTCATATCGTTTGATCAGCAGTATAAGAAAGTTTTGCGTGAAGTTGGTGTTCTAGAAGTTCTACTAGATGACTTGAAGCTGCACAAGTTTCTGTCTGCATCTGAGCAACTTAATCAAACTAATCCTTCTGAGAGGAAGCCAAGTTCAAGCAACTTTTTGAAACGCATAGACAGTAAGGATGCTATAATTTCTTCTCCAAAGCTCTTGGATACTGGATTGAAGCTACCACTTTTTGAAATTGAAGAGACAATTTCTGTTGCATGGGATTGTATTGCATCCTTACTAAAGAAAGCTGAGGCCAATCAGTCATCATTCCGGTCGTCTAATGGAGTATCTGTCATTCTTCCCTTTTTGGCATCTGACGTTCATCGTTCAGGAGTCCTCCGGACCTTGTCGTGCTTGATTATAGAAGATGTTGCACAGGTTTGTTAGCATTTTGCGTGCTTTCATTGCATTCTGCATCTGTCAGACATTCTGAATGCGTGGCCACTTCCACTTGTGTGTTTGCTAGTTAGAGTTTTACTTAGTAACTGGTCATAGGATTGACAACAGGGTTAACATCCAATCTTAAAATTTTCATCGATAACTGCTGGTTTATTTAATTGTGAACATGTGCAGAACCATTATCACGGCAGTTTTGTTGGTGTTGATATTGTAGTGAATATTTGCTTTGTGTTGCGCCAGGTTCATCCAGAAGAACTTGGTGCATTGGTTGATGTTCTTAAGAGCGGGATGGTCTCAAGCATCTCAGGTTCTCAGTACAGGCTTCAAAAGGATGCAACCTGCGATAGTCTTGCTGCCTTGTGGCGTATATTGGGAGTCAATAGATCTGCTCAAAGAGTCTTTGGGGAGGCAACTGGATTTTCTCTTCTTTTGACTACCCTCCATAGTTTCCAGAGTGATGATATAAATCATGATAAATCTGTATCATCTCATATGAAGGTTTTTACTTTTCTACTGCGTGTTGTGACTGCTGGGTTGTGTGGTAACTCTGTCAACCGTACGAGGTTACATACAGTTATTACATCAGAGACCTTTTTTGATCTTCTGCGTGAATCTGGCTTGCTTTGTGTGGACTTTGAAAAGCAAGTCATCCAATTACTGCTGGAGCTTGCTCTTGAAATGGTGCTTCCTCCAACCTGTTTATTAACACCAGAGAGTGTTACATCATCTGATATGATTGAAGCTGGGTCTGCTAATTTTCTCTTGAGTACTGCATCAGGTTCCTTCAATCCCTGTAAACAGCGGGTATACAATACTGGTGCGATTGGGGTACTGATCCGTGCTTTGCTGCTCTTTACTCCTAAGGTGCAATTAGAAGTACTTAACTTCATTGAAAAGCTTGCCAATGGAGGACCATTTAATCAGGAAAACCTTACTTCTGTAGGTGTGTTACAGAGCTTTTTTTATTTAGATATTTTGATATATGTTGCTTTTTATTTTATTGCCGTGTTTATTGTTTTTTACACATTTCTGTTCGTTTGTATTTAGGTTGTGTGGGACTGCTGCTGGAGACAATTCACCCATTTCTTCTGGGTTCCTCTCCTTTACTTATACATGTACTGCATATTGTGGAGGTGCTTGGATCATATAGGTAAGTATTGTCTTTTATATGTAGGAATTACTGGTAATGTATTTATGAAGTTCCTTGGATTGTTGTATTATTTCATGCTGAGTAACTTAACTGTGATGACAGGTTGTCTTCACTGGAGCTCCGAGTGCTCGTTAGATATATTCTACAAATGAGACTGATGAGCTCAGGTCACATTCTTGTCGATATGATGGAGAGATTGATTTGCAGGGAAGATAAGGCCTCTGGAAATGTTTCCTTAGCACCGTTTGTAGAGATGGACATGAGCAAAGTTGGTCATGGTTCTGTACAAGTATCTTTGGGGGAAAGATCATGGCCTCCTGCTGCTGGATATTCATTCGTCTGTTGGTTTCAGTGTAGAAATTTGTTAAGAACTCAAGGTAAAGATCCAGAGAAATCATCGAAGGTTGGACCTTCTAAAAGGCGCAGTACTTCCAATAAGCAGCAGCAGCAGCAGCAGCATGGGCATGTTCTCCGGCTGTTCTCTGTTAGTGCAACAGATGATGGAGGAACACACTATGTGGAACTTTATCTTCAGGATGATGGGATTTTTACACTAGCAACCAGCAACTCCAGTTCTCTTTCTTTCTCTGGCTTAGAATTGGAAGAAGGAAAGTGGCATCACCTTGCTGTTGTTCATAGTAAGCCCAATGCCTTGGCAGGACTTTTCCAAGCTAGTGTTGCTTACTTGTACCTTAATGGGAAACTTAGACACACAGGAAAGCTGGGATACTCTCCATCGCCAGTTGGAAAATCTTTGCAGGTGACTATAGGGACACAGGCATCTTGTGCAAAATTGAGTGAACTATTCTGGAGGCTACGTTCCTGCTATCTGTTTGAGGAAGTCTTGTCATCAGGTAGTATTTATTTCATGTACATTCTTGGTAGAGGATACAGAGGGCTCTTCCAAGATACGGATCTCCTGCGGTTTGTTCCTAATCAATCTTGTGGCGGGGGTAGTATGGCGATCTTAGATTCATTGGATACTGAGATGCCTTTGGTACCAACTTCTCAAAAGAGTGACAGTGCTAGCAAACAAGTGATTCCCAAGGCAGATGGAAGTGGTATTGTTTGGGATTTGGACCGACTTGGGAACCTATCATTGCAGCTATCAGGGAAGAAGCTCATATTTGCATTTGATGGGACATCATCAGAAGTGCATCGGTCGTCCGGGACTTTGTCGATGGTTAACCTAGTTGATCCGGTGTCTGCTGCTGCTTCCCCTATTGGTGGTGTGTAGCTCTTTTATCGCTATCTTATATGTATGCATACATATTTTGTTTCTAAATTATTTATGGACTTCTTTAATTTTTGCAGGCATACCACGCTTTGGTCGCCTTTATGGAGATATTTATATATGCAGGCAAGGTGTCATTGGTGATAGCTTACGAACAATTGGGGGTATGGCTGTTGTCCTTTCTCTAGTTGAAGCTGCAGAAACTAGGGAGATGTTGCATATGGCCCTCACTTTACTTGCTTGCGCACTTAATCAGAGTCCTCAAAATGTGCAAGACATGCAAGCCTACAGAGGATACCATTTGCTTGCTCTCTTCCTCCATCGCAGAATGCTGTTGTTTGATATGCAGTCACTGGAGATATTTTTCCAAATTGCAGCATGTCAGGCTTCAGTTTCTGAACCTCAAAAGACACGAGAAATTCAGGGTGTACCGTCTCTTGGTGGGGCCAGTCATGCAAACACCTATGATTATTTTTCTTCCTCCAAATATCCAGATGAGCTTTCTTCAGTTGGATCTCATGGAGACATGGATGATTTTTCTTTACACAAGGATTCTATCAGTCATATTTCAGAGCTTGAAAATAATGATATGGAAGCTGAAGCCTCAAACTGTATTGTTCTTTCTAATGCAGATATGGTTGAGCATGTCCTTTTGGACTGGACTTTGTGGGTGAATGCCCCCGTTTCTATTCAAATAGCTTTACTTGGATTTCTTGAGCGAATGGTCTCTATGCATTGGTACAGGAATCATAACCTGACAATCCTTCGTCGAATGAACCTTGTCCAACACTTGTTAGTGACTTTGCAAAGAGGTGATGTAGAAGTTCCTGTCTTGGAGAAATTGGTTATGTTACTTGGAGTAATCTTGGAGGATGGATTTCTGGGTTCTGAGCTTGAGCAGGTTGTTAGGTTTGTGATTATGACATTTGATCCACCCAGAGTTACAGCACGCGATACAGTTACCCGAGAGTCAATGGGAAAACATGTCATCGTACGCAATATGTTACTGGAAATGTTGATCGATTTACAGATGACCATAAATTCAGAGGAGTTGCTTGAGCAATGGCATAAGCTCGTTTCATCGAAGTTGATAACATATTTCCTTGATGAAGCTGTTCATCCAACCAGTATGAGATGGATTATGACTCTTCTAGGTGTCTGTCTTTCCTCTTCTTCCACATTTTCATTTAAATTTCGCAATAGCGGAGGTTATCAAGGTTTGGCCCGTGTGCTCCCTAGCTTCTATGATTCTCCAGAAATATACTATGTCCTATTTTGTCTTATTTTTGGGAAACCTGTATATCCAAGATTGCCTGAAGTGCGCATGCTAGACTTCCATGCCCTTATGCCTAGCAATGGAAACCAAGGCGAGTTGAGGTTTGTCGAATTGTTGGAATCTGTAATTGCTATGGCTAAATCGACATTTGATAGGTTGAGCTTGCTGTCAATGCTTGCGCATCAAACTGGAAGCCTTTCACAGGCCAGTGCTAGGCTAGTGGCGGAGCTTGTAGATGAAACAGCCGATATTACAGGAGAACTTCAGGGCGAAGCGCTAATGCATAAGACGTATGCAGCGCGTCTTATGGGTGGGGAAGCTGCAGCGCCTGCCGCTGCAACTTCAGTCCTAAGGTTCATGGTTGATCTGGCAAAAATGTGCTCTCCGTTTTCTGCTATTTGTAGAAGAACTGAATTCCTTGAAAGCTGTGTTGATTTGTATTTTTCTTGTGTCAGGTACGTGAATATTCTTTCTGGTTGTGGTTCCATTGCATTCTTTATTTTGTTATCTGAAAGAATTATTGGAAGTTGCTTAAATTGGTTACTGCTATGTTCTCATAATTTCTGTTTTATTCCCTTGGCTTATAATTTATGCTTTTTCAGGGCTGGTATTGCTGTGAAAATGGTGAAAAGTCTCTCTGTGAATAACGAAGATAAAAACTTAAACGATTCTGATGACACTCACAGTTCCCAACATACGTTCTCAAGCTTGCCTCATGACAATGAGCAGTCTGCTAAGACTTCCATTAGCGTTGGAAGCTTTCCTCAAGGGCAAGTCAGCACAAGTTCAGAAGATTTGCTTGGTTCCAGGAGCCACTTGGCGTGTGATAATGCAGCAGAAGAAGCCACTTTGTCTAAGAAGGAATTGAGTAAACCATTGGCTGTAGCTGAGACTACAACGTTGCCTAGCTCTAGTGCTGAAATTTTGGGTCAGATACCAAAAACCACTTCAGGCAATGGTGATATCCAGATAGCCATTGGTAATGGAGTGATGGATTCTGCTCAAACTACAGAATCATTTAGTTCTGCCTCTTTGTTTGTGCCCGATTCCCCTGTATTTTCTGAGAAGTCTAATCATAGAATTCCACTTACTTCCACTTCAACTTCATCCCCAATGATTGCCTTGACATCTTGGCTTGGTAGCACCATCAGTAGCGAAGTGAAAAGTCCGTTGTTTGCTACCTCATCACGAGACTCCTCCTTGTCCATAAGTGAAGTTGATACAAGTCAAGATATGAAATCCAGCACTCAAGGACCATCTTCTGTAAACACCTTTTTTTCCGTAAGTTCCAAGGTTTTACTTGAAGTAGATGATTCTGGTTATGGTGGTGGTCCTTGCTCTGCTGCAGCTACTGCTGTTTTGGATTTTATTGCGGAAGTTCTTGCCGACCTTGTGACAGAGCACATGAAAGCAGCACAGATTATAGAGACAATTTTAGAAGCCGTTCCTTTGCATGTGGATGTAGATTGTGCCTTAATTTTTCAGGGGTTATGCCTTAGTAGGATAATGACTTTTCTAGAAAGGCATCTCTTGCGCGATGATGAAGAAGAAGAGAAGAAGCTAGATAAAACGCGTTGGTCACCAAACCTGGATTTGTTGTGCTGGATGATTGTGGATCGTGTATACATGGGTGCTTTTCCTAGGCCAGGTTCCATTCTTGATACGTTGGAGTTCTTGTTGTCCATGTTACAGTTGGCTAATAAGGACGGTCGAATTGAGGAAGCAGCAGCAACTGGGAAGGGTCTTTTGTCTATTACAAGAGGAAGCAAACAACTTGAGGCATATATGCATTCTCTTCTTAAAAATACTAACCGCATGATAATGTTCTGTTTTCTGCCATCATTTTTATGCACAATTGGGGAGGAAGATCTTCTATCATGTTTAGGTTTTCAAACTGAGTCTAAGAAGACTTTTTGTGTGACTTCTTCAAATGAGCAGTCTAGGATTGATATTTGCACTGTCTTACAGTTGTTAGTTGCTCACAAACGAATTATATTTTGTCCCATCAATCTGGAGACTGATCTGAACTGCTGCCTTTGTGTAAATCTAATCCACCTTCTCAGAGATCAACGGCGTAATGCACAGAATATGGCTGGTGATATTATCAAGTTTATGCTGGTGCATCGCCGAGCTGCTTTAGAGGAGTTACTTGTCTCGAAGCCAAACCAAGGGCAGCAGTTGGATGTTCTGCATGGTGGTTTTGACAAACTTTTGACAGTAAGTTCATCTCTATTCTTTGAATGGCTTCAGAATTCTGAAAAGATAATCAACAAAGTGTTGGAGCAGTGTGCTGCCATTATGTGGATGCAGTATATTGCTGGATCAGCCAAATTTCCTGGGGTCAGGGTAAAAGGAGTAGAGGATCGTCGCCGTAAAGAAATGGGGAGAAGAGCTCAGGAGAACTCAAAATTGGATGTCAAACACTGGGAGCAGATTAGTGATCGTAGATATGCACTTGAGTTAGTTCGTGATACAATGTCAACTGAACTGAGGGTAATCCGTCAAGATAAATATGGATGGGTTCTCCATGCTGAAAGTGAATGGCAAGCCCACCTTCAACAACTTGTACATGAGCGAGGAATATTTCCTATGCGGAAATCTTCTGCCCATGAGGAACCTGAATGGCAGCTATGTCCTATTGAAGGGCCATATAGAATGCGTAAAAAGCTTGAGCATTGTAGACTTAAGATTGATACCATTCAGAATGTTCTCAATGAACAGCTCAACATGACAGAAACTGAGCTATCAATTAAAAAAAATGAGAAAGGTTTGGATGCTTCTGAAACTGATTCGGACATGGTTTTTCGCCTTTTATCTGATGGTACAAAAAAGAGATGCCTCGATGGTTCTCGGTATGATGAATTATTTTTGGCTGAAACTGATGACATTAGAGAAGATGCGGCTTCAGCTAAGGTTGGGTGGAACGATGACAAAGCCAGCAGTATAAATGAAGCAAGTCTTCATTCAGCTCTTGAATTTGGTGTCAAGTCTAGTGCTGTTTCTGTACCAATTACAGATATCATGCATGCAAGGTCAGACTTAAGCTCTCCAAGGCAACCTGCTGCTGCTAAAATGAGTGAAGCAAGAGCGACAGATGAGAAGTTGGACAAGGAGTTACTTGATAATGGAGAATATTTGATCAGACCTTATTTAGAGCCTCTTGAAAAAATTAGGTTCCGATACAACTGTGAGCGTGTTGTTGGTCTTGACAAGCATGATGGAATTTTTCTCATAGGGGAGCTCTGTATTTATGTGATTGAAAATTTTTATATTGATGACTCTGGGTGTTTATGTGAAAAACTGTTTGAGGATGAACTCTCTGTGATTGATCAAGCTTTGGGTGTGAACAAGGATGTTACTGGAAGTAATGATTTCCAGTCAAAACCACCTTCCTCTTCAAGTAGTGCAAATGTAAAGACATGGATTGGAGGACGTGCGTGGGCATATAATGGAGGTGCATGGGGAAAAGAGAAAGTATGTAGTAGTGGCAATCTTCCTCATTTATGGCGTATGTGGAAGCTTGATAGTATTCATGAGATACTGAAACGTGATTACCAGCTTCGCCCTGTTGCTGTTGAGATATTCAGCATGGATGGATGTAATGATCTTCTTGTTTTTCATAAGAAAGAGAGAGAAGAGGTGTTCAAAAATCTGGTTGCGATGAATCTCCCTAGAAACAGCATGTATGCTTCTGGACTCTCAAGTCTAAAATCTCTGATGCATTGCACAATTAGGTCTAGAATCTGGATCGACTTTGGCACTAAAATCTTGCAATTTTTCTGTCGGACAAATTTACTTATTGATTTTTTTCCCGTACATCTATTGAAGTTTATGCATTCATACATTTATAATATGCATGCACACTTTTGTTTTGGGTATGAGGGTCCACAGGGATGGGTTGCGGGCTAAAATCTATCAGCTCAAGTTTCACTTATCTGACTTGCTCTATGACCTTTCTAAAACCGTTACATTCTTTTATTAATGATCTCGACCTTTCATATTATTAGCATTTAAAATGATATCTTTCTTGTCTGACATTTTGAGTGGTTTATATAAGTATTTTAGTACATGCTTTGAGAAATCACTACTTTAATTCAAGCTTAGAGATGGCACAATTTTTAATCATATATCTTCAGTATTCACCTACTTGTCCTTGAATAGCTATCTGTGGGTCCACAATTTGCTTAAAACAGTTGTCATCTCCTTGCAGTTTCTTGATAAAATGCTAGGAGGTGTAATCATAATGTGCTATCGTATTTATTTGATGCCTTATCTCCTAATATCCTCCTGTATAAACCTGCTTGGTGCAGGCATGTAATAATATTTAAAATTAAAGGAAAACTAGGAAATTCCAATATATGATCAATTAAAAATATGCATTAGTTTTCTCCTAGTAGATTACCTTGAACTTGATAGTGCTAACTCTTTGTATTGATATTTGCAACAGGCTAGACACCACTATATCAGGATCATCAAAGCAAGAAGGCAATGAAGGAAGTCGCCTTTTCAAAATTATGGCAAAGTCCTTCTCGAAGAGATGGCAAAATGGAGAAATTAGCAATTTTCAGTACCTTATGCACCTCAATACCCTTGCAGGACGTGGATATAGCGATCTTACGCAGTATCCGGTGTTTCCTTGGGTTCTAGCAGACTATGAAAGTGAGGATCTGGACTTGTCAAATCCATGGACATTCCGTAAGCTTGAAAAACCAATGGGATGCCAAACACCTGAAGGGGAGGAAGAGTTCAAGAAAAGGTAGGTTGTTTATCATTGTCTTCTTTCTGATTGCTTTGTTTTGTTCACTGTTAATTATTTCTTGGGCCTAATGCATGGTTCTCATCGACATTTTTAATTTATTTCCTATGATTCGATAATCATATTCTGGTAAAATATCCGGGAGCATGTTTCAATACTTGTTTACAAAAGATTGAATTCTATCCTGACATCGATATTGGTGCCATGCTGTCCTTTTTCCTATTCCTTAGATCATAATTTCAATGTTTGCTTCTTAAAGCTGCGGAGGAGAAAGTAGAAGTAAATAACTAAAAGAAACTGAATCTTGAGTTCGAGGAACAACTCTAAACCATCTGTTAGGCCTTCCTAATCTTTTAAATTTTAGCAATGCTAATAGGCTACTTTTTTGTTGATAGGTATGCCTTTAGCCTATTAGGACTATTTGAAATCCTAAAAATGTTTTTAAGTATATTTTGATCGCCAAAAAACGAGAAACCAAACTGCTTTCAAAAGATAAAAAAACTGATTTATAGATGGAAAGAAACGAAGACTGTATTTGATTCAAAATGAGTAACTGTTTTCATTATTATTCTTAAAAGTGTACCCAGTATTTTGGATAACTAGCTGTTTTCCAAGGGTCCAAATTTTCAGGGTGTTGGTTTGTCAAATTAGTTGTATAGATCCTACTCCCTCCGGTCATTTTTATAAGTCATCCTACAAAAACTCTTTGTCGAAAAATATAAATCGTTTTCGAAATTCTAAAAAACTTTTCGACCTCTTTGCCCATTTTACCGCTTAACATTTAATTGCAATTAAAGACTTGTTTTCCTTTTATTGGATAAATGGAGGATTGGTGTAGTTAACGTCATAATTAAAGCACGGGCAAGAATGTAATTTGAACCTATAATAAATTCTTTCCTTAATATGTGTGTTTTGAGCAAAACGACTTGTATTATTGATCGAAGGGAGTATATTTTTTTCCCTTTAGCTTCGGAAGGCTTGAAATAGAAAATTGTTTTTAAACCCTTTACAAAACACACAAAGAAAAGGTGTTATAATTTCTCTGAGCTGATCCTATAGCCTTAATCCCAAATTAGTTGTGGTCGACTACATAGATCAAATTCTTCCAATGCTCTCGCTTTAGTGCAATGGATAGTGTGTTTTCCAAATTATTTGAATCCCTCCTAATCAATGTATCGCAATTAAGTTAGCTTCGGTCTGCCCCTACCTTTGTTGGATTTCTTCAGTTTCTATTTAGTCGAGTTTTCTAACGGGGCATTTATAGGCCGTTTTTGGAGGCGTCCAAACAATCACAACAGCTCTTCCTTAATCCTTGTGTCAATTTGCGCTACTCCTACTTTTCTTTAAATTTCTATATTTCTTATTCTATCTTTATGAGTTTTACCACACGTCCACATAAGCCTCATCATTTTTGTTACACAAGGTTTAAAAAATCGACAAACTTCGACGAAGTTCGGGCGAAGTTTGTCGATTTCGAGGTAAGCGAAACGAAGTTCATAGGCAGTAGAAAAATTGCAAAACTTCAACTCAACTTCGGCTAACTTCGACTGAACTTCGAAAACATCGATGGAAGTTAACAAAACATGAAGTAAAATTGTTATGTTTCGTGAAAGTTGAGCAAACTTCGACTGAAACTTCGACTGAAACTTCGATTATGCTAGAAATATACTTAAACTTCGGCTAAATTCAAATAAAACATAGTTATAGCATCTCTATGAAGAAACTCGAGTTTTCTAGCATTTAAAGTGAAATTCCATAAACTTCCGCACACTGGCAAATTTTTGTGAAACTTCCATCGTCAAAGTTAACTTCCTCGAATTAATTCTAAATTTTAAGTGAGCGAAGCCATAGGCGAAGTCGAAGTTTCAAACTTTGTTGCTACATTCATTTTATGTACTTGTTGCTTTTTTAACACCTCCATTCATAAAGCATAGCTGATGTAATTGTGATTCTGTTAATTTTTTTTAACGCCTTTTTAACACGTTCTATATTAATTAGTTTATATAAATTCTTTGATGTGTGTTGGTCCCATGAGTGATCTATGGGCCTAAAAAAAGAAATTACTAAGATGTTAGTGAAATTTTTTCTTCATGATTTCTGATTTTTGTTCTATTTTTGGAAACTCATGGATTTTTTTTTTAGTAAAAAAAAACTTAGCTTTTTCATTCTTTAGTTCTTTCTCTCTTCTATTGTGAGAAGAAATGGATATTGTATGCATTGAGTGAATATGCTATACAAGTTTGGATATTTAATAGTCATTGAAGGGCCACTCGCATGATATTGACCGTCCTCATTTACACTAAGCGTACCCTAAGTATGTCCTCAATTACACAAACGCACACCCCATTTTTTTTGCAAGATTTCATTGCTTAAAATTGCTCCATTGCGTCAACAATGTCTCCATAGCCCTCACGGATTGAGACACATTGACGCGCGTCGAACGCGTCAATAAAATTTAAAAAATTACCTAAACCAACTATTTTGTAGAATAGTGGCAAAGGGTCGATCCCACAGGGACTGATATTCTTTCTTAGGTCAAAAAATAACAAAAAGGGAAATCGGGGGGTTTGAAGGAGTGAATAATAAATCTAATCTAAATATAAACAAAGTAACTAAAGCAATGAAAATAATTTAAAAACAATTAATAAAAACACCTAGGTCAAGACATACAAGTTTGGTTCGGTAAAAGATTGGATTTGGTCGTCGATTTATGTAAAGTATGCAAATCAAAATATCCTAGTGTAGCTATAGACCCGGTGACGCACGCGGTTCCTCGCACTTCCTAATCTCGATAGCTAAGGTACGACGGTGACTACTTCCCTAGTCAAACACATAACCATATATTCAAGTGAATTATGTTTACTGTGTTGACCGCATTGAGCTTCGTGAAGGCACTACACCTAGACAACCGGATCACTAGTGTGTCCGATTTAACCTAGATCCCTATGGTATTCAACCTGTCCCAAAAGGGTCTAATCAATCGGTATGGTCGAATGCCACTACTATGGTCTTATCGCACAAGTAGGCTTACGACACACTGGCTGATAAATCAAGATTTAAACAAGTGTTTAACCTTGATTATTAAAATAATACCAAAGGAAATAAAATATTTATGAAAAGACTGAAATTAAAATATATAAATCTCACAATTCCATTGATATGCGCAGTCGAACCTCCCTCGCAATCTTGCCTAAACTAAAGATTTTTTAACCTCCCATAAAAAAAACACAAAGAACAAGTAAAAATACAGAATGGGGAAGTGGTAGAAGTCTCGGCCAGAGAGGCCGAGAGGAGTCCACCCCCCCCCACAAACCGTCTGCCAAAAAGCGGAAAAAAAAAACTCCCCAATTCGCTCGTCCGACCCCTTATTTATTATTGCCCATGCCACGTGTCAGCGCGTGATTGGCTGTTTTTTACTGTTGTGACACGTGTCATCGCGTGATTGGGTGGCTTTGCTGGTGAGCTGACGTGGCGCGAGGTGATTGGATTAGGGCTGCTGGTGTGACGTGCTGGTGTGAGGGATTGCCACGTGTCGCAATGGGATTGAACAGCTGCAGTTGTTGACCAAGAAGACCTCGACACGTGGCTGTACGTGATTGGCGGAGACACCTCAACATGACATGCTAGATCAATAGGAGTCTGCCACGTTTTATGACGTGGCGGTTTGGTGCTGACGCGGCGTTTGCTGATTGGTTAAAGCAATGTGGCGACGCCACGTGGCAGCGTCTGATTGGCTGAATGCTGACGTGGCATCATTTTATTGGCTGGAGTACTCTGTCCTCGACCCACCGAGTAACGCGTATTTCGAGGCAAACTGTCCGATATCCGATTATTGCAAGTAAATACTCCATTTTGAGTATTTTTCGCCACGAATTCAACCGCGCACTCGGTTTCACCTAAAAATGACAAAACATATTATTTAATATATTATTTTAAATATTTTCACTAATTATTATACTAAAATAGACTACTAATTACTGATAAAATACTGACTTATCACACATCTTGTATCTACAAATTTGGAAAGAGTGAAGCACACCTGGGTAATCTTCCTCCTTTCAGAACTTTCAAGCCATATGACCCATAAATATAGGTAGTTTGGAGATGATACCAATTCCTTTGGTTCTTGCAATCCCATTTGCTCTTGCATGCTCTTCCACCATGGAGTCATATGTGTTGATTATGTGATATTATTTATTCATTAAGAAACTGTAAAGTTGTGTAATAAGCCTAAGTCCAAGTCATGAGAGAGTGTGGAGAGACTAGTTTATGTGTGGGCTTTAGTTTAAGAGTGAATGTGTACTTCAAAATACCAAGGCAAGTTTGAGTTGTTCCTACTCTAAACTTATAAGCCAATGTCTTCCTACATTACTAGTCGATGTGGGGCTATTTTCACATCTCCAACACTCCCCCTCAAGTCCAACTGGTCTAGCCAGTTGTGGTTTGCTTTCAATTAAGAAAGCTCAAGCTTGTGGTCTTTTCAAGTCCCAGAGGTTTTTCTTCTTGTGCATGTACTCTAGAACCTCAAAGGCCTCACGTTTTCCAACTTGGGTCATCATTTTTTTTTGTTTTGTTTTGTTTTGGTTGGTTTTATTATTTATTATTATTTATTTATTTATTTATTTATTTATTTTTTGGTTTTCCACGTGGTGTATAGCGCCAACTGCATTGACTAATCCCCGCTCGGGCAATGTTGGACCCCGTATTGGGGGTGGCCTCTCCAACCCAATTTTTTCTATTCATGAGACTCGAACTCGAGACTTCGTTTAAGGGGAACCTGGTCCAACCCGTTGTTGGTCATCATTGTTTTTGTTTGCACTTTCAGTCTTTTTTTTTTTTTATTTGGACTTTCAATCTTTAATGGACTGTTAGGCCACTCTAAGCTCTGATACCATTTAAAGTTTTTGTAATTTGCTAGGTCCAAAATGGTAAGGCAAGTTGAAGTTCCCACTCCAAATTCAAATGAAGAGGTTTCTCCCCCTTCGCCTTGCGCCTCACCCCATATATTCCCTTGCTCACCTCATTAAGTTCAAATAAAGAAATTTCAATATCTGTAATTATAAAATTATAATGCTCATTCAAGATAAAATTACACTAAAAATTATTTAAGTTTTGATTGTAAATGTATATTTATTTTGTATACCCAAAAAGATGCATACATAAGGGTGAAGCTGTATACTAAAAAAAGGTGGGGTCGCCCTAAAGTTGCCCCAACCACCCCGAATCCATGGCTGGTTCCGCCCCTGCTCACATATTCAATAGAAACAAACCTAGTTGTTCGAGACTTTTGATGCAAGTTCACAAGTAAATAAAAGATCTATTAACGTTTTCTTCTTTATGAGCTAGAATAAAAAAAGAGGAAATTAGTAGATTTGACTGGATAGCAGTGTCGCTTGACTAGTTGGGTTTCCGATAAATTTGTTTTTTATTATTTAAAATAAGGCTTCTAATTCCACACAATGACCCCTTCCCTTTTAAGAAAATCTCGTCTCTTGCAACACTTGTATATAGTCTCAAATCTTAGGTTATGTTATTTTTCTTTCTTTTGAAATTCTTAGTCTTCTTTTTCTTGTTTCTCTCAATTCAATTTTCATTCGTTTATTGCTTTGTGCTTCTCTTTTATTAAAGTATACGTGCTCTTTTCTAAGCCTTTCTTTTTTGTTCTTTTCTTTTTTTCTTTTTTTTTTGCACTCTTAGGGTTTCTTTCTTAATTTTTCAAGTATGTTTTTCATGATACTATCATTCTTTGCATTTATAAATTTTAGGGATATTTTTATTTCGTCATATCATCGTACACGTTTCTTTCTTTCATTCTTGGTACTTTGTCAATATAACTTTGGGGATTTTTTATTTTTAACTACTCTTAGTGTCCATCATTTCTTTTAAGGTTTCTTTTTTCACGGCCACATCAGCCAGAATATAATTAATTTATATATAATTTTTCAAGTATGTTTATTAAAAGTCTCTCTTGAGATATAAAGCATACAATTAGTTCTTACAGATTTTTAAAATTAAGAGGTAAACAAGAGCAACGATAAGATTTATGATTTGAGTTTCTTTTTTTTTTCATGCTAAGCCTATTGATTTTACGATTTGATTCCAATTTGACAATTATGGCCCTATGTACTTTTCTTTAAGAAATAGAAATTTCATTAATCATCAATGGCTCTCAATATATTCAATCGAACAGGACGAGACATAGGATCAATCACTGTAGCAAATTGATTCGATCACTGTAGCAAATTGATTCGCTAATCCAAATTGTTTAGAAGAACATTCAATTGCCATTAAGTTGGCTTTCAGGAACTGTGACTATAACAATGGATCAATTTGGCAATCAATAAATGTTCTCTTGACAAACGTTTGGAACACGACAGTACACAAATATATTATTTGAACCATAACGAAAAATAAAACTTCCGACAAGGGAAGTAAACACAAAACTTCCAACGAGGGAAGACAATACAAACCTTCCAACCAAGAAAAGAAACACTACCTTTGAAATAAAACCTAATGACAAGTACCAACCCTAGAAACGAAAATCCACGCACAGTCTTTAAGAAGGATGCAGACATAGAGAAGTGATTGTTGTCAATAGTGAATCTGATGGCCGCAAAAAGGATGAACTTGATCATCTCACAGATCTGAAGTTTATTTGATAGATAAAAGGCAACAGTGGTTATTGGAACCACCGCCAATCAGAAGAGAGGATCAGTAGTGGACCAGTGGTTCAAAAGGTTGAATCAACAAAGAGAACAAAAGAAAAAATTAAGGTTTTTGAGCCGCCCATAGGCAAAGTATCCAAGCCAAGATGCAGGTTGGGAGTATGACCCTATGTACTTCATTGAATATGTTTCAACAACGTACCCTGCTTTATCTGCCACATAAGTGAAAAACCTTTTTCTTTAAGTTGATTATGATTTGAATTTTTTCGCATGTCACCTTGACCCTTGAATGCGGACAATAGCTACGAAGCATCCTCCACTTCTTTCACATGAATAATAAAGGGTAAGAGTGTTGAGTGTCATCACGCATTGAAGATGAGACACTGTTGCTTCACTCCCATACAAAGAAGCCCCTTATCGAGGGGAGATGTAAGCTTTGTGCATTATGCCATTATTCTAAATTGAGTGCCTGCCACCATAATGAACAAGAAAGAATAATCTACCATTTTCTTGATGAATTTTCTCAGGTCTCCCATTGGTGCAGACTGAAATGGAAGTAAATCTCAAGCATCCATTTGTCCAACTTCTCCCTCTTTGCTTCACCCCCTTTCTATTCCATCCATACGTATTTTTCAGTTCATTGAGTCATAGGCCTTTGCAAGGTCAATCTTGAATATCACTTGCAATGGCATTCTTGCTTTGTTTGTTCATTTGTTTTTTTTTTTTTTTTTTGCAGAACGCAAAAATAATTGCAATTTACTTTATTTAGAATTGTTGCCAATGTGGGTAACCATTCGCAAGTGCCTTTTTTCATTTCTTGTGTTGCATAATTTTTTCTCAATGCCACGTTGAGGTAAAAATCTTTGAAGTTTTCTTCTTTTTATTTAATAAACTATGATTTTTTTTACTTTCGTTGAAGTAACAAGCTATATAAATGTATTGTGAATTTTGTGAGTTATGAGATGATTGTTTGTGGATTGTTTGATATGTTTTTCAGGAAATGTCTTTGTATTTAGATGTTATGGGATTTGCTTGCTTAAGTTGATAACTACTTTGGCCTTAGGCATTCCCCTCTGATACAATGTGTATATCAGTGCCCTAATTTGTTACAATTTCAACTGGACAGTTACATGGATCCCCCTTATGTTCTGTTCAATCTTTATTTTTGTTGCTACTTCTTTCTTCATGCCGTGTATGAATGTGGTGGGATGGAGTTAATATTTGTCACTTGCTTTGGCATCCATTGCTCATATGACTTGGACATATTTATTAACTGATGAATTTGTTTTGCGCTTAGATACGAGAGCTGGGATGATCCAGATGTTCCTAAATTTCACTATGGCTCTCATTATTCTAGTGCTGGAATTGTACTTTTCTATCTATTACGTCTTCCGCCATTCAGTACGGAGAACCAAAAGTTGCAAGGCGGCCAATTCGACCATGCTGACCGCCTTTTCAATAGTATAAGAGACACTTGGTCAAGTGCAGCTGGAAAGGGGAACACATCTGATGTGAAGGAGCTCATTCCAGAATTCTTTTATATGCCTGAGTTTCTGGAAAATCGGTTTAGCCTTGACCTTGGAGAGAAACAATCAGGGGACAAGGTCTTGATATGTGCTACTATCATTTCGTTATTGATAAATTCTCCTTTTTTCGTCATCCATCACTTCATTGAATTGTGTGCTTTTTCAGGTAGGAGATGTTGTTTTGCCCCCTTGGGCCAAAGGTAGCACTAGAGAGTTCGTCAGAAAGCACCGAGAAGCATTGGAGTCTGAATATGTTTCTGAAAATCTCCATCACTGGATAGACCTTATCTTTGGGTATAAACAGAGAGGAAAGGTGGGGTTTATTTGGATTTTGACATTATTATGTTTGCTTATGTCTTCTGTTATCTACTTCTGAGCAGTCAAATAATCCCTAAAGGCCTGTTGGGCTTTTAGCACTCTACACTGATTAACACTAGATCTTCTGAGGCTTCTGATGGACCATTCATATGTTATTTTGTTGATTATCCCTGCACTTTGAAGCACATTTTTAAACGTGAAATTTTTGGTTTCCCACAATTTTGGCACTGTCAAATCTTAACTGGAGTGATTTTGATGATGAGAAATCTTAAGCGTAGTGATAAAATTGAACTTATTCACCACTTCACACCTATGTATAAATTATTAATGTGATGTTATTCCTGTGCGCTAATACCTCGGATTTTCTTCTTTCTTATTTCTCTATTTTGTCATGTGTGTGCAATATATTTTTGTGCAGCTTTTCTTTTCCATTATTTTATTTTTGAGCAAACATTTAGTTTTCATCAATCCAAACACTTATTAAGTCACCTTTTACAATTTTCAGGCAGCTGAAGAAGCCGTAAATGTTTTCTATCATTACACCTATGAAGGGAGTGTAGACATAGATTCAGTAACTGATCCCGCCATGAAAGCTTCCATTCTAGCCCAAATTAATCACTTTGGGCAAACCCCCAAGCAGCTATTCCTCAAAGCACATGTAAAGCGCCGTGCAGATAGGAAGTTCCCCCTTCATCCTCTTCAGCATTGTAGCCACCTAGTTCCACATGAAGTGCGCAAGGCTTCATCTTCAATAAATCAGATCGTCACTTTTCATGAGAAAATTCTGGTTGCTAGAGCAAATTCGTTACTCAAACCCCGGACATATAACAAGTACATTGCATGGGGCTTTCCTGACCGTAGTTTGAGATTCTTTGGCTATGATCAAGATAGGCTCTTTTCTACTCATGAGAATCTTCATGGGGGCAACCAGATTCAGTGTGCAGGCGTTAGCCATGATGGCCATATCCTTGTTACTGGGGCTGATGACGGTGTGGTCGCTGTTTGGAGAATTAGTAAGGACGGCCCTCGCAGCCTGCGCCATTTGCATTTGCAACGGGCCCTTTGTGCACACACGGCCAAGGTTTCTTGCCTCCATGTCAGTCAACCTTATATGCTAATGGTGAGTGGATCAGACGATTGCACCGTCATTTTATGGGATCTTAGCAGCTTGAACTTTGTAAAGCAGCTTCCTGAATTCCCTGCTCCGATTTCAGCGGTCTATGTAAATGACCTCACTGGAGAGATTGTCACAGCTGCTGGAATTTCACTTTCCGTCTGGAGCATCAACGGCGACTGCCTTGCAGTGGTCAACACTTCTCAACTTCCATCTGATTTTATTCTCTCAGTAACCAGTGCAACATTCTCGGATTGGTGGAACACAAATTGGTATGTGACAGGACATCAGAGTGGTGCTGTAAAAGTCTGGCATATGGTTCATCACTCGGATGAGCAGAGTGGCGACAGGAAGTCAAATTCTAATGGAACTCGGTTTGAAATTAGCGGTAAATCTCCAGAATACAGATTGGTCCTTCACAAGGTTCTCAAGTCCCACAAACACCCAGTAACAGCTCTTCATCTTTCGAGCAACCTCAAGCAGTTGTTGAGTGGGGATTCTTCCGGGCACCTTCTCTCTTGGTCTTTACCAGATGAGAGTTTAAGGTCTTCATTTAATCAGGGCTAGTGATGCTTTTATGGTGATTGTCAACTATTCACAGCTTCGAGTCTCATAACCCGTTTGGACTCAACTTCCTCTTGTTAAACCAAGGTGCATTTGCGTTAGCTGGTCCTCGCCCAGAAAAAGTTGAACACATCTATCATGTGCCGTGGAGCGAGATACCAGGGCTGGCCGATATGGGAAAGGGAAAGAAGGCGCATCGATCGAAACTTATTAGATAAGGCACTCTTGGTTTGGCCTGAAGGCTTAACCAGAGTGAGGAGGGTATGTTTTCAAAGGCTGTATGTGTGAGATAGAGCAGTCCTGGAAGGAATGATTTGGAATCTGTTCTGACACTGGAGGCTTATACTGGCTTCAATGTAAATAGGAGGGTGTCTAACCTGTGTATCCATCTATCTTGTACAGTTCAAGAGGCTTTCTGCCAGTATATGCTGTGTCAGGCGAAAGTTTATGACGGCAAGGTGATGCTCTAGGTCGAGTGCATGTTTCTTTTGTTCTTTTTTGTGTAATTCTTTCTGGCACGGGTGCGAATTCGATGGCGTGCACCCATCCTGTTGACGTTTTGCTGGGGGAATGCGCAGTGCCTGCACACTTCACCCTTTCTTAGTTTTACACAAGGTCGCAATATTCTGTTCCGTGACGCTTATCAACAAATTTTGGTCCATTTGATGCGTGGACAATATACACAAATATCAATAGGTGCTCTCTCTTTCAAATTATGTAAATGTAATTCTAAGTCTTTAACTTTCTAGAGTTTGCTTCACATTTGGAATTGAAAATGAGACTTTCGTTGATTCAGAGAATTGCTCAGATTGATGTTTGTTTAACATACTTGGGATTACATGACCATTTTATAGTGTATACGTGTTTCTACCTATGTTGTTTATGTCATACAAACAAACCTCTATGGACGAAGACAGATACAATGTACAGCAGAACAAATAAGATCGTCAATACTGGGTATGGATTTTGTATTATCTGATCGCATATACGTCCAAATTGCAGAACAAAAAGAGAGATTTTGAAGGATGGAATTAAGAAGGCCAGGTGACCTGACTCTTCTGATCCATTTTTTAATACGCGTGATACATGATCAGTAATGCTATTTGTGCAGTGCAGCGCAGCGCAGCGACAGGGGATAACAGCTACATATCAGCTATATATCGTTATCCAATTCATTTATCTTTCCGTTTAACCCCTTTATGAGCACCTCCTCTGCAACTCCATCCTTTGGTATGTAACAATCCTTTGAATACGCAACTCATACCCATAAATCCCTGGGGCTTTTATATACAGGGATGTGCCAAATAGACCCACTTTGGACACCCAATTAGGCACGCTGACTTGGATGTCTAGCAAGACGCCATTCGATACCCTTTGTGATATGTGATCGATGAAACCCACAGAGGAAAAAAAAAAAAAAAAACTCAAATTCCACGTGCAATATTAGGCTCATGGAAAAGAAGCATTTTAAAAGATAAAAATCCGAATACACAGGTTTGGGAAGGCATCCGAGAATAAAAATCTTAGCATCAGCACAATAAATGGAAGTTGTAGTTGATAGATTGACTGAAGTTTGCAGATTTTTGTCAGTGAGGTTATGTTATTCTTTTGACGGATTGAGCAAGATATATGTATATGGAGATGTGAGATGATACGGTGTTTCAATGTTTGATTCTTCGGACGGAGATCCGAGACTTGCTTCCAGCGATAGAAAAAGTTATTGATACAACTGAAAACCATTTTCAATCTCATTACAGAATATTTTCTGTGTTGACGAAGAAACTGTGATGCTAAATGCTAATCCTAGTTTTTAAGAATAAATATTTTGAGCTTGTGTCTCATAATGCTTAACCACTAAATAAAAAAAAAAACAAATTTCTTTTGCGCGAGCTCTTTGATAACAAATGTAATCAGGTGGATTACATCGTCGAATGATAAAGCTGAATATGATCAATCTTATTGTACATTGATGTACAGAACTAAGATTGGAGGTATAGCTTTTATGAAAATGAGATAATTAAGAGCTAAACAAAGAGGGAATGATGGACTAGGCGATTTATAACTACAACTGGATAAAGATAAAAATATTAAGGAGTCAAACATCATAGATTATCGGACAGTTCAAAAGTCAATTTTATTGTGTTTTTGAAAGTCTCATCTATGAAAGGGCTTTGTAGATTCGGATTACAGTCAAATAGGAATTTCACGAAAATTAAAAGATAACTTGGAAACGGGAGATATAAATGGAAGAGCAATTTCCATTTTTCTTCGGATTTACTGGTAACTAGTATGTTTCATTTAATTTCGAGGATGAAATTGTCTTAAATTGGGGAGACTGTAACGATCCGTTACCTTAAGTAGGTGATTAGCATTAATCTGATTTCTAATTAACTCAAGTTAGGCTCGTGGTTAAGCTCGACTTATCTTGATTAGCGTGTGCGTGGATTTGTGTGTCGTTTAGTGTTTGTATGGATTGCAGTAGTATTTATTGAAATTAATTGGATTAATTGGCCTATGATTGAATAATTGATAAATCATGGGACACATAATGTCGTGTGTGGGTCAAGGGCGAGTCGTGGAGTAATGTGCACGCCCGAGTGTACTCGTTGGCAGGCACTACGAAGTCAGGCGTGTAAATATAGGCTTATATATTTATATATAAATTGTATATATAAATATATATTGAAAATAAATAAATAATTAATAATTAGTGGGCGCCTAGTGACACGCAGGGTTGAGGGTGAGACGCTTACGACGTACAGTAATGTGCACGCCCGAAGGTGGTCGTTGGCAGGCGTGCCGAATTAATTGGCGCAAAAATACAAAGTTATATATATTGTAATATATAAATATATATAAATGAATCCTAAAGTTTAAATCAAATAAAATTATACATTGGATTCACCTCGAGATACGTTTTACGCTAGAGTCGAGGAGGTGAATATGTTGTACGTTGGTTGTTGGAGAGATTTTCCATGCCTCTAGATACCTGCAGCCACATCACAAGAAATATCAATGTACATGTGTTTCAATTGGTGTCACATTAAGGAATATATGTAACTTTTATTTTTTGTTCTAAGGATCGTTTTTGAGATTCGTGTGTACGAATCTCGAGAATTTATTTTTGGATTTTATATATGTTGGTGGGAAGTGTTGGGTTTGTGAATAGCCACAAGATCGACCTCGAGATGCGTGTTACATATCTCGAAAATACAAACAAGAAATTAAACATTAGATTTGCTTCGAGATTCGTGCGATACAAATCTCAAGAAAAATATAATATTTATCAACGCGGTTATGTGCACCCCACAGTTTACTAAGGGCAAACCACTTTTTTTGCACTCCATTTCTAAAAATGCTCTCAAATGAAATGACATAGTTACCCCTCACAACTCCCACAATATCACTCACATGCTCCTCTTTTCTTCTCACGTTGTGCATCCCATAAAAACCGACAACTTTTGACTCCGACGTTCCCTTCCGACCATCGGCGATGCGAACTTGCGATTTCAAAGCTTGCTACCATTGTAAGAATTGATTTTTTTTATTGTTGTCGTTTTGAGTATGTGTTTTTGGAAATTTCAAGTAGGGGGTGCATAAGGGGCATTTTAGAAACTAATTATTTCTTTTTTTGTTCTGTCGTTCATACTTAGGGTGCCCTCATCTAGTAGTTTGCCCTTAGTAAACTGTGGGGTGCACATAGTGGCACCAAATATTTATCTCCAAACAACTAAACCTCCTCATCCTAATTCGTTTTCCCACTGTGAAACAAAAAGAAAAAAAAGAGAAGGGAAACCGAGAGAAAAAGAGTGAGAGATCGACAATGATGAGATTGAAGATGAGTTGTTGTGTTACTGTTGATGTTGTGTGTTGATCGTTGTTGTCGGGAGTTGTGTCGTTGGGTTGTTGTTGTTTTAATGGTGGAGATAGAGGAGAAGGGAACTTGAACAAACCGCAAGAGTAGTTCTTCCGAGGAGGGAGACGACACAAGAGGCATCTCCCCTCCCAAATTGAACTGGGGCTGAACCCCAGTTCAAACGGAAAAAAAACACTCTGTTGAAACATAGCTGCTAGAGGAAGAAAAAAATAGTTTGGCCTGAACCGGACTGAACTGGGTCCCGTTCAACTGAACCGGACCGGTCTAGTTCAAGGTCAAACCACCTAATAAAAAAATAGGATAAAAAGTTGGAAAAATGGAGAAAAATTCCAAAAAATTGAGAAAAAATCTTGAAAAATAATGTTTTGATAAAATAAATAAAAACTGGTGAATTTTGATGAAAATAAAGAATTCGAGATTCGTGTGAGACTTTATACTGGGGTTTTTACCTTGAAAATTAAACGCGAAATGGTCACATTGGCCTAAAATTTGATAAATTAGTTTTGGGTCATATTAGGACCTATTTAGGGCTTCTAATTAATGAGTATTGGACCCAAATTAATAAAAATTTGTATAATTTAGGTTGTTGGTTGACGGGAAAAGGTTTATGGATCTCGGGAGTCATGTAAATCGGTAAAAAGTTATATCATTTTAATGCCTAAATAAATATGTTTACAGTTCAACTATGAAATGAAAACACAAGTTACGAGTACAGTCGCAATTGACCTGTGAACTTGCATTCCGTTATCTATTGTTATATCATTTTAATGCCTAAATAGATATGTTTTAGATTTATATTGCTATTCATTGATTCATTGATATTAGTTGATAATTGATATGTCTACGAGCATTACTTACTGTGCATGTTGGAGAACTTTTTTCCCATTCAACATTTCAGGTTATCGACGAGCGCTTCGACTTAGGAACTGAGAAGATTAGGAATTTATAGTCTTATCTCGGTGAATTGCTTTCCATGCTATTTATATATTATACTGAATTAATATTTTGTAAACAGGGTTGGGATATGGTTTTACGACCGAGGTTTATGCCGACTTTTGTATATCTTATGTTTTATCGAAGAGTTTTTTAATTCCGCTACTTTTTCAATTATTTATTTGATATAAAATATATTGTAATTGTGGTTATTAGGTATGAAGGACGGTTGTACTGTTACTTTAATTGAGTCCGACTGGTATGCCTGGGCTTAGTTAGGGTTTTGGGCTGGGCATCGCCTTAATTGGGATAGGGAATGCTATACATAGGCCTTATGTGCCTTCTCGTTAGCCTCATCAAATCAATAGTAGGTTCATCTAAAGCCATCACCGATGTGTGCACCAAAATCACTTAAGGTTTTCATAAGAAAGTAATCCCGACTCTCGTGCCTTCTTGTTAACCATCGCTCATGTCCTTAATAACCGACCGCAAGGATCTATATAAGAAAGTAATCCCGACTCATTTCCTAGGAGAGAGTAATCCCAACTCCTTACTCAAAAGAGGGTAATCCAAACTCCTTACCCAACAGGGGGTAATCATAAATCCTTACTTAGGAGTAGGTAATTCCATATTTGGTGCAATACACATACATCCCATAGATAAGTAGAATCAATTCAATAACATGATGCAATCCATTTTCCAAGTCTCTAATTAAAAACGTATATCCTAACATAACTATTATCAAACCATATTTGATAATTGAGCAAGCACTCCACTTACCTCGACTCGCTGTGAATCCTATTTTCGATCCTATCACGCTAGGGGTCCAATTGACCTATGCGACCGAGAGCCGCTCTTTAGGTCTTGATCATGTGGTACAGAACAACACATGTGACAAAAGAATCACGAAATGGAGTACAACTTACCTCATCGTGCTATGGATCACTTGCTTTTCTAAAATTCATTGACATTTTACGCAAGAAAAAACTCTAATTTAAGTAATAAATCAATGTCATAAACACCACCAACAACAACATAGCAACTAAATAAAAAAAGTCCACCAAAAGCACTAACAATTTAAGTAATAAATTGCTAGTATTTTTTTGGCATTTCAGTTTTACCCCTGCACGAAATGACCTTGATGCGTTCCATATACAAAGGCTTTTGCCTACCCATACCCCGATGACCGCACTATGTCTCTCTCTCGAATCACACCTTCACATTCGTTCAAACTTTAATGAAACTTGGGTGAAATTAACCACATCAATTCGACGCCTTTAGTGCATTCCATTGCTTTTTCATTCAACTTGTTTATAAGGGGTTTTTGGAGACTTTGTGCGTTTGTTTTGACTCATTTTTATGTTGTTTTTTTTTTTGGTTTAAGGCTTCTATTTAAGACTTGAATCTTATATTTTGCGCACAAGAGAATGAAATGCCAATGGAAATGAGAATATCTAGTGATTCCGAGCATAACCAAATATCTTTTTTTCATCGTTCTCATGTATGTTTTTTGGATTTTTCAAGAATATTTTATTCGTTCTTTGTTGCTCGTGAGTTTTAGACATACATTGTCGAGATCTCTCGCTCCCACCGAGACTTTTGAAGAAGCTTTAGTCGGTATGGGATGCGAGTGGGGTGGTAAGTTCACATTCCCCATGGTGATCCGCTGACGGAGCTAGGGTTCCTGGTCAACTAGCCTCCACGGGGCAGAGGACAAGGAGGATTTCATCATCGTCATGCAGGGTAGAGTTACCCTTCCCCACCTGAAGGACTCTCTACCCTGCCTTGTGGGGACTCCCCACTAGGATCCCCTGTAGGAATTGCATCAAAATCAAATTCAAAATCATTAAATATAATACTTTTTTAGATAACTTTTTTATATCAAATAGAATTGTCTCAAAATCATTAGGTATTATATTTCCTTTTTTGTATATGGTGAATGCTTCATATAAAATCTGAAAAGCAATAGAGTTGGTAAGAAATGCATAATAAAGATTTCAATTATATATCTATAATGTGATTTAAGCACTTTTTTAGATATATTATTTGAAAAAATAATGAGGGTAAGGAATTTCCGTGGGGTTAGGGATCCCCGGTGGGTAGGAAATGTAGTTCAAGATCTTTCTGGTGGGGAATACGAAGTGGTGAATTCTCGTCCCACACGCATCCCTACGATTGGCTCTCATCAAGACCTTTGAAGATGTCTCGATCTTTATAGGAGATGATTGAGACCTCTAAAGAGGTCTCGATAGGAACTATCGAAAACCTCTTTAAAGGTCTTAACCATATATGTGTAAAATCCGTGGGCGATAATTCTTCACTTTTAATACACTGACTAGACCATATTTGACCATATTCAACGAAAAAAGACTCATATGTCGCTTTCCATCTAGTACAAGTGCTCTACAATGGCCAAAATCAAGAAATGGAGAGGATTATGAGGTGATGGGGTGGGGTTGAGGGAGATGGGGATGGGGTTTGAATATTGGGAAAGAAAGGTATTTCGAGGATTTCAGGGAAAAAAAATGGCATTCATTTTACAATTGAAATTTAAAATCAATGTATGCTTGAGTAATGGAATACGTTTAGTAAAAAGTGGAGTTCGTTTAGCCATTCCATGTATTTATTTTATTTTTGTAGTTTTTTTGTTAAAGAAAAGTACATAATTAGATTATATCATTTTTCTTTGAACTTATAGGGAAAAGAAAAATGTTGTTTTGACCCATTACTTTTCACACGCCATTTTCACACACACTTCATTGTGAAGGTTTATTTTTCGCACAGATGTGTGTGCGCACGAAAATTGATAAGCATCCAACAAACTCCCTCTGTATGCGTGTGCGCACGAAAATTGATAAGCATCCAACAGACTCCCTCTGTATCTGTGTGTGTGTGTGTGTATGTGTGAGAAACAAGCATATGAATGACAATAAATCTTAACTTTTTGATTTCTTACAAAATCATATTCTTGTGGTAATTTGAGTGCATTGCCCTAGAAGATGTAAAAACCTATGTACGAACTTGATACGACCAACAACAACAACAACAACAACAACGATGATGATGATGATGACAACGACGACACTAAAGCCTTAGTCCTAAATTAGTTGGGGTCACAACAACAATAAAGCCTTAATCCCAAACTAGTTGGGGTCGGGTACTTAGATCAAACTTTTCCATTCCTCTTTATTTAATGCAATTGATGGTGCACCTTTTAAGTCTTTTAAACCCCTCCTAATCAATGCGTCCCAAGTTAGCTTTAGTTTACTCTTTCATCATCTAATTTCTTCATTTTCAATTGAATCAAGTTTTCTAGAGGGTGTGGAATGTACGTCTTTGGAGGTGTCCAAACCACCATAACCATCCTTTCTTAATCATTGCATTAATTAGTGCTACTCATACTTTTCTTTGAGTTTATGTGATTATTTTATCTTTATGAATTGTACCACATCTCCACCTAAATATCCTTATATTTATGCTACATTAGTTTTGGTTGTTTTTTTATTGCCCTACATTCACTTCCATAAAATCATAGCAGGTCTAATTGTAGTACTTCCATAAAAGTTCTCATTTAACTTAGTTAGGATATTTCTACCACATATCACACCTATTCCACTCCCCCGCTTCTTCAACCCAACTTGAATTCTTTGTATGACATCATTCTTAATATTACCATCATTTTGTGTGACAACTCAAAAACCAAAAGATCCGCTCAAGGGGCAATTTAGTAATTTCACAAACCCTACACTAAATTGATCCTAATATAAAAATCAAATTGAAAACCCTAGACCCTTTTTTGTTCAGAAACAACACATTCGAGAGAAAGGGTAATTGGAACTAATTGAATTGTCAATTCAAAAAGACCACCTATAAGGTAATACTCACCCTCATCTCATTCATCATGCTCCCCTTTTGAATCTTTTCAATGGTTTACACATGTGGGCTTGTGCTAAAAGAATAAAAAACCCCAAAGGGATGGATGACATTGTCGTGGCACCACCGGAGAGTGACATTAACGCTGGAGAGAGGCGGGGGTACGATATATGGGGAACCCACTAGGCTGCTCCCATTTCCCTAAGTGACGGGGTGGCGTCATTGGCACCACCCCCACCACCCTCTCTGCTCTAAAGCAGAACGTTCTGCCCGAGAGGGAGAAGATGAACAAGGGGCCAATTTAGCCCCTGGACCATAAGAAAGAAAAAGAAAAACAAATAATATATATGTATATATGATATATATATAATCAAATAAAAACAAATCTTTGCCTTCAAATGGGGGCGCTCTATCACATCCCGTGGGAGACCGTCTAGTACCACCTCGCACCGGGAGATAGGAGACCCGCGAGACCCATACTAGAGGACCCCAAAATAAATCTAAAAATAAATTACAGTTAATATGACTTGTCATTGATGTGAATATGTCTTAATATATTTAAATTTGCAAGGCGGGTCACATTGGACCCCTAGCGTGATAGGATCGAAAATAGGATTCACAGCGAGTCGAGGTAAGTGGAGTGCTTGCTCAATTATCAAATATGGTTTGATAATAGTTATGTTAGGATATACGTTTTTAATTAGAGACTTGGAAAATGGATTGCATCATGTTATTGAATTGATTCTACTTATCTATGGGATGTATGTGTATTGCACCAAATATGGAATTACCTACTCCTAAGTAAGGATTTATGATTACCCCCTGTTGGGTAAGGAGTTTGGATTACCCTCTTTTGAGTAAGGAGTTGGGATTACCCTCTCCTAGGAAATGAGTCGGGATTACTTTCTTATATAGATCCTTGCGGTCGGTTATTAAGGACATGAGCGATGGTTAACAAGAAGGCACGAGAGTCGGGATTACTGATAGATAGTATCATTCACGCACTTAAGCGACCGAGACCCACTCTTTATGTCTCGTACATGTGGTGGTCCCGATTTTTTAATATCGAACAACATGTCGATACAAAAATCATGAAAATCACCCAAATCTGCACGACTTTAAGATAGAAATGGATTGAAATGGGGGGCGAACCTATCAAAGGTGGTTTACGAGTAAAGAAACACGCGAAAGAGGACAAAGCTTGGGTAGTTGGGGTTTGTGGGAATCGAGTAAAAAGACGGGGTGTGTTTTTAAGGGGAAGATATTTGACAAACTTAGAACAGTTGATCGAAGTATTGGAGACGGTGACATACACATATTGAAGAGTCGTGACCTCATGGGTTTAGAAATTCCAATTGGTGTTTTTTTTAAAGATTATTTAATTAGTATGTGCATTTGGTAACCTTTTTTAGAAAGCAATAAAATTAAGTTATTTATAAGTATTTTACTAATAGTAGTCTTATATAAAGAGGAATTTCCTTAATTAGGTGTTATAGTTTAATTAGGAACTTGCATCTTGTAACAATCTATAACCTTAAGCTGGTGATTAGTGTTAATTCAAATCTTAATTAACCCGAGTTGGGCTCGTGGTTAAGTCCAGTGTACCTCGATTAGCGTGTGTGGGTTTGTATGTTGATTGATGTTTGTTTGGAATGCATAATGAAGTTTATAGGTTTTTGGATTAATAGAAAATTAATACAAGCTTATAATTGGAAAATAAATAAATAAATAATAAATTGCCAATACACCAAGTGTGACGAGGGGGTCGTGAAATGAATGTGCACACCCGAGAACACTCGTATGCATGTCCGGTGAATTTATTGGCGAGGAAATACATAAAGTATATATATTTATATATATATATATATATTTGATAAATATATATTAAAACTATAAGTTTTGTTCGAAGTATATGGATTGTTTTAGCAGCCTCGAGATGGGCGTAAGAGTTGATGGTGTTAAAATTAGTGTTACTTTAGGGAGTGTCATTTTAACACATTAACCACTTGATTAGTCTCGAGATAGCGCAATGCATATCTCGAGGAAAATTCATATTTATAAATTCAAAATCATCAAGTTTATCCACACTGTTACGTTTGATCATTCGATAAAGTGAGGAGAGCAGCTGGGGGTTTGATAACGAGGAGTAGATTAGTAGATGAGTTTCTCACTGAACTGAGGAGCTTAAGCAACTGGTAATCAAAGATCATCACTGTTGGTAAGTTCGATTTTTGAGTTTTTGAAGCTCAATTCGATGATGGATGATGATTTCTTTATTAATTGTTGTTGATTACTGGAAATGTTTTGTTAACTCATTAGAGGTCCTCCTTGATGATTTGGGATATTATTTGAGGTTGTAGCGATGAATTGGTAATGAAACATTGGTTACTGCCCTACTCACTGTCGATACAGGGCATGGTAGAATACACTCCACCTAGCAGAGGAGTGCGCTCCTTTCATCAGTTGGGATAATCTCAGCTAATGTAGCGCGCCCCCATCAACTAAGGGAGCGCACTCCTACCCTAGAAAACAACAAATAAGCTAAGTTTTGATTATATTTTATGAACGACTTAAGGATTGAGCTAGGGGTTCTAAATATAGGGTACTAAACCTATATTGATCATAAATGGTTTGTGATAGGTGTTAGGTCCCCGAGAAAGTGTGAGTGGCCTGAAAACTTAGGAAGTTTAGAAACGAAAACCTGAACTGAGGTAAGTATGGATTCCCTTATTGATCAATGTTGCCTTGCTATCTTAGTATATGTAGTTCACGTAGTTTATAGACTTAATGATGGGGCTGTGTACATTGTGATAGTTTTAATAAATTGAAAACGGTGTTTAATATGATTCATGAGAGTAAGTTCCAAAGACTGAGACCAGGTAATATAGGATGCGGGGTTGATCTCCCGGATATGTAACTTTTTGCTTAGTTAGATAGGTTGCGTATATTACATACTCACTAAAGGGTTTCATACATAAGCATTGGTATTAATGGATTGACCATATAATATATCAGCCAATGTGTTGGTCTAGCAATTGCATTAATAGCGTCAGTGGGTAATTGGCCCTAGTTTTATAAATAAAATGAGAATCACAGTGTAATGGTTATTGACAGTTTGATTTGCACCAATTATTTATTGAATTATATGCTTTCCATATTCTTGTTAGTTAACATTTGGCATAATGTTCTTGATTATTATATGGAATGTTGATGACTATGTGAATGCCTACTTATTGAGCAAGTTGGAGCGCTTACCCAAATAATATTTCAGGAATACCGACGAGCGTTGCGATTATGTGATAGAGAAGATTTAGGAGTTTTGATCTTCTATTCGATGTATAATCTCATCTTTTTTTTATATATTTATATTGAATTACATTTTTGTAATATCACAAAGGATGAGAGATTTTATATAATCGAGGTTTATTCTGGTTTGACTTGATACTATATTTCGTGTTTTAATATTGAAATTTTTTTAATTTTCATTGCATTTGATATTTATTTTACATTAATATTCGAAATATAATGGTGTTTATCAGGAGATAGAAGGAGATGCTACAAGCTCTAGTTAAGTCTAGCGAGATTATCGAGGCTTAATTAGGGTTTCAGACTGAGTATCGCCTTATTCGGGTTAGGGAATGCTATAGCTTGGTATCAGAGTTTAAGGTTTATCACTTTCGAATTAAATGGTAACTATGATACAATTTGGTATTATAGAATGAGTTTAAGGGCTTTGTTACATTTAATAACTCTGATATAGTTTGGTATTAGAGACTGGTCAGAGCCTATTCCAATGTTTAAGGTAATTAACTTTGATATAGTGTGTTATTAAAGTTTACTTAAGAGAATAACCTTATTACTTGGAAACAAGTGATAACTAAGATACAATTTGATATAAGGTTATTGCTTCTGATATATCTTGTTACCATACCCTAAGTTTATTAACTCTGAGAGTTGTCTCGAGTTACTAAAAAGCTTAGGATGTAATAAATGGTTTTATCGTGATTTTGGAGGGTAACCAAAAGATAAAAGACCGAGATATATTATTTATTATGTTATATTATATTTGTATAGTAGATACAAGAGTCATGTCTTTATTGAATGATAATAAGATGGTTGAAGTTGATTTCTCATGATATGATAAAGCATTGAAGTTAAGAGTTCAAGAGAACCTTAACCTTGAGGCGCTTGAAAAAGGAAAGATATAAGGAAAAATTTATAAAGATGAAATTAAACTCTTCTCCTATTAATTGTTTTCAAAGGTTTTTGTTCTTGCTGATATTATTAGACAAATAATAGTCAGTGAAGAAGTATCTATTGGATCTAGACCTTGAGACATGTATTAAAAGAACGAAGTTTACGAAATAATGGAATACTGAATGAGTTCAAGTGGAACTCAAAAATGGTAAGCCACTTTAAGGAATCTAAAGAATAATGTATGATGTTTTGGACTGTTATAGTCTAAATTGGGGAGAATGAGTGGTCAATAAATCTAAGGAATTAAAAAATCTAAAGAATAATATATGGTAGTGGGAATGAATATTCATTGCTAAGATTGACAACTCATTCTGATAATGAGGTGAAATCGATTGTTCTCAAGAGTTAGTTGAGATCTGATTGTCACAGTGGTATGATCAGAGTTAAGGATACATTTAAAGATGATTTCAGGCGATTGTTGAATCATGTTAAATGGATGGTGGAAACCATTAGAACTTACTAGAACTCATGCTATATTCAAAAATAAAGGATGTCGAGTTTTGAAACCCTATTGTATTCAAGTTGTTATTGGGTTATCAATAATAACTTGGAATCTTTGAAGACTTAGAAGTTGTAAAACATTACCGTACAGAATTATAAATTGTAATGGTAAATTGTTTCATACCAAATTTTGCAAGTGCCAGTACTAAGTCTCAAAGGTAAATTACTTGTATGAGTGTTGAATATTAACAACAAATTGAGAGATTTGACTGGGAGTAAGACAATATGAGATTTTCATATATTCAACACAAAAGTAAAAGGGAAAAGTAATATTGAAATAATTGAACATTACGAACAATTGATCAAGGGATCTCTAGAATCATTGTATAATTTATTCAATTAACTCAAGTATGAGAATGTTGTAAGCTAAAATTAGATACAAGGATGCCTTAGAGGAAAGTTGAACTATAGTTTGACTATAATGTTTGCTTGATGGTACCTGAATTACGGAAGAAATTAATGGTTCATCCTAAGACTTCTTATTCAGGTAAGAATGCTTGTGTTAACACACTAAAGCAAAATTGTAGCTTATACTATATAGTTCAAGAATTGTGAGGAGAACTATTGGAGATTGATAATCTCATATTAGAATATTGAGCATGTAAAGAAAGTAATTGGAGCTCGAATAAAAAGTGAGGCAAGAATGTTGTTAGAATCTCATGGATTTCTTTAAAATATTCATTCAGGCGAAACCCAAAATCATTGTGATAAGAATGAGTTGTTGGTGACCTAGAATGAAAATTGACAGTGTCAATTTTATAACGAAATATGAGATACAACAGCAGACGAAAGCTGAGTGATATTAACCCAGAGGGTTATACTATTCTTGTCGTATATGAATGAGATTTCATGCTTATAAATTTAAGATGGATTAACGTAAATTGTGATGACAACTGAAGGTTGTTGGTGTTGTAATTGCAGGATTGATGAAGTCTATAAATTTCTTGTAAATATTGTGGTTTAATTCTTGTGGAAGAGTAAGCAAGATATATGTGTGGAGAACTAGGGTTACTATTTTGGTGAGGAACCAAAAGTATATTTCCTAATGGGGAAGAGATGTACAATAGCTAGGAGGAACCTTTCTTAATCTTAACACAATACATCTGCAGATGATCTTAGTTCCATAGAATATAATGTCCTAGCTTGTGACTTAGAGGATGTTAGATACTGGAAGAAATATCTACTACGTAAGTTCTTTAATATTGATATTATCAGGCTATATATGACGTTGAGGTGTTTTCCTTAAAAGTTTGTATGCTTTACTTCGTCGTCAATTGGTGTGGGATGAGAAGTAATAATGCAAGTTAATTCGAGCATAGGTAATTCATAACTACACAGGAAGGTATTAACAGAATGTCAGTATGTAATTACAACTCAGATGAATAGAAATAATTTGTTGACAAAGTAAATGTGATTCATGATGCTATGAGTAGGAGAAGAACAAACATAGAGAATGTTGCTATTGTAGAGTTTATGAGTTTAGACTTCTTGAGGAAGCATCTATAATGATAATTCATGAAAGTTCAATTGACACATCATAAATCGAGAGAGTTAGTTTTAGAGCTACTAATATGTTCTTTTGAGCTCAAACTTGGACTGAATCAGAGATAATTCAGTAAGTGATTGGTTATGAGAAAGCTAATCATAATTATATAGTGCATCAGAAGTTAATGACTAGTGCGGATGATCCGGAGAGATTCTCCATAGTACGCATGGACCTACACGTGTCACCATAGAGAAATCAAGGGAGATGAGGTGGCTGGTCAATAACGGAAAGCAGAAGAATCTGCAGCAACATGCCGAACTAGCAGCAGAGAAGATAAATAAGGTTGAAGAATTGGTCTTTCTTTATTAGAACTTAGTGAGGTATTTATATAAATAATGAATGAAAAGAATGGGGAGGGGGGATTGTAATGGAGAAAACATTATTGCAGGAATAAAAGAAGTCTATTATACTAATATTTTCTATGGTTCCATTTCTTCTCTGTTTTGATACCAAACTTGATCCGATTCTTTCTTGCAAAAATATTCAAAACAGAGAAAAAATGGAACCAAAGAAAATATTATAATAATAGACTTCTTTTATTCCTACAATAATGTTTTCTCCATTACAATCCCCCCTCCTCATTCTTTTCATTCATTATTTATATAAAGACCTCACTAAGTTCTAATAAAGAAAGACCAATTCTTCAGCCTTATTTATCTCCTCTGCTGCTAGTTCGCCACGTTGCTGTATATTCTTTTACTTTCTGTTATTGACCAGCCACCTCATCTCCCGTGCTTTCTCCATGGTGACACGTGTAGGTCCATGCGTACTATGGAAAATCTCCCAGGATCATGACTCCCCTTTTTAGGACAACTAGCTCCTGCTAGTGTTTTTTAAAGGTGGAGGTTTGGGAACTGAGCACGACCATCGTCTCTTGAATACCATTTTACAGAGCTTGGACGATGTCCTTTGCGGCCGATCCTGAAGGTTTCCAAAGTTCCTCGACAGGTGGTAGTTGTTTTCTTTTCCACAATAGTGTCTTCCTTCAAGATACTTTCCTCACCCATTACTATCTCTTCTATTTTTGGCAACACTTCCTGAGGCTCCTCGTCAAGCATTGAAGGCTCAAACAACTTCAGTTTGTCTACATTTACCACGGAGTACATCTTCATGTATGCTGGCAGCTCCAATTGACAAGCATTGTCTCCAATCTTGCGGGTGATTTTGAAAGGACCATAACGAATCAATTTCAGTTTTTTTCCTTCGCCTTTAATTCGATCCTTACCCAAATGCAGCCATACCATGTCTCCCTCTTGGAAATTCCCTTTTACTCGGTGTCGGTCATGACGCTCTTTATATCGTTGTTGGGCTTTCAACAACTGTTTTCCACTTCTTCATGCACCTTCCGAATTTTCTCCACAAATTTGCGGGCACAAACTATATCTCCATCACCTCTCCTGAGTTGTAATGTAGACTGTACTGTGAATTCCATATCAAATGGGCTTTGTGGAAGAAAGCCTAAACACACTTCTGAAGGAGACTTGCCGGTGGAGCTATGTGTGGTGTGGTTTATAGCAAATTGCAAAAAAGGAATGCTCTCATCCCAAGTCTTCGGGTGTTTAGAATTATACCCTCGGAGAAGATTAATGACTGTCCTGTTGACCACCTCTGTTTGCCCATCAGTTTGGGGGTGAAAGATAGTGTTTCGTTTCAACTTTGTATCCATTAGCTCCCACAGAGTGCACCAAAATTTGGACAAAAATTTACTATCACGATCTGAGATGATTGAACTAGGAAGCCCAAAAATCTTCTAAACATTAGTAAAGAACAAGTGAGCCGCTTCAACTCCAGTGATTGTCTTTTTACAAGGCATAAGCACCACCAGTTTTGAGAATCTATCAACTACCACAAAGAGGTAATCATGTCCTTTTCGAGTCGTCGGCAGACCACCCAGAAAATCCATTGATATGTTTTCCCAAGGCCGGGTTGGTACCGGCAAAGGCGTATACATCCCCACTTTTTGATTGGTCGGCTTCGAAATATTACATAGCATGCATCCCTTGACAGAACGTGCCACGTCTTGTCGCATCCGAGGCCAAAATACATAATGAAACAAATTTTGAAATGTTTTGGTTACTCCAAAATGGCAAGCAATCTTTGATGTGTGAGCCTCTCGTATGTATTTTAGCCATTGATCGGCTTGTGGTATACAAAGGAGTGTTCTTTGTAAAGAAGACCATTCCGCAACTCATATCCAGAGGGTCGCCCTTGTTGAATTTCTAACAGCACCTTTTTGATGTCTGGGTCTGCTTCATACCAATCAACATATGCTTCTTTAATAATCGATTAAACTTGCATAAACACAGACAAACAAAGAGCTGCTACCGGCGGTTGAGACAACATGTCAGCAAGTTTTTTTAGGGCTCCCTTCTTGTACTTAATAACCAAATGGAATTGTTGTAGATAAGCCACACTTCATGTGACGTGCTTGCTGTAAGCGGGTTTGCGTCTGCAAATATTATAGTGGTTGGTGATCCGTGTGGACTACAGTTTCCTTCCCAAAGAGATAGACCCGCCAATGTTTTACTGCCAAATAAAGAGCATGAGTTCTTTATCATATGTAGGATAGTTTCATGCCGCCCCTTGGAACATCTCTGAATGATAAGCTACATGCCTTCCCTCTTGCATCAATACTGCTCCCATAGCGTATCCTGAGGCATCTGCTTCAAGTTCGAAAGGTTTCTGCAGATTTGGTAGTGCCAACACCAGCGCCTCACTAATCGTTTTCTTTAGGATATTGAAAGCATTCTCATGCTCTTTTGTCCAAACAAAAGATTGATTGGCTCTTGTCAAGGAATGAAGTGGACCAGCACTGATGGAGAAATTTCGAATAAATTTTCGAAGATATTGGCAAGCCCCCATGAAGCTACGGACTTCTGTCACCGAGCGTGGTCGAGGCCAATCAGTAATAGTTTGCACTTTCGTGGAGTCAACCTGCAATTCTCCTGCTCCAACAATAAACCCCAAATAAATCAAGGAAGTTTCCCCAAACTCACATTTCTTTTTGTTGAGGTGTAGTTGATGTTGAGACAACACATTAAAAACTTGGCGGACATGAATCAGATGGGCTTCCCAGGATTCACTGTAAATGAAGATATCATCCAGATAAACAATCACAAAATTATCAAGAAATGGCCGAAGAACGTCATTTATTAACCGCATGAATGTTGTCGGGGCGTTGCATAAGCCAAACGACATGACGAGCCATTCGAATAACCCTTTCCTTGTTTCGAAAGCTGTCTTCCATGTGTCATCTTCGCGAATCCTAACTTGGTGATAGCCAGATTTGAGGTCGAGCTTGGTGAAGACTGTGGCATGGCGTAATTGGTCTAGCAGATCATCAATTCGCGGTAGAGGATAGCGATTTTTCACAGTAATTTTATTGAGAGCCCGAAAATCAATGCACATACGCCATCCTCCATCTTGTTTTTGTATTAAAATAATAAGGGATCCACAAGGAGAGTTATTAGGTTTTATGACACCTGCCTCCATTAGCTCAGCCACTTGCTGCTTGATTTCTTCATTCTCCAATACTGAGTTGCGATACATGCTTAGGTTAGGTAGTGTTGCATCTGTAAGGAGTTGGATTTCATGCTCCACTGCTCTATTTGGTGGAAGTCCACCAACAATTGCAAAAAGATGGTCATACTCCCTGATCAAGGCTGCTATTTCACAAGTAATCTCGTCAATGTACTGGTTGGTCGTGGCAAAACAGAATTTGCACTGGCGATCTATTTTGAGCTCCACGTTTTTCTGAATCCAGCCTAGCGGGTATGGATGTGGGTGCGGAGTGGTCTCTAGTCCCAATTTCTGCACCAAACTTGCTGAAATCAGGTTCTTTTGGCTTCTGGTATCAATAATAGCTTCTATGATTTACTGCTTCACTTGAATGCGCAACGTGAACAATTCCTCTTTTGCATCTGGCAAGTTTTGCGGGCTCAAGGTTATCTCATTCGGTATTGCCATCAAAGATAAACTCTTGTCTGCTTCTGTCACTTGCCCGAGCTCTATGGTGTCTTGAGGAGTTGTTGTCGCTATCATGGTTCTCTTTCCTCGATCATCTTTCTTCCGTTTTTCTGGAAAAAGCTCTAGATGTAGCTTCCAACATTTTTCTTTATCTTGAACTGCAATTTTGCAATGCTCACAATACTTAGTTGTTTTACTAGAAGCAAATGATTACCCTTTGTATCATTTTTTTGAAGTGGAACTGTTGCCGTCCTTCTCCTTTACAGGGTCTATTAGTCGTTGTCCACCTGGCTTATTTTTCTGTTCAACAACCATTGCAATGCTGCTAGCAGTTGAAATGTTAGTGACCTGATATAGCCGAAAGTCATTTTGAATTTATCGATGCAAACCTGCTACAAACTTGGTGAAAATATCTTGATTTTCAAGATGAATTCCCAACGTTACCGCTGTTCGCCGAAATTTTGTGGTGTATTCTTGCACCTACTGATTATGTCGTTACCTTAGATTGTGCCACCGTGTCCATCCGTCCTGTGCATAACCCATATTATAAAACTCTTGTTGCAATAGATTAACAAAAGTGTCCCAAGTTATTACCTTCCTATCGTTTGCCTTTAAGAATGCATTCCACCAAGCTAATGCGTGGTTAGTAAGCTTCAATCGAGCAAATGCCACCTTCTCATTGTTGTTGAATCCATAAAGTGTAAAATAGGTTTCTAACTCATCCACCCAAGCATCAAGTTTCTCAGCATCTATGGTGTCGTCGAAGGTAGGAATATCAATTTTGGCTTCGACCTTGAATGGTCGATGTACAGTTTTTATGAACATATGAGCATTGTTGTAACCTTCATCTTCCTTTACAATAGGAGCCTTTTCTTTATCTCCCGTTAAGTGAGCTCGTGGAGGAGTGAGGTCACTATTAAGGTTCTGCTTCATGGGTCAAAGAAGAACTTGGCTGGTTTTGTTGTATCCAATTTAGCACGGTCTCTAATTGGGCAGCCAATCGATCTACCTTTTCAGAGAGATCAGTTTTCTCAGGTGAATGTTCTTCTTCAGCAGACATTGAATCCGCTTTTTGTATCGGCCTTCGATGTGCTTGAAGGATGGAGAGGGGTTCACCAGATGCCCGATACCCATACTTGGTTAACACCATTCGTTTGCCGCCGCGACGCAACAACCTGGCTTTGATACCAAACTTGATCCGATTCTTTCTTGCAAAAATATTTAAAACAAAGAAGAAATGGAGCCAAAGAAAATATTAGAATAATAGACTTCTTTTATTCCTACAATAATGTTTTCTCCATTACTATCCCCCCTCCCCATTCTTTTCATTCATTATTTATATAAGGACCTCACTAAGTTCTAATAAAGAAAGACCAATTCTTCAGCCTTATTTATCTCCTCTGCTGCTAGTTCGGCACATTGCTGCAGATTCTTCTACTTTCTGTTATTGACCAGCCACCTCATCTCCCTTGCTTTCTCCATGGTGACACGTGTAGGTCCATGTGTACTATGGAAAATCTCCCCGGATCAGCAGATTATCCTGATTAGTCAATTTTTTTATGATGGTGTGTTATGGTTCAGGGATAGATGGTTTATTCCATCTCAGAATTAGTTGAGGCAGGAGTTGCTATAAGAATATCATGGATCTCTTTATTATATTCATCCATGTGACAATAAGATGTATCACGATATGAGGCATATTTATTAGTGGTCTGGGATGAAGGCTGATATTGTTGTTTGTAAAGAGATGTAAGATATGTCACTAAATTAAGTTTGACCAAAGAAAACTTGGAGGGTTATTCGATTCTCTGCATATTCCTGAGTGGAAATGTGAATATATATCGATGGGTTTTGAATTATATGGATCGTTTGATCAGTCTCGAGATGTGCATAAGTGTTGATGATGTTAGATGATGTTAAAATTGGTGTCACTTTGAGGAGTGTCATTTTAACACATTAACCACTTGATCAGCCTCAAAATATCTTAAGAAAAATCTCTATATATAAATCTAAAATCATCAAGCTTATCCTCACTGTTACATTCAAACATTTGAGAAAGTGAGAGCAGTTGGGGATTTGATAATGAGGAGTGGATTAGGTGATGAGTTTCTCACTGAATTGAGGAGCTTAAACAACCGGTAATCAGAGATCTTCACTGTTGGTATATTTGGTTTTTTTTTTTGAAGTTCAATTTGATATTTGTGGGTGATGATTTCTCTATAAATTATTGTTATTGATTACTGGAAATGGTTTGTTACTTCATTAGAGTTCCTCCTTAATGATTTGGGAGAGTATTTGAGGTTGCAGTGATGAATTGGTGATGAAATAGTGGCTGCTGCCCTGCTCACTGTCGAGACAGTGCAAGGCGGAGCCCACTCCACCTAGCAGAGGAATGCCCTCCCTTCATCAGTTGAGATGAACTCAGCTGATGGAGCGCGCCCCACCAACTAAGGGAAAGCGCTCCTACCTGCAAAAATGACAAATAAGCTGAGTTTTTATTATAATTTATGGAGGATTTAAAGACTAAACTAGGGGTTCTAAATATAGGTTATTAGGCCTATATTGACCACATATGGCTTGTGATAGGTATTGGATTCCCGAGAAAGCACGAGTGACCTAGAAACTTAGGAAGTTTAGAAATGGAAACTTGAACCGTGGTAAGTGCGGATTCACTTATTTATCAACTAACTATCTTAGTATGTGTAATTCATGTAGTTTATGGACTGAATGTGGGGACTATGTACACTGTGATGGTTTTAATAAATTGGAAACAATGTTTAATGTGATTCACGAGAATAAGTTCTTGAGATTGAGACTAGGTTATATATGATGCGAGATTGATCTCCCAAACTATACGTAGCTTTTTACTCAGTTGGATATGTTGCGTGAGCTACATTCTCACTAGAGGGTTTCAGATAGAACCATTGGGCATTAATGGATTTGCTAGACAGCATATCGGCCAATGTGTTGGTCTAGCAATGATGTACTGTCTAGCAATCACATTAATAGCGTCAGTGGATAATCAATCCTAGTTTTATAAACAAAATAAGAATTACAATGTAATAGTCATTGACAGTTTGACTGGCATTCGTTATTTATTGAATTATATGTTTTCTATATTTTTGATAGTTAACATTAGTGCATATTATTAGTGCATAATGTTCTTAATTATTATATGGATTCTTGATGACTATTTGAATCCCTACTTAGTGAGCAAATTTGAGCGCTCACCTTAAATAATATTTGAAGAATACCGATAAGCGTTGTGACCATGGGATATAGAAGATTTAGAAACGTTGATATTCTCTTTGATGTAATAGATTTCCCATTGTCATATATATATTTATATTGAATTACGGTTTTGTAATATCACAAGGGATGAAAGATTTTATATAATTGAGGTTTATTCCAGTTTGATTTAATACTAAATATCACATTTTAATATCGAAAAAGTTTTGATTCCCGATGTGTTTAGTATTTGTTTTACATCAATATTTAATTTATAGTTGATATACAATGGTGTTTATTAGGAGATAGAAGGAGAGGTTGCTGGCTCTAGTTAAGTCTAGCGGAATCATCGATGTTTAATTAGGGTTTTAGGCCGATTTTTGGCCTAATCGGGTTAGAGGATGCTACACATCTTTTAGTATGCACTTCTATTGTTTTACTTTTGTGTTCAAAATTTAATTAAAGGCATATATATGTCAAGTTGACGTAATTAATGGTAGGTAGATTTTATGGAATAAAGAATTGTGTTTCTTTTAAGGGAATTTGGGTTTCTAACTCTTAGTTCCCTAGATTGTATTATGCATGGATCTTGAATAATCAGTTTGGAAGACTTCTGTTGCATCAGTTGGTATCAGAGCCTACTTTCGGGGTGATTGGGGGAAATCATGCCTCCGAGGAGGATCAACAAACAATGTATGGAGGAGTTGTTTGACTAAAGCGAGTAGATGTACAATTATCAATTTTACTTTGATAGGTAACAATGTCTGCAGGCATCATTGGAACTTCTGACTTTTCAGTTGGAAGAATTCATTGGTGTGGATTCGAGCCATGTCTGCAACTATCAATAGGAATCCGTTTTTAGTAAGGATAAAAAATGAGTCCAATTTTGATATGGAAGAGCTGATATCCAAGAAAAAAGAATATGAAGTTCTTTTTTCTTTATGTTGATGGTGAAGTGGATCCGATCTTCTTCGAGGAGGACATCGACAACTTTAACGAGGTGGCAAAGTTTTACTACAATTAACACGAATTCATGGAGGACAAGGTAGTCTTTGGATACGATGGCTTTGTCATCGAGGTTGTTTCCCACAAAATAAACAAGTAAATAAAGTAATGGTTGGTGATATATACAATCGTCAGCAAACCTTCCGTGATGGACTTTCCCAACTATTATATGCTTTTTTGCCTTTCATATGACGAGGCCAAACCTATTTTTGAAGATAAGGTGATTTCAGTTAGGAAGGCATATGAAGGTATAAAAGTTCGAGAGACAATTTTCTCAAATTGAGTGAGTATGACAAAGATTAGAATGGTGGATCGAAGTATTGGAGACGATTACATGCACCTATTGAAGAGTCATGGTCTCATGGGTTTATAAAGTCCAATTGGTGTTTTTCTTAATTATTTAATTAGTATGTGCATTAGGTACCTTTTTTTAGAAAGAAAGAAAATTCAGTTATTTAGAAGTACTTTACTAATTGTAGTATAAGACTATGAACTATCTAGGCACTGCAAACTCATCGAGTCATTTACATCAGCCCCTTAATTATCAAGAAAAGCTATGATAACCCCGTGAAACCATACCCAAGAGGGGGGTGAATTGGGTGTATCAAGAAGTTATCGCCTTTTGAAAATAATTCAACAATAAAGATGCTATATGCTCACTCAAACGCAAGTATGAATGCAATGCAAGATGAAGGGGATTGAAGAGATGGAAAGAGACACACGATTTATAGTGGTTCGATCCAATGATCTACATCCACTACCTAACCTCCCCAGTTAGGATTTTTAAACCCCCACTTATATTGCCAACTAGTGTTACAACCTAAGCATACAAGCCTAGAATGCCTAATTACAAATTAGGACTTCCTACCTAACTGCAACTAGGATTTATGCCTAGCCTTAACTAGGTTTTCCCTTCAACTTAGATCCCACTAAGTCTTACAATCAACTACTTACAAAGAATAGATGAAAATAATCAAATTCACTTTACAAAGTAAAGCGACACCAAATTCAAATACAAGCAAGCCTCCTAGAGCCTAACCACTCTAATACATGCAAGTATGAGAACAAATGATAAATGCAAGTATATCATTGATTTTGTGCAAATCTCAAATATGAAACTGTTTCAAACGAATCAATTAAAACAAATCCGGTTTCAAATCCAAAGAACAAGAAGTTTGATAAAAATAAAGTTTAAGTGCAAACTCTTGTCCGAACCAGTCCTAAGGCTTAGTAAATCAAGTTTAAGTGTAAAACTCAAGACAAATGTGTTCAAGAACACAAAAAATGAATTACATAAGTCAAGCACACATAATATGAAATTTAAGTACAAGAAAAGCTCGGAAATCAGACTTTCTTAAAACTCCGAGATAGTGATATGAGAATCAGTTCTGGAGTGGATGTTGTAAGCTTTAAAACACCTCAATAACGTTGGTTTCGAGAGTGATTCTGTTGCCTCAAATGATTACAAGTGATAGCACACAAAAATTCAAGCTTATTCTTTGAAAACTATAAGCGTAATTTGATTTTCTTGCTTGTCAAGACAATAAAATGTTCTAGGTGGTTTGAGAATGTTTTACCTTCTTTTTTAACAATTTTTTGACCGTTCTAGAGATCCAAGGGCAAAGATTTGACCATATATTCAAATTAAAGTGTGATTTTCAGCTTTATAAAAAAGCTGTCAGAAAAGCAATTTGCGCGCTAATATTGGGACCTAACGGGCTAATCCTCTAAGCTAGCGCGCTAATGTTGAACATTAGCGTGCTAACTCTGCAATTAGCATGCTAATATAACTATTAGCGTGCTAAGTGTCAGGGGCCTCAAAATAAATATTTTTGGCCCTAGAGTTAACGATCCCTTATCGCATCCGGGGCCCTACCAAACCTCTTATAACATGTTATACATGTTTGTTAAGGGTCATATAACCTGTTTAGGTGGTTCAGATGTTTTCACAAATCTCGAAAATGGAAAATCTCGATTTCATGACTTACATAGGGGCTTTAGTGCAAATACACAATTTTTTTGTTTTTTCAAAAACCTTTTAAAACAAGTTTTTCATTTTCGAAACCTTCCACAATGGTTTTTAAAGTACAGTGTGAATATAAAAACATGGTTTCACATAGTTTGAGCTTATAAGACCGATTCAAGTGGCGAGTTTCATTTAAAACTCCAAACGATAAAATGAAATTTGAAAAACGATTTGAAAAACATGATATGCATGAACTAATGCATTAGGCTTGCGTAAACGAGCTTGTGTACCTTACATCAATGTTACAACATGGTATATGATCTTTGATCTTCGTTTCCTCGTGTGGACCAAATCTGGAACTTGTATGGCCTGAACACTTGAGATGTGATATTATGCAAACTTTGACTAGCTGAAACACACTTGATAAACTTATTAGTATACTTTCTCTTTGTTTATTTCTATCGAAATCCCGGGTGGAGTAAAAGTGACTAACCACTTAGTCCAACAATCTCCCCCTTTTTGATAATTTCAAACGATGTGAACTTGACAATAAAAAATGGAATTCACGTGTATTCATATCCATAGTGCAATCTCAAACAATCTCAAGTTCAACGCACACATTTCTCCCCCTTACAACAAGCATAACCGAAAATGAGCCATGAATATAACAACAACATAGTGGGTGGAAGACTCATCCTCACTACATGCATATTACGAGACATAGATAGATATATCAGTGAAAGTCATTCACATTCAACCAATATAGGGCAGTGAATAAAAGCATAACAATAACTCAGAGATGCGTAAAATATTTTCACGATATTAAATGCTGAAAATGAACATTAACATTATTGTGGCCTAAACAGTTAAGTCTATAACATAGCAAATGTATATCAAAACACTGAAGTCTAACATAGATGAGCCTAGTGCTCCCCCGAACTATGCTAGATAGTCCTCCTAATGAGATGATGTTCGACACGCAGAACCAAGGCAGGGTCATCTCGAGCTAGCCTAGGTGGGAGTAGATGGCCCTCTATGCGACAAAGTAGATCACCCTGATGCTCAAGGCGGGTGTCTATGGCTGTGAAGGCCTGAGTCTTGTACACATGCATATAACCCAATTGCGCGGAGAGGAACGCCGCCGATGGAGACATCTTGGGAGGATGGTCAACACCATAAAACGTCAGATAGTGTGGAGGTTGTTATTGCTGTTGCGACTACTGCTGTGGAGGTAGTGGAGCTGCAAAGTCCTGGTGAACCTCATCATCACCATCATCACCATGAGGGGACAGAAAATTGTAGTCCGGGTAGTCTCTCTCATCAAAAGCAACTGGAGGATCAGTGGGAAGTGAAGACTCCTATATCTCGTAGTGGTGACCATCTGGGACATCTCTCGAATCTATCTGCGTGCGATAGATATATCGATATTTCGTAGCCTTCTGATTGGCCATGTCAATGGTGTCATAGGCAGAGAGTGGACGATCGCCTAAACTGATATCTATCTAGGCTGACTCTAGATAAGAAGTGATGATGTGGGCATATGGGAGATGACGGCCAGAGCTACATGTGCTAGTCATGTAGCTGATGATAAGGTGGGGTAAACTAAGAGGGATCTCACGAAGTAGGTACCCGAAGACAAATATGTCAAGTAAAGTGACGTAGTTCTTAGTACCGCCACGTGGAAGAATAACCTTTTGAAAAACTTTGTGAAATATGTGAGGCATAAGCTTGAAGTCAGTGTCAGTGACTCGAGATGGATACAAGGTGAGTTCCCTCTTAGACTGTGAGAAAGAGTTTAACACCTTAAGTCGATTAAAGGGCCAACTAAGAAACATACACCCAACGGTAGTGGTGGGAGGGTGCAAAGGAAGGTCGAACCATTGAACGAGGCTTTCCGGTGTAATCTCGGTAGACCGACCACCGACGGACGACTGAATAACGAAGGTATTTGCCATGGCGAGATTGGAATAAAAGACTCAAACTAATGGTGGATTATAGTCATCCTTATACCGACAGAAGGTAGCCCACCCCAATTTGGAGAGGACCTATCGTGTTGGTAGATGAGCCTTATCGAAGAACACGAGATCAACAACGACGGGCTTAAGGATTTTCGCATCTGTAAGCTGCTGACCAATGCCAAAATGGACTTAGACTCATATAGGAATTTGGACCGACCATCTTTTTGAGGGGCATTGGCCAGGACTGTGGTTGATGTGTTATTAAGGTGACTAGAAGACCTAGTTTCGCAACAAGATGACGATTGGGAGGAAGTGTGGGACGGTGCTGATGAATGGGTGGACTCGGACTCGCTACTAGATGATGAAGACTCGACAACATGACGCATTGGGGGGACGACGGGAAGACAACGCAGGGGCGGTATGGGCAGCGAGACAGGTAGTGGAACGGGCGGAGGTTCGACGGGTTGACATATGTACGAACTCAAGGATGGAGACAACAATGGTGGTTCAATCCTAGGGCTAGGAAGTAAAAACACCCATATTGACAAAGAGAGCAATGAAGTTCAATTAGGGATTGTGGGAGAGTTATTAGACAGGATGAAGATCCAAGAGGAGAGGAATAGTATGTGAAAATAATAATTTAGGGTAAAAAATAGTGATATACTGGTCCTGGCTGAACGACATTAGCGCGTTAATGATAGAATTAGCGTGTCAATGATACCGATAAGTGATTCGGGCCAGGGACGATTAGCATGATAAGTCCTTGAATTAGTGCGCTAATAAGAGACAATTGGTGTGCTAATTATCAGACCTAACACGCTAATTGCTCTCTAGAATTTGAAATTAATTTTTTTGAGTTTTTGACGGACAACTTCGATTCACCTCATACTTCATGGACACTTCACTAATAACATATAAAAAGATTGGAACAATTAAAACATGTGTAGAAGGTCCGATTCACGAAACATGCCTAATTCACACCGAATCTTAGAAAATTGGTCTCTAGGCAATGGCTTGGTGAAGATATCAGCTAGTTGGTCCTCCGTGGGCACCTGGATTGGTTTAACATCGTCTTTTTAGACGTGATCGCGAAGGAAATGGTGCCTAATCTCATTGTGCTTAGTGCGGGAGTGTAACACCTAATTTTTCGATATGTTGATTGCACTTGTGTTATCAGAATAAATTTCAGCACAACCAACTTGGATTTGGTAATCCTCAAGTTGTTGTTTCATGTACAAGATTTGAGCATAACAACTTTTGGTAGCCACATACTCGGCTTCAGCCGTAGACAAAACAACAGAATTTAGCTTTTTGCCAAACCATGATATAAGTAAATTTTCTAGCAAATGAAAAAACCCGAAAGTGCTTTCCTATGCACTAGACTCCCCGCAAAGTCGGAATCAACAAAGCTTCAAGTTTGAAACTCTTGGCTTTGTTGAATCACAATCCCAAATCTTGTGTCCTACTAAGATCACGAAATATATGCTTGACATATTTCAAGTGAGATTCCTTAGGTTCGGATTGAAATCTAAGCACATAAACATATTAAGCATAATTCATGACCTACTAGCGATCAAGTATATGAGACTACCAATCATGCCACGGTAATGTTTAGGATCTATGGATTTTCCTAGTTGGCCTTTGTCCATTTTGATGGTGGAGCTACTAGGAGTGTCACAAGCTTTCAAGATTTCAAATTTGAGTTTCTTTAGCATGTCCCTCACATACTTCGCTTGGTTTATGAAAATGCCATGTTTAGATTGCTTAATTTGCAAGCTTAAGAAGTATGTTAGTTCACCCATCATGCTCATTTCAAATTTATTGATCATCAATGACGAGAATTCATCACATAAGCGTGTATTGGATGACCTAAAGATAATATCATCAACATAAATTTGAACAAGTAGTATGTCACACTTTTTAATCAAAATGAACAAAGTCGGATCTAACATTTCTTTCTTGAACCCTTTATCAAGTAGAAATGCACTAAGTCGGTCATACCAAACTCGAAGAGCTTGTCTTAATCCATACAAGACCTTTTGAAGACGATAGATATAACTTGGATGATCATGGTTTTCAAAACTCGGTGGTTGTTCTATATATACCTTAATTGATGGAGCAATTTAAGAATGCATTTTTAACGTCCATTTGGTACAGTAGAAACCTATTGTAGCAAGCATAAGCAAGCAACATCTGAATTGCTTCTAGTCTTGCTACTGGTGCAAAGGCTTCATTATAGTCAATTCCTTCCTTTTGATTATAGCCTTGTGCAACCAACCTAGCTTTGTTCCTTACAATCTCACCCCTCTCATTCTTTTTGTTTCTAAAGACTCATTTGGTGCCTATGACAGTATGGTCTTTAGGTCTAGGTACTAGTGTCCATACCTTATTCCTAACAAAATGACCTAGTTCCTCTTGCATAGCCATGTTCCAAAACTCATCACCTAATGCATCATCTATCTTGGTGGGCTCGATTTGTGATACAAAAGCTATATGTCTCTCATCTCAGTGCAATGATGTCCTAATGGTTATTCCTTTGTTTAGATCATCTATAATTTGTTGGGACAGATGACATATAAGAAGTCTTGAGTTTTTAGGTGCACTAGGTTCGGATTCCACTCTTACCTCAATCTCTTAACTATTGGATGTTTGGGTTAGGGTGACATCATCATCATTATCAATCTTCAATTTTTCCAAGGTATGCATCATTTTCACTTTGGGATCTACTTCATCAAATTTGACATGAATAGACTCCTCTATGGTTTTAGTTGATCTATTGAACACCTTATATGCTTTGCTATGCTTGGAGTAGCCTAGAAAAGTGCACACATTTGACTTTGGGTCAAATGTGTCCAAATGATCCTTATCATTTAGAACATAGCAAGAGCAACCAAACACCTTGAAGTAACTTATATTGGGCTTTCGGCCTTTCCATAGTTCATAAGAAGTCTTTTTCACTTACTTTCGGACATTTATCCTACAGAGAATATAGCACGCCATGTTAATGGCTTCGGCCCAAAAGTGCTTAGCAATGTTGTACTCATTTAGCATGGTCCTACACATATCTTGGAGGGTTCTATTCTTTCTTTCTACAACTCCATTTTGTTGTGGTGTCCTAGGAGAATGGTTTGTGTATCCTTGTTGAGCAAAAAACTCCTATAAGTTCCTATTGACAAACTCACTACCCCGACCACTCCTAACGATGGTAATTTTATACCTCTTCTCATTCTCAACCAAAGCACAAAATTTCACAAACACAAAAACTTCATGCTTATGAGCTAGAAAATAAACCCATGTATATCTAGTAAAATCATTAACAATGACAAAGCAATATGATTTACCCCTAGACTTTATGTTTGGGTGGGTCCGAACAAATCCATATGGATAAGTTCCTATGCTCTAGTCCCATCACTTGTTACTTTCGTCTTAAATGAAGACTTCACTTGATTACCAAAGATATAAGGTTCACATTCCTTGTCTTTCTTATAAGTGCATTTAGGTAGACCCTTGACAAGATCGTGCTTGGTTAATTTGGACAATTTTTCCTTGCTAGAATGTCCTAGTCTATGGTGCCACAACCATACATCACATTCACTTTGGGCACTCAAACATGAAATATTTTGCATATGCATCTCATCAAAGTTAATGGCATAACATTCTTATCTCTATACGCAACAAATAGAGTTTCATGCTTCTCATTCCTAACAATACATTTTGATGATTCAAACATGACGTGAAATCTTTTGTCACACAATTGACTAATGCTATGTAAGTTATGTTTCAAACCATCAACAAGATAAACATTATAAATAGAAAGTAAATCATTACCAATGGTTCCAAGACCTATAACCTTTCGTTTGTTATTATCCCCAAATGTGACCTTTCCACCATCAAATCGCTTTAACTCAATGAATTGATGCGCATCTCCGGTCATGTGTCTTGAGCTTCAAATATCCAAATACCATGGGGTGCTCTTCCTTACATCCTACATAATGAGGAAAACACTAGATTTTGGTACCCAAACACCTTTGGGTCCGAGAAAGTTAGTATCATAAACATTCTTAATAGCCCATACTAGTCTACCCATTTTGGCCTTTTGTAAGGTGCATTTTCTAACCGCATGAGGCCTATTGCATTTTGAGCATCTACGGGCATCATCTAGCAATTTCTTGTAACTCAACAAGTTCGCTCCATAGCCTATGCCTCTCTTGTTGAGTGCACGCCGTTGTGCTCCTAACATCATGTCAAACATCTCTTTACCATTGGTGAACTTGTGCACCGTGCTAGTCAAGTCCTCTACTTCCTTGACTAAAGCATCACTCTCTTTTAAGACTTCATTCAAGTCACTTTGGAGATCATTAATGGTCTCATTTTGTGACTCAATCTCACTAATTGCTATGGTCAAGCTCTTTTTTAGTTGTTTAGTCTTTTTGACCTCCTTTTCCAACTCTTTCCTAAGCTCATCAATATTAGGAACATCATCCAAATCATCAACATCAATAAAATTGAAATCGTTAGAGTTTACTTCACTTTATGCCATGAGACAAAGTATTGTTTTCTCACTTTTCGATTCATATTCGGAACTTGATGAATATGAATAATCCCATGCCGCCTTGAAGCTCGTCTTGCCTTGTTTCTTGTCCTAATACCTTTTGGACTTGTATTCCACCTTGATATGGCTCAGTTTTCCATACCCAAAGCATATGGCCTTACTTGAATTTCCTCCCTTGCTTTCAGTCTAGAACTTCTTCTTGTACTTGTCGAGCTTGTACATAGCCTTATCGAGCTTTCTTGAGAGCATGACTACTTCTTCCTTAAGATCATTGTCATCACTAGGTTTCTCATCTTCAATGATCTCAACTAATGGAGCTAGTGGGCTATTTGCCTTCAAAGCAATCTCTTTTCTTGAACTCTTAGTACCCCTACTCGATGCTTCCAATCCAGGTCGACCATTTAGTTCAAATTCATGGTCCGTTAGCTCTCCACACAAGGCATCAAAAGTGTAATCTCTAAGGTTTCGCGTCGATTGGATAACATACTTCTTGGCATCCCATTCCTTAGGCAAGCCTCTAAGGAATTTGTACACCGAAGTCTCTTGATCTTAGTTCTTTCCAAGATTCTTGATCTCATTAAAGATCTTAGTGAACCGAGTGATGGCAGTAGCTATGTCTTCATTGGAGCCGACTCGAAAAGTCTCATAGTGTTCCTCAAGGATTCTCAATTTTGTCTTCTTCACTTGAAGTGTACCTTTATAGCGTACCCCAAGCTTCTCCCACACTTCCTTGGTTGTTTGACAAGCACTAACTCGATTGAATTCGTTTTCACTTAGCGCACAAAACAAATGAACCATGGCTTGATCATTTGAGAGCTCAATCTTGGTCTCCTCGGCGGTGTATTCTCTCACGAGCTTGTTTGGTGAAGCGTACTCATTCTCAATTGAGTCCCACAAAGTATACTTTGCTCCCTAATGTAGAACTTCATCCTTACTTTCCAATGAGCATAGTTGGTTCCACCAAAATATGGAGGCCCACTCGAGGAGTTACCTTCCCTAAGGTGAACCGGATCGAAAGTTTGCGTCCTTGCAAAAAAACACTCAAAAATACGTTAGTAACACTTTGAGCAATAACCTGATATGATACCAATTGAAACCACACCCAAGAGGAGGGTGAATTGGGTGTATCGAGAAGTTATCGCCTTTTTAAAATAACTCAACAATAAAGATGCTATATGCTCACTCAAACGCAAGTATGAATGCAATGCAAGATGAAGGTGGTAGAAGAGATATATAGAAGGAGATACGCGATTTTTAGTGGTTCAATCCAATGATCTACATTCACTACCTAACCTCCCCGATTAAGATTCCCAAACCCCCACTTATATTGCCAATAAGTGTTACCACTTAAGCATATAAGCCTAAAATGCTTAATTACAAATTATGACTTCCTACCTAACTACAACTAGGATTTATGCCTAGCCTCAACTTGGTCTTCCCTTCGACTTAGATCCCACTAAATCTTACAATAAGCTACTTACAAAGAATATATGAAAATAATCAAATTCACTTTACAAAGTAAAGCCATACCAAATTCAAATACAAGCAAGCCTCCTAGAGCCTAACCACTCTAATGCATGCAAGTATATCACTAATTTTGTGCAAATCTCAAATATGAAACTATTACAAATGAATCGATTAAAACAAATCCAATTTCAAATCCTAAGAATAAAAAGTTTGATAAAAATCAAGTTTAAGTGCAAACTCTTGTACAAACTAGTCTTAGGGTTTAGTAAATCAAGTTTAAGCATAAAACTCAATACAAATGTGTTCAAGAACATAATAAATGATTTCCACAAGTCAAGCACACAAAAAATATGAAATTTAAGCACAAGAAAAGCTAAGAAATTGGACTTTCTTACAACCTCGAGAGAGTGATTTGAAAATTAGTTCTGGAGTGGATGTTGTAAGCTTTAAAACACCTTAATAATGCTAGTTTCGAGAGTGATTCAGTTGTCTCAAAAGATTACAAGTCATAGCACACAGAAGTCCAAGCTTCTTCTTGGAAAACTATGAGCACAATTTGGTTTTCTTGCTTGACAAGACAATAAATCGTTCTAGGTGGTTTGAGGATATTCTACATTCATATTTAACAATTTTTTGACCGTTCTAGAGATCCAAAGGCTCAGATTTGATCATCTATTCAAATTAAAGTGTGATTTTCAGCTTTATAAAAAAACTGTCAGAAAAGCGATTTGCGCGCTAATATTGGGACCTAGCGTACTAATCCTCTGAGCTAGCACACTAATGCTGAACATTAGCGCGCTAAATCTGCAATTGGCATGCTAATATAACTATTAGCGCGCTAACTGTCATGGGCCTCGAAATAAGTATTTTTGACCCTAGAGTTAGCGACCCATTATCGCATCCGGGACCCTACTAAACCTCTTATAACATGTTATACATGTTTTTTAAGGGTCATAGAACCTGTTTAGGTGGTCCAAATGTTTTCACAAATTCCGAAAATGGAAAATCCCGGTTTCATGACTTACATAGAGGCTTTTCTGCAAATACATAATTTTTCTTATCAAAAACCTTTCAAAACAAGTTTTTCATTTCCAAAACTTCCACAATGGTTTTTAAAGTACGACTTGAATATAAAAACATGGTTTCACATAGTTTGAGCTTATAAGACCGATTCAAGTGGTGAGTTTCATTTAAAACGCCAAATGATCACTTGAGATTTGAAAAACGATTTGAAAAACATGATATGCATGAACTAATGCATTAGACTTGCGTAAATGAACCTGTGTACCTTACATCAATGTTACAACTTGTAATATGATCTTTCATCTTCATTTCCTCATATGGACCGAATCTTGAACTTGTATGGCTTAAACACTTGAGATGTGATATCCTGCATACTTTGACTAACTGAAACGTACTTGATAAGCTTATTAGTATACTTTCACTTTGTTTGCTTCCATCAAAATCTCGGGTGGAGTAAAAGTGGTTAACCACTTAGTCCAACACCTCGAATTCTTTATCTCTTGAACATCCTTAACAAGAAGCCATGGCAGCTTAGAATATTTAACCCGTGAGGTGACACAAATGACGGACTACCTAGACCCTAGGCACTTAAAACAAGAATAGAATACAAGTAAGGCATGCATTTCAAGAGATTAACAATACAAAAAAGTTGAAAAGAAATCATGTTGATGCTGGTACTGACTTACTTACCTCAAAATGCAATAAAATCTTTGCTAACATGAAGCTCCCAGATGCCAATGCTGCACTTCCGACACCCGACAGTGACGATCTAAGCCCCTAGTACCTATTGAAATACACCCATTCGATATGTGTTAGAGCTTATCTAAGTTTAGTTACCTCAGTTCATTGTAAAACAATCAACTATTTGCCTCAATATCTTTCTATTTATCTTAGACCAAATTTCAACTTCGATGTGTCTTAAACAAGTTTATGTTAAATCCCTGGGGTTCTTAGTCGCTTATTCTTACCACGTATGAAGGCTTGATGCGAATGAATAACCTCGAGAGGTCTCTGTTAATCATTTTTAATACCCATTTGACATTTAGCTCGATCAAAATACTCAAACATGATGTTACAAGGTTGTAGACATTTTTCCTATTGTTTTTAAGAGTTATTAAGTCATTAAAGTCCATTGTAAATCATTTCAAGTTGGTTTAATGCATTCGTTTGCAAAAAAGTCCCTTAGGAACCGTAAAATAATTTCTAAAAACTTTGGTTTTATGCGACTAGAAATGCGGCTAAAACACTCACAAAAATTTCTAAAATTCTTGATGTTAGTTCATTGAACTCTATTAACTTTAAACCAAGGTTGTTGAGTGATAAAATCTCATCAATATGATCAAAAACTAAATTTGTGACTCTAAGTAAAACTTTAAGTCCTTATTTTGAAATTATCAATCTCTTATTCTAAGCATTACTTGAAAATTGAGTTAGACACATCGAGAAATCATGAAACTCGGTGGACACCTTTATTATGATATGATAACAGCTTCTAAAAACTTAGGTTCAATTTCGATATCATTTGATGCCCTGAAGACTTTAAGTCAAAAATTAACTCATTAAGTAACTTAAGTTTTGCCTATTTCAAAACTCATTTGGAAAACTATTCAAAACACCTCGGAACCACTTAAAACTCATTTGGAAAACTAGTAAAGAATTGAGTGAGTTATGCTTAAAATACTAAAACAATCCCAACTTGAGAAAGTTTTAGACCAGCAGTGTTAGAAAATTCTTAACTCTCAAACCACACCAAAAAATAAACGTTATTTTTGGTGAAAAGGTTGTCCAAACATCCAAGAATAATACATAAAAAACTCAGCCTATTCTGAGAAGAAAAGGACTTATGTTATCTAAAATCTCAGCTATAACTTTGGTTCAATTCAAGGCATCAATTCATCCATTCAACTCAATTCAAGACACCAACTCATGACAACAATTCCATCCATTTTTCAACTCTATTAGGTTCTTAATAATCTAGAAAAACCAGAATCAATGAATCCCCAACACTTAATACAATACAACTCTTTATTGTGGCATTTCATCAAGCATATATTGTTCATGAACAATATAAATACCAAATATTAGAAACTATGAATCCAATTCTAAGAAGTTGTTGTCCATAATTGAAACTCATTCAAGATACTTGTTTTTGAAGTGAAAATGAGTGATCTAAACATTCTACAACTTTAGAGAACAATCCTTTATCAATTTGAACACTAAAACTCCAAACTTAAACAAGAAACATGGCTTGTTTGAAAGCAAAGACTTGATCCCATAAAAGAACTTTTGAAAACTCCATTTAAAACAGATCAAAATTCTTGCATTATAAAGAGAATTGAAGCTCTAAAAATTTAGAATTGGAATTAGGTCTCCAAAACCCCCAATTTCCATTACTTAGAGCAAGAAAAAGAGAGAAAAGAAAGTACCTAGGTCATGAACTCTTCTACGACTGAAATTTCTTCAATCGTAGCTTCAATTCACTTCTTTTAGCCTCAAAATTCTATAAAATCTCAGCAACGCTCTTTGTTCTCTTAAGAAAGTGCATGTAGAGGCGATGCTAGTAGTCTCTCCGCTAAGTCCTCAATTTATAGACTTTTGGATGTCTAAACACTCATCTTAGGATTTATTTAGCATCTCACTTCTTACTCATCTCTATGTGGATCTAAGGTGAGTTTTAATTAATATATGTCCACCCTAGTATTCCTCCATAGATTTAATCTCATGGTTCATATTTCATAAAATTTATATTAAGACTTTATGGCTTGCATTTCTTAACTTGAGACAATTGATACTATGAACTAGATTAGTTAATTTGCCCATGGTCCTATAAACCAACCTACGCTTAATCATATAATTAGTAGCTTGTCATCATATCATTTAACTTAAATTAATATCTAGGATAAGCATTTCATTTTAATTTCATGACTTAGGTGAGTATTTTGATTTCACAAAATATCTTAGGCCTAATTTCTCAAATATATGTCTAAGTTGTAAGCCCACCTAAGTCCCCCGTTAGCACATTGGCTCATCTAAATACTTAGGTGCACGCATCTCAATATGCTATAGTTCACTTGTCCAATGTTAGAGCTAGTACCATGTGTATGTTAATTTAGATAAGTATAATATATTAAATGACATCAAATACAAATAGAAATAACTAATTTAATAATTACTTCGATGTCGACGCTCTAGTTGTGACTGAGAATGCCATGTAGGATTGGGCGCTAGGTCATGGTCCTACATGAAAAACTGAATAGGATTAGATTATTCGGGTCTTTACAGAAAACTTTTGCTGCATCAATATTTTAAGATTTAAAAAAAATAATTGAGGTTCACTCAGTAAAAATGGTATGCGTGAGTAATTAAGTACATTCAAGTATTCAACAAAAAGTAGTGTTGGTTTAGCCGACACCTACCAAGGCACAATCACTTGACCTGATATCAGTTGATTTATAAATATTTTCTTCCACCTATTTATTTTGAAACAAATTTTTATGACCTAGCACAGCCACCTGACCCTCTCATGCCGCCCACTGCCTAGCAATCCCTCTCCGTTACAGGCCCTATAATACTTCATTCACACTTGCACTGCAACCCCTACAAGTCAGCCTATATTGTACCAACTAAGCCTATATAAGCTACAAGTTCTTAATTCCTTTTACATATATTTAAGTAGTCGTTTCGTGCTCCTGTCTGCCCCTCACAACACGCCCACATGATTCTGCTTTCTCTCTTAACTCTTCACATCTCTATATGCCCCTTCTCTTTGGTCGACCTATCCCCTTCTGACACCTGTCCCCACTTCCCTCCTCTTTATATACCACTCCAACATATATATCAGATTCCTCTTCATCCTTTTCTCTAAGTTGCTTGACATAATTTGTTTGTCTCTTTTTTTTTTTTTTTTTTTTTTTTTTTTTTTTTTTTGCTTTTGAGGAAATATTTGATTTGTTTGTGTTGGTTCATGCAGAGAAGGATATTGAGAGAAGGAAAGCAAGGTATATAAGTTTGTGAGAGCTACAGAGATAATGAGTGAAGTTGCCAGCATGACTTAGCTTTGGTTGGCTTCATGGTGAAGAATGAAACCCTATTTAGGTCATATATGATCCGACAGCCTCACTCGTTCCCTTGTTGGGGCACCAAATATTCTATTTTACACAGCCATCTTGTCATCAAGTCTCATGAGGAGAGGTTTTTTATTTTATTTTTTTTTCCCATCACGAGTTACCCCTCCAACTACAACTATACTATGAGAATTATAAAAATACTCATATCATAGGTACACCATTTACAATCATTAGATTTAATTTGATCCAATACATTCTATGAGTAATAAATGCACAACACATTTTGAAGGATTCCAAAGCATTAATATATATTTGGGCTCAATTGTAGAATTTTCTTATATATATATATATTGTTGGCCCCGCTCGCGACTTTTATCCACATGTCCGTAGATCTCACTAGTACTGATATTGTCACCGCTTTAGCCACCTTCAACTCACAGCTATGAAGTACTATTTGGGAAAAAATCCACACTTAAGTACTTCTTCATGAAGGCACACTTAATGTGGAACTATAATTCGGTCAACACATCCCACCAATCTCCACCTTAGACTGAAATTTCGATGCCTTGGCTCAACCATAGACGGGATTCTCTCCAAGATGCTTCACCACATGATTTGTCATCGCTCATCTCGAGAAAAGACGACTCGAGGAATCTGCGACTACCAACAAAAATGCCTTGTTTCAGTCGACCCATCGGCTCTGATACCACTTGTTGGGCTCACCTGCGCCTTTTATTCGCGGGTTCGTGGATCTCACTAGTACCGATATTGTACCACCTTAGCCACCTTTAACTCACATGTGTGGAGTTTTACTTTAAAAGATCTCGATACTAATTGAGTGGACATCTACACTTAAATTCTTTTTTATTAAGTCACACTTGGGTTCCATGATAGCAACACCCTCTATATATATTTGATTTATTTGTGTAAGAAGTCGAAGTTGGAATCCTCATGGCGGTATATACAAGTTGAAAAAAATTAAAGGTTCGAACACCTTAAATCAAAAAAATTAAATGTAAACCAAAAAAAAAAAAAAAAAAAAAAATTAAAAAGAAATTTTGAGAAGTAGGTAACAAATGAAAGGAAAATTACTTCACGTAGTGTTTTGTTACATCAGCAAGCATGCTTTTAGACGTCGGATACTCCATGCTCATCTTGATGTTCATCGCAAGATTATGAACTTGTGTTTTTTTATTTTATTTTTTGTTTTGCAGAAAAGTATATATATATATATATATATTTACCAATATATTAAAATCACGAATAGTAAAAGATTCCTAATTCACCACTTGAATTATCTTTTTTATCTTTTAATTACTTATTAATTAGATTTCATTTTTAATAGCTTCTTTCACGTTTAACTTAACTAATTACCTATTAAAGAGTCTATTATAATAGTTTCTTTCATGTGTAATTTAACCAATTACTTATTAAATAAGTCATTACCTATTAAATAGCCCATTATGATTTCTTTTAAAATTTTTATTAAATCACTTTTATTAACTTTTAATAACATGATGCGCAATTCACATGCCATTTAGTGTACTTAATTTCAATTAAGACAATTATATTATATAACAACAAAAATATCATTATGTTTTATGGAACTTGAGTATATCCTATTTTGTTTTCAATATATTTGTGTTAGTATATATATATATATATAACTGTATAATAAAATATTAATGTTTAATTATATTCACACGAGCATAGTGAGCGGGTACGTTGGTATGCGGTATTTAAGAGAACTAGTATATATATATATATTAGTTTTGTGTACGTGCTATGCACGTGTAAACTCGCTCGCGGGAAGTTGATTGTACAACTTATACATGTCAATCAACTCTATTGTCTACACATATATGCTAGTCAACTTTTATTTCTTTCTAAGAACTGTTAACAACAATTATAGTCAATCAAAATGGAAAAACAGAGTCCACAAAAAAAACTCAATCCTTAATTACTACGAATCTGTACATAGTTCAAATTTTATTCAACTCCATTTAAGAAAGCAAGCTAAAAAATGGACACTAATAGTAAACACAACAATATTCAACATACCAAACTCAAAATGAAACCACAACAAAAAAATTTTCTTTGTTTTTTTGTTTTTTTTTTGTTTTTTTTTTTAAAGAAATCAACATCCATCTCATTCAAAAAATTCTCCTAATAAGATCATATAGAATACCGCAATCTAAAAGAGAAATTATAGAAAAATAAACAAACATGGTGGTAGAAACAAGACAAATTGTGCATAACACATATCAACCTATTCCAATTACATGACAAATGCTGATAACCCAATGTCTTCATTAGTGACATTGCTATCAATGACAAGTAATGACCCTCAGTACAATTAATTTTTTTTCAATTGAAGGCAATGAATCAATTATCAACCTAAGCCAATTAGAAGAAGGAGGTTTGTACTATATTTAGAAAATAAATGAACTTATCAAAGCTTATACAATATTATCTTTGTTAAAAAACCGCCTCCCCCTCCCCCCTGATGACCAAGAAATGAGTGAAGAGAGGTGACCTCATTGTATTGGGTTTTATGAGGAAAATTCAAGTAACTTGTAACTTGTAAGAGCATTCACCAGAGATCTTAAATATGTAAAACGATCATCAATGAGTAGAAGACTATAATGATAACTAACCATAAGAAGAAAAATCATGTAACACATTAACAAACATAATATTATGGACAATGCTTCATTCTTGATGGTTAATCTATGAACTAATTAGAACATGGAAAAGATACATGCATCAAGGAACTATAATATTAAACTTCACAGTAATGAAAAATTGAGATGAAAACCACTTCTCTAGCACAATCCAAAGCATCTCATATGCAACGTTAACCCACAATTAAATATTTAGTACTAATTAGAAAGATACAAAGAAGCAATTAACAGTTTAAATGCTAGTCCTCTATTTGATTATGAACAAAAGAGTCGCTACAAAATTTCAATGCCTCATTTTCTTTAAGGCAACAAAGATATGCACTACTACGGTTAGGCCACATACTGACTTAGGGGGCTATATATGTTAGCGCCATTAGGTGGCATTGCATACTACCTTAGAAAGTTTTGCAAGTCAAATTTTAACTATATTTCATTAATTTCTATCAAACAAAAACCAATAAGAGGAACATATCATTCCAAAAAAAGTTGGAAGCCTCAGGTCAGATGTTGAAGAAGCCATAGTGTGTTAACAACGTTGACTAAAAAGAGCCATGACTGAGAATATAGCTGCAAGCTTGAGTTGTACTAACAAATTTGTGATTTTCAGCTTATATGATAATTACTTTGTGGGTATTTCATTAAATAACTGACGTACAACTTGTAGCAGTATGTCATCCTTGTTTACACTGTCCATTTGTATTTTATGGAGTCTATGATTGTGCCACTTGAATCTCAAATCAGTTCTTAGCATAATGGATATAATCCGGTCCTGTCAATGTCTCAAGTGATGCCAAGTATAGTAGCCTATCTAATCATAAAACTAAGAAGAAAAAATCACACTTTGAAGAACCTTTACTCCATAATAAACAAGGATAAAACTTTTATGCCTACTACAAACTAACAAAAGGAATTTCCAATGCAATTGAAAGAATTGAAAAAAAAAAGAAAAGAAAAAAAGAAATGCCAATTAAAACATGTGTTTTTTTTTTCATTAGATCCAGATGTTTTCTCTTTCTAAAACCATTCCATATAAAATCTTTAAAAGCTGCAAGCTAAGCTAATATGTAAGAGTTCTACTTTGGAGATAATTAAGTAATACAAGTAAAATGAAAGTAAGAGGTCATCATGTGAAAAGTGAGCCAATTTTGTAATAGAGATAGTACATGAATTTTAGAAACATACTTATCTATAAAGGCAACCAAAAGAAAAAGTACACATTTGAAAATTAGACCGAACAAAAAAGAAAGTAGCTAGGAAAACCTTGACAAAAATAAGAAAGTAGGAAAACTGACGGTTCAAAAAGAGATATATAGGATCTACATTTTGCTAACATAAGCTTCTTAATGACTAATAAAGCTTCTCCAACACCGACCCAAAAAATCATAGATTTCAAAAGATAAATCAACTCAGGAGAATCTTATTCAATGGATGATAACGTACAACTTGTTACCAAATATTCTTATAAAAAAACTTGTTACCAAACATTATTGCGTTTGATTTTGATGTAGATAAATCTGTAGGTTTATTCTCAGCACGTTCAGGTGAAGATCATTTTTGTCATGTAAAAGATGCAAATGGTGCATAGCAAATGGTGCATAAATAACAAATTTTTTCATAGGAGTATATAAACCAATGATATGTATTATATCTATTCACTTTAGTAGCGTGGTCATGGAATGCAACTTCCTTTTCCTCGGACAGTTACACATCTTTGAAAAAGTTTTGTCACTGTAGATACATGATATTGAGTTAATTAAGGGCAAAAGTTACACGGAAATAACAATGAACAATAACCATAGAGATAACCTTTTCAAATTCCCTGCCTAAACAACTCACATCACCCAAAAAGTTGAACATGGCTCGAGGATCTGAAATTCTCAAGTTATTTTGATCTCACTGAGAAATCCTCAACACCTAAATCGACAAATTAATAACAAAAAAATAAAATTAATAAAAAAACCATGAAGTAACTTAAGTTATTTCAAGAATGGGTAGCGACATATGCCATGAAAAAGTGTTTGTGAAGAGAAAGATGAACGGGAAATATTATTTAAGATTTGACAGTGATGGACGAAGAGAGAACCGAAACAAGGAATAAGAAGACAAAGGGATGTCGATGCATTTAAGTTCATGAGACTTGCATTGATTTTTTTTATTTACACTTTTTAGCAAAACAAAATCTCTAATTTAGAGTGTTGAAACCATTTCGTTAAGCCACTTTTATAGGGGTTATTGATTATATATAATAACAATACCCCTATGATCTTCTTGAAGCCAAAATAGCCTTATTGACAAAACTAACATTCAATATTAGCATTTGATTGGATGAAAAAATCTTTTAAAAAATAAAAATAGAGGTGTTTAGGTAAATTCGACTTAACTAAAAAGTGGGGATTTAAATGTAATACTCATATGGCCTATTCGCTTCACATTTTAGGGAGACCTAAGATCATGGGATTAGTTTTTGATGGGACTAACGCATAGGTTTATATGTATTAGTCCTATTTGTGTATCTTATTCGGTTGGGAGTTTTAAGGCTGGGAGTAAATGTGGTTGTAATGGTACATTTACCAAAGTATCCTTTGATATAAGTTACATCTCCCGACCTTGGCATCCCTAATTCATTTCCTTCTTCCTTCACATCGCTATCTCGCGATCTCTCTGCTCGTTCTCCATCTTTGGTGAGCAGTGGCGTGCATCCACAACGTCGTCGTCAACGTCTTCTTACGTGAAGGTGTCTTCTTCATCCGAGGTAAGTTTAACTTGATCAGAGAATACTCTCTTCACCTACAAAATGTAGTTGAATGATTTGTTGTGTTGTTAGGGTTTGTGTTCTTGGTGATTTGGATTTCCATTGTGGTGTTGTTGTTTTGTTTGGGTTGTTGGAGTGATGGCCTTAGGCAATGATAATTGGTATATGAGAGTTTATGGTCCTATATCTACAAGGGATCGATGTATCATATAATTAAAAATTACGAACATTGGCCTTGTCCCAGATCTGCCTTATAGTGTTGTCTAAGGCGGAAAGGAAGTTTTTTTCAATGTACATTGGCTTTGTTCTCGATTCGTTGGTGTATAGGACTGGATGTATTTAGGAGATTGATCACACTATAGGCCCGACACAGAGTTTGTATACGATGACATGAAGACCTGCATAGAACGACAACATAGCAACATAGACTTGCAACCCTTAAAAGAGCCTAACATTTCTTTAGGATATCATCGATCTCTCAAATTAATTGACCTGCCAAAGAAATATATCTTTGTAGAATGCCATCATGTTGTGAGTTCCTATCTCTATTGCTAGATTAGATGTTTGAGTGCTCATGTTTGTCATGTTTGATGCTTGTTTTCTTGGTATTGATTTCAGCAAGGCACTTTTTGTTCATGTGTGAATGGCTCCATCTTCTTATTAGCAGTTATATAATTATAATGTAACTACTGAGCCATTTTTTTGCTTATAGTAGACATGGATCAACCTGGCTCACAAAAATCACGCATTCGTAGTGGAGGGTCATTTCAGCCCCCGAGGAAAATATCGAATACATCCACTAGACCTTCCAAGCTCCTTCAACAATGTGCAGGTGCCGCAACAAAGAAAAAGGGGCAGGGGAAAGGAAGGTGTTCGCGTGAAGCTTCGCATGAAGACTCGACCGAAGACCCCAAGACATCTCAACGAATGTGGAGCCATGCAGAGGATGTTGCCCTCGTAAATGCCATGGTTGAGATGGTGGCTAGTGGCGTGTACAAATACGACAATGGCTTCAAGCCCGAATATTTGAACCATCTCGAGGAGGCATTGAAAATCACATGCCTGAACTCGGGGATCAAGGCCCGACCACATATTGAGTCTAGACAAAAATCCTTGAAGAAAGAGTAGTTCATAGTTAATAATATGATATGCAACATTCGGCTTGGTACAAGCGGATTCGGCTTTAACTTGACTTCAAACATGGTCACCGCTCCCGAGGATGTATGGTAAGATTACCTTAGGGTATGCCATTTTCGTTGAAGTTAAACTTTTTTATGAATGCATCCTAATGTTTTATTTCATCCATACGTCATGACAAATCTAGTACTATTGGTTGCAGAACTACCCAGAAGCAAGACCTTGGTGTCTAAAGTCATTCCCGCATTACAAAAATTGTTGTATCATTTTTGGTAATGATAGGGCCACAGGTGAGGATGCACGTGCACTAGAGGATGCTTTCGAGGATATCAACGATGTCCATGACTCCAGCATTACAAGTGAGCCATTAACGGCGCCCACTGAAGAGTTTGATGCTACTCCCACATCATCGAGAACGCGAACTACTACGGCTGATGGTAGTGGGAATAAAGCCAAGAAGAAGAGAAAGGTGAGCAATGATGTTTACATAGGTGACCAAATGGTGGCGGCGGCACATATCGTGGCGAACGAAATCTTCAAGGTGACTAGTTTCATTCGTGTTGAACACTATTTGAGTGACTCTTTCATTAATGCTATAGCCGAAGTCCACGAATTGACAGACGTTGAGAGAGCAATTTATGGCAGCAAGATTATGGGTCGCGTGGAGCTTATGGCGGCTTTCATGACTTTGCAACCCGAGTCCAGACTTCCTTGGCTACATGCGATGTTTAATTGACTTATAGCATAGTCATGTTTTTTAGTGGTCGTTTTATGGATGTAAACAATGTTGTTTGGTTTACTTAATTGAAGAAACAAGCAGAGATTTTATTTTCTCTTGAGGCCTTCGAGACATTTCAAGAATAGCGAACTAGATCTTATCTAGCTTATGCTAAAAAAGGCTTAGATCCCGCATTTGAAAAGAGATGAGTCTTGTTGAAGTTTTCATACACAAAAAGTTCGCTAATTCTACCATATCTACATGCTTCTTCCATTGTACACACCTGAAAATTTACTAATGAAACCAACAAATAAAGGTATGAATAAAATTATGTTAATTTTTTGCAAAAACATTGACCCAATGAAAGAAAAAAATAGAAATTTATCGATGCTTTAACAATTAGAGGGAGGTCGATTTAACTACCAATAGGTCCAATCAAATCAAATAAAAAAACCTGCATCCTAATTGCTAAGCATTCACCTTTGTTTCTTTGCAACAAAAGTTGTCTCATGTGCAAAGGAAAGAAAACTTTGCACAATAAAAAACCGTAACAATAAGAAGTTAGAAACTATAACTCAAAAATAGTAGTTTTATGTTATCTACTACATTTTAATTTGTAAGACCGAACATTCATAGAATAAGCTAGATTTTTATTTCAGATATGGTTGCCAAAGATTCTGATGCCTTAAATGCAACGAAAATATGCCAAACTCCACCTATATCTACTACATGGATTAATGTTTTCTTGTTCATACAAGATCACCAAATACAAAATATATCTAGTCAGACCACCACGAATCCATAACATATTCATAACCCGAGCCAACTTTTTGGTAAAGGGTGCAGTCTCGAGGGAACAAGTCAATACGGGGTTCCTCGTCAATAGAAGGTGATCGTGGTAGAGGTACTCCTTTTGCCTCGTACAACTCTTCAATCCACATTCACGGTGGTAGCGGTGGTGGGGGATCTCATCTAGTTCTGCAAAAGCTTCCTCTAGTGTAAGTTGATCGTGAACCTCCCTTGCAATTGTCGCAGCATGGTTGTACCTGTCAAAATCGGCTATTGCTTCCTCTTTCGTGTCAAAGTGAGCATAGTAGAATCTGTCGAAGTTTATCCATTGTTTGTAGCACTCGTACCACGTTCCATATACACCAGGGTCCCAACCACGAAACACAGTGTACAATTTCTAGTTGCTTCTCATGTCCTGCATAAAACATGACGTTTCTCGTCACAAGTAGTGCGAAATTAAAAATAACATATGGCTCATAACAATGATGTCAAACACAAGTATTGAACAAGGATCATAAAAATTGTAGCAGTTCACATATAAATAGTCTCGGCACATAATAATCCCACAAAAAAAGCTCATCAACTTCAATCGTGTTCGACATTAATCACCTCCTCTCAATGGTAAGAATCCCACACATCTATGGCAAGGTTGTTGCAAAATGCATTCCACGCATCAGTTTGTCCCACTTAGCTGATGACTTCAGGTGGTTCATTCGACGCGTCGTCTTCAGCCCCTAATTATTGCCCTCAACCACCACGTTATCCAACAAGTCATATGGTACCTCTATTGTTAGGTAATTATGAAGAACGACACATGCAATGATTATAAGTGTAGTCATTTTCACATCGTAGAAACAAGGATTACGTAACACGGTCCAACGTTGTTTCGACGCTCCAAAGCAAGTCTCTATAATGTTTCTTGCCTTTGCGTGACGTATATTGAAAACTTCTTCGAGTGTTTGTGCTGGACGTTTGCCAGTTGCCCACTCAGATAAGTGGTATCATTGACCTTGAAAAGGTGCCAAAAACCCTTGACAATTAGAGTACCTTGCGGCGACCAAATAGTAGTTGTCATTAGGAACTTTTAAACCATTACAGCATGATACATCATCCCTCAGAATTCTCCCATCGGCGACCGACCCTTCCCAACCCGGTAGGATGTATGTAATTAGCTTAGATGGTGTACAAGCGCACATGACGTTCATCGTTGGGAAGCCTTTCCAACACCTAAATCGCACCTTTTGATTGTTACGAACGATGATTGGTATATGCATCCCGTTAATAGCACCAAGGCATCCTTACATTGACAAAACCAATGAATTATATAAGTCATATAACGAAAGAGAATTTCTACGACTAAAGCAAAATAAACAAGGACGTTTGCCATAATTTGTACCTGAAAATAACTTCATCTCAAATTAGTTTCTTCTGGACCAATTGGCACAAGGTGCTTCAAAAGCATACGTTGCAATCGTATAAGCACGCTAATAGTTTTCCTGAAGACCTTACTTACAGTGTCTCCCGACCTTTGGAACCATATTGAAATGACCCTATTGCGTATGTTGTGCCCTAGTATTTGGAGGGTAATGGCCAAGTGCTCATCGACAAGTACACAACGCTTATCCCTCAATTTTCCACGTTCGTACAACATATCTCTTAATTTTTCAAATGGCTTCCTTTTCATCCGAAGCATTTTGTAGCAAGTATCATCGGATTTGTAAACGAGGTTATGGATAATTTGTCGATGCTTGTCATAACCTAGTTCATAAGTTCGTTCCACACGACGCCTACGACTTGCTATAACTTTAAACTTATGTACCACGAGTTCAATGAATCACAGACAAATGTGGATGTGGTTCATTACCAAATCCCTTGGACGAGGTCGAACATTTGATGAATTTGAATCCATAGGTGGGTAATCTATATGAAACCCAATTTCATAAAATAAATTGATGAATCTCTGCCATTATAAAAGAGAAGCATAATTGCTCAACAAAATCTACCAAAAAAATCCATCGAATTTGACCAAACACGCATAATTTCTTAGGCATCCTTAACAACAAATATACGTATGAAGAAATTTGACACCTTAAATTAAAAGCATTGCAAAAGGTTATAACACTCAACACTCTGATTTCACATACACAAATGAATCCTTACAAAGTTCATGCACCCAAATTCCTCAAGAAAAATGAGTTGTAGAACGAAAACAAATAAGCATATTTTAGAAGTTACAAGAGGTTTAGAAATGCTGTGATCCAGTTCCAAATAAACTTCTTGTGACTACTGCTATTTTATTCTTTGAAAACATGCCATTTTTGAAGCCTCGTCTTCAAAGGGAAAACAATTAAGATTCAGTATTTTACATATACACCAGTGAGTAAACATTTCCAATACCCAAAAAATTTAAGTTTTCATTACTTGGATTTTATCAACTTTGAACAAAGTTTTGAATTAAAAACAAATCAAGGTTCAAATTCAACTTTTGAATGTACTGAAACAAGTTCAGGTTGAAATATTCGGGGAACAAAATTTGGATTTTGTTTTGAATCTAAATTTTGATGGATAAGAGAATGACACTACAACCTGATACAACCTGATACACAAACAATAGAACACCATCTTATTCAGGGAACAAAATTTCATCTCTGTTTTGAATCTAAATAGAACACAATCTTATTTCACAAAACTGAAACGTTGAACGTGTTATTTCAATCTATACGAAAGAGAGTGACACTACAACCTGATACATAGACAAGCACTTGGTTAACAATTCCCACCAATTCGAAACACTTAACTAGTGATGGATATGAAGGAAAATAAGGGAAAAATAGGTGAAATTTCTTGAAAATAATGGAACGGCATGACACAACTGAAGAAGAAGACCAGTGAACAAAGCTTACCTTCTCGCATGTCTAGCCGACTGTGCCTTCCCTCTACCATCGACGCTCGGTTATTGGGATTAGGGTTGATCGATTCTTTGTTGTGATGTTGGCCTTCCCTCAACGATCGATGCCTCTGTGTTCGATCCTTTCCTTTGATTTTGGGTTGATCGGTTGTTGTTCTTCTTCTTCTTGAGTGGCAATGGCGATTGGGGTTGATCGACTAGCTATTGAGCGGCAGTGGTGATAATGTGTAAAGATGAGGGGCAAATTGGTAATCTGTAATAACCAACCACTTGGGATTAGTTAGTCCCACCAAAACTGGTGGTTTTATTTAGTCCCATCTCCTGCCCATTAGGTAATCCCGTGGCCTAGTTAATCCGCGAAGCGAACACCATCTTATCCAGTCCAATGGGATTAATCCACCCTAAGACTATGAAGCGAACATACCAATAGAGTGTAATACTAGTGGCGAGAGAGGGAGAGAGAGAGAGAGAGAGAGAGAGAGAGAGAGAGAGAGAGAGAGAGAGAGCCATGTAATAGTTATTTTTAAGTTTTTTGGTGGATATGGATAGTTATCTTAATTGAATTTCTTGGTTTAATCAACAAAGTTGCTAGAAACATTAACGTGCATACCACGTGCCCTCCCACTAGTATATATATATATATATATATATATATATATGTAAAGGATCTCATTAAAAATGTCGTTATATACAGCTTAGTTATTCATTACACATGCCAAAGCTATGCGATGTAAGAGGTTTTGCTACATTTGTATAATCTCTTAATTTTTTTTTTTGAAGAAATAAAAATTTTATTAATCACCAATGTTCTCAATATATTGAATGGAAAATGACAAGACATAAAATAAAATCATCGTAGTAAATTAATTTGTTAATCTTAATTATTCTAAAGAATATGCATTCGATTGCTATAAGGTTGACTTTCAAGAACTGAGACTATAACAACGGAACAGTTTTGCAATCAGTGATAGTTTTGCAATAAGGGATTATTCGTGCTTCAGAATATCATAAACGGACTTTGTATCTCGAATCTTAATTAGCCCGTTTTGCCCTCAATTCTTTGATACGCGAATTCTATTTCCAATCAAAAGTATTTCTCCCCAACTCATTTTTTTTCTCTTCTGCTTTTTGTGCCATCTAGTGTGGCCCCAATTCTCTCCCACCTCTTCACGGTCAAGTCGTTCCATCCATAGGAGTTTGTCACTCTTCATAGCTTGTATACTCCTCTCTATTAATCCATTTGCAACATTAAATCATCTCTAACCCTTCTATACTTCCCCATGAGACTCTACCTAGGGCCTCACTCCCTTCAAATCGGTCCTACCAATTTTTGAGTTTTTCCTTAAATGCATCGTATGTCAATCATATATTCTCAAACCGAAAATTGTGTAGGCCCCCATCTTACTAGTTGTTACGGGGCTAATGAAAGAGGGGTTTTTCACAAGGAGGTTTTTCTCACTCAATCAAACCCGTGGTGCCTAAGGGCCACCTTAGTTCAGCACACCAATACTCAAATTAAAGGGATAACAAGCAATAGCAATAAGGAAATGTTTTTACTAGCTCTCGATTAGGAATACAACACTAGAACTTTATCGATTTATGCCACTCATGCATGACTCTCTCTACCTAGAGCCTTTGGCTTTATAGACTAGCCAACAATTAGTTACATAACCGTCATAGACTAGGTAAAACCCCACTCCTTGTGGTCAAGGTAGTTGCCCAACTGCCTTGTTCCCTTACTGCCACCTCGTTCCATAACCGCCTTGACCTCCTAGTCAAGAGACACATGCTCATAGTGCCTGGAAGTTGTTGGGACGTGCCTTGGTCATGCTTTGAGCCATGACCGAGGTAGTTACATAACCACCTGTAACCACACTTGACTTGGTCCGTCCAAGCCTTTAGTTCACCTTGATTGAGGGACAGGGTCTGATTCGTGGTGCCTAGCTGCACGCCCAGGCACCTTTGGGTGCTACCTGGGGCTCGGTCCGACCAAGTCCCACCGGCTCGGGGTGGCCGACACCATGGTCCGTCCATGGGTCTTGCCTTGGCGTTGCGCCTAAGGCACGCTCGAGGGTCCCTGTTAGTTCACCCATGCCGCCCTTGGGAGAGAGCACACCTCTCCCTATAGTAGATGTTAAGTCGTTTCCTCAGCTCCAATAGGAAACATCCCAAAATGAGACCAAGCGTACTTTGACTTGGTCAACGCCCAAGTCAAGATTTGTCAACCCTTACCAAGGTATGCCTTGCTCGTGTAAAGGCGCGACCTTGCTCGTGCTAAAGGAATCTGCCAAGTCTTGCTCATGCCCGTGCCAAGGCGAGCCAAGGCGCGCGCCTTGGTCCACCTATCCTGCTCCAAGGTGCGTGCCCAAGTCCACCCATGCATGCGCCAAGGCGCATGCCAAGGTCCTCCTGTCCTGCGCTAAGGCGCGTGCCAAGGTCCGCCTGTGCTCGTGGCAAGGTCTATGCCAAGACTCTGCTGTGCTCCCCATAGGCTTCACATCTAGGTGCGCGCCAAGGCGTGACCTCGCCAGTGCCAAGGTCCGTGCCAAGGCGCCTTTGTGCTCCGCCTAGGCGGGCGCCAAGGCATGACCTTGCCCACGCCCATACATGCTACTTCATCCGTGCCACATACAATTTACCTTGCGCATACGCGAGCCTCCGCGCGCTATGCTACGAACCCTCCAAGGTACACCATCCCGCAATTAACTTCCACAAAACCTTCCGAGTCCACAAAAACCTAAATATTGCTAGATTTTCCCCCTGCTTAGCCAGCTTGCTCGGGTCATCTTATTGAGGGGCTGACAATTATCCCCTCGCCGAACTGTTTGATGCTCTTAACGAACACTCCGAGTCTGCCCGTCCATCAGACTACTGCTTACCAAAGCAACATTTCTCCATCTGATCCCGTATTTGTAGTTCCACCACCCTTGATGTACCACCTTTGCTTCCGTTTCGTATTGCTGGAACAAAGCATGGCCCCTTTTCATCCATGATTAGCAAGCCATGAAGTGATGGAATCACAGCGACTTTCCCAGCCATTAAGAAATCATTTCATGCAATGATTTTGAACTCATCCAACGGAGCAACAATCAAATTTACCTTGCCCTCCTAAGTGTGGATTCGAATGCCCACGTTTAAGGCTACGCCCATAACCTTCTTTGGTTCGGAATCGACCGCCTTCACCATGCTTGCACTCTCAGCGAGCTGCAACCCCAGCCTCCGAGCTAGGTTCTCTGCAACAAATGAATGTGTGGCTCCTGAATCGATCATCACCTTCACTATTTGGTCAATGATCTGAGCTTCCACGAACATCAGCCTTACTGATGCCACAGCCTTGTGCACCTGCACTATGTTCAACAACTGTAATGGATTCATCCGTGCTTCTGGTTCATCTATAACAATCGCATTCAGCTTCTCTTTCTTTGGGCAATCCCTTGCCCGGTGAGGTCTGTCACATATGAAACAACCTCGTTTTGATGCTTTAGCACTAGCATCAATTTTTTAAGAAGACTCCTCCTCTTTCTTGGGTCCACCTGCACGTTCCTTCTTTTTGTACTTCTTTTCTTTTGATTCAAAAGAAGTACTACTAGTCTTGTAATCTACAAGGCTATCTGCCACTGCAATTGCACTTGATAAGTTCTTCACGCCTTGTCTCCGTAACTCCGACTACGCCCATCCTTGCAATCCTGTAGTAAATTAATCAACTTGTCCTCCTCAGACATATTTTTAATTTCAAGCAGTAAAGAAGAGAATTATTTCACATATTCTCTAACCGCCCCTTTCTGCTTCAATTGACGCAAGGCCTCCCGTGCTTTCCATGCCGCATTTGTGGGTAGGAATTGATCTTTCAATTCCCGTTTCAGCACCTCCCACTCCACAATTTTATGTCTACCTGCAGCTGCATCATCATCTACTTTAGTTCTCCACTAGAGTTTTGCATCACCTTCTAGGTACATGGAGGTCAAAATGACCTTTTGGCTCTCCTCCGTCCGAACCGTCGCAAAATATTGCTCCATGTCCCAAAGGAAATTCTCAAGCTCCTTCGCATTCCGCTTGCCCGAGAATTTATTTGGCTCCAGTACCTTTGTTTTAGGCTTTTCCGCAACTGCAAACTCCGAGGATCCGCACATGGCTCGCTTGAGCAAGCTTACCTCCATAGCCATACTCGTGGCAGTTTCGGTAGTGAGTTCTCCCACAGAACGCACTTCTGCTAGAAGCTCCTCGAATTTGGATTCCCACATCCCTATCATGGCCTCTTGTGACTCTCCTCTAGCCACCAAGGAAGCAACCAATGTTTCCAAGCCTTCAAGGCGCTGTGCCATCCTTGAAAACTTCGCTGCATCCGTCGGGACAACCATCGTTGCCATCGTTTATTCTAGGTGAGCTACCCTCTCACTTAGATCACTCGCTGCTCGGGTCGCCGTCGTCTCCAAACGGGGCTTTGATACCAATTGTCACGGGGCGAATGAAAGAGAGGTTTTTCACGAGGAGATTTTTCTCACTCAATCAAACCCGTGGTTCGTAAGAGCCGCCTTAGTTCAGCACACCAATACTTAAATTAAAGGGACAACAAGCAATGGCAACAAGGAAACATTTTTACTAGCTCTCAATTAGGAATACAACTCTGGAACTCTATCAATTCATGCCAGTCATGCATGACTCTCTCTACCTAGAAACTTTGGCTTTATAGACCAGCCAACAATTAGTTACATAACCGTCATAGACTAGGTAAAACCCCACTCCTTCTAGTCAAGGCAGTTGCCCAATTGCCTTGTTCCCTTACTGCCACCTTGTTCCATAACCGCCTTGACCTCCTAGTCAAGAGGCACATGCTCATAGTGCCTGGAAGTTGTTGGGACATGCCTTGGTCATGCTCTGAGCCATGACTGAGGTAGTTACGTAACCGCCTATAACCGCACTTGACTTGGTCCGTCCAAGCCTTTAGTTCACGTTGATTAAGGGACAGGGTCTGATTCGTGGTGCCTAGTTGCGTGCATAGGCCCCTTTGGGTGCTAGCCAGGGATCAGTCCGACCGAGTCCCACCCGCTCGGGGTGGCCGACACCATGGTTCGTCCATAAGGCACGCTCGAGGGTCCCTGCTAGTTCGCCCATGCCGCCCCTGGGAGAGAGCACACCTCTCCCTATAGTAGATGTTAAGTCGTTTCCTCAGCTCCAATAGGAAACATCCCAAAATGAGACCAAACGTACTTTGACTTGGTCAACGCCCAAGTCAAGATTTGTCAACCCTTGCCAAGGTATGCCTTGCTCGTGCCAAGGCGCGGCCTTGATCGTGCCAAAGGAATCTGCCAAGTCTTGCCCGTGCCCGTGCCAGGGCGCGTGCCAAGGCTCGCCCGTGCCTATGCCAAGGCGTGCGCTAAGGTCCGCCTATCCTGCGGCAAGGTGCGTGCCCAAGTCCACTCGTGCCTGCGCCAAGGTGCTTGCCAAGGTTCGCCCGTCCTGCGCCAAGGCGCGTGCCCAGGTCTACCTGTGCTCGTGGCAAGGTTTGTGCCAAAACGCTGATGTGCTCCCCCTAAGGTCCGCACCTAGGCGCACGCTAAGGCACGACCTCGCCCGTGCCAAGGTCCGTGCCAAGGCGCCTCTGTGCTCCTCCTAGGCGCGCGCCAAGGCACGACCTTGCCCACGCCCATACACGCTGCTTCATCTGTGCTACATACAACTTCCCTTGCGCATACGCGAGCCTCCGCGCGCGCTCTGCTGCGAATCCTCCAAGGTACACCATCCCGCAATTAACTTCCATAAAACTTTTCGAGTCCACCAAAACCCGAATATTGCTAAGTTTTCCCTCTACCTAGCCAGCTTGCTCGGGTCATCTTATTGAGGGGCTGACACTAATCCTGCATGTCTCCAAAATGGCAAGGAAATGAATAATTTGGGTCAAAAACTTTGAAAATTCTTAAATCTCTTATTCTAGTAAAAATACCTTCAAAACAAGCGTAGAGTGCTTATATAGCGAAGACGTAAAATGTTGCAAAAAATGGCAAAACTTTAAAAAGCCTAAAAAACTATAAATTAGAAATTTGAGAAGAGAAAAAAAATGCTGCAAACGACATTAAAACGGAAACTTTTAGCCAAAGTCACGACAAATATAAAATTAGAAGCCTAAACGGAAACCCTTTGTGATGCAGGCGTGGGTAATGATAGAGACGTGAAAGATGTATGGTAGTATGGAGATGATGACGTGTAAACAATATAGCAAGTATGGAACATGGAAGTTGCATAGTTTTATTAAAATTTGATATATAAGCCTTCTTTAGAATATGGGTGAGATATCTCCCAACTTACAGGGGAGGGGGTGAGTTATCTCCCTTCCCCCCTCTATAGGGAGATATCTCCCAGGAGTTCAATGGACAAAAATACCCTCACAAATCATATTTTTCTCAAGTCCCTCGCAAATCATCTTTTTTATTTTAAAAATATGTTTGAAGGGCGTTTATGTCAATTCCCACTAAAAAATTTGCAACTTTCCTACTTACACTGTGAGTTAACTTCATGGAGTTATCTTCACTCGCACTGTAAGTTGACAAAAATGAACCAAACGAGACCATAGTCTATCTTTTTGATTCATAAGTAAAGGAGTAGATAAATTTAATTTCTTATGTTCTTTAAATTAGAATTTAAATTATAGTCGGACTTATAGAGTTTGGTTGTTAGAGTACCAGTAGGAGTTGGTGATATTAGGAGTTCACCTTTTAACTAATGTTTTTATAATTCTATTTAAAGGCTTTGGTACGGTTGTATTGAATAGATTTTTATGAATTAAAGAAATTTTTGAACTTTGGTTTAAGCTCTCGCCATAGATTGCTTGTTCGTGGATTTCGAACATTTTTTAAAGATCCTAGCTGAGTTTATTAGTATTAGAGCCTAATTCATCACACATGATTTAGAGATAACCATGGTGCCGCCGAAAAAGAACTAACAACGAGTTTAGGATATCCATCAAAGAGACAACTATGCCCGAAATAAGCAGCATTTTACCCAATTGCTTGAGTTATAAGAACGCATGCAAACAAAGATGAATCAACTGGTTGCTGTTATGGAAGCTTTTTTTAGGGTTCTAGTTAAAAATGACTCTACCGAAAATTGCCGAAGAGAACCTACTAATTTTTGGGACACAGAACGAGATTCCTCTTCTGATGGGAAATGTGAATTTGTAGACAAGGAAGATTATGTCAACTTTGACGAGCCGCGCACTAAAATTTGACGACGACGACTTAGGCTTCATCGAAGACACAGTGGTGGTATTTGAAGATAAAGGTTGCGTTATCTCGGTTATTTTAATATCTATAAATTCTCAACTGCAAGCAGTGGTTGATGATGCCACCACCAATCAGTGTTCCGTTGAAGTTGTAGCAAGAAAAAAACTCAAATTCGCAAAACATTTTTGTTCGTTAACCGAGATCACTGGCGATGTCGACTTCAATGAAGTTTCTCAAGACTTTCTTAATTACATTGATTTGGTGTGAGTATCAATTTTGTATTATTTTCTATGTCTCATCACTCAAGTTTATATTTGAAGAGAAGCTTAGTCCAGATCGAAAATCACGAAAACACGATGGGAGTGTGATGCTGGTGTAGGTAATGATAGAGAAGAGAAAGATGTATGGTAGTATGGAAAAGGTGACATGTGTAAACAATATAGCAAGCATAAGATAAGGAAGTTGTGTAGTTTTATTAAATGATGATATAGTCAATTTTTTGATTCATAAGTAAAGGAGTAGATAAATTTAATTTTTTTTTACTTATAATTTAAATTATAGTAGGACTTATAGAGTTTGGTTGTTAGAGTATATGAGTTGGTGATGTTAGGAGTTGTATTTTAAGTTAACCTTTAATTAATGCTTTTACAAGTTTATTTAAAGGCTTTGGTACGGTTGTATTGAATGGTTTTTTAATGAATTAAAGAAATACTCGAACGTTGGTTTAGTTCTTGCCCTATATTACTTGTTCATGGATTTCAAACATTCGATTTGAAAGATCCTCGTAGCGCTAATAAATTGATGCAACCGAAGTCTTCCAATTATAAATAAAGAAACTTCTAATTCTAAAAATAATAATAAATAAAGAAATATCTAATTCTAAAAAAATAAAATCGTTAATTAAAATCTCCTAATAGATAACCTTTCTATTTTGACACACTAATGACACCTATTCACCTATTACTTAACTTCCTAATTATCTAAGTTTCTTAATTAAATTAAACTTCTATTATTTAACATAACTAATAGACTTAATATATAGAATACTACTAAATATAGTAATTAAATATAATAAGAAATTAAACTCTACACATCTTGCGATGCATGGATTCAACTACAAAATCTTGGTCCTTTCCATCTTCATTATTCTCCCCCATTCGAAAAAATTCGACCTCAAATTTTTGTTTTCTAATGTGACTTCTGATTTTGAACTACTTTATCTTCAAAAGTAGGCACATCATTTGCAAAAGCTAACAACAAAGTTTTGATAGTTGAAAAATTCTTTCACAGAAGACTTGTTGATGATTGTATCACCAACTACCGCTTCAAGTACCTGAGGATTTTTATGGGAAACTACCTCGATGACAAAGTTATCATCTCCAAAGACTACATTGTCCTCCACGAAATTGCACCCAACATAGTTGAAATTTGGCCCTTCGCCCAAGTTGTAAAAGTATTCCTTGAAGAAAATTGGATATACTTCATTGTCACTGTAACGAAAAAGGACTCTATCTTCTTCTTTATTGGATATAAATCCTTCCTCGTTAGAATATTCATGTTCTGGTTCTTTACCAAAAACAAACTCCACCATCAGTTCCATGGTCACCCGAATCAAATCGAAGCTCCGATACCAAACTGATGCAACGAAAGTCTTCCAAATTGATTGAAAAACCCACGAGCAATCAATTCAAGGCATTGAGAATTAAAAATTGTAAAGGCCCATTTTATTAATGTCGTTATTTATTTCGTAATTTTAGACATGGGCGCTAGCTCGGATCCACATGGACACCGCGGGTAGGCTAGGACACATGTCGACCTAGGTACACTAGTAAATTTTGTGTTATATTGTTTAATCGCGATGCATTTTATGAAGTTATTTGTTAATACATCGCTTGTGTGAATGTTGAATGGTTATATCGTACGAGGTTGAGTGACAACTAGTCGCCATGAAATATGTGTCGACACGGGTATTGAAAGGCAAAGTACGGGTACACTAGTGAACTCGTCTAATTTATGTTAATATGAGTTGAAATTTAAATAATTGGGTACGACATGCCTCAAAATGCGCGTTGAGACGCAGGGCATCGGATGTCGGGTAGCCGAAGGTTAGTTGGACCATGAGTTGGTTAATTTTGATAGATAACACACTAACCATATGGTTTAATAAGGCTTAATACAAGGTGAGTTAATTAAATAAATAATAAGCGTATAGTTTGAACTAAATAATGAGGATCATAAGATGGACATTAAGATGATCATATTGAGTAATTCTAGGAGATCAGTGTGTTAGTGGAGTTATCAAGTGGTGCGGGATAGCATGAAATGAGACCACAAGATAATCTTCGAGATACGTATGCACACTTGATCAAGACCTAAACTATATATAACAAGTGAATGGGGTTTTGATTTCCGCGTGCAAATTCAGAGAGAAAACTAGAGAAGAATAGCAAGGGGATCTTAGGTGACTATATCTGACTGTCCGCCATCGTTGACCTACTAGTACGTGCTTATTTTGATATTTTGTATTATTTTGGGTATTGGGGACTTGAGATGACACAGTACATGTATATATACTTGTTTATGGTAATATCGCTTATAGAAAGAGCATAAAATTTAATAAATAAACTTTAGTTGTGGAAACTCGATATTATTGCTTTAGAACGTTAGTTGGGAAGTGATGTGAGGTGGGTAAAGATAGGGTTTATATACGTGTTATATTTCCATTTTATATATATTATATATGTATATACATCGAGGCTGATCCGGAGCATGCTTCTCGATGCAGATTATGAACAGATAATCGACTACGCCTCAGGTGACTGGTCAGATTTGTGATGCAGCAAGGGATTCCCCGATTACAGGTAATATAGAGGATCGCTATTGGCTCAGGAGACTCAAATGGCCGAGGTACTACATTTGTTACTGGATCAGACTACCACACTAATGACACTTTCTACAACGGTTGCCGCACCCAGATAGCCAATAGTAGGTACTGTACCTATGGAACGACCGTCACTCAGGTTGTTCCCTAGAGACCCATTAAGTGGGTAGCAGCGAAGACACAGATAGAGAGAGCCACCGCAATTGTTTCTCCACTAGAGACGCCGACCCCTGCGCCTCCACCCACGACCATAGATCTGATGACTGCTACCACTACTACCTCTGCTACATCAAGATTCGTCTTGGCTCTAGAGGCGAAAATGTTGAGAAAGTTTTTTAAGTTTTAGCCATGCTTCTTTGACGGAGGTGGTGACCCCGAGGGTGCAGGGAAGTGGATTGTGTCTTATCAACATTTCCATAAGCTGATAAGGAATGACGTGAGTTTTCAAATACAGTTCCTTAGGGCATACTTGAGAGGCCACGTAGTAGTATGGTGGACTACATATCAGGATACCCATCCAGAGCCGATGGCATAGGCTGAGTTTAGGGAGTTTTTCTATAATCGGTACATACCCATGGAAGTGAGGTTGAGATTGAAATGAGACGGGGTAATCGGTCTTTGCTGCAGTATATGGAAAGATCACAGTATTTACTCTAGTTTTTTATGGACGTTACTAGGACAAGGCGTCTGCAGATATACTATTTCACTAGAGGAGTTGAGGATAGGATTGTTTCAGCAGTGGTATAGTTTGGGGCACCCATTCTACATGATATATTTGATAAAGCTTTGACGTATAAGACCTACCTGATGCGGAGGGATGGCAAACATGATAGGGCTAGTAGGGATGATCACCATGACAGTTAGTTCCAGTGTGAGGAGAGACAATTGGTTCACGCCATCGCATTAGCACAGACAGATTAGCGTATGCCACCGCCACAGATGTACCATCAGGGTCCGGATTAGGGGGGACATGATAGAGGTCAAACAGAACTGGGTCAAGGTATGAGATTTGGAGATGGACAGGCAGGACCACCTCAGATGTCACATATATGGTCACAGGGGACATTTGAAGGTAGATTGGTTTACACCACCGTCACTACGTCGAGAGCCAGAGCAGGCCAGAGAGATAGCCCATGTAGTAGCACAGTCAGATGGTGGGGCGACTAGACATCTTGTCGAGGGTACGTTATATATTTTTGGTAGACTTATGGATGTTATGTTTGATTCTAGTAGCACTTTACCTTTTATTGCTGGGCGTATTGTTGGGGAGTTACGGTTAGATACACAAACATTAGACACACACCTTGTTCTTAGTACGGCCATTAGGGACAATATATACCCTAACAAGATATGTAGAGACGTGATGATAGAGGTTGGGGGACATCAATTATCAGCATATCTTCGAGTATTAGAGTACTTAGAGTTTGACGTTCTTCTCGTGATGGATTGGTTGTCACCTTATCATGCACATATAAATTGTTATGGTAAGAGGATTTAGTTTCGTATTCCTGGGATACCAGAGTTCTCACTAGTTGGATCCGCGAATGATTTACCTATCAATAGAAGCCGACTAGCTACAACGCAGGAGATGGATGGATTTGCGGCAATAGTTGAGCCGGAGGTTAGGACATAAGTCAGGATTGAGGACGTTCCATTAGTTAGAGATTTTGTTGATGTATTTTTGAATGATCTACCAAGATTACCATCGCTAGGAGCTATTGAGTTTATCATTGAGTTGATCCCAGGGACACAGCCGATCGTTAGTAGACCTTATAGGATGTCACTATAAGAGTAGGAGGAGGTTTGACGACAACTTGATGAGTTGTTGGAGAAGTCTTATTCACCCTAGTATGTCACCTTAGGGAGCTCCAGTGTTGTTTGTGAAGAAAAAGGATGGCTCGATAAGGATGTGCATAGACTATAGGAAGCTGAATCAGGTGACAATTAGGAATCGTTACCCACTTCTTAAGATTGATGATATGTTCGATCAATTGGTAGGCGCCATATTCTTCTTGAATATTGATCTTCACTCAGGTTATCATCTGTTGAGGACTCGAGAGGAGGATATCCAAAAGACCGCTTTTAGCACGACATACAAGCTATTTGAGTTCACAGTCATGTCGTTTGGGCTAACTAATGCCCTAACGATTTTCATAGATTTGATGCACAGGGTTAAGATCGTATTTGGATGACATCTTAATCTACAGTAGGATTCGTGAGGAACATGAGAGACACCTCAGGGTAGTTTTGATGACACTAAGAGAACATAAATTATACACTAAGTTCAGTAAGTGTGACTTTTGGCTCAGTACGTTGAGATTTTTAGGACATGTCATCGGTGATTATGGTATCTCTTTGGATTCAAAAAAGATTTGGGCTATCATTGACTAGAGGACACCCGAGTCTATTACCGATATTCAGAGTTTTCTTGGACTGGCAGGATACCATCAATTCGTGTTGGACTTTTCCTTGATTGCAGCATCAATGACAAGACCGAACAAGAAGGATGTTAAATTTGATTGGTTAGAGGAGTGTGAGCAGGCTTTCTGTGAACTGAAGATGAGGTTGACTTCCGCACCAATATTGACATTGCCGGAGTCGGGCAAGACTTTGACAATTTATACGGATGCATCGGACATTGATCTTGGATGTGTGTTGATGTAGAAGGATAGACCAGTTGCTTATCTTTCCAGGCGATTGAGACCCCATGAGGAGAATTATCCAGTATACAAATTAGAGCTTGTAGATGTCATTTTTGCACTGAAGGTCTAAAGGCACTAGCTCTATGGATAGAGGTTCATATTCTATACGGATCATCAGAGTATATGTTATATCTTCACTCAAATGGATCTAAATATGTGCCAAAGCGAATGTCGTAGCTAACGCATTGAGTAGAAGCGAAATTGATAGTCAGATTATTTTGTGACATATGATGCACGAACATGGCTTGTTATAGGCGCCAGCAGTTATGTGAATGACAGAGGTGTAACGGCCCAAATTTTAATTACGCCGTTATTATTAATTATTTTCAGACTTGGACGACAGCTCAGATCCACGTGGATACCGCAAATAGGGCAGGGCATGCCGACTAGGTAAATAGTAATTTTGTAAATTGTTTGCCTATTTGCGATGCCGTATATCGAGTTATTTGCTTAACATCGCATGTGTGTATGTCTATCATTGAATCGAGCGAGATAGTGTAACGGGTATTCACCTCGAAAAACGTGTCGAGACGGCTACTGAGGAGCGAAATGCGGGTTCACTAAGTTGGGAAAAAATTAAAACACAAAAAAAAGAAAAAAGAAAAGAGCAAGTCAACTTACCTCAACTTACCTTACCTACACTCCACCACACCCACTACCATCATTTTCTCTCCTTCCTCACGTTACTCTCTCCCACACCCTCACATACACAACACACACACTCACAAGGCCTGAAGAAGGAGCAAAAACAGAGGAGGAGGAGGAGATGAGGAGAAGAAGAGAGCGGGAGCGCGAGAAACCGGGGTGGAGGTAAGCCATTTACTTTGTTGATTGTTGGGTGGTCGAAGTAGTGGCCATGGTGGCCGACGAGGAGGTTCGGCAATGGAGGCCGAACCAGGTCGAGGTGGAGATGGCAGGGGTGTCTCCCCCTGCCATCGAGCCCATCGAGGTTGGGGACGTACGTCTCCAACTAGAGAAGAGAAAAAAATAAAATAAAAAATAAACCGAACTAGAGAGCTCACTGGAGAAGAAGGAGAGAGTGGGGTGGGGAGGGGCTGCACGCACGCTGAGGGGCTGCACGCATGCAGCGTGCGTGCAGCCCAGGACTAGTTGGGCCGGTCCGGGCCCAACCGGGCCCGACCTGGGTGGATCGGGTCAGCCCGACCTGGGTGGACCCAAACCGGGTCTGGCCGACCCGGTTGGACCGGGTCAAACCCGGTCCAGGGGGGCCACCCCTATATTAAAATAATATAAAATTTTTATTTTTATTTAAAATGGTTTTAAATTAAATAAATTACAGAAAAATAAGAAAAATAGGTGGAAAATTATGGGAAAAATCTAGAAAAATCTAGAAAAATATGAGAAAAATGAGAAAAAGATAGAAAAATGATATTTGAAAATTTTTCGGGCGTTGACACTCCGGTATAACTTAAAAAGGGTGTCAAACCAAAACTTTTTAAAATGAAAATTTTTATAATTTGGCCACACATTATAAATTCACTTAATTTGACTCTAAACTAGTTAAAATGGTTTAATTGGACGCCAGGAACTTGGGAGATCATAGTCAGGAGTCGGGCGCGTTTCTCAAGATGTGAGTGAGACTTCGAGTGCGTTTTGAGGTACGTAAGATTTCATCTGAAAGTCAATGAGGGTTTACATTTCCATCGTTGATTTCCTATTCCTTGTTATTGTACTCTATTCCGTGATACATTTGGGTTGGTGGTCGAGTTACTCCCACCTGATATTCGTTGTGTACTTATGGCACACTATGTTGTAGCACGTGTGATCAGGCATTCGGTGAATCGTAACCCGAGTTACAAGGGTGCACGTGTCGGGCAAGCCCCGCGAGGAACCAGGTGAAAGGAGGTGGGGGCATCCACCGAAAGGATCCTGGGGGTCCGAAGTACAGTTTAGTCTGACCGGGAGGAGTACACATTTTGTTTCTCTCGTGTTATTTATTCATGTGATGATCTTAGCACAGTTGCCTGTTTAGTTTCCGCATGAATATTTGACATGTTTATTGGTATCTGTTTATTTTCTTGTAAATGCTCGGTGTACTTCGTTGGAATTTTACTAACTGTACTCTCCATTTTGCTTTTTGTGATGGTCGAGTGCAGATCCCAGTGCTAGTAGGGGCAAAGAGATTTTGGGCAACTTTATCTGATTGTCCACGGTCGAGGACCTACTAGTACGTTCGATTTTGATATTTTGTTTTACTTTTGGGTATTGGTAGACTGGATAGACACTGTACTTGTATATATTACTGCTTAGTATTGTCGTCTATATACAGAGTACTTTCCCCGAGTTTTCCACAATAGGTGTTACTCTTAAAATGATGCTTATTACGATGATAAATTTAATTATTTTACTTGTTTTTAAATTTAAGACTTTCGCTGTTTTGTTTGATTACGAAATGAGCTTAACATGCAGAATGAGTAGTTATGATGTAACAAGGGACGTTAGTGGCGCATGGGACCCGGTAGGTCAAGGATCTGACAGGATCGTGGGACCGCGCCTCCCCACGTGGCGACCTCGGGATTTGGGGCCGCCACAGAGGTGTTGACTACGGCTAAGCAACACATTTGTTGTTAGATGAGAGTTCTAACCGTATCGATTGAAAGTGTTGCCGAGTATCAGAGGGCTGATGGGCTTTATGAGTGATTCAGTGGTTTGGCTTGGGATCTGGAGTGCACTGATTGGGCAGAGACCATGGATCGGTGTTTGAGACACTGATGGAGATTATGGATACCTGCAAATTAGGAGATATGAGACTAGATTTTGGAGGATGCAAATTGGTCTCGCTACATAGTTCATCTTGGTCGTACCAAGATGTACCATGAGTTGAGGCGACTATTCTAGTGGTCAGAGACAAAGATCGTACGTCAGGAGTTGTCACATCTGCCAATAGGTGAAGGCTAAGCACATGAGACCAAGTGGATTGTTATAGTCGTTACCCATTTCACAGTAGAAATGAAAGCACATCACCATGGATTTCGTCGGTGGACTACTACAAACATCAAGGTGTCACGATGAAGTATGGATTGTGATTGATAGACTAAATAAATTGACACATTTCATTTCAGTTTCTATGAGATACACGTTCCCAAAGCTGAGCATATTGTTTGAGCGGGAGATTAGTTGATTGCATGGGGTGCTGGTTTCTATTGTGTCGGACAGAGATCCCAAGTTGACTTCGAGGTTTTGGAGGCTATGCAAGAGCAGTTTGGCACCAAGTCGCAGCTTAATACGACTTATTATCCTCAAATCGATGGACAACTATCAGGCGAGTATTGACATGCCATTGTTTGAGGCATTGTATGGGAGGCCATGTAGACCACTTGTGTGTTTGGCAGAGCCGGACGATATAGAAACTATCGGGCCTGAGATAGTTATTTATCGCAAAGAGAAGATCAAACAGATCCGTCAGAGATTATGAGCCGCACAAGATAGACAAAAGAAATACTCAGATCGATATCATAAGGGTTTGAGCTATGAGGAGGGCGACATGGTATATCTGAAAGTTTCCCCTTGGAAGGGTCAGCAAAGGTTTGGTATTAAGGGGAAAATGGCACCGAGATTTATTGGACCATTCAAGATCGCAAAGAGAGTAGGTTGTATTGCTTATCTTCTAGAATTATCTATTGAGTTAGCTGGGGTTCATCCGACATTTCACATTTTGATGTTAAGACTAGCTAGGTCATGGCTGAGACCAACGATTAATGTGGGGCAAATTGAGGTTTAGCCTGATGTGACTTATGAGGAGAGGCTAATAGAGATCGTTGAGCGCAGAGTTCAAATTCCTAGGAACAGGGAGCTCCCTAAGATCCTAGTTCATTGGAAGTATCATGGGACCGAGGGACTTACCTATATAGCTCGAGTAGACGATGCGAGAACGATACCTTCAGTTATTTCACAGTACGACATTCAGTTATGTTAGATTTTGTGACGAAATCTTATTTAGTTGGGAAGAACTGTAACGACCCATTTTATTAATGTCGTTATTTATTTCGTGATTTCAGACATAGAAGCCAGCTCGGATCCACGTGGACGCTGCGGGTAGGCTAGGACACATGTCGACCTAGGTACACTAGTAAATTGTGTGTTTGTATTGTTTAATTGCGATGCATTTTATGAAATTATTTGTTAACACATCGCTTGTGTGCATGTTGAATGGTTATATCGTGCGAGGTTGTGTGACGAGTAGTCGCCACGAAATACGTGTCAACACGGGTATCGAGAGGAGAAGTACGGGTACACTAAGGAACACATCTAATTCATGTTAATATGACTAGTAATTCAGTTGAAATAGGTAATGTAACAATATGCTAATTAAGTTGAAATTTAAATAATAGGGAATGACACGCCTCGAAATGAACGTCGAGACGTGGGGCACCAGATGTCGGGTAACCGAAGATTAGTGGTACCATGAGTTGGTTAATTTTGATAAATAAAACACCGACTATATGGTTTGATAAGGCTTAATATAAGGTGAGTTAATTAAATAAATAATAAGTGTATAGTTTGAACTAAATAATGAGGACCATAATATGGACATCTAGATGATCATGATATTAAGTAACTGTAGGAGATGAGTGTATTAATGGAGTTATCAAGTGGTGTGAGATAGCATGAAATGAGACCACAAGATAATCCTCGAGATACGTACGCACACTCAATCAAGACCAAAACTATAAATAACAAGTGAGTGGGATTTTCATTTCCACTAACTCATTCACATGCAAATTCAGAGAGAAAACAAGAGAAGATGGGAAAATTTCAGCTGAAAGTGAGTAATTAGAGATCAGTTCAAGTGATCTAACCTAGGTAATCATCTTCCTCATCACCTATACTCTTCAATGAACCCATTTTTGGGTATATTTTAGTGAAATTCAGGCTTGATGATTAGACCTCTAATTTTTTTATGAAAACTTAATTAATTACATGTTATTCAATCATTTTCATAGAGAATCTACAACGAGTTTAACTAGAATTGAGATTCTTGATGAAATTGGAAAGTTTGGTGAATGCATGAAAGTTAGATAAGTTGGGTTAATTTGATGTTCTGGAGTGTTTTAGTTGTTGTTTTGGAGTTAATAATATATGGAGAGGATGCAAACTAGGTTAAAGTAGCTAATTCAAAGGGGAAGGACAGAATTCTCCATTTGAGAATTCTATCACAAAGGGCAATTAGCGCGCTAACCTGGTTGGTTACCACGCTAATCGTTCTGAGTTTCCAACTATTTTTTCAAAATGAAGAATAATAGTGCGCTAGACAAATCCCTAAGTGCGCTAACTTCAGCTAATGTGCTAGGTAGACCTTTTAGCGCGCTAATGACAAATAAAATATGAATTTAAGGTTGTTTTGGTATTTTCAACTTAATACATATCTAAATACTTACAAATAGCCTAAACTTATAAAATTGGGCTTCAGGGACTTAGTGGACCGTAACTCAGTCTCGAGAAGTTGACGGGTCAGATACGGGAGTCTGGGGAGGTCGGAGAGTGATTTGAGGTTCGTAAAACCCAACTAAAAAACTCTGACTATTCAATTCTGTTTTGAATTTCATTCATATCATTTCCTTGCTGATTTTATTATTCTATTATGTTATTTGGACGTGGGTGAAAGTTACTTCCCCGAATTTCCTGGTTGTGTGTTCATGATGCACTGAACTGTAGAACGTGTGACCTGGCCTTCAGTGAACGCTAACCCGAGCTTGCTCTTGGTGCACGTGTCGGTGACTCAACGGATTTGGCCAGTGCCACGAGAGACCAAGTGTCGGGCCAGTTGGGCGCGATCACAGGCGGGAACTTGGTGACCCGAAGTACAGTTTAGTCCATTTGGAGTGAGCACACACAATTGTTAGCTTAGCTATTATCTATTCATGCGATGGGCCATTTACAGTTGTTTGTCTTTATATTTCACATATTTATTTGACAATACTTCTTGCAATTCCTTACTTTATTTATACGAATTCTCAGAGGGGTTCCTTGGGATTTTACTTACTGTACTCGTCATCTGTCTTTTGTGATGATTGAGTGCAGATCTTAGTACTAGTAGGGCAAGAGGATTCTAGGTGACTATATCAAATTGCCCATCTTCATGGACCTATTAGTACGTGCTTATTTTGATATTTTGTATTATTTTGGTTATTGAGGACTTGAGATGACACGGTACATGTATATATACATCATTTATGGTATTGTCGCTTATATACAGAGTATTCTTCAGGATTTTTCACAGTAGGATTTGCTCTTATAAATAATTCTTACCATGCTAGTTGATTATTCTAATTATCTCAATTAAGGCTTCCGCTGATATACGTTACTTGTAAAATACAACCCATTAGTATGGTTAGGCATTAGCATAAACTTTTAAATACTTTAAGAGAACAAGTTAAGAAAATATTGATAATCCACTAACTAATTTTAATAAAACACACATGGACACAAATTGTGAAAGAAGAGGTGGACGGGCATGTGCCTGAAGTGTGTAATTGGGCCTATTGAGTACGGATAGGGGTGGCAAAAGTTGCACGGTCCCGTTTGTTCGGTTTTGTCCAGACCCGTTTTAAACGGGTTCGGGCAATATTTTTGTAAAAAACATACAGGACTGGACAATTTTTTTTGTCCATTTAAAAATATGGGACCGGGTCCGTGCGAAAATTTTAAAAAATGGGTACCCGCTAGTGATTAATTTGAAGGGCATAAAGGTAATTTCACAAAGTATTTTAAGTTTTTAACTTTTCTCCCATCTCCCTCGAGTCCCTCCCCGCTCTCTGTTGACTGCTGCGTCTGCTCACCATCTCGACTCCGTTCTCCCTCAACAAACCCTAACGCCTCACTCCGCCTCTCACCGTCTCTCACCGTCTCGACTCTCGACTCTCACCGCCTCACTCCGCCTCACGATCGTCTCTCACCGCTTCGCATTTCACGGCCACGCACCGTAGCTCACGGCCATGCACGACGCGCCTCAGTTTGCCTCTGTCCGCCTCTCACTCTCTTTGCCTCACGCCCTCACAGTGGTCTCTCAGTGACTCAGTCGGTCATCTCTCTCGGCTCTACCTCTCATCTTTCCCGGCTCTGCCTCTCATCTTTCCCGGCTCGGCCTCTCACTCTCCCGGCTCTGCCTCTCACTCTCCTGGCTCCGTCTCTCACTCTCCCGGCTTTGCCTCTCACTCCTGAGTCCCGACTCTCACGGTCTCTCCTCTCTGGTACCGGGCTCTGCCTCTCACTCCCGAGTCCCAACTCTCACGGTCTCTTCTCTCTGGTACCACATACCTTCACCTTCCCTTTAAGCAAATAACATGTCTCCTCTGCTTCATACTTCACTTGGGAACTTCCCTGGTGGACATCCCCATCTACATATATGTTCATTAGTTCATATAACATAACAATACATTAATAGTATGTCTTAATCTCAACAAATAATTAGAATGAGAGCGATCGAAGAATATATATGAAAAAAATTAAATTCATGATGAGTAATGTTATGATTATTAATTATTATATCCCTTACTTTGGCCATGACTTGATTACCAATTCAGTCAGCCTAGATGTGGAGGGACTCCTTTCTATACCAGCCCTAATATGGGTCTAGTTGATGATGGAATGATTTTATCTGCGCTTATATGCATCATTTGATTTAATTTATATTCAATTATCTATATATATTATGGTATCTACTAATTAACTAGTCATTATTTCTTTTTTGTTCACATAATTGCCTTTATTTGATTAGGAAAAAAAAGAATGTAATGCGATTTTATTACTTTGTGTGCAACTGTGCATTCTTCATATTTTTTTAATGAGATTAATCCACTAGATTTAGATATGCTTTTCATTTTGTATTATTGCAGCGTCATGGGTGATAATATTCATAACATTACATCTAATCCTCCTCAAAAGAAGAGGAAAAATCATTCTAAAGTGTGGGATGATTTTTCTATAATTCCTCCTGGCACTTCTGAGTATCTGGATAATAGGAAGAGAGGGAAATGCAAACATTGTATGAGTGTTGTTTTGGCTTACGGTAATAATGGTACAAATGGCATGGAAAGACACTTATCTGGTTGTCCTAATTATAATCGTTTTGGTAATCGTAATGTGGGACAAATGATATTAGAATCGTCAGTTACGTGGAATATGGGATTGAGGTTATGATTCCGGAGTTCATCGCGAAAATATGGCAATGATAGTTATCATGCATAAATTACCTTTCACCTTTGTGGACTATGAATATGTTAAGTACTCTTATACCTCTCTTGTTCCTAAAATTATGTGTATTTCGAGAATCACAATCAACGTATATATATTGAAAATCTACAAAAGGGAGAAGAGAAAGCTTTTTAATTTGTTGCAATCTCTTCCAGGGGAGAGTGTGTTTGACTTCTGATATATGGGCTTTCATTACATCTGATGGTTATATTACTTTGACTGCTCATTATATTGATGAGGATTGGGTATTGCAGAAAATGATTTTGAATTTTTGTTTTATGCCACCTCCGCATAGTGGTGTAGCAATTACCGAGAAAATTTCTGCTTTGTTAGGGTCATGGAACTTAGATAAGAAGTTGTTTTCCATTACATTAGACAATACAAGCGCAAATGACACATTTGTTGAAATTTTTAAAAATACTTTGAGAATTAAGGATGCATTGCTAGTTGGTGGTGGTTTCTTTCATATGCAATGTTGTGCACATATTTTAAATCTTATGGTCCAAGATGGTCTTAAAGAAATTGAAAAGATCCTTGACAAAGTTCGTGATGGTATCAAGTTCGTAAAAGGATCACAGTCTCGAAGGAAAAAGTTTTTGGATTGTGCTATACAATTGGCATTCGATTGCAAGAAAGGATTGGTGCAAGATGTGGTTACAAGATGGAATTCTACATACCTCATGATTGACTATGTGTTATATTATCGTAATGCTTTTGCTCATCTTGCTTTGAGTGACATAAATTATATCTTTTGTCCCGAGTTGGAAGAGTAGAATCAAGTGGAATACGTTTTTATGTTTTTGAAAATATTTTATGATCTAACTAATATATTTTCTGGTGCAAAGTATCCGACAATAAATCTTTTCTTTCATGGAATGTGGAAAATCCAAGCTCAGTTAAAGGATGAATTGAATAACCCAAATCATTTCATTCGATCCATGGCTTCAAAAATATAATTAAAATTTGACAAGTATTGGAAGGATTGTAATGAAATATTGTCAATTTGTGTCATTTTAGATCCTCGGTACAAAACAAAAGTGGTCGACTTTACTTTTTCAAGGATTTATGGTGATGAAGGAAAGTTCAAGGTTGTTATAATTCGCGATAAACTTCAATTGTTGTTCGAGACATATTCTCATGAATTTAATCATTCAAGTGGAGATGTTTCATCCACTAGCAACCAAACGCCACAATTTGTTGAAGCAAATGATATAAGAGAATATGATCTCTATGCTATGGTATGTTCTACAATTATGATTTTTTTTAGTGTTTGATTTAGTTGTGGTTCTTACTTTATGATTATCTTATTGTTTATAATTGTGTGTTAGGGTTATGACTTTTTTCAAGGTGATGATGTTTCTAATGAACAACACTTGGAATTGGATATTTACTTGCATGAGCCATTGCTTGATAGAAATAAGAGTTTAGACATCATAGATTTTTGGAAATCTGTTCAATATCGATATCCAAAGTTGAGAATGATTGCACGTGATATTTTAGCCATTCCTTTAACTATTGTTGCTTCCGAGTCAGCTTTTAGTACAGCAGGTAGAACACTTGACAAGTATAGAAATTCTCTTTTACCCGAAAATGTTGAAGCATTGATATGTTGTCGTGATCAGGTGAATGGAGCAAAGTTGAAGAACAAATCTGGTGAGCATTATATAATTAGTAATTTGATTGGTAAACTATAAGTCTAAATTGATTTGTTGTGTTTGGTTTTTTTTTATACAGATGCTTGAAAGAAAGAGTTTGATGATATCAATGCAGAAATGTTGAAATTGAAAATAGATCTAAATCCCACAATAACTTTTGGGCAAGCTTCAAATGATATGGAGGTGGAAGATGTGGGTAACAAAGATGATGAAGTTGAAAGTTTAGGTACTGTTGCTTTATTTATTCTTATGTTTAAATGATCGAGCTTTTACAATTAATGAAAACATTTTTTTTCTAATGTCTTTCAGATGAATGACTTGAGGTTGAGGGATTAGAGACGGAGTCATGGAGAGTTGAAGGATGTGGAATTGTGTGGATGAGTTGAAGAACTACACTTAGTTTTTTATTAAGTGTTTGTGTCATGAACTTTTTTATGTTGTTGTTGTTGATGTATGAGGTGAAGATATAGTGATATAATTTGATAATTTGGACTATTGGGAATTTGAGATGATATCTCTTTTTTTTAAAACTTTTGTGATGTTTATATTGGAAATTAAAAAATTGTGATGTTATGTATTTATTTTTTGGTAATTAGTGACTTGTAGTCTCTCACTGGAGATATAATATCAGGAATACAAACTCACACTTTCCTAACAAAGGTATATATGAAGTATGAACTTGATCGGCATTTTTTTAGGCGGCTGTTGTATTGTTGATCTTACTAATTACTCTCTTTAATATGATTTGACTTGTTTTGGATGTTTTCACAGTCTTATAGGCAACAAAGGAGGAATTGAACCAGCCATCAACCTTAAGGTAATTGTACTAGTCATGACTCTTTTCTCCTCTAGATTATATGCATTACCTTCGAATTATGCTTTGCGGTCACGGTGAGCTTACTAACACCAATAAGGTTTTAGAAGCTAAAACTTTTTGTGATGTGATCGATTCAGGGATATATACTCGGCAACCCCGGAACTGACAGGAGAGTCGACCACAATGGGCAAATACCGTATGCTCATGGCATGGGTCTCATCTCCAATGAACTTTTTGAGGTGATGAATGAATCAACTTCTTAACAGAAAAACTAAACAGAATAAGAGAGTATTGGTTATGAATATTGTGTGGAGAAAACTATATAATTGTGTGGAGAAAACTACAAGTTGTAGACTTGTAGTTGAGGGTTTTTTTTAAATAATTGATAAATAAAGTATTTAATCATATTTAAAAATAAAAATCGAACAAAACGGGAGCCGTATGCTTTACAAAACATACGGAACTGGAAAAAAAGTGCCCATTTTAAAAACGGGATCGGGTCCGGACACTAAATTTAATCATTATAGAAATGGGTGTCCGGTCCCGTATTTTTGCCAGCCCTAAGTAAGGAGTACACGGAGACACTTCACCTCGGGGTGGTAGGGCTTCCACAAAAACCTTAATTCTCTAAAAAAAGAAATTAAATTCTTTATTGAAAATCAATGAATCAATCCCAAAAACTATTACATAGCCTCTATATATACGCTTTTCATTACAAAAAATAATAAATAAAAAACTTCTAATTCTAAAAAAAAATAAAAATCGTTAATTACTTAAAGTCTTCTAATATATTAACTTTCTATTTTGACACACTTATGACACATATTCACCTATTACTTAATTTCCTCGTTATCTAATTTCCTAATTAAATTAAGTTTTTATTATTTAACTTAACTAATAGACCTAATATATAGAATATTACAAAATATAGTAATTAAATATAATAAGAAATTAAACTCTATACATCTTACGATATATGGATTCCACTATAAGACTTTGCTCATTTCTATTTTCATTACCTTGACATCATTTGTCTAAGCCAAAAATAACTTTTAATTGGCGGCCCATTTTCTAATAATGTAAACTCTAAAGATTTGGAAAAGTTACTAAACCGTCACTCCATCGTATTTATCGGAGAATGTACAAGCTATTCTTTCGAATGCATCTCACAGTTATGAAGAAGTTGTTTGTGGTTTTAAGAAAGATGCAAGGAGCAACTAAACATACCTCACTTTTTGCTTAATGTACGTACTCCATTACTTAAGCATACCCTAATTTTGCTAAACTTACCCTACATTTTTTAAGAAATTTCAAAAATACCCGTGCTCACCCCATTACCCCTTAATCCTATTCATTTTTCGATTTTTTTTCCATTGTAAAACATTCATACTTGGTCAAAAGTGGCGTGGGAGCATTTTTTTCATCGATCAAGGACGGATCTCATCTTGTCGGTGCGCTATAGTTGAGAAAGTGTCGCCCATGGGTATCAAACACAAAGAGTCGAGTTTTCTTTAGAGGTTTTGGTTGACTCCCAATGAGACCTCTAGAAAGGTGTCGGCCAATTCCTACGAAGACCCGAGACCTCTTTAATGGTCTCGGTGTGAGCCAGTCAAGACCTTTAAATAGGTATTAGTGGGAGTCAGTTGAGACCACTTTAGAGGTCTTAGTGGGAGTCAACATTGTGTATCTGGCCCACGGGCGACAAGAATGAACAAAAAATTCTCTAAACTCCAAAAAATACATGAAAAAATCAAAACCTTAATGGGGTTTGCTCTGAATCTCTAGATATTCTTAATTCCATTCCATCGACATTTTTTTATGCTCGAAATGTGAGATTCAAGCCTCTAATCGAAGCCCTAAACTTAAAAATAACACCGCAAAAACACCGACTCAAAAACATCAACAAAACTTGAAAAAACCTTGAAGTCGACACTAAAAGAGGTGGGGAATGCACTCACAACATTGAACTGATATGGTTTTGCCTAGATTTCATCAAATTTTGGCTGAAGATGAGAGTGTAATCTGAGAGAGGGAGTTGGTTAAATGACTGGGGTATGGTGAGTGAGGTGAGAGCAAGGTATGAGTGAGCAAAAACCTTTATGTACAGCGGCCAGTTGGGTCATTTCACGCACGGATTAAAATTTGTTTAAAAAGGGGGGTACGTTTAGTAAAAAGTGGGGTCTGTTTAGCCACTCTCACGATAAATTCATTCACTAGTGAAGAGAAACACAAAAACTCGATCAAGTGGCGGACGTCTCGTTTGTTATTGTTGAAGATCGATTAACTTCATTCATATCTCTAATTGATCAGTTGGTCAAAGTTAACTCTGTTGCTCATAATGCACACGCTATTACGCTTTTTCCTGAGAAATCTCAGCACTTAGAAGTCTCTCTCAAAGCACAAAACCGGCTCGCATGCTCCAAATAACAGAGCAATTTCCTTCAAAAAGGATCCCCTCGGTGAATATGGTCCCTAATTATATCAGCTCCTGATTAATTAACAAAAAGATGATCTAAGACACACGATCCTAATTATAAATCACCAACTCAATCACAAATTTCATTCCAATTTAGTTGACTTTTGGAGGCTCGGACAAAGGAATCTTGGAACTCTGGGGACATAGGTTTATTGAAAATGACATGGCGATCAATACTTCGTTTAGGCCCTGAAACTGTGAATTTTTCGTTTTAGGAAAGTTTCAGTTTACTTTAACTCTACCAAGGAAACTCTATTTTTTCATGTCGTTTGTGTCATTTTTGTTGGAGATGTGTGGACAAAGATAATAGTCCCAAATTAATTAACTAAGATTTCGCAATGAAGTATATAAGTAATGTTCTCCCCTCAATTAGTATCGAAGTCGTTTGAGTTAAAACCTCTTATCTATGAGTTGAAAATGGTTTAGTTGAGGACAATATCGATACTGACGGAGATCTACGGACACGCAATCGTGTGTACGAGCGGGCCCAAGAAGAAAAAATTAACATTGTATCAGAGCCGACGGTTCGATCAGAACCTATTGAGACGATTAAAGACAACTTGGATCAATTTCGGTCCAAAGTGGAGTGTTGGAGATGTGTGGACCGAAATAATAGTACACATTGATTAAATAAGACTTCACAATGAAGTATAAGTGTGATGCTCTTCCCTCAATTAGTAATGAGACATTTTGAGTTAAAACCATACACCTATGAGTTGAAGGTAGCTAAGTTGGGGACAATATTGGTACTGGTAGAGATCTACAAGCACGTAACTGCTTGTGCAGATGGGCGCGAGATAAAATTTAAATAGTTTTGCTTGTTATTTGCTTATTTAATGGTTTAGGATATTTTAGACTTTTTCACATTTATGGCAAAATTAGGGTTTCACTATATAAAACGACATTTTGGCCGTAATTCAGCAGTTTTGAATTAAATAAAGAATTTCTGAACTTGTCAAGGTTCTTGCACTATATTGCATTGTTCGTGGAGTCGATTAATCAGTTTAGAAGATCTTCGCTGCATTACTTACCTCAATATTTTCCTGATTTCCTAGGCTTTGTTTGGTAAGCGCAAACTAGCTTATCAGCTAGCTGATAAGCTAGTTTATTTGCTAAGCTGTGTTTGGTTTGTAGCTTATTTTAAAAATAATCTAGATGATAAGCTCCCAATTCAAACGCTACTCTTAATAACGTTTGAACCAAAAATCCGTTGTTTGGATCTTTTCTCTCAATTATACCTTTATTTTTACGGTATTAATAAATTAATGCCCTTGCAAATTAGTAGAAATGAAATACGCGAATACTTAAACAAACCCCGCGAATATCTGTACATGGTAGAGTTGGCAGAGGAGAAACCAACATTTCAAGCTCTTCTAGGCTATACCAACAGTTATATAATACGTTATTAAAACTTATTGAATTTAAAATTAACATATAGCTTAATATTGTTAATGAAAAAAATAGTGATTAATAATTACCTAAATATTATAAAACAAAGAATCTCACTAAAATTAAAAATGATTACACATTAATTTCTTAATTATAGATAATTTTGTTAGATATTTATTACATATTAAATAAGTTTTAACAACGTCGAGTATAAAAATATTTTTAGATGTTATAAAAATACTTTTTAATGTAGTGTTCGAGTGGTGGGTTATTCTACATATTTTAATTTTTTTTCACTAATCTACTATTTTTTTAAGTTATAGAGAGACTTCTCTAGAAATAAAGAATATTTGCAATAACATTGCTTCTCAGTTATGGATGATGCGTTAGGTATATGCATAGTTATCTAGGTCATTTATTGTATTTTATTTACATGTGTTTATTTTTTGGGAATTCTTATAAATTAATATAGAGTTATTTTTCTTGTAAGCATTTATGGACACACATAATTTAGTTTTCTAAATAATATAAATTATTTTATGGTATTAATTTGTATTTTGTAAATAAATACAGAGTTATTTATAACAATTAATTATATAATTATATAATTAATATACTTAATTGTGCCATATGTCATTTATTGTCATTTTGCATTTATCAGCTAATCAATCAGCTATCATTCCAAACAATTTTTAGTTGATCAGCTAGATTATCAGCTTTCCGCTACCAGCTAGTAGATTATCATCTATCAGTTATCAACTAGTTTATTAGCTATCAGCTAGATTATCAGCTAGCCTTACCAAACAGAGCCCTAGTCAGAGTAATAGTCTAATGACCCGGCCGATGTCATCTACTTAATAGCAATATTGTCCTTTTTCTTTTTTGCAAAATAGCAGTATATTGTCTTTGATATACATAAATTTATTAATTTTCCACTGTAAACTACTGGGAACAAATCAGTAGTAGTAGTAGTAAAGTTAGCAACCATTCGACAAACGGCAATCTTGTTTAAAAAGTAAAAGTTCCTATATACTTAACTAAGGAAAGATGCTTATTGGTAATGAAGTAAATGCACATCACATTCCTAATAAGACAGAGAGGGAGAGAGTCACATGACTTAATAAGGTTAAAAATTAACTTCCTCTCTTTTTTCTTCTTTATATATATATGTGAACCTTATATGCAGCACATATGAAGCCATGCAAGCTGGTCCCCCTTGTTTAATTTGCCCTCCTGTTTTACACTCTTTTTGTTACAGTAGTAGTGTTGGTGAGAGAGAGTTACAGTAGTAGTGTTGGTGAGAGAGAGAGAGAGAGAGACTAGTAGGTAGGTAGAGGGTCCCCCACCAAAAGTTATTAAAAGCTGTTTGTAAATTTAGAAACCTTCACACTAACCTGTCTGCATGGTGGTGGCGTGGGCGTGACAATATTCAATTTGCTCAAACTGGGACCACTGCTTTGTTAAATTTGTTATTAATTAATATTAGTCTTAACCTTTTCATTATCGCTAATAATAAAACAAAGAGATAACACGATGAGCTTTAATTTCCTCTCTTTAGATCTCTAGCTATTCACCTCTATTTATATCCATCCCCCTCATGTGCCTCTATTATATCCTTGCTTCAACTTCAAGAGAGAAGAAGAAACCTGGCTAGCAAGCTAATTAAGAGAGGAGTACGTATATGTATCACCCAATTTTCATAGAGTACTAGTCCCATCTTTCTTTTTCTCACTAGCTATAGATCTTGAGGTGATGATGATCATCAGATCGATTGGCTTCCACCTAGCTCCATGTTTCACTAGCAGTTGAAGCTGCCAGCATGATCTAAACTGCCCTCTTTTGAAGGGAAGATCAGATCATGTATGGCAGTTTCACCTGTTGTTGAAAGCATGACAAAACCCTAATTCCCAACTACACATATATTGTTTTCCCTCTTTTAGGGTTAGGTTTCTTCATCAGTTAGAATCCCCAAAAAAATTAAAGGTTTGTAATCTTCTCTTCTACTCTAATTTAATACATCCTTTGTTTTGTGGTCATGCTGGCTGACCTTCCACTGTTGTATTCTCTTTATATATATGGGTAAGTATATATAATTAGGTAGTTATTTCTTTACTGTGCCAATGGTACGATCGAGAGGAATCTTAACAGTATACATGATTATCAGATTTAAGGGTTTGGACTCATGAAGCTTCTCTGCCAATGCTATTCAAGATCCCTTTTTGTAGCCTTGGAGGGTGAGCCTTTATTAGTACTGTTCCCTAACTATCTTCGTCATTTTATATTTCATGAGCTCTCTATATATGAAACATTTTAATCACTTTTGATCCAATAATTCTTGCTTAATTTTATCGATCTCTGCAGATCCAGCTAGCTCGGTATCAATTTTATCGAACGTCCATGAAAAGCTAGAGAGCGTTCCAAAACCTTTGAATTCGAACTAATGCTTCTTAGATCGATCTTGAAGAATCCTTCATTTTTGCCACACAATTTGATTGCTTCTTTATATATATATATACATTTGTCTGCTGCACAAAGCTCAATTTGTTTCATCTTAGCATGAAAAAAAATTGTTTAATTTAATTTATCTTCTGTGTTTTTATTCATTGTTTCGAATTTATTCCTTTTCTTTGAGAGGAAATTACATTTTATGGATCCACTGTAAAACATAGTACTATACAATAGATAGCTTCCTATCTAATGATTGGGAATTTTGAAAATAAAAATAAAAATGAAACCTTCATGTTTTGAAATTACATCTACTAATTCATTGATTTTCAAGGCATTTTGAATATATATTTATCCATAGTTATTCTAAGATCACGTGTATATACGGAATTGAGAAGTAGTGATGGATTGAGCATCCAATGAGATTTCATCATGAAATGAGAAATGAGGAAAAAGATTTTCTATGTTTAGTAAGTTCTACCTGAGTTTTTCTCTGAATTTTAAGCAGAGAAAACCATTTGAGGCAATTTCAAGTTTCAAGACAAGACCTAGCTATTTGTTTTTGCTAAATGTGGAATAATGCAAAGAGGGCATCAGTGGACGTAATAATTCGCATCCCTTTAGAAACAGCTGGTGAAACCCTAAATTCTGCCTTTTCTCATGGGAACTCTAAATGACCATCAATTTGAACCTCTTAATTCCTTGAAGATATATATGTGTGTGTGTGTATTTTAAATTTATGACCTTAAGTGTCTCAATTCGTCCCTTCCCAATTAAGACCCAACTAATCCCACGAGGGCTAGGAGGCAGTGGCGGACCCAAGTGGGCTTTGCCCTGGGCTACATTTTTTTTTTTTAAGCCCAAATTTAAAAAAAATACATTTTAACAAAAAATCTCTTAAATCCTCGTTAGGAAAATATTTTTAGATGCATCAAAAATCCCGATTCGCCCTCAAGGGCGCCCCTACTACTAACAATCCACATGTCGGAGGAAAATGATGCACTTGCCTCAAGGGGCGAAGCCAGGATTTCAAACTCCCTTAGGCTAGACCAAAGGTATAGGCTAGACATTAGTTTAAGGGATGGGGTAGGCTAGGTATTTTTTTTATAAATTCTTTAGTGATCAACTACATGCATAAGGGTTAATTAAAAAAAAAAAACTCTACATGCATAAAGGGGCACATATATGAGGATGCCTTCGGCTACAACCTAGACTAGCCGTGTATATTGTTTGCCGCGACCTTCAAGATATATTGTGTACCCCCACTTTTTTTTCTTCTTTGACTTAATCGATCATCTTGTGAACCAACTTTGGTTAATTTGCTTTCTTGAATTAGTGGCAAAAGTTGACATCCAATTTGAATAGAAATTCAGATCTGATCAGAGAAACCTGAATATTAATTAAAACTCGTCTATTTTTTGTTCCAATACTCTTGTTTCATGGGACCATAAATATACAAATCTAGCTCTACAAATAAATTGTATTCATTTTGATTAGTTTCTAAGCACATACATATATGTACAGTCAATCTTCCACGCCATGGATGTAACGGCCTTGCAGAATTTCCGTATTTTTCTTCCAAGACTTTGACACCTTTCGCTATCGCTTCTTCCTCGTCACAAGCGCATGCATTCAATTTCAAAACACAAGTTTGATTTTGTTTGGGTTGGTTGTTGGAGTTGGGCACCTCCATTTTGGTGGGATGCTGAGTAGGGCTACGATCCATACAGCTTTAATTTTCTTAGGTTCATAAAATTAACCTAGCTACAACGTTGACATATGCAAATACTTTATATTCTTTTGGGAGTACCATTAATTTTAATAATTCACGGAGTTGATAATAAGCTCATGAAGATCACCATTTCTAGTGTTTGTTACATGACATTTATGGCACTCTTCCACGAACCCTAGTTAGAAAACAAAAGTGAAAGCTGTTCTAGTTGACTGGCCAATAATGCATTTATAAGATAACTGCATCAGTTATAAGTTATGTTCTGGCACGACTCTTTTCATAATTGTATTAATAATGCATGTCGTTTGATAGTACAGAAAGTTTGTATTGACAAGGAGATATCAGGAAAGCAGTGAAGATATTTGCTATATGGGCATGTAAGGGCTTGGGCCTGTACGACTTATTGTGGAGATGGAATATACATTTTGTTGCATTATTATTATAGTGTAATGAGACATGTTCTTTATGATCTGATAGTTATATGTACGCCACTTACATGGAAAAAGAAATAGCGATACACAATAAATATGAAAAAGTAGTGTAAATTAATTGATTGGGTTTATTACAATTAATTACAAGAAAAAGTTTTTCAATTGGTTCAAGAAAGTAAATATTTCGTGAGATCATTACATTGATACACAAAAAGTCTTGATTTTGATGCAAGCCTCAAATAATTAGAATATAGTTAATATTTTAATGGGTAGTGCTAGGTGGACTCTTTGAGTCCAGACTTTTAATTTTTATATATTTATAAATCATCCTTCTATTGCTACCTATATTAATCAAACACCCAAAAAGTAGTTGGGTCAAATGTGGAAGAGTTGGTGTAAATCTCTCCTTGGAAACAACAGAAAATCTCTTCAGCTCTTCGTCTTCCACAGCTGAAAATCTCACCGATTTCCCATGGAGACAATTTGCTGGAAGATGGTTGATTGTCTTTCCCTCACCTCAGCTCACCTCACATTGTCAATCTTCATCGCTTCACCTCGTCAGCAGGCTGTTACCGACGACCACCCCCGTCGCAGACAACCACTATCTTCATCACTATCATTGTTGACGGCGACTCGTCGACGACTGGTTGTGGTCCGCTGCTATTTGTTGTTGTTGGTTGTTGCTACTGTGTTGAGGTAAGTTGTTAAAAATCAAGGGTTTTTGTTGTTTGGATCGTTGGTTTTGTTGTGATTGTTATTTGTGGTTGTTGCTACTGTGTTGAGATAATTTTGCTCTTCAAATTTCAGTGATCTAAGTTCATCCTTACCCTAGAAATCTACCCAATTGTATTTCCAAATTAGTTACAACATCTAAGAACATGAAGAACACATGGATTTTGGGAATAAAAACTTAGAACAATGCTTGAAGAATTTTCATGTGTAGTTTTGTCTACATTAAAAGTCTTTGAAGTTTGAAGATACATTGAGAGAGCAAAATTGAAGATAAAGGAAACCCTTTTAAGATTCTGAAAATTTTGAGCAAACAAAATTCATGTAAAATATATCGATTAAACAAAATTGATGCATTAAGTAGTTTTGTCTACATTAAAACATTACCATCTAAGATTATAAACATGTGTAATGTTACATATTTCTCCTATGCAGTTAACTTCTTAGTTTATCTTATTTTGGTATTGTAGGATGTTAAAATTTACTTAAATCGCCCATTTAAAAGATTATACGTAGACCATGCTTTGAGACCGAAGTTTTGGAAGTTAAAATGTGGACAAGAAGAAGATTATATACTTATTTGAGAAATTATTTGTAATATATGATATTATGTTGTGGATTCTGATAGGATATTTTTTAGCTCTTTTTAGTATTACTTGTCAGTGAAGGGATGCATAGCTTCTCATCCAATAAGTAAAACCTAAAATATGCCTTCAGCTATCGCCGTTCTTAATGGTGAACAAGAGCCTCTCTTATGCTTTGCGCGCTAAAGCTGTTTTCTCCATATATGCCAAACATCTTTCAATGTAAGGCAAAGTTGCCTTAATTTCTAAGTTCAACATTGTGCTCAAACTTGCTTTTTCGACAATTTGACTCCAACACAAGTCGAATTTGGGACCTCCCCCGACCTTGCTTTTTACTAAGTGATGTGTCATCCATCTCATTAGAGATTCTTTCTTTTATTAATTAATGAGAGTAAGATATGTTGCCATGTGATGTAAGGGCTGTCATAACAGGGTTGAACAATATATTATTAGTCTGCATGAAATGCAGAACCAGAGCTTCTTGCAGTATGTGCCTTATAAAATTTTGGTTTCGACATGGTTTCGTAATTGAAATGATCTTCCTTGTAAGTGACTCTAACTAAACGTGCCCACCCGCTTATATCCTCAAAATTTAGATTCTTATGAAGAACTTGCTCTATTGGTTTACAAGTATAGACTTCAAAGTTGGTTCATCAGTCTCCTTTAGCAAGTTTATCCTTTTTTGTTACGTCTCCTCATAAGTCATAACTATATTAACTGCACATAACTCATTTAACTTTTACATTCTTGTTTATTATCTCTTAATCAAAGCTTTTTTTTACTTGATTATGTATTGGGTGAATCGAGTTCAACAATATTTTATTATTTTTTCTTTGCGTCGTTGATTGGTTAATTTAGGATTAGGATTTTCTTGATGTTGTTGGTGTTGTTAAAATGGCTAAAATGTGTTCATTGCAAATTTGCAATCTTGGCCTCCTATCTGTTATTTGTTTCATGTGTTGAGTAACTTGAGTTGATTGAGTTGTCACATTCATATATTAAACTACTCATAGATTAAAGTAATAATCAAACTTTACTTGTATGAACTATGAATAAAAAAAGGTTCTTGTTGAAGAGAAAAACCAACCATCTATACTAGTTTTTACTCTTGTTTTTCAAATAAGCATAGCTGCATAAGCTTTTAGGAGTTATTATGTTTGCTTTTACTTTGTTAGGACAGTTAATAAAATCTCATTGAAAAAAAAAGTATTTTGCGGAAGTCCGAACCATTATAGTAGTTCTCTCTCATAGATGGTAAATTAGACATGCTTGTCTATGTATTCCTCCCTAGTTTCTATTGATTTTAAGATTCTAATTCATTACCTAGAAATTAATTTTGTAAAAAAAGTTCTATATATAAGTTTTCTAGTGTTATATATAGACACATGAACAAACAAAAAAGTGGAAAAAAAAAAGATGTTGACTTGGATCATGAATAATTTAAGGTCCTAATTATTGTAATGCATTGTTCAAATATCTAAAAAGGTATGACATTTCGGATTGAAATGAAAGACAAGGTTGTTGGATTTCCATATGTTTTGTAATGTTTCTGCAATGGTTCTATTGAGTGAATAATATGCAGGTTAATTATATGATGATTATATAGAAAGGATCCTGGGGATATATTCACATCGAAGCTTCTCATTAGTTGGTTCATCAGTCTCCTTTAGCAAGTTTATCCTTTTTGTTACGTCTCCTCATAAGTCATAACTATATTAACTGCACATAACTCATTCAACTTTTACATTCTTGTTTATTATCTCTTAATCAAAGCTTTTTTTTACTTGATTATGTATTGGGTGAATCGAGTTCAACAATATTTTATTATTTTTTTCTCTGCGTCGTTGATTGGTTAATTTGGGATTAGGATTTTCTTGATGTTGTTGGTGTTGTTAAAATGGCTAAAATGTGTTCATTGCAAATTTGCAATCTTGGCCTCATATCTGTTATTTGTTTCATGTGTTGAGTAACTTGAGTTGATTGAGTTGTCACATTCATATATTAAACTACTCATAGATTAAAGTAAATAATCAAACTTTACTTGTATGAACTATGAATAAAAAAAGGTTCTTGTTGAAGAGAAAAACCAACCATCTTTACTAGTTTTTACTCTTGTTTTTCAAATAAGCATAGCTGCATAAGCTTTTGGGAGTTATTATGTTTGCTTTTACTTTGTTAGGACAGTTAATAAAATCTCATTGAAAAAAGACGTATTTTGCGGAAGTCCGAACCATTGTAGTAGTTCTCTCTCATAGATGGTAAATTAGACATGCTTGTCTATCCTCCCTAGTTTCTATCGATTCTAAGACTCTAATTCATTACCTAGAAATTAATTTTATAAAAAAAGTTCTATATATAAGTTTTCTAGTGTTCTATATAGACACATGAACAAAAAAAATGTGAAAAAAAAGATGTTGACTTGGATCATGAATAATTTAAGGTCCTAATTATTGTAATCCACTGTTCAAATATCTAAAAAGGTATGACATTTGGGATTGAAATGAAAGACAGGGTTGTTGGATTTCCATATGTTTTTTAATGTTTCTGCAATGGTTCTATAGAGTGAATAATATGCAGGTTAATTATATGATGATTATATAGAAATGATGCTAGTGATATATTCACATAGAAGCTTCTCATTAGGTGTTAGATGCATCTCAATCTCACAGATTCGCTTTTTGTTGAGTATATTAGATATACTTTGCCAAAATAGTTGATGCATTTGATGAACTTTATCAATATTCCACAAACATTTTCCTGACGAAACAAAATGCAAAAAAAGGAAGATCTACATAATCTCATTAAATCATAATTGATTTAATGTTGTTCAATTTTAGCTTTAACAAACAAAAGAAAAAGCAAACCTAGCTCGATACACACATCGTAAAGCCAAAATTCTAAATACTCAACTTCATTATCAAATTCAAACATAATTAAAAATCTATCTATGTTTTTTATTTGAAATTTTTTTTTCTCTTTACAGTAATACAACCTTAAAGCAGAGCAGAGCATATCAATTATCACTTATATATATACCTATTCCACTTTGTACTTTCAGCAAAAGATGTCGGCGGTGATTTTCCCACTTCATGCGAGAAACATCCTTCATAGTCCCTAATTCGATCACTTTCATAAGAAAGCACATCTAAAAGTTGATTCTACTGCAAGTGGATGTTTCTGTACATTAAAATTAAGTTTTATAAGTCCATAATTTGATTTAAGGAAATCTCCCCCTAGCAAGAAATAACATATTAAACAGTCCAGTATGCTACCATAACGTGTTACCTTGAGCATTTGAACTAGTGTCCTGAGTAGGTTGAGAACAAGTTATCCTTTGGTTGAGCTGAGATTTCTCTATTGTTGATAGCCTAGATGATTTCTTTGGCCTTCTACAATTTTTAGTCTCCATTGTAGAATGTGATACCTCATTTCGTCTAGCACTACCATTTTGTTATTTATACTTTTTATTTATAATTCTTTATCTATACTTATAAAGTTGGGTGTATTCAAATGCAATTATTAAGTGTCATTGCTTACTTGAACATATGTCTTTGATGATCATTAGGCACGTGATTAGTGACTTAAGATGGATGATTTAGAAATGGCAAGAGCAGCTTTTATTAGGGACATCTTTGGTTCGAGTGATATTGAAGGGTCATCCCATGAAACACCTGGCTGTGAAGACAACTCAGTTCCTTTGGTTGATGAAGTATCAATCTCGAATGTTATCCACGAACAAGATTTCAACATTGTTTCTCATCATATTCCTACAGTAGGCATGTCATTTGGAAGCGTAGATGAGTTGCTAGAAACTTATCAAGACCATGCTAAGGAAAAAGGTTTTGCTGTTGTGATTCGATCTAGTACCAAAGATGAAGATGTTCAACTTAAGTATGTGTGGCTTTCATGTGATAGGGGACGAAATACATACTTTGAGAGGCCCCGCTAAGGTTCGTGCGATTAGAGGAGGTGATAATCGCTGGTTGGTTTCAAAGGTGGTTGTTGAACACAACCATGAACTCATACCCGATTTATCATTTTTTATGAGGGTTCATCGAGAATTGAATGCGTGCATGAAACGCCAGTTGCAGGTGAATGAGAGATCAGGCATCAGGCCTAATAAGAGCATCAGAATGCTTCAAATTCGGGAAGGGGGGCCAAAGAACTTAGGATGTACTTCTAAAGACTGTCGCAACTTCATTGATGCAAGCAGAAGACTGGGATTGGAAGAAGGGGATGTCGAAGCCATTCGTAAGCTTTTTCTAACAATGCAAGAGAGAGACAGAGGTTTTTTCCATACCTTGCAGGTCGACGATGATAACAGGCTGGCGAACATATTGTGGATCCATTCACACAACAGAGCATCATTCGAAGAATTTCACGATGTTGTGAGTTTTGATACGACGTATCTTGTGAATAGATATAGGATGCCTTTTGCTACAGTTGTTGGAGTAAACCATCATGGGCATTCCATATTGTTAGGTTGTGCTCTGATTTCTCATGTGGACGCCAAATCTTTTAAGTGGTTGTTTAGAAATTGGTTACGAGGTATGGGAAATGTTCACCCTCGATGCATTTTAACTGACCAATGTGAAAACATTAAGGCAGCTGTGAGGGAAGTTATGCCTGACTCGATTCACAGGTTTTATTCGTGGCATATCATGTGCAAAGTTCCTGCAAAGTTCAAGAATGTTCCAAATTACGACGCGACGACAAAGGAGTTCAAAGATGTGGTGTATGATAGCCTAAGCATTCAAATGTTTGAAAGAAATTGGAACGATTTCATAAGAAGAAATTCTTTGGAAAATCATGAGTGGCTGAATGATTTGTATAATGAAAGAGAGAATTGGGTTCCAATTTTCCTGAACAATAACTTTTGGGCTGGAATGGTGTCTACTCAGCGAAGTGAAGGAATGCATGCTTTCTTTGATAGTTATATCACATCTAACAATACATTGAAGCAATTTGTCGAGCAATATGAGGTGGCAATCACGGACAAATTTCAAAAAGAGTTGCAAGCTGAATTTGACTCAAAAAATGATGCAGTGCGATTAAACATACAATTCCAATGGGAAAGTCAGTTCTATAATGCCTACACTAGAAATATCTTCAAGAAAGTTCAAGGAGAAATCAATGGAATGATGTACTGTCATTTAGATCCAAATAACGAGAACGACACTTCATCTATTCCCGGTGTTGAGAAATTCAATATTAAGGAATGTAGTATCAAGAATTGGTACTGCAAGGAGTTCTCATACATAGTTGAGTATAGAGCAATTGGGCAGTGCTTTGATTGCAATTGTAGAAAATCTGAATCCAGTGGCATCCTTTGTAGACACATTTTTGAAGTGATGAAGATGAAAGGCATTGCAAGGGTTCACGAGAGATATATCATGAGGAGATGGAGGAAGGATGTGTTGCGAAGGCATTTGAGTATCGCACACTCCGGATGTTATCCACAAATGACAGATGAGTATAAGAAATTTAAAGAGATTGAGCGTGCACTTCATGAAGCAGTCGAACTTGTGCGCGAACAACCCTGCACGATTGGAAATGGAAGCTCTAATCGAAAGGGTAAAGAATTATAATGGTGTTATACAAGTGTACCAGACACAACATTTGGGTAATGATACTTGTATTCAAGATCCTAATCATGTCTTTATTCGAGATCCTAACTATGTTCGTTGTCGAGGGAGGCTGAGGTCGAACCGTTTCAGATCAATCCGGGAAAGAGGAGGAACTGGAAGAAATAGTAGTCGAGGACGAAGTCGAGGCCAAGGCAGTGAAGGCCAAGGTGAAGGCCAATCAACTGGCTTAGGGTGTGGAGGACAAGCAAGGCGTGGTGGGCGAAGGCCAATAAATGTTGTCTCATATCCTAATCGTGGAGAGGTTCGTTAGGACAAATTTTTATAACATGTTGAATGTTTTACATTATTTTTGTGGTTTTGTGGGCTTTATGCAATTTTCACATTTGTTTACGACTTCATAGATCTGAATGAGCCAGTCGTAGAAAGTCAAAACTACAATGCGGAGAGGCTAAGTCTTGATTGAGGTAAATTTATATATATTGTCTTCCCACTTTGTATCCGCATTGCTTTGTTGCCCTCCCACTTTGTATACTACTGAGTCTGGCAAGATATAAATGTTCAGTTGATGACCAATTTAGATGATTTCAATTTAGAAAATTTCTTTCACTTCCATTTATTCCATCTACTGTCTTTGGCATATGAAACTGATTTTGTACTATTTACTCGCTTTTAACATGCTAATTTCAAGGTAATTGTGGCTATGCCTATGCAAATTGTCTCATTCACAGATTGTCAATTGTTGAATCAAACTCATATCTAGCAACTGTAGAGCAGTGACATGTTGAAGCTGGTGTGGCAGTGACTTGATCTTGGACCATCCACAGATTGTCAATTGTTGAAGAGAAGAACACAGCTGACTATCATTGTTGTTCTATTCAACAACATGGAGCAATTTTGAATTCAAAGCTTTTTTAGAGACTTGCTGCAGTTTTGTAGGAGCCCTCTTGGCAAGATTGTGAAGTCTTTTACTCCAACAATTTTGAATATCACTGTTGAATCAAATCATTCTTTAAGATTTTGCTATCCTTAGGAAATACCATATCACAACTATACACTTAGCATACTCTTAGTTGTATTCTTTATATATTTGTAGATGTAATTTCCTTTTTTAAGTTATTCCGTAATCATGTAGATCTCCAAGCTAAATTAGAGTGGTACCGTAATCAATCACTCAACATTGCCATATTTGGCTATCCTCATTGTATATACTCTCAAGTATCAATGGAAATCAATAACAAAGTTTTCACAGCTTGTGTTTCATACGGTATCAGAGAAGAATCTCAATTAATCACAATTCTTTTCACGTTCTTCTACAATTTTTAGTCTCCGTTGTAGCATATGATCCTCTACCTAATTGCACATGTGGCGCTAGCAAAGAGCACATTGAGAAGTGAGAAGCAACAAAGGCACATGATTTTTCACTTGGGCTCAACACAAGTTATAGCGCACTGACATTGCAAATTCTCAACATGACTCAAATGCCAAACTTGAGTTGGATCTATGCATTAGCTATACAAGATGAAAACTAGAGCAAGTGATTGCTAATCGCACACTGATGATTGAAAGAGCGACGTTTGCGGCAAGGAACAATCAAGTCAGACAACATACTAATGGTAACCGCAAGTCGAAGCATTGTTGTTTTCGTCTCCCTTGTAGTAGTCATATTCAAATTTTTGCCTCCGCTATTCCATTAACTTCCTAGGCGTAACATTTCCTCAACTAAGACTGAATTCTGCATGTAATTGATGATATGCTTAAGCAGATAAGGGCTCATGCATAATTGGTTTTTACACTGATTGATCTTTGCGACTCTCTACAAAACCCTCGTACATAAAAGTGGACTTGAGCTCATTTGCTTCTTCATATTGTACTCTACAACTATGATTTATAATTGAGGACCAAAACAAGGAGTTTGCTTTTGCTAGAAATTATCTCTATCAAACGAATTGCGATCTCTTGCCAGAACATTGCATATCGTCGATAGATCAAGTAGAGGGAGAAACTAAAAATTTTTGTTGTCAATCAATAAGAACTCTCAAGCAATATAGAAGGAAACAAACATATTTCTATAGTTAAGTCACTGTATATCAAAACTAGCATATATTGACACTATTCTCTGCAATCAAAAGGAGGGAAAAGGCCCATAATCTGTTAAACTTGAATAGAGAATAATTCATTGACACGGTTGATACTAATCGGGACAAGTGATTAAGAAATGCATCAGCAACTAATTCTTAGCAGTACAGGTTACAAAATAGAATTCAGTACCCCTACGATATAGATATATTCCTATGATTACACCCCTTCAAGTTCCTGAAAGCCGAGTTGTTGATTGAGATTGTAGAGCAAGTCCCAAGTAGGAACGCCATAGAACTGAAATTGACCAAGAGAAGTGGCATTGAATCATAATATGGCCCAAACTTTCCCCTTCTCTATCGAACAAGGGACAACAAAGTCGAGACATTTTCCAATGAGTTCTTTCTCAATAGAAACTGATCTTTTCATGGGAACAATGACTTTCTCAAAGCAGATTAACATTGTTATCATGGAAAAAAGATCATCCATGATTTGCTTTGTATTAATCAAGTCTTTAACATTTTCCCTGCTCTTCACATGGCCATCCCAATCAACAAATCGGCTTTCAGGAACTTGAAGGGCTGGCAACAGTAGGACTCTATCTACATCATAGTGTTGCAGCTATGAATCGGTTGATTTGGCCTCAATTTCTTAATTAGACAAGTAAGCAAGAAATGTTCAAGGAAATGATTTAGTCTACTTTTTTTCGGTACAATCAAGTAATCAAGTCTTCATCATAGTACTTTGGCATCAATAAACCATATATTAAACTTGCTTTTTCGTTTAAACTACAAAATAATCCATTTTAGGGCTTCAAAACTCTTTCAAAACAACAAAAGAAAATCAGATAAACATAAACTAAATAGCACTTGAAGCAGTATTGTCAGAAATGACAACAACTTCTTTTGCAGGGAAGGTCTTTTTCATCTCTTTCGCAGCATCACGAAAAATGTCATAACAAGCAATGAGTGGTTCATCATCCAAGATAACTGCCCTAAGAGCTTCTTCATCAACCGATGCGAGAAATCGCTTCATTAGCTCCTTCACCTCGACACGAAGGGTATCAAACTTGTCTTCCATTTTGGTGAAAATCGTCTTCATGCATTTCAGAGACGGAGTGGACTGCGAACATCCGCCCTTGACATACTTTGTGGGAGTACTTCCAGACATCTTACTTAATTGAAAAAGTCTCAGCTTACTTAGCTATGCCTTCCCTGGATATTGAAAAAAGTCATTGCATAAGCTTCCTTTATATAGGGGAGTCCCTATCCATCCTCACATAATGGGCCCACTGCCTAATAAATGAAAACCACTTTGCCCGATTCATCCTCACACAACCCACTTTGCACACAACCCACTTTGCACAGTAACTTTTCCTAGTAAATGTGATTAATTCCCATTCATCTTTACCCATCCCTCTTTGACTGGGATGCTGAAACAATACAATTCATCTTCACACAGCTGCCTAATAAATTTTTCAAACCTTTCCATTGCCCAATGTCCTTCACATCTATAGTCTAGGAATCTTGTCCTTCACATCTTGTTTGCTGAGCCTCATTATGATTTATTGGAAACCTGCAAGAGTATTTGAGAGTCAATTGTTGTACAGGCTGCAAGAGTATTTGAGAGTCAATTGGTCGAGTCCATCTTAGAAGGAAATGGCCAACTTGCATTCAAGAAACTTGCAACAGCAACACTTGAGACCTTGATGCCCATAATAGAAGGAAAGGGAGAATTTGGACATGCTCGGTGGAGGCTGGTGTATGCACCCCAGATTCCGAGTCTACTTTCGCTTGATCCTACTGTAGATCCATACAAATCATTGGCTAATAATATTTCCTCCGGCACTGAAGTGGAAGTTCAGCTCGGGAAACGCCTCCAGGTAACTGTGATGTTTTACTTAAATCTTCCTTAATATGATTTTAAATGCATATTTTCTGGAAAACATGAAGATTGCTTGTCATTTTTTTTCATATATTTCTCTCTAAAACATCTATTTCTTATGCAGACCTCAATGGTTAGACAAATGAAGGACTCTGAGATGGCGACACAATGGACATCAATTTATCAGCTAACAAGCCGACTTTGATTACTCCTCCAATCTGCGCCATCTAAAAGACTTCTATTCGAGTATTCTGCTACATCACAGAATTGAGCAACACGGTATCAACAAAGGCTACACCAATGTTTGAAAGAGCACAGTGGTGCCATTGGTAGGTACAAAGTGGCATATAAAAATGTAAAATGCCCTTCTTTTTGCAGTTTGCTTTTAATTAGATGTAAATAGTAGATGTTGTTCAACATTCTTTTGCTCAAAATTGGAGCATTTGTAAATTAGGATAGATGTGAAATTGGAGGCCAAATATGTATTTATCCTCATATTCTAATATAAGTTTCTTAATCATAAACAAAGAGGACTCTACAAAGCAATGGCAATTGAGTTGAGTGGTTAAGATGCAGTGCCCTTTAATCAAGCCCCGTCACTTACCGATTGGGTTTATTGGAAACTCATTCACTCTGCATGTCAAGCATCCAAACCTTTCCTTGGATTTAGAGTGGGCCAGAGAGACTAAATTTGGGAAGACCTGTTGTGTATGAATGACCAATACACAATTTCTAAATTTCCCCACCTGGTTGTCTCCTAGATTGTGTGTATCATGTTAGGGAAAGTGAAACATGTACAAGAAATTCGTATTGGGATATGTCATCTTTTTACAGTATCTATAAACAGTCGATCTGGATTAGTTAGAGTTAAAGTGATTGGTCTTGGTACCATGGCAAAAGAGAATTGCAAACAACACTACTGTGCTAAATTTTCACAGCCAATTCCTACATTGTACATCTCAAAAATTGATATCAATACCGCAACTAAATAAAGGGGATCAAGAAAATCAGGATACAAAATTAAAATCACCAGAATCTCCAAGGGTCCTTGTAAGGAGGTACATAATTGTCTGTCGGAGGAAGCAACCGAAATGAGTCCACAGTTTTCTGCAAGAATGGTCCCATCTGCATCACATGAACAAGCATCCGAATATATCAGTAAAATGAACCTAACACAAAACTGCTCCTCTAGTCGGATACTCTATTATGCGTCACCGTGTTCAGTTACTACTAAGCCTAGCATGAATATGGCTCCAGCCAAACATTGCATCTGGAGCCAATGTAACAAGTCGGACATCTGTGCAAGTACATGATTCAAGCGCTACAAGCCCCAGTGTTACGTAGAACCAAAAAGTCCATTCAAGTAGCTGATCTTTGATCGGGTAGTGCGGCTATACAGGACTCAGCTCGGGCATCTCTAGAAGCCTGGTGCAAGGTGACCTCATGGCAAAGCCTTATTTAAATACAAGCGAAGATCACACCGCTACCGCAACATTTATTATTTTTTTCTTGCCCTCTATAAGGCCACACACTTCTAACTTCTACTCGAATTACAAGTTCGAGTTTTGAGATAGAAAAGAATAGTATAGGTGACCAGGCCGAGATGGAGTAAGACAGTCAAGGTGAGACGAAGAACATATGACAAAAGCAAATGAGAAAGGAAGAGGGGGACTTACAAGATTCCACTTCTTACTCATAGTAGATGCGTTCAATGAGTACAAATAACTTGTAACAAAAGTAAGTTAATTTGTCTATGGTAATCTTCAAGTGTGAACCATAATACAACAAAAAATAACATAGCTTCAATCACAAATTAGTTGGGGTCGGTTAAATAGAACAATTTCTTCCATTGTGCTTGATTTAGTGCAATTGATGGTGTTGAACAATAATATAATAAGCAGAACCAAAATATCCTCTTCGAAGATAATTTTTCAAACATAAGGATGAATGATTACTCATAAATCACAAGGGATCAGATTGACATGAAAACTATAAAGGGTTTACGTCAAACATAAATTGAAGAAATAAAAAGATTTGAACATTGCATTGTAAAATAATGATAACGACTGTGAGTCTATGAGGTCCTACCATCTCGCTCAGCAGTTGCAGCCACATAATGTTGGTAAATATTCGGCTTTTGAGCCTACATTGTTCCACAAGAGTTTAGATTGTTAATCATGGGAAAGAACATTGCATGATTTCAGTAATGATAAAAATACTTACCGAACTAGTAGGTGATTTTCGAACAAGGTATTCATAGTACCAGTAAGGTTCACCATCAATTTGTCAACGCACAACTTAAAAAATTAATTGTCAACATTTTAAATTAGATCAATGGGGAAATATTTTTGAACCAGAACACAGTCCTTTTTGGAGGAAGTAAATCACAAAAGAAGCACGTTACTTTAAGAGCTCACTTTGGTAGTGTGTGTATCAAGAATAGAACTCTCAGCCAATCGTTAAGCTGAAGTGACACGCTGCAGAGAAAAATAACTCATTAAATGAAAATAACGAATTTACTACCGCAAAATCTTGAGAAATATGAAGTGAAACTGCCTCCTTGACCAGTTAAAGATAACACCTTCACACTGATTATTGAGTATAGTATAGATTGAGATCAACCAATCAATTGATTTCCCTTTAAACTAATTCATTATCATAATCCACTTTGATATATTAAAAATCCAAAAGCAACAATTGAATGGGTAGAAGAAAATTAGAAGGTTTTTTCAATGAAAGGGATGAACAAACCAAATACCAAAGCAGACTTGTCAGACAAGACACAATCAACAACATCTTTCGCATCCCATGAATTCTTATCAACTGATTTTATAAAATGTGAATTAGGAGGACCTATCTGAGCCAAATAAAATTAAAGTTATGAAGCCGAAGCTACAAGTACATACCATTTTACCAAATATTGATATAATTTGAGGCTCACCGAAACATAAATTACAAGTTTGTCGATAATGTCAACACGTTCAGACACAATGCGTTGGCGAGCGTTAGCTGTAAGGAAGGTCATTAAAACCAGTTAGCTCTCTTATTCATGAATTTCATCATGCACAACAAAATAATGGGCAAGTGAAGTCATAAGATTGTTGTGAAATGACAACATTCCCAAATCATTAATGCTGGCCAAGTTCTAGTAATTCAAGCGTATAATATTGAGTTTTGAAAAAAAAAATGTTTCATCATACATCCGCATAATCTATATTGTTTTCGCAAGCAAGGTAGCTCCTTCCATAATCTATAGGCAGCCTCACTCCGTTGAAGTGTCTTTATAAATGAGGAAACAAAGGCAAAATGCTTTGACAGCAAAACTTACGAGATAGTGGTGCAGCTGAAGAATAGCGTTCTGGTTTTCTAGATTCCACCCTACAGTAAAATATAACTTAAATCATATTTTTACATATTAATGAAGAGGAAATGAAAAAAAAAAACCCAAATAAGTTTTCTTCTATGAGAAGATGCAACTGAATTCATAATTTCTCAATGCAGCAGAAATGACCTACTCTTTCAAATCTTATACTAGAAAAAAACGCATAAACATTACTTAACAGTTAATAATGATTCTATTGGCAAATTATTTTACTCACGTTAATAAAGATGAAAAGATGTTAGCAAAACTTGAGATAGAGAAATGAGGAACATATTAGTATATCAGTGTCAGACAAACATAATAGGTCCGACCAAATTCGCACAAGAACAAGGGTAATGCAAGTAGCAACCAAAATGAAAGTCGGTCGTAGTGATGAAACATATATCAAGCAAAAGTATAAGGACATCTAGATGCTACTCGTCTTCTCGCTAAAGAGGCGCATAAATCGTCAACACATTTTCTTTATTCTTAGCTAACTCGTCAGAGCAGTTTCAAGAAAGGATGAAAAAAAAAAGTTATATTGTTCAAACTGAATAGAAAATGGTCTTATGATTATTCGCGGCAAAGGACGAAAAACAGGTAATGCAATTCCACAAACGATCGTGCTAGATAGAAATTATAGCTTGCACTAATAGTAGCAAATACAAAGGGCAAATCAAGTTCAAAAGAGTCCCATGTTCTAATGAACAATAGTTGACAAAATCATTTTGAACCTAAAAAACGAAGGGATATCTGATCAAATTGTTACCAATGCTCATCTAAGCAACCAAATGCAAGAGTGAATAGGACACTAGCAGAAGAGAGAATTAAAGGATTCGACAACGCTCTCGACTCACCATTTAAAGGCAAATTTCTTTGACGGTAACTCAACAGGGTACATAAACGAATAAGCATTAATATCATCCACCATAGAAGCCATTTTCACATCTTCAACTAGCTCAGTTGCAATAAATACACCTACAACACAACAACATGTTCATGAAATCAAAATTCAGAAATTCGATCATGAGAGACACCTATGAACCCATTGAGAAATCTAGGGTTTCAAACAAGATAAAAAATTTAAACTTTATTCAATCTCCACTCCACCCATTTCGATTCCTTCACATATTTCAATCCAAAACCCATCAAAACCAAGACCAATTCATTGATTTGAGCTCACCAGAAGAGGGAAAAACATGAAAATCGATGAAGGCAGCCCAAAAATCATCGAATCCCTCCTACCCTAATGGGCAAATTCCATTTTGATCCCATTTCCAACAAACACCATGAATATAACTAAATAAGATTCTCACAAGAGCAACTGAATTGACAGAAGAAATCTACAGAATTTGACAATTTCATGACTTCAAGATAAGTACACAGTAAAGGCTGTGCCATGGCAACTAAAGCAACAAAAGATGTGAATGTATGGATCTTCTCAATGATTCCCATGTTTTTCTTATGTTCCTGATATCAGAAAACTGAAATTTCAGATTTTGATGCAATGCACAAAACAATCAACAACTCTGCATAAAAAAAAACAACTGAAAAATCGATCATGAGGCGCTAACTACTCAAAAATGCCGCAGCATTGACAAATTGCATATTCAACAAACACTACTTGATGAGAAATTAACATCAGAATAACTTAAAATTTCAATTTAACAACTAACACAAACCAATCAAAAAGTGGTCAAAAACTTACATTTCTTATCAGCTTTAGGCATTCCCGTTCCCATCCCAGCCTGCCAAAACAACAAACTCAATTCAAATAAACAAAATTCCCACAATCAACCAAGTCCCATGTCAACAAACATTGATTTAAAAACAACCATGAATATAACTAAATAAGAATCTCACAAGAGCAACTGAATTGACAGAAGAAATCCACATAGTTTGACAATTTCATGACTTCAAGATAAGTACACAGTAAAGGCTGTGCCATGGCAACTAAAGCAACAAAAGATGCGAATGTATGGATCTTCTCAATGATTCCCATGTTTTTCTTATGTTCCTGATATCAGAAAACAGAAATTTCAGATTGGTATGCAATGCACAAAACAATCAACAACTCTGCATAAAAAAAACAACTGAAAAATCGATCATGAGGCGCTAACTACTCAAAAATGCCGCAGCATCGACAAATTGCATATTCAACAAACACTACTTGATGAGAAATTAACATCAGAATAACTTAAAATTTCAATTTAACAACTAACACAAACCAATCAAAAAGTGGTCAAAAACTTACATTTCTTATCAGCTTTAGGCATTCCCGTTCCCATCCCAGCCTGCCAAAACAACAAACTCAATTCAAATAAACAAAATTGCCACAATCAACTAAGTCCCATGTCAACAACCATTGATTTAAAAACAACCATGAATATAACTAAATAAGAATCTCACAAGAGCAACTGAATTGACAGAAGAAATCCACAGAATTTGACAATTTCATGACTTCAAGATAAGTACAAAGTAAAGGTTGTGCCATGGCAACTAAAGCAACAAACACTACAAAAAATGGCTATTTAGCAACGGAATTGAGTTCCGTTTCTAAAAAAAAATGATTTGAGACGGAATTGCGACGGACTAATTCAGAGACGGAATAGAGAGAGATTAGAGACGGAAATAGAGACGGAATTGAGACGGAATTAAATTCTGTCTCAAAAAAATGATGCAAACTTTTCCACCAAAACTTTAATTTTTGACAACCGTCCGTTACGTCTCGAGATTCGTGCGTGCTTCCATCTCGATGATTCAAAAATGGGGACCAACCAAAACTCACTGAAATCTCTCTCTCTCTCTCTCTCTCTCTCTCTCTCTCTCTCTCTCTCTCTCTCTCTCTCTCTCTCTCTTTCTCTTTCAACGCTCTCTCCTAAACGCAACCCTAAACGCCTCGGCCTTCTCTCTAACCGGTCTCTGCTCTCACCGTCACCGCTCTCTGCGCCCGGTCACCGCTCTCTCCGCTCACCGCTCACCGCTCACCGATCTCTGCTCCCTCTTTGCTCTCTCTCTGATCCCCGCTCTCTACTCTCTCTCCGCTCACCGACCGATCCACCGCTCTCTGCCTTCTACTGGATGTGTTGCTTGCCACTCCCATCACCGCCCTCTGCTCTCTCGCGTGCATAGGCCGATCTATGTTCGTTCTCTCTCTCTTTCACCTCTTTCACCGCTCACCGAAGCTTCCCAGTTCTTCCTCTTTCACCGATGCTTCGTAATTCTCCCTCTCTCACCGCTCTCTCTCTACCGTAATCTCTCTCCCTAGCCTAAACTTTCGGCCGTCGCTGCGATTGGGGCTGCTTGCGGCTCTGTCGTCGCCGAGGCCTAAACTATTTGCCATCTTTGAGATTTTTTCAATTTGTGATCATTACCACAAAATTTTAGATCTGTTTGATTCTTTTGTGTGGTTGATTGATTGACTAACTGATTGATATGAGCCAATAGAAAGTGTCGGTTGTGAGGTCGGCGCCGGCTTTGGTTCCGCTTGCGACCTTGATTGGGAGGGAGCTGAGAGGGGAGAAGGTTGAGAAGCCTTCAATTAAGTTTGGGCAGGCGGCATTGGCGATGAAAGGGGAGGATTATTTTCTGATCAAACCGGATTACCTGAGAATTCCCGGGAATTCTTTGACTTCGTTTTCGATCTTTGCGGTACGGGCATGCCCAATTGGGTTAATTGATTGATAATCCTAGTTTTGCGGTTAGGACATTGCGCGGTCCTGATGATTTCTTGGCATTGTTTAATAGATTTTTGATGGGCACAATGGGATATCCGCCGCTATATTTGCGAAAGAGAATTTGTTGAATCATGTTATGAGTGCAATTCAGCAAGGCATTGATAGGGAAGAGCGGCTTCAGGCGCTCCCTCGGGCGTTAGTTGTTGGTTTTGTGAAGACTGATATCGAATTTCAGCAGAAAGGCATTGCTGCGATTGATGCTTTCTTTGGAATATATATTACTTGTGAAGATCTGTTTGATTCTTTTTGTTTGGTTGGTTTCTCGATTGGTGTCTTCCGTTGATTTCTACTGATAGCTATCTCTATGCTCGACTAATTAGTTACATTCTTCAGTTTCATTTTGTCTACTTACTACCACTACAAAAAAATCGCAAATCAGAAACGGAATTTTCCGTTTCTGATTTGCGAAATTTCCGTCTCTGAATTAAATCGAAACGAACGATCGTCGATACGATCGAAACGGAAAATGGATTCCGTTTCGATTAGAGACGAATAGAGACGGAAAATATCCGTTTCGATTAGAAACGGAATTTGAGACGAAATTAGAAACGAACGAGACGAACGAAAATGGATTTTATTTCGAAATGGTATATTTGTATTTGCATTCCGTCTCTGATTCCGTTGCTGATTAGCAACGGAATCAGAGACGGAATTAATAAATTTATGAATTCCGTCTCTGATTCCGTTTGTAATCAGAAACGGAATCAGAGACGGAATCAGAGACGGAATGCAAATATTCCGTCTCTAATCCGTCTCTAATTAGAAACGGAATCAGAGACGGATTATTCCGTTTCTGATTCCGTCTCTGATTCCGTTTCTAATTAGAGACGGAATCAGAGACGGAATTTATTTCCGTCTCTGATCCGTTTGTGATTGTTAAAAATATTTCGGAAAAATTAGAGACGGAATAGCAACGGAAAATTTGAATTCGTGGCTAATCCGTCTCTAATTTTCTCGTTTTGTTTAAATATGGCACCGATACATAAGCCAATCGATTCTCCAACCTAAAAAATCAAAATACAACCCGATATGACATACATACTCCATCGCTTTGCACCCTCCAACAACTCCTTGAGGGTGCTAACATCCCCCAAAGAAGTCAAATTGCACATCCATACATCAAAAATATATATCAACAAAAATTCAAAAGAGAAGGAAAAAATGTGAAACTCAAAATTAGCCCAAATATTTATATATCCACTGAAAGTTGTAATGTATTACAAAAGGATTGTTAAATTTGGAAGTATACACAAAAACCAACCACACCTATCGTTCAACAAGCAAAAAAAAAAAGAACACTCACAAAAGGTCCAAAATTTGGAAGTATACACAAAAAGGACTTCATTTAATAAGTAAAACGCAGCTTTGAAGCATTTACGAATCTCCATCTCGAGGGCAACAACCAAGTGAGTATGCACTGAAAGAAGTAGGCAAAGGAGAGATTAATTAGTTTGAGGTCCTGCGGTTAGCGCGCTAATTCCAGATTAGCGCGCTAATTAGCCACTTGCGCGATATTTTTCCATTTTGGAAATCAAGCTTTAAATTTGTAATTTTTGATTTCCCCGCTTCCTAACACGGCTATAAACGGTCATATGGGAATTTTCTATCATGATAAAACCACCACAAACTTGGTTTTAACATAAGGAAGACAAAACACATTCAAAACTGCAAGATCTACAAAGAGAAGAATGGCATAAGTGCAAGAATGCTAAAAGGGAAAAGAGGAAAGTTAAGCACAAACCTATCATGTTAGTATGATTCTAGAACTCATCCTCTCACCCAATCTAAACTCTTGTGTGCTCCAAAGGCGACAAGCCATGTGTTCCTACTCAAAAATAAAAAAAAAAAAAACCAACCAAGGGGGTTCAAGAAAAGCATTGAAGAACATAAAAAAACCATACAATGTTGAATAAGAATGCTTCCAAAAAAAAAACATGATCATCAAGCAAATGCAGTCACAGACTGAAGTTGGTGTCAATGTTGCTATTTTCCTACGCATAGGAGATGGCGAACAATGTTTCTATAAGTTGGACCTATCATGTAAGTTGAGTTGTAAAACATGTATAACATGTTTTATAAGTGATGGTTACGTCCTGGCCTAGTTTAAGGGTCGCTAACACAAAGGGATAAATTAATTAGTTTGAGGTCCCTGCAGTTAGCGCGCTAATTCCAGTATTAGCGCGCTAATTAGCCACACGCTTGCAGGGATTTTTGACTTTTGGAAATCAAGCTTTCAATTTGAATTTTTGATTTCCTAGATTCCTACAACGGCTATAACCGGTCATATTGGAATTCCTATCACATAAAACCACCAATAACTTGGTTTTAACATAAGGAAGAAGAAACACATTCCAAAATTCAAGATCTACAAAAAGAAGAAATTTGATTTTTTTGAAGGAGCAATAGGAGATCACTATAAAACCACCAAAAACTTGGTTTTAACTATAATATACAACTGTGTTTGAAACAAAGTAAACCACCAACAATAAACTCATTCAAGTAACTTAAAAAGTCTACACGACAAACTATTGAAAGGAAGTGATTCAGTCGCTAATTACAATAGAATTGGCAAGAGAAGATTCACCTCGATAAGCACCTAAGCCACTGCCCCCAAAGCCTCCATAACCCCCACCAAGCTCACTGCCTCCACTATACCCACCACGCCTACCTCCGACACTGAGTCCTATAAGGACCAAAATCACCACCACCAAAAAAAAAAAAATGAGTTTAACATGCAAATGAAACAAATCGTCTACAACATGCTCATCGTCAAAAGCAATGAACCCATTCCCTCGAGAACGATAGGAAAAACTAAAACCCGCCTTTCCGAAAAACAGAAAAAATAAAAGTAAAGGAACTTCATCATCGAACCTTCTACTACATCGAGGCTTCAACAAACCCGCCTTTCGACGCCCGATTGATGCATAAGTTATCATGGATTTTATTTTTCATACATTATCCTCCCCAAAATAAATTTTTTTACCTCAGTTTAAGTAAAATATACTATAAGTAGCGAATGTTAGCGAAATTAATCCATGGGAGAAGAAAACATCTTGTTTTTGTGTGCAAATCTTATGCGTTGCGGAGTTCTCTCGAGTGCTATGATGAAGAAAGTGGTAGAATCGACGAGGGAGCAACATCTTCATGCCATAGCAAATGAATTTGGGAAATCGATAAAGGGTCCTTTTCCGGTCATCTCGTGTTGAGAACACGTAGGCTATTCTTCTTATACGGACATGCCATAATAGAAGAAGAAGAGCCTACATGTGCCGAACACCGATGACCGAAAACGACCCTTTATCGACTTCCCAAATTCATTTGCTATTGCATGAAGATGTCGTCTCCCTGTCGATTCTACCACTTTCTTCATCATAGCACTCGAGAGAACTCCGCAACGCATAAGATTTGCACACAACAACAAAGATGTTTTCTTCTCCCCATGGATTAATTACGCTAACATTCGCTACTTATAGTATATTTTACTTAAGTGCACATAAAAAAAGAATTGGGGGAGCAAAAAGCGAAAAAAAATAAAATCCACGATAAAATATGGAACATCGACCTAAAAATGCACAAAAAGAAGTGTGAATCATAAAGTAATTCGATGAATTTCTAAAGTTGTCTACACTATAAAACTTTTAATCTAAGCATTTGAAACAAACAACAAGTGAAGTACCTATGTATCACCAACCTCGCTCATCTCTCGAGAGCCACGCTTACGTCTCACGCCCAACATTGTCCCCTTGTTGGGGTGGATCGACCGGATCTATTTGCGGCGGTACGTTGCTGGTCATGAGGTGGCGGTGGTGGTGGCGGTGGTGGTGGTTGGTGCTCACTAGGTCTATTTCGTCCAAGTCCATCCCAAGACGCCGTTGCATGAAGTGCATAACCTTTCGTAGTTGCTCCGCAACGACATCGAACTCTGCCCGCGGCACCACATCCGGCGTCTGCGACGTGCTAGCACCAGGGAGTTCCGTATCTCCTCTTCTTTCTCCCTACGGACCCGAGTCCGTAGACACGTCCTTTGGAAGACTCACCCGCCACATTGAGGTACACCGCCTCATCATCCACCGATTGCTCCGGTGTAGCACAGGTCGCCTCCGACGTCTCGCTCTGGAACCTTTCCCGCATATATGCACAACAAACAAAGTACATGAAATGGGGTAAGTGATAGACTTAATAATATTTTACATTTCATTTCTATACTTACATAGAACCGCTCGATCTAGTATCGATGAATGTCGTCCCGTCGTGATTAACGGTGTGGAGATGCAAGTACAAATCATTCACCGACGGTGGCGTCTCGGATGAATCGGCTGCAACGGGACCAAGCATAGTGAACAAGAGTATAAATGTACAAAATATCCAAAATGTTAATAAATACTAACCAATCTTTCTTGGGTAGTCGCAAATGACACGGAACCACCACCGTGCTTCGAGGTCCGGTCCCGGGGCCTTCGACCTCGGTGTTCCTATTCTCCGTCGCTTGCCTAGACCTAGCCTCGGAAGTCCTCGCTCTCCCGATCGCAAGTATCTCCTCCATGCCTCATCTCGTAACATAAACCGGCGCACCCGATTCTTCTTCAACTTGTGCATCAACGCGGTGTACCTTGTGCCTGCAAGCCTGTCGTACGCCGCTCGCACGAGATCCTCGGGAAGCGCATCATCCCATCTAAAAAATATCTACAAATTGGCGATTGCTATTGTTAGCACTTATTTGAGAAATTAGTATATATCATAAGGCACATGGTAGTTTTGTTTACCTTCCATTGTCGCCAGTATTGGTCTTTATGATGAGGCGGTACCGACTTCCAACAATACCCTTCAGGAATCATCCATCGTTTAAAAACTTTTGTCATCCTCCGTGCACAAAAGTGCGAAGGATGCAACTCCCCGTGTTTCATGAACATGCATATTCGACAAAACTACTTATTCAATATTTGACATCCATATTGAAATTGACATATAAAAGTTAAACGCAAACTTACGTATCATTGGCAATCAGAGTGATAGGGATCCCCTGCACGCGAGGGGCCTCCATCCCTGGCCTCTGAGGTGGCCGCGGAGGGCTGTCACCTCCAACCCCGCTCTTACGTCTTCTGTCGGGATGCTTGCCGTGATCTTTGTGGCCGGGGGTGCGAGCCTCGTGGGTAGAGGAGTCATTGATGTCGGAGAAGGTGTGGGGAAGTGTGTAGTAGGCATAGTCCTTGATGACGAAGAAGATGGTACGAGACGACCCCGACGGTATGGAAGGGGAAGAAGCGACGCACGGGCGTATCGTGCTCGAGAGACCGAGAAGTCGGAATCGATGATGGAGGTATCGAACCACGACCTCCACCGCCACGATGGCCTCCTAATGGCAAACCTCGACATCCCCTACGACCACGTCCGGCCATGATACCTAATTAACAATATTCACGAGTAAAAGATCAGGAAAAAAGGGCATAAGAAAAAAATTAGAAGAAATTCAGTCTATATTATTGGACTTAATAAGAACAAAATCCATGCAAATAAAAGTAACTACATTATTGGTCGTTGACATATCATATACAAACTTTATTCGCTATCATCCGTTTCAAATTCACTCTCATGAGTAGAAGGTGATGATTCTTCTTCGATTCGTCTCCACTATAAACTTCATCGCTTGGTCCCGCTTCAACAATAAATCGAGTCCCAGTCGGAACATCCAGATTGTTGATATCGGCGTCTGCATCATCGACTACGCACGTGGTGGGCATCCCATCTTGGAAAGCAATATCTGCCGAGCCCTGGTCATTATCGTCTTTGCTAGTTTCCTCGTCAGCGAATTTTGGTGACAAAGAACAAACCGCTAGCCATTCTTGTCGATCGTTCGCATAGAAGGGTACGAAAGGTAGTAGACTTGAGTGGCTTGCATTGCCGCACAAATGGCTCGTAGTTGTTATATCGTCGACTTCGTTGAACCTCTACCAATTGAAGTGTTGGGTGAGTCCTCACACCATGATTTGGTGTAGGGTCATACCATTCGCACTTAAACAAGACCACACGTTTGAGGCCTAGGTATACTCAATCTCCACAACCTCTTGCGGTACTCCATAATAGTTATGGGAAACATCGCGTAGTTTGAACCCTTCACCAAAACACCGCCGCTTCCGCTGCCGATCTATTAACGTCATATGTTGCGGAGTGGAACTTATACCCATTAACAAGGTAACCAGGGTAGACAGTACATGATCGACTAGGACCAACGAAAGATCAACGAAATGCGTCTCGTCAACTATAGAATTCCGAGCCTATTCGACAAAATTTGAGATGCAATATGACACATTAGTTATGGGAGAAACATTTGAATCTATAACGTACAAAAGTAATGCCCTTACATATGTTTGAAACCAAATGGGGAAGTTGTGCTCTAGACTACTATCAACTTGCGACTCCCCATTGCTTGAGTGATTTCATCGACGAATATCCTAGAAGAAACGAACGTGTAAGTCGGATGTATTAATAATGTATGAACAATGAATGTCTTGCATTAATGAAAGAAATTGATGGACATACTGAACGTAAGGAGAGCGATCTCTGGACAATTGAGCGATGTACGAATGAGCGGCATTATACTCCCCTTTCGTTAAGTACCGCTCCTTCGACTTGCCCATGGGTCGACCGGGATAAGTGAAAATTGAGAAATTGCCAACGAAGTTCGGTGTGGGCCCGATACGCCATCGTCGTTACGTGGCACTTTGTCATGCAACGTAAAGACGTGATCTTCGAAGTAGTAAGAACAAAAGGATGTGACCTCTTCGACCAAATAAGCATTACACATGGAGCCCTCAACCTTCGCTTTGTTTCGCACATTGTTCTTCAAATGTTTAAGGTACCTATATGAATGTTATAGGAAATGTTGATATAAAACCTATTGAATGGGAAAATAATATCAAGGGCTCAAGATAGTACCTCTCAAATGGATACATCCATCGAAATTGAACGGGACCGACGAGACGGGCCTCGTAGGCCAAGTGGATTGGTAGGTGTTCCATAGAGTCAAATAAGCTTGGAGGAAAATTTTTTCCAACTTGCAAATGATTTTTGGAATTTCGAGACTCTAAGACCTCCATATCTTGGATACTTACACATTTCGCGATAGGGGACCGGAAAAATAGGCTTAATTCGCTAATTGCAACCCAAACCGGGTTTGGGAGAAGTTCTCTCGAATGCAATTGGTATCAACCGTTGCATGAATATATGACAATCATGGCTCTTCATGCCGAACATTCGCAGTTTCTTTGGATCTACACATCGACCAAGATTCGATGCGTAACCATCGAGAAAACGCAACTTTTCAACCCACTCGCACAATTTTTGTCTTCTTGATGTATCAAGAGCATAGCACCCAAGGACGTAAGTATTTGTCGCCGAATCAATGTGTTGAGAAGGTCGGTGACAATATTCACGAATATCTTGCCTCGATTTTGCATTGTCCTTACTCTTGCCCGGTACACACATAATAGTGTTGAAAATGTTGTCAAAAACATTTTCTCGATGTGCATGACATCTAAGTTGTGGCGGATCAAGTTTGTCTTCCAATACGGCAAGTCCCGAAATATGCTCTTCTTCCTCCATCCCGAATTCTTAGCTATCCGCCCATTCACGATTCGGCGCCGATTTCTGTCACCTTCATCAAGCCAAACGATTCAATTTACGCCAAAATTTCTTCACCAGACCGCAAAGCGAGCGGATCATCGATTATGACCATTTTGCCTCTAAGGAAATTTTTTTGTCTTTCCTTAATGGTGATGACTTCTCCAAGAAACGACGATGACAATCAAACCACGATGTCTTACCTCCATTTCGCAATTGAAATGCATTTGTATCCTCCATACAATATGGACAAGCGTACTTACCGTGTGTGCTCCAACCGGACAACATGCTATATGCGGGAAATCACTAACAGTCCATAAAAGGGCAACTCGCATGACAAAATTTGTCTTGGTGGAAACGTCGTATGTAACCACCCCAATGTTCCATAAATCTTGCAACTCTTTCACAAGCGGTGAAGGAACACGTCGATTTTCTGCTTTGGGCTGGTCGGTCCAGGAACGATAACCGTTAAGAACATAAACTCAGATTTCATGCACATCGACGGTGGAAGGTTGTAAGGAGTCAAAATCACGGGCCACGAAGAGTACGATTTCCCGGAAATCCCAAATACTTGAAAACCATCAGTGCACAATCCTAAACGAACATTCCGAACCTCGGCGGCAAAGTCTTTATTGACGTCATTAAAATGTCTCCAAGCAATCGAATCGAACAGTGTTGCATAACATCTTCAGGGCGATGAATGATCTGCATGCCATCGCATATGTTTTGCGGTTGACTCAGACGCATACAATCGTTGCAACCGAGGGCCCAAAGGGAAGTAGTACATTCTTTTGCAAGGGCGGTTTTTTGTGTTCCGACCACGACCTCGTCGATGTGCAACGTATCGTGATTTCCCGCAAAATTTACATGACGTCAACTCAGAGTCCACTCCCCAATAAATCATACATTGGTCCTCACAACAATCTATTTTCTCAACAGTAGACCTAGACCTCGCATTAGTCTTTTAGTGGCATAAAAATTCTCAACCATTGAGTTGTCATTTGGCAAACAATCCTTCATGAGTTTAATGATTTCATTATACCCTCGTTCAGATATATGATGTTCAGACTTGATCGCAAGTAATCTTGCCATTGCGGACAACGTTGTCATGGTTTCGCAACCAGGCCACAATTGTTCCCTACTTGCATCAATCATGTCATATAGTTGGCGTGCTTGGGGGTTTGGTGATTCTTCCACGACATTCCAATTGAAACTTGGACCTGCCACGTTGTGTAGCATCTCGCGGTAAGGTGTCGGATCGTAGCCTCGAACATCAGCATCATCAATATGGCAATCCATTGCGTGAAAATTTTGCGGCCCTTCATCTCCGTTCTCACCATGTTTCGTACTAACCGTGATATCCCCGGACAAATCCATACCTACATAGGTGGTGCTCAACCGTTTCGACGTCCGGTGTACGAACAAGTCGACATTTCTTAAAATTGCACGGACATCTAATCTTCCGTTCACTTTGGTATGTAGGACAATGTTGTTTTGCAAATGATATAAATTCTTTAACCTTCGCCGCGAATTCAATTCGAACATAACCGTTGTCGAGCCGGTTGTACATCCAGATCTCTGTTTGTAGACGACATTCCTAGTCGAACGTAACCCTTGTCGACCTCTATTGTCTATTCAAGAAATGAAATAATAATGATTAAGATGATAAGAAGCCTCCAAAATGGAGAATATTGTAAATCGGAAATGCGATCTACACCATCTAAAGAGAACAAATTGATAGCTAAGTGAAAGAACGAGGTTCCCACATTAATGAGTCATCGAATCTAAAGAGAAGGAATTGATTGAGTTATGTTCTTTATGTAAGAAGTTGGGCATTATCAAAAGGATTGTTGTAAATGACTCATAATAAACATGTATAACATGTTTAATAAGGGTTGGTTAGGCCCTGGACGAGTTTAAGGGTCGCAAACACAAAGGAGAAAAAACCATTTTTTTGAGATCCTGCGAGTTAGCGCGCTAATTTGGCGTATTAGCGCGCTAATTAGCCTCTCGCAGATATTTTTGACTTTTGGAAATCAAGCTTCACATTTGAATTTTTGATTTCCTGGATTCCTAACACGGCTATAAAAGGTCATATTGGAAATCCTATAATGATAAAACCACCACAAACTTGGTTGTAACATAAAGGAGAATGAACACATTTCAAAATTCAAGATCTACAAAGAGAAGAAATTTGATTTGTTAGAATTTGTTAGAAGGAGCAATAGGAGATCTTTGTGGTTTGTTGTTAAGTCCTCAAATCCAAAGCACCTTTGAGGCTTTGAAAGGAATATAAGAGTCTACACCATCTAAAGAGAACAAATTGATAGCTAAGTGAAAGAACGAGGTTCCCACATTAAACTCATGAATAGAGAATAAATTGACAAAGTTAGGAAGTCATTAATGAGTCATCGAATCTAAAGAGAAGGAATTGATTGAGTTATGTTCTTTATGTAAGAAGTTGGGCATTATCAAAAGGATTGTTGTAAATGACTCATAATAAACATGTATAACATGTTTAATAAGGGTTGGTTAGGCCCTGGACGAGTTTAAGGGTCGCTAACACAAAGGGAGAAAAAACCATTTTTTGAGGTCCCCGCAGCTTAGCGCGCAAATTTGGCGTATTAGCGCGCTAATTAGCCTCACGATATTTTGACTTTTGGAAATCAAGCTTCACATTTGAATTTTTGATTTCCTGGATTCCTAACACGGCTATAAAAGGTCATATTGGAAATCCTATAATGATAAAACCACCACAAACTTGGTTGTAACATAAAGGAGAATGAACACATTTCAAAATTCAAGATCTACAAAGAGAAGAAATTTGATTTGTTAGAATTTGTTAGAAGGAGCAATAGGAGATCTTTGTGTGGTTGTTGTTAAGTCCTCAAATCCAGCACCTTTGAGGCTTTGAAAGGAATATAAGAGTCTACACCATCTAAAGAGAACAAATTGATAGCTAAGTGAAAGAACGAGGTTCCCACATTAAACTCATGAATAGAGAATAAATTGACAAAGTTAGGAAGTCATTAATGAGTCATCACAATCTAAAGAGAAGGAATTGATTGAGTTATGTTCTTTATGTAAGAAGTTGGGCATTATCATAAGGATTGTTGTAAATGACTCATAATAAACATGTATAACATGTTTAATAAGGGTTGGTTAGGCCCTGGACGAGTTTAAGGGTCGCTAACACAAAGGGAGAAAAAACTTTTTTTGATTTCCCTGCAGTTAGCGCGCTAATTCCAGTATTAGCGCGCTAATTACCCTCTGCCAGATATTTTTTACTTTTGCAAATCAAGCTTCACATTTGAATTTTTGATTTCCGGGATTCCTAACACGGCTATAAACGGTCATATTGCAAATCCTATCATGATAAAACCACCACAAACTTGGTTGTAACATAAGGGACAAGAAACACATTTCAAAATTCAAGATCTACAAAGAGAAGAAATTTGATTTTTTAGAAGGAGCAATAGGAAATCCTATCATGATAAATCCTATCATTATAATGAACATTAAAAAAACAAATAAGAAATGAAGATTGTAGTAAGACTCCAAAACAAAAAATTCCTTGCTAACCCGATCCGAATCAGAGACCAGAGAGAGCGAGAGATCTCGGCGATGACGGAGACCGGCGCGACGAGACGGAGAGACCGAGAGAGACGGCAAGACCGAGAGACCGAGACGGGGAGAGCACCAGAGACCGGACGGCGAAACCAAGACCACCGGGAACGGACGTCCGAGCGAGCACCGTAGCGACCAGGCTCGCACGATCCGGACGGAGAGACGAGACGATCGAACGGGATGGACGTCCTGGGGACGAGACGATCGACCGGCGCGAGGAGAGACGGAATTAGGTTTTTGGGGTTTTTTCGTGGGAATGCTTTGGGGATTTCGTGTTTTGTTGCGCGGGGGGGGGGGGGGGTGCGGGAAGGAGAAGACGCCGTTTGCCAGGATCGGAAAAAATACAAATCTCGAGGAATGATGAACGGCCATAAGAAATGAAGAATTTGGCGGGAATGGTGGCGCCAATTTTCGAGACGGAATTTATTTCCGTCTCTAATTCCGTCTCTAATTCCGTCTCGATCCGTCTCAAATCCGTCTCTCGAATATTTCCCTGTCGGTTAAGTCGCTAATCGTTACATTTAGAAACGGAACTTATTCCGTTTCTAATTCCGTTTCTGATTTAGAAACGGAAATAAGTTCCGTTTCTAATTCCGTTGCTGATTTGCTGTTTTTTTGTAGTGTACTGAATGTATAATTTTGAAAATGCGGATTTTAAAGCATGAGTGGCCGGCAAGGTGGCAAAGCTTTGTTCTTGACTTGGTTTCAGCTGCAAAGACTAGTGAAACAATATGCGAAAATTGCATGGCAATATTGAAAGTAACTAGCATCTCTATTTCATTGAGCATGTAGCCTTTTTTATGGTTCAATTACAGGTAGCAATTGGTTTAAGTAAATGTTTACTGTCTTCATGGTTCAATTATAGGTTGTCGTAGAGATGTTTGTAAAGGTGTAGCCGAAAGTTAGGTTTTCAGCTCATGAAAAACCCCTAAGGAAGACTTGTACATATATGCATATAAGAGGCTTAGCAGCCAATGCACTTTACAAGTTCAGCTTTGCATGTTGTGTGTACTCCTGGTTTTATCTTTATCTTATTTTTTTGAAGAAAATTATCTTATCTTAAAAACTGTGATAAGATGTTAATGACAAGAAAAAACAGTTGCCAGACAACTGTTGCACTTTACATTTTAGCTGATTTTACTGCTGATCTTTTTTACTATTGCTCCACAAGCTCATTTTCATCACTATCAAGGGGCTTGGTTGCTTCTCTAACTTCAGTTGCAGATTCCAATTGGTACATGGATTTAGGAGCCTCTAGTCACATGACTTTTTATTCATCCTCTCTAATGAATAAAGTTGATTTCAATTCAATAAGTTTCAATTCGGTAATTGTTGGAATTTGTGCAAGTAAGGACCTTAGTTGAATATGTGCTTATGCATTATCTTCTTGGATTCTTAGCTAAATGATATCTATGACTGTCTTCCTTAGTCAATTTTCTTCATTTTAAGATTAATTTGTATGTTTTAAGCTTTTTTGTGGTTGTCCACTTTATAACTCGTCTGAAATTTTTCATCTGCAATGTTTGAAGGAAACTACTTGATAAATTATCTTGCAACAAGAGGACCAGAACTTCAGCCTTTTGTACATGGTTTATCCAAGGTACCACATGCTCTATCTTTTACATTTTTCTTGGTTACTTCTAATCAGGCAACTTCAGATCACTATGCCATTAGATTGAAGATATTAAATCAGCTTGTGTCCGAGATGAATCAGGTCAGTCCGGCCGAAGGTTGATCATAAATCTACTCACATGTTTATGATTACTTCTTCCAAATCTGAACAAAAACATGTGTCTCAGATGATTTTTCCTACTTGAAATAGATTATCATGTATGTTTAAAATTGATTTCTGCAAACGGTTAGCTTAAATAATTCCTGAATCTCTTCTATACATGGTTGGTTCATTATAATACCTCTTTTTCCCTTTTTTTGTTTGGTAAGTGGTGGGGTACAAGCCCGTGATTTGTATAGAATTTTGAATACCCCGGTGGGCCATTTTCTTTTTGTTAGTCAGATATACAAGTCTCTACATTTTTTTAAGGAATGGAGTTATTATCTGTTTGTATGATTTTTCAAGTTCTATTATCATTCTCCTTCCTTCGATCTTAACTGTGACATCCTTTTGGAAAATTTTTGACCCTTGTTATCAGCCTAGCCCTGGATTGCCTTCAACACATCATGGAAGGGTGGCTTGTTCTTTTAAGGATCAAGCTCTATTCCAGATATTTCAAATATGTCTGTCATCATTAAATCAACTAAAAACTGATGGTAATATGTCAACTCTTATTTCCCAGTAGGAGATTGAGCATCTCTATGGTTTATCTAGTGGTTTTATTGCTTTTGAGCTCTTATGTTATTTTGTAGTTTTGTTTACTTCACTTTGTTAGTTCACACTTTTATGAAATAAATATGCGGCAATGAGCAGGCTGCAGAACTGGCACTTTCTCTTGCGCTTAAGTGCTTGTCATTTGACTTTGTGGGAACATCTTTATATGAGAGTTCAGAAGAGTTTGGTACTGTATAGGTTTTTTTTTTTTAAATGATAATGCATTTCTATCTATCGCATATTCACATTGCTTTATTTATTGTTAATAAATTTATGATAACATCTTAACGCAGTATTTTTCTCTTAGGTCCATATAACATGCAATTGATGTCATTTACTTCTATTCATCAGTTCTGTTGATGAGGATGCAAAGGAAAAGCTAGCACCATATTCAGCTTTGTCTGCAGTGATGAGCTATTCTAACAGGGGACCTTGAAAAGGTTGGTTCAGTTTATGCCCCATTTTTCTTATTTATAGCTATTTGTGCGGCGTTGCGCCCTTTATTTACTGGATACCATGTATCAACAGATGTCCCAGCAAGTCGCAAAATGTTACTATGGCCTGTTTTTCACCAACTCTTGTTTAATTTTCGGTGACCATATGTTTGTTGTGCTATGGAGTTCCATGATACAATAAATTTTGATGTTTGTAAATGGCTGGAATATAGAATTTAGTAAATGTATTATTGTGTTGGTGTCGGTCACTGCTCTGATATTTGGGGAGGAGTTGCAGTTACATTAGTAAATGTCTTTTTTGGTTTGATTGTATCGTTTTGTTTATCTTTAGTGTTATGATTTGCTGATATCGATGATGTTGTTGTTCGGTTCTTCTATTGGATTTTGTTTTGATTTTGTTGGTATGATTTGGTCTTTGCAAGTGCTATCCATGTTTCTAGTTTCGTGTCACTAGTGTTATGATTTGCTGATACCGATGATGTTGTTGTTTCGTCCTATTTTCCATAAAATTGATTTTTATCTACTGTATGTTGTTTAAAAAAGTGTCAAAGGTACATGACACTCTCTTACATTTGGTTAAATGGTTTTCGGGTTGCTGAATTGATTAGTTTCTAAAGATGCATGCATTCATGCTTAGAGTACTTAGAGGCTGTCCCTTGGGTTGGAGATGAGGAGGAAGAGAAAGTGCTTTTATGGTTGTTGTAAAACAATGAGAATTGTAGTTTTTTTTATGGATACTTAGGTATATTAAACATTTATTATACTTGACTACGTTTCGTGAATATATAAATCTTTTTTAATATCAAATTTTATGTTTTTTCTCATTTGAATATTTGTTGTTGATATATATTGTTGATTTGTGTATGTATGTCAAATTCTGCTTTTTTGGGGGATGTTAGCACCCCCAAGGAGTTGTTGGAGGGGGTGCAGGCGACGGAGCAGGTCCTATGGTTGTATTCTCAGGTTTAGATGTTATGGAGAACCAATTGGATTAAGCTTAGGTAAAAACTAAACAAAGCGGAATTGAGACGGATTAGCAACGAAATTCAAATATTCCTTTGCTATTCCGTCTCTAATTTTTTAGGCAAAGCTACACAAATCAGCAACGGATCAGTGACGGAATTATTGTATTCCGTCTCTGATCCGTTGCTAATCAGAGATGGAACAGAGACGGAATACGATAATTCCGTCTCTGATCCGTTTCTAATCAGAGATGGATCAGAGACGGAATTATTGTATTCCGTCTCTAATCCGTTGCTAATCAGAGACGGAACAGAGACGGAATCTAATAATTCCGTCTCTGATCCGTTGCTAATCAGAGACGGAATGCATTAATTCCGTCTTTGTTCCGTCTCTGATTAGCAACGGATCAGAGACGGAATGCAATTACAATTGTACCATTTAGAAAAATTTCCATTTTTGTTCCGTCTCTGTTCAGTTTCTAAATTCCATCTCTAATCAGAAACGGAAACACATTTCCGTTGCTGATTGAATCAGTGTCGACGATTTTAGAGACGGAATAAATTTCGTCTCTATTCCGTTGCAAATTTGAATTAGAGACGGAATTTATGCAAATCAGAGACGAAAATTTTCGTTTTTGATCTGCCGTTTTTTGTAGTGAAAAGATGCGAATGTATGGATAATTAAAGAACCTGTAGCCTTATTTTTGTGTGTTCGAGACATTTCGGCTTCGATTTCTTTGATCTTCTCAATGATTCCCATGTTTTTCTTATGTTCCTGATATCAGAAAACTGAAATTTTAGATTTTGATGCAATGCACAAAACAATCAACAACTCCGCATAAAAAAAAAACAACTGAAAAATTGATCAGTCTGGACCAGACACCTATTTCTATAATGATTAAATTTGGTGCCCGACCCGGTCCCATTTTTGAAACGGGCAATTTTTTTTTGTTTAGGCTCCCGTTTTGTCCATTTTTTATTTTTAAATACGATTAAATATTTTATTTATCAATTATTTTTTAAAAAAAAAAAAAACCCTCAACTATAACTTAAAAATCTACAAGTCGCCAACGTCGTGCATGGCCGTAAGTCGCGGTGCGTGGCCGTGAAACGCGACACGATGAGAGACGACCGTGAGGCGGAGTGAGGTGGTGAGAGTCGAGAGTAGAGACGGTAAGAGACGGTGAGAGACGGTGAGAGGCGGAGTGAGGCGGTGAGAGGCGGAATGAGGCGTTAAGGTTTGTTGAGGGAGAACGGAGTCAGAGAGCGGGGAAGGACTCGAGGGAGATGAGATAAAAGTTAAAAACTTAAAATACATTGTGAAATTACATATATGCCCTTCAAATTAATCAATAACGAGTACCGATTTTTTTGAGATTTTTTTCCGGACCCGATCCTGTATTTTTAACGGACATAAAAAAAAATTGTCCAATCCCTCCGAATTGATCTCATCCTTCAAAATTTTCATTTTTCTTTGTTCAGTAATAACCGAATCTTTTAATTCAATAAAACACTCGTTGTATCAATAAATTTCGATTCATATCTTTTTCTTAATCAAAAGAATTTGACATTCTACTTAATTATATTAGTATTAGTATTAGTTTACGAATCAGCATAGAATTCTTATTCTATTACTATTAATATGCATAGAAAAATTAATTAAAAAATTCTATTCTAAATATCGAAATATTTTATTTCAATTTAATTATTGATTTTATTGATAGAAATAAAAAAATGAATATAATAACAAAAGTTCATAAATAGAATATAAGTATAAGTAAAGGATTACTTCGTTCCTGATAGTCATTTCTTTAATCAGTGGATAGGAGCATACATACTCTGGATCGGGATCGTATGTTTTTTACAAAAATATTGCCCGAACCCGTTTAAAACGGGTCCGGACAAAATCGGACAAACGAGACCGGACAACTTTTGCCACCCCTGAGTTACCAATACTACTTTCAAACCTCCAAGTTTTTTAAGATGCAATAAAAAAGAATAATTAAACTTTTGTTGCTATATTGAATGTTTTTTGTATTGTATTTTCAAATTTTTTGGAATTGTATTAATTATTATTATTATAACCATTAATATTTAAAATTTTTAATAATATTATTATTGATATTAATTTTATTATTACTATTAGTAATATTATAATTATAATATTAATAATAATAACATTAATAATAATAATAATAATATTATTATTATTATTACTATTATATCATGGGATACGAATGAAGGTGAAAAGACTAGTAGCGTAGATAAATACCTCATCTTGGTCATCTCTGTGCTCGCACAATAATCAATTATGATGTTCTTCTTATATTCGCTCCTTGAAGATCGACATTAGTGCTATTGATAACATATTTTTCAAATTCGGGTTCGCAAATACTTGGCGCGTACGTTAAGAAATGTTTTGGAGAAGCCAAGGATGCGCCCTCAAGAGGCGAAAGTACTTCTACATGACTCACCATGCCTCCAGGCGAGATCTACGCTCGTTTGAGTCCTTTATAGGCACGCCTTAGGCAAACCTTGACAAAGCGTTCGGCACAACATTGCAGAGGCCTAGCCATGCCATAGGCCCTCCCCATATACGCCTTGATCACCTTAATTCAATCCAATAATTCTACTAGGACTCATGAGTCTGGACTCATAAGGAGATTTTTTAAATTTTTGTAAGTATTTAAAAGGTATTAAAAGAATTTTACAAGTGATTACGGTTGCTTCATCAATTGCTCGAGGATATATTTGAAATAAAAAAAAAGTTTTGAGTCCAGATTCATGAGTCCAAATAGTATTATCCAACTCAATATCATTTCCATGTATGCATAGATCTCGAGAAAAATTTAATCACATATCTACGTATGTAAGGGTCTTGAAAATTAAATGGCACGTATGCACGAATCTAAAGAATTAATGAATATGGAGAATTAAAAAACATGTAAGTACCAATCTCGAGAATTTATAAGCATTTATGCATAGATAGTGAAAAATATAGAGAGATAATTAAAGAGACAGAAAAAGATAATAATAAGAGAAAGAAAGAGATAAAGAGAGAGAGATAATTAATGCAAGTAGAGAGGGCACGTAGAGAGAGAGAGAGAGAGAGAGAGAGAGAGAGAGAGAGAGAGAGAGAGAGAGAGAGACTGTTCATTTAATGTTTTGAGAGAATCAAAGTCACCTATCTTATTTAATGCTGGGTGTGTAGGTAGATGACCATTTTATCCTTCATTATTTAATGTGACTCACTTTTTATTTTAAATTATTTTGAAGCCCTTAAAAATGTTAAAAATTATGTAAAACTCCTTTGAGTCTGGACTTTTTGGGTCCAAACAACTTTTTTGATATTTTTTTTTCAATAAATCTACTTGGACTCATGAGTCCAGATTCATAGGTAGGTTTTTAAATTTTTTGTAAATATTTAAGGGGTATCAAAAGAATTTTACAAGTGATTATGATTGTTTCATTAATTGGTCGAGAATGTATTTGAAATTTAAAAAAATTTGAGTCCGGACTCACGAGTCCAAATACCACTACCTTTTTTTTTATACGAAAATATAATTAGTATTGGGGTGAGAATCTAATAGACATTAGAGGATATGTAATTAATAATTATACACCACAAGAAAATCAATATACTAATTTTTATGAGAAAGAAACCAATTTTTGGCGCGCCTCATATTGGGCTCGAACCCCACCCTCTTGCATCAATCTCAAATACCAAATCATTATGCCACTCACTTGGTTGGTAAGAAAAAATATTTTTTAGGAGACCAAATAAGTGTTGTTGAAGCAGTGGCGGAACCAGAAAATTTATTTAGGCCTCATCTGATAGACGCACTCAACGTCGTGGATCTGACTTAAGTTGTAAGAAAAGATGGTATGGACCAAACCCTATTTAAGACACTATATAAAGTGTGCTAATTTGATGTGCAAACCACCTCGATTTGCACTTGCAGTTCGAGTAGTGCCTTCATGAAAATACTTAGGAAATGCATCAACCGTAGGGGCAGGAGAGAAGTCAAGGGGTGCGAGAGGTGCCTGGAGCGGGGTATGTCCTTAATCTAAAAAATTTACATATAATTGACCTATTAAAACTTAGTCAATATACAATTTTACTTTTTTTTTTATCAAGTCGGCCAATTAACATATAATTGACCTATTAATTATAATATATATGTCCTTAATCTAAAAAATTTACATGATTTGTTAAATATAATATTACAAACTTAATAATGCAAAGATATATGTAATGTTATATATATGTTAATTTGTTGGCGAACAAATATTTATTTAATGTGTTCAATATGTTTTAACTACGCATTTATCAAAAACATTGTTCAATATCAGTAAAAAACAACATTGTTCAATATTGTATAATACGTTTTCGTAACATTGTTCAATATTGTAAAATACGTTTTCGTTGTAGTGTTAGGGTTAAGGTATGCGCAGAGCGAATATTGAAGTTCCCCGTCCCACCCCCACGGGAAGCAGGCGGGATTAATCCGCACAATATGCCCCACAGAGAAAACTTTGTCGCTCCTCTAACTCTGTTCTAAGTGTGTTTTAATTGATATTTATCTCACTGATTTAAAAAATTTTATTCTTATGAATTATGACACAAAAATAAGATTGATGCAGTGTCGTAGGTCCATGGATAGTACAGAATGTGAACAACGAAGCGTTGCTTATTATTGTTTTGCTTATTATTGTTTATGACAAAATAACTCTGTGCATATTATAATTAATGACCATATATAAATATGTATTCCCCATATGTAATTTGCAATTGTTATAGGTTGTCAAAACTTACTAAATTTATCACATATAACGAGTTTCCTTTTCGGCGTTTTCTTCTTGAGAGCCTGAAAATGGTGGGAAAAATTACAAATGTACTGTCAAAATTAATATAAATGAGTAAAATAAGTTAAGTTTTTTTTTATTCTAAAAAAAAGATAAATCGCATTTTGAAAACGTGCCATTGGTTGGAGAAAAATTAGTCCGCTCAAAATACACGAATGACGCATTTCCAAAATGCGTCATTCGTGTATTGTGGAACAATCCACGTGGCGCCCACGTGGATGTTCCCTAACATGAATGGTGGAAATGCGCCATTCATGTTTTCTGAACACAGGCACCATGTGGAGTGTTCCACGTGGACGCCAAATGGATGTCAAAATAATGTGGGATTGTCCACCACGAGATACGTGTGTGTTGTTTGCATGGGTTGTCTACCGTCAGATACACGCGTGTCGTTTGCATGGGTTGTCCACCTCGAGACACGTGCGCGACGTTTGCATGGGTTGTCCACCTCGAGATACGTGCATGATGCGATTGTCCATCTCGAGATACGTACGTGATGCGGCTTGTCCATCTTGATAAGTACATGCGTTTGCATGAGTTCACCGCTTCGAGTTGAACTAAGTACTTCTTTTAAGGAGTAAAATAGAGGTGTCATTCATTTTGTATAGATGACTGTTTTTTCAAAATGAGTCATTCACTCTATCTCATCAACATACATCACCACATGGAGCCACATCATCACCAATGACTCATTTTCAAAAGGAGACATACCTTAGTTTTGTAAATTAAAAGTAGCCAATCTTACAGGGGTGTATTCAATTGAGATTTTAATAGACTTTTGGTTACTTTTAATTACTAAAAAAAATTATGTGTATTCAATTAAAACTTTTAGAGAGTTTCTAAAAGTAAGATGTGTTTAATGTGAACTTTTATAGAATTTTTAAAAGTTTATAAAAGTTTTGGAGTATTCAATTTAAACTTTTAGAGAGTTTCTAAAAGTAAAGTGTATTTAATTTTTTGATGACTTTTGTAGTTTGGTTACAAATATCTACTTTTATATACTTTTTGTATAAAAATACATATAAACAAATCTCCAACTTCTCCTCACCTCAACCCAAAAACTTTTAGAGACTTCTAATTTTTGTTGGTTCTCTTATTCAATAAGTACTTCATTGTTCGTAATGTCTTTTTTTATCAATTATTTTTATCAACTTCTCCAATCACTCAACAACTCGTGAATTTCATTACTCACTCATTACATTCTAATGTTTATTTTGATGAAAATGAAAATGATGTCGTTATTAACAAGATCTCACTTTGACATCATTGTAAATTTTATAGGATTTTTTTACAAAGAAGTTTTGTTTATTAAGTGTATAATTATAATATCGAAAAATGTAATATTATTATTTTTGGAGAAAATAATTGTGTATTTTTTTTTTCAAATGCAAGAAGTGCATTTTAAAAATTTTAAACTATCATTCTTAAAGAAAAATATATAAATTTTTTTTACTTAAGTCAAAAAAGTGCAAAGTTTTTACACACAATGATATTACTTGGTTCTTTTTTACCACTAAAAGATTATTCATTTGCATATTTGTTTTGTTGATATTTATTTACTTATTTATTATGTTACTATCTTGATAGCCGTAATTCATTGCTACGTCTATATGATTTTTTATTAAAATATAAAAATACTTTTAAAAAATTAATAATAGTTCTTAAGAAAAATAAATATAATTATTCGTCTTTTTTATAATAAAATGTAAAATATTTGTTTCACTACTAAAATAAAAAAAAATTACTAGTATCAATCAAAATCATATTTAATAAGTTCATAAAAGTCACTAAAAATTTAAATGTTGATAAAAGTCATAAAAAAGAAGTTTACTTAAAAATTTATCAAATTCTTTGAAAATTTATGAAAATTTACAAACTTTAGAAAAGTCATCAACTTATAAAAGTAATCAAAAGTCTATTAAAATCTTAATTGAATATACGCTTGTTATTTTTAGAATAAAAAACTATTCCCACTTTAGTTTTTGAAAAACCCCCGAAAATGGTAAGAGATCTACCCTTATGAGGTGGTCGGGACTATCACTACGGTGGTGATTTGGGTTTTGCTCCCTGGAATACTCCATTATTAAGATTGATATCCGTCATGGATTCATTTGATTTAGATAAACTGGTGCAGGCTCTTGACGAGGCGAAGGTCCAGGAGTTCACCATGGATAAGGAAATATATCCTACGGGCAGTGCCAAGATAAAACTGAGCCTCATTGGAAAGATCTATGGTATTCGACTAGTCAACCGCGAAGGCTTCATCATTACCATCAATCGTGTTTGGAACACAGTGAATGGTTTTGAAGTAGAACAGATTGCAACGGCCAATGCTTTTGTCTTCTACTTAAGAACTGCTGCGGATAGGGATACAGTGTTGAAGGGTGGTCCATGGTCCTTTGATAATCAAATTTTGGTGCTGCTCAAACCAGATCCAATTGGATATCTCGAGTCTTTGGATTATAACAAAACTCCCATATGGGTCCAGATCTACAACGTACCGCTAGCCTGTATGACAGAGAAAGTTGGGTTTTTTTAGGTCACAAAATGGGTCTTGTAGAAGAAGTGGATCTTGGTAACTTGGACGACTGTGAAGGCGGATTTATTCGCGTTCTAGTAACGATTGATCTCCACAAACCCTTACAACTCGGCTTTAATGTGTTCTTAGAAGAGTTGGGAAAGTTGATCCCTATAGTTTTTCAATATGAAAGCCTGCTTGATTTTTGTTTTTACTGTGGTTGCATCGGTCATCGCCACCGGGATTGCATTTTATTGGAAGGGAAAGAGGCTGATCTGACCATTTTCATTTATGGTAATTGGCTTAGGGCTAAGCCCCAAATTATTCAACGATCGCGAGTAAAATTCACTGAGAACTTTGGCCCTCAAACTCCCGGGGATGGTTGATCCCCGTCGGTGGGGCGAGGGAGGTGGTTTCTCAGTGATCGATGATTGGATAATTTTGGGAGGGGCGGGAATCGGTTAGGTCATCAGGAGATGATACCTGAGGAAATCGGGGACCTATCAGATCTTCCAGAACACATGACTGAGGTGGGCGATATGGATCAACACTCGTTGGTTAACGAGGATTTGGGCGTTATCTCCAACTCTTTTCTAGGAGATAGTTCGCTTGATCCCATTACCAACCGACTCCACTAGCCCCATTAATTCATGACCTTCACGTGTCTACTAATTTAACTATTTAAGTGACTCTGATGGTACTGAAAGGAATTACAACATGGATGGGATGGACGTTGGCCCGAGTGGCCGACTAAACAATACGAGTACCTAAATTATAATGCCCACCCTTCTACCTGAACTTGACAACGTTCATTCCATCCTTCTGAGTCCACACGAGGCAGGGGTAGGTGACACACCAATGCCAGAGACCATTTCGGCTTCATTAATAGGGGCCCCGTCTACACAAAGCTCTATAAAAAACCAACAAGCAAAACCGACTAAAAGGACAAACTGGAAATCAGCAGTTCGATCTTCCAGAGGGTGCATTGCTTTGATCAGACGAAGCCCACTCAAAGGCGCGACAAGTACATCCCAACTGCTACATCCTAATGGCCCCTACCTATCTGCAATATCAATAATAAAGCGAAAGTTAGAAATCAGCCCTCTCGAGTAATAGGTTTTTGGGAAGAAACTAAAAGTTAACCGAGTCAGTAGTTACATCATCTGAACCAGCGACAAGGCCTGATGAACAGGCAAGCCACTAGAATGAGTCTCATATGCTGGAATGTGCAGGGGTTGGGCAACCTCTGCACAACGATATCCTTACAAAAGTTGATTTGTGAGGCTTCTCCGAGTCTAGTTTTCCTATTCGAAACTAGACTTTTTGGTGCAAGGGCAGATAACTTAAATTTCAGTTGGGGTTCCCTAACATTTTCCATGTGAACTGTACGAGAAAATTGGTTGCTTAATCTTGCTGCATCCCTCTTCCAAGCTCAGATCAGGACGATTATCTAGCATGGTATTAGGAAAAGAATGGTCAGCACTTAGTCATGTCTGGATATTGAAAGGCTCCGCAAATGAAACTTACAACCATAAAGAACCCCAAAAAGCCTAGGAAGAAAAAGACTCCATTCACTGCATCCTCGTTCTAATAATGTAACACACTAGTGGAAGCACTTATGGCGCCTAAATGTACCCCCTAAGATCCAGATCTTTTTTTGGCGTCTGTTTAACAATATACTCCCAACCAACCATAGGCTCCATCTTCAACACATCAGGGAGACTACACTGTGTTATATATGTGATTTGGAGGTGGAATCTCAACACATCAGGGAGACTACACTGTGTTATTTGCATAGTGGTCTATACCTATATATGATGTTTTGATTCATTATCTAACTTAAAGTAGTAAATATGATTGTTTGAAAGGTAAACACCGTTTAGATGTCCGTGGTGAATTTAAGATCTAAATCTAATGTTGAAGTGGCTTTCCAAAGGTGTTAGATGTAGTAGGTCGAAGTTTTCATAAAGTGTAATATAGTTTTGTTGTGTGAACTTAATGTCTTTGTGTAGGTTGTATCAATAAAATTAGAACTTAGTTTTTCCACCGATATAAGGAGAACAAATGGCTGGCTAAAAGCTGCTTACTTACTTATAATTAGGGTTTAATGATATATGATACTTTAGAAAGTATGCTCATTACTATGTGATCAAAGTAACATGTTTGGATGCATAACGAATTAAAGTTTCATTGTTTAAGATGATTGTTTAGATGTTTATTTATTATTGTATTTTATTGAATTAAATTACTTTTAATTTAGTGACTTTTTGATTTGTGTTATTTAAGTAAGTTTAGTTAGTTTAATTGATTTTTATTTAGAAAGTATTAGTTTAAATTTTGCTTTTTATTAAATTAAATAAAAAATAAAAAATAATAAAACTTTTTCTTTTAAGGAATTTGCAAAATCCCTCTGGAGACGATTCATACTTATCACTGCTACAAAATATTAAAAGTATAATAAAAGAGGAAAATTTATTGTGTAACATCCCTATCCCTATTAGGGCGATACATAGCCTAAAACCCTAATTAAGCTCCGATACACCAACCAGACTTAACTTGAGCCAACAACCTATTTTCAATACCTAATAAATGCAACTTATATATATCTTAATAATCAAATGATAATTAAAATAAAGCGCATTGAAATTTAAAACTTTTTCGATTAAAACACAAGATATACAAAAATCGGCATAATCATCTGTCACTAAATTATATTCTAACTCTATTTATTACAAAATTGTAATTCAATACAATATACAAACAATAGGAAAATCAATTCATCGTAAAGGAGACTATAAACTCTTAATCTTCACTACAAAAAAACAACAGATATCAGAAACGGAAATTTCCGTATCTGATTTGCATAAATTCCGTCTCTAATTGAAATCTGCAACGGAACAGAGACGGAATAAATTCCGTCACTGAAATCGTCGACGCTGATTCAATCAGCAACGAAATTGTGATTCCGTTTCTGATTAGAGAAGGAATTTAGAAACAGAACAGAGACGGAACAAAAATGAAAATTTTTCTAAATGGTACAATTGTTCATGCATTCCATCTCTGATCCGTCTCTGATTAGAGATGAAACAAAGACGGAATCTGAGAATTCCGTCTCTGATCCGTTCTGAATCCGTCTCTGATTAGCAACGGATCAGAGACGGAATATAATAATTCCGTCTCTGATCCATTGTTGATTCATGCATCCATTTCATGCATCTATTCCTCAAAAATTTGAGACGGATTAGCAACGAGAATCTCTGAATTTCGTTGCTAATCCGTCTCTAATTTTCCTTTTTGTTTAGTTTTTAAACATAAACTCAATCCAATTGGTTCTCCAACCTATAACTTGAAAATACAACCATAGGACCTACTCCATCGCCTGCACCCCGTCTAACAACTCTTTGGGGGTGCTAACATCCCCCAAAAAAGCAAAAGTTGACATTCATACATCGACAATATATATCAACAAATATTCAAATGAGAGAAAAAAAATGTAAAATTCAAAATTTGAAAAAGATTTATATATCCACGAACAATTGTCAAGTATAATAAATGATCCAAATTTCTAAGTATTCACAAAAACCACCAATCCTATTGTTCAACAACCACAAAAAAAACTTACAATCCTCTAAATATGCACAAAAAGAATTATCAATCTAAAAGTCATGTAAACAACTATAAAAGTTACATGATATGCTTTAAATTCCTCATCTCTCACTTGAAAACTAGATTATGACAGGTATTGCCACAGGGATATGGGCAATCAATGGCACTAACTCCCACTTGATCGAAGAACCGACTACCTACTGATAGGGCCATGCTCTGCAAATATTGCAAAATAGATCAAACTCATGATAAAAAAATGAAACTGCAAAAAAACTATCTCCATTTACAGTGCAAAAGAAAACATTATATTTTACTATAATTTTCGACGGCACATGGCTACTTGTGTGTCCAACTAACACAATTTATTAGAAGAGGGAATCTGAGAACCTACCTAACTACATGAACAAAAAGCTTTGCTAAAGCACAATTACAAAACGTTTTAAGTGCTAAAGCACGAAAACATGCCAGGAAAAGGAAAATTCGAATAATTTCATTAAAAATGTCTAATGATCACAAAACTACATAAGGTGAAAACAAAGGGAATACAAAAAGTACAAAGATTCACAATATTGAGCAAAAATTAGAAGAGAACATAATACGTTGAGAATTTACAATATTATAGAGCAAATAATGAAAACAAAGCACTTGTGTCTGTAGGTCTAGCAAAAATTAGAAGAGAACATAATAAGTCAAATAAGGCCACAAAAGAAGAATAAAGAACATGCACTTACAGAGGAAAGTAATTAATAGAGCTGAAACATCAAAAAAAATGAATTGGAAGCTTTGTGTAAAAATTAACAAAATATAAATAAGGATTTGTAAGGACACGATGAAGCTAAGCTTAGTTGTAATGGCAAGTTAGATTATTTACTTCATTCCAAGGTCCAAGTAACGTAGCGAATACAAAAGCACCACAACTCAGTTGTTGCCAAAGTGGCGTTGACGCGTGCTTTGTTTGTATTTAAATAGAAAACCAGAGGTATAAGCTAAAATTAACAATGTAATTCATTGTAGGACAGTAATAAGGAAAATAATACCATCATAAATAGTCCATGCCCTTGGAAATAAAGCATGATATGTAGAATGCTGACCACTCAAGTTCCATCCCCACGATGATATCCCATGATCATCAGGTTTCCTGAAAGAAGTAACAATAATGTTATGCAATGAACCAATAATAATCGTGAAATCAGCTTTTAAAATGAGAATTTGTGGCCATGAATTGGACAACACTTACTCGTCGCTCAAGAAAAAAGACAACACAATACACAGGAATATTATAGAAGAAAAATCAATAGCTACTCCCACGTGTGACTAAATCATACCTAATGATTTAAGTTACAAGCCTATAGGCCGAGAATTGATAAATGAGCAAAAAATTTAGAGTTAAAAACCATCAGCAAGGTATTTACTTCATACCAAAATCAACCAAATATTAAGCGTTGCAATTGCATTATTAAATTTCGCTCAATAGGCTACGGTCCAATAACACAAAAACTATGAATAAAACACATCAATTAGTGAAACAATCATATAGCAATCTCCTAAACAACCAAGGACCAACAAAAAAATCGACACTGAGAGCTTCAGAGTAGTTCAATATCAGTCCAACAAGAGATTCATAACTAATTGATAATATAAATGGTAGCATCAAAATAGTTGCCTCTTTGGAACACAACACATTATTTGTAGTTATATCCCAATACTTCAAAAAGTCAAGCACTTCACAAGCGAGAGAACATTTTTAATATCAAGTTTCGAAACTAGTATCAATCTGATTGCTCTCTACAAATGGCAATAGCCAGTACACTGTGTTCTTAGCATTGTAAGATCAAAAACATCACAGACAGGCCCAATTAGCAGACCTTTCGATTGTTTTTTTTTCTTTTTTATGCAAATCTATCATTAGCAATCATGATAAAGATCTACCAAAGCCCAAATTACATAACTCTATAAGAAGTAACACATAAAACATTCTCCAAGAAACTCCCTTACCCTAAACCTTCATGCTGTCCAGGTGCTAAAACAGATGCATACTTTTTATTTCCCCCATCTCTGGATATGAAAATCTGCAACACAGAGTGGATGATTCAACCAATCAATGGGGTTCAACACGCTTCCAAAACCAGTATGAAGCCACTCCAAAACAGAAACTAATTGCCATTATAACAGAACATATGTCATCAAATTATGTAGTACACATTCTTTCATATCCCGGCTAAATATATGCAAGCAATGAATTAATAGAACTCATGGAGTGAGAGTTTACAGCGAACTGATTGGCCATGATTGGAGAATGTTCACATAAACCCGAAATTATTTGCATTTGTCTGAAATCTCCCCTAAAACCTCTTGTGATGCTACCACTTTTGTAACACAGTAAACATGAATAAAGTTAATACAATGAAATATAAAATTGAAAAAAAAAAACTGTCCATCACTATAAAGCAAATGGCAAATCCTTGTACTCCAAGGATCGCAGAAGATACGACCACGGCATACCCTATTCCTCCCAATGGCACTCCTTGTGATGCCGATGGCTTACAACTTTCTCTTGTGAATGGATCAATTGGTGCTTTCTGCAAAATCCAATACCCAATATTTTCTTCTTAAAACCAAGGCTCCGATACGAGAAAAAATAAAGGTGGCTTCAAAATCATTTAAAAACAATTCATTCTCTCAACTACCACAGACAAATAGATACAAGAGCGAAAATACAACCGCAAGTAATCTAAATTATCTAGGAATTCTTAGGGTTACCCTTCCATGTGAAGCCTCTTCCCTAACGTAAGACCAAAGGCCAAGACCAAGCCGAATCTGAAATTCAAGATACCAAAAATTGAACATGTAAAACAAGAAAACCAATAGAAGGGTATCTTATTCTTACAAGCTATAGATCAATATCAATTGTTTCACAACCAAGTAAAACGAAATTCATTAAAGTACAAGATGCCTCACCATCTTCACTGCCTCCCTAAAAGTAACACTGAATTCCCTAAGAAGATTAACATGGCTGTTTAATCTCCTCATCCATGCATGCTCTGATGGGGAAGCACTATCAAAGTCCAACTACACAACTCATTAACAAAAAATAAAATAAAATCAGTGATCACAATAAACAGATGACCATATATTACCCAAGTTTTGCAAAGACAAATAAACCAAGATTCTATCAAAAAATAGTGAATTTAAAGCCATACACATATGTGGAAGCAATAAAACTACTCTTCCATCTACGATGAATAGATCCATCTATTGAAAAATCAAAATTCTATCAAGAAATGTCCACTTCAACACCCTAAGTTAAATGAAAATCAATTTAGGATATAAGACACGCACTAAGACCACTAATAGTATAGTGGGCAGTTCAACAATCAATAATTAAAAATACATCAAAGCCACCTACCAAAGAGTTTAGCTTATCTTTTGGATGGTTGAACTTGCACCGAAAACCAAACTTGCATTTTAAGATAAGAAAATTTTCTTCAAAAAATAAGATAAAGATAAAACCAGGAGTACACACAACATGCAACAGCTGAACTTGTAAAGTGCATTGGCTCCCAAGCCTCACATATGCATATATGTACAAGTATTCGTTAGGGGTTTTTCATGAGCTGAAAACCGAACTTTCGACTACACCTTCACAAACATCTCCACGGCAAAGCAGGCATACCCCGTACACCAGAGATCTGAAAATATTTAGCATTTATCAACACATATCATATGGTATTCATTCTGACAAGGGAGAGCTCTTATTTTATCACCTTCTTCATACTCAGACAAGCAAATGTAACATCTGCAGTAAGGTAAGAAAGAAGAAGTAAATGGAATTTTTAAAATTTTGAACAACAATCCAAAAGTATAATCTCAAAATTTACACAAACAACAAGAAAAATACCTATGTATTACCAAGCTGCTTATCTCTCGTAAGCCACTCTTGCGTCTCTCGCTCAACATTGTCCCCTTGTTGTGGTGGATCGATATCGGCGAGATCTATTTGCAGCGGCTGTTGCTGGTCATGAGGCGGCGGTGGTGGTGGTGGTTGTGGCTGAGATAGGCCTGCTCCGCCCATGGTCATCCCGAGATGCTGATGCATAAACTCCATAACCTTTCGTAATTGCTAGGCAATGATATCGAACTCTTCACGTGGCACCATCTCCGGCATCTGGGACGTGCTAGCACAAGGATCTGCATATCTCCTCTTCTTTCTCCCTAAAGATCCGAGACTGTAGACACGTCCTTTGGGATACTCACTCGCCACATTGAGGTACACCGCCTCATCATCCACCGATTAGTCCGGTGTAGCCTGGGTCAGCTCCTAACGTCTCCACTGGAGCCTATCCTGCATGTATCAACAATAAACAACATACATGATATGCTTGAAAGTAAACTTAATACTATTTAACATTTCATTTCTATACTTACATAGAACCGCTCTGATCTAGTATCGATGAATGTCATCCCGTCGTGATTTACGGTGTGGAGATACAAATACAATTCATTCATGGTAGGTGGCGTCTCGGATGAATCAGTTGCGTACAGGACTAGTTATAAATTCAGCATAGTGACCAAGTGTATAATTGTAAAAAATAAACAAGAGTGTAAACAAAACTTACCAATCTTTCATTGGTAGTCACAAAAGACACCGAACCACCACCGTGCTTCGAGGGTCCAGTCCCAGGTCCTTCGACCTCAGTGTTCCTATTCGTTGTCTCTTGCCTAGACCTGGCAAGGAAGTCCTCGCTCCCCCAGTACTCCAAGTATCTTCTCCATGCCTCATCTGTAACATAAACTGGCTGCACACAATTCTTCTTTAACTTGTGCATCGATGCGGTTTACCTTGTGCCTGCATGCGTGTCGTACGCCGCACGAATGAGATCCTCGGGAATCGCGTCATCCCATCTAAAATATACCTACAAAATGACGATTGCAATTGTTACGAGACATTGAAAAAATAGTATAAATCATAAGACATTTATTAGTCTTGCGTACCTTCCATTGGCGCCAGTAGTGGTCTTTATGATGATTCGGTACCGACTTCCAACAATACCCTTTTGGAATCATCCATCTTTTGAAAACTTTTATCATCCTCCGTGCACAAGAATGAGAAGGATGCAACTCCCTGTGTTTCATGAAAATGCATAACATCTTAACTACTTCTTTAATAATTTACATCCATATTTAGAAGTACATATATGAATCAAATACAAACTTACGTATCATCGGCAATCAGTGTGATCGGGATCCGCTGCACGTGAGGGGGCTCGATCCCTGTCCTCTGAGGTGCCCGCGGAGGGCCTGTCACCTGCAAGCCTGCTCTGCCGTCGTAATATGGGGATTTGGGGGGCGGTGATCGGAGAGAGCCGGAGATACGAGAGAGACCAGAGACACCAGAGTGAGTGGTTGAGCAAGAGACGGAGAGACCAGAGAGACCAGAGACACCGAAGTGAGTGGTTGAGCAAGAGACGGAGAGACCAGAGAGAGAGAGAGTTGAGAGCAAGAGACCGAGACGAGAGATTTTTTGGGGGTTGGGGATTTGGGGGCGGTGACCGGAGATAGACGGAGAGACCGAGCGACGGGTCGAGCAAGAGACGGAGATACGAGAGTTGAGAGCGAGACGACACCGAGACGAGAGACGATCGAGAGAGACGAGTATAGAGGAGAGAGACGAGAGAGACACGACGACGAAGGGATTTGGGGTTTTTGGTCGACGACGAACTTGACGAGACGATCGGAGAGACGAGAGTATAGAGGAGAGACCGAGACGAGACGCGACGACGAAGGGATTTTGGGATTTTGGTCGACGACAAACTGGTAGGATTTGGGGATTTTGGTGGGGGGGTTGGAGGGGTCACTCATCAAATCTCGAGATTTGATGCACAAATCTCGAGATTTGATGAACGGTTATAAGAAAACAAAGTTTTGGTGGGAATGTTGGCGCCATTTTTTAGAGACAGAATTAAATTCCATCTCTGATTCGTTTCAATTCCATCTCTGAATTAGTCCGTCTCAATTCCGTCTATAACTACTTTTTTTAGCAATGGAACTTAATTCCGTTGCTAATTCCGTTTCTAAATTTCATTTTCCTTGTAGTGCTTCTATGTTCCTAAATTGAAGTGCACGTCAATAACCTGAAATGTTAATTAGGGAATGAGTGCTCCAACTTGCTTACTAAGTGATGCTCGTAAACATATCAATTATCAACTACTATCAAATGAATAAATGAATAGCAATATATATATATATGAATCCAAACATATCTATTCAGGCATTAAAAATGATATAACAATACATAACATAATGCAAGTTCAAAGATCAATTGCAACTGTACTCGTGACTTGTATTTTGATTTAGAGTTATATTATATGCAGAACCCACATGTTGATCGACACGGGTTTTCGTCGGTGGATCCAAATGTAATTGAACTATCAACACTTAATAACTTGAGAGTTGCAATCTTACCTTACCTTAAGAGTACGATCCACATAACCCCTATATTGGTCATCATGTGATTCCGTCGGTGTATTCAAGTGTAACTGATCTACTAACCTTAAATGGACAGTGAACGACTAAGGTAAAACTCCGGCCTATTGAGGATGTAAGGGCAAAATCCATTTTCAGACAAACCGTTTCCTTTCATTAGGACAAATGGCGAAATTCATTTCCAGGCTAACCTTCACATCCCTTAGTCTTGGTCTACCTTATCGACACTTCCGAGGATTTTTCACATTAAAAAATAAATACAGTCAAGTCACGGTACATTGCTCGATTTCCAGTCCATAATATATGAACTAAATATACTAATTACGTTGCATAGTTGGTAAGAATAAAAGTCCCACTTATCTGTGCCGAGCTTTCCTAACTTTATACCGACTTACTCAATAACAACAACATAGCCTCAGTCCCAAATTAATTGGGGTCGGCTACATGGATCAAACTTTTCCATTGTGCTCGATTAAGTGCAATTGATGGTGAGCTTTGCAAACCATTCAAATCCTTTTTATTTAATGCATCCCATATTAACTTTGGTCTTCCCCTACCTCGTCGAATTTCTACAATTTCTATGAGTCAAGTTTTCTAGTTGGGGCATTTGTAGGCCGTCTTTGCAGGTGACCAGACCATCGCAACCGCCCTTCCTTAATCTTTGTATCAATTGGTGCTACTCCTACTTGTCTTTAAATTTCTATATTTCTTATTCTATCTTTACAAGTTTTACCACACATCCACCTAAACATCCTCATTTCTGCTACGTTCACTTTATGTAATTGTTGTTGCTTTACCACCGAACATTCATTTTCATGGAGCATAGCTGGCCTAATTGCGGTCCTATAAAATTTTCCTTTTAACTTAGTAGGAACATGTCGATCAAAAATCACCCTTGTTGCACTCCGCCATTTCTTCCATCCAGCTTGAATTCTATGTGTGACATCATTTTCAATGTTACCATCATTTTGTATGATTGATCCTAGGTATCTAAAGTGGTTTACATTAGGAACTTCTACTTTTCCTAATTTTACCACTCCGTCATCTCGATGTCTAGTGTTTTCAAACTCACAGTGCATGTATTTAGTTTTCTTCCTACTCAATTTAAAGCCTTTAGATTCTAATGTATTCCTCCAGAGTTCTAATTTCCTATTCACTCCATGTTTGGCTTCATTCACTAAGACAATATCATCTACAAATAACATATACCATGGTATATCCTCTTGAATATGTCTAGTTAGTTCATCCATAACTAAAGTAAATAGATATGGGCTTAAAGCCGATCCTTGATGTAGTCCTATCATAATGGAAAATTCTTTTGTAGCTCCTCCAAATGTCTTTATACTCATTACTACTCCATCATACATATCCTTAATAGTCTCTATGTATCTAGCATGCACTCTTTTTCTTTCTAGAACCCACAAAAGAACATCTCTATGGACCATATCATATGCTTTTTCTAAATCTACGAATACCATATGATGATCTTTTTTCTTTTCTCTATATTTTTCTAACAATCGTCTTACAAGGAAAATCGCCTCCATAGTTGACCTCCCAGGCATAAAACCAAATTAGTTCTTTGATATTGTTGTTTCTCTCCTTAGCCTATTGTCAATTATTCTCCCCCACAGTTTCATAGTGTCACTCATAAGTTTAATTCCCCGGTAGTTTGAGCAACTTTAAATGTCTCCTTTATTTTTGAAGATTGGCACAAGCGTGTTTTTTCTCCAATCCATAGGCATCCGTTTTGATTTTAAAATTTTATCGAAAAGTTTTGTTAACCAAGTCAATCCGATTTCTCCTAAGCATTTCCAAACCTCTATGGGTATTTCATCTGGGCCACATGCTTTCTCTATTTTCATTCTTTTCAATGCCTCTTTAACTTCTACAATTCTAATATTGCGTGTATAGTTTACATTTCTTTCTTGGGGTGGGTTTTCATCTATTATAATATCAACTTGGCCATCATTAAATAAACTATCGAAGTAACTTCTCCATCTCTCCTTAATATCCTCCTCGCGCGTTAAAACATTTTGATTTTCGTCCTTAATGCATCTTACAAGACTTAGTTATTATTTCTTTTTATCTATTAATTTGGCTAGCCTATATATATATTTTTTTTTGTCATCTCTATTACCTAACCTTGTATATAGATCTTCCATGAAATTTGTTTTAGCTTGACTAACTACTTTTTTAGCTTATTTTCTAGCTTCTTTATATTGATTGTACGCATCTTCATCTTGACACTTAGGTATTTTCCTATACATCTCTCTTTTAGTCTTAATTGCTCGTTGGACATCCTCTTTCCACCACCATGTTTCCTGCTTTGGAGGTCTCTAGCCCTTAGATATACCTAATATGTTTGATCCCACCCTCCTTATGCAACTACTCATTTCTAGCCACATTGTATTAGTATCTAAGTTAAGATTCCAAACATTTTCCTTTAGTAGTTTTTCTCTAAACTCTACTTGTTTACTATGTTTTAGGTTCCACCACTTTATTCTAGGGTCGCTAACTCTTTTATTCATATTATTTTATTGTGTTAGCTTAATATCAAGTACTACTAACTTATGTTGGGTAGTAAGCGCTTCACCAGGTATTACTTTGCAGTCTCTACATAGTTTTCTATCCATTTTTCTTGTTAAAAGAAAATCTATTTAACTCTTGTTATGACCACTACTAAAAGTAATTATATGCGACTCCCTCTTCCTAAAACTAGTATTTGCTAAGACAAGATCATATGCTGAAGCAAATTTTAAAATTGATTCTCCTTCTTCATTTCTATTACCGTAACCAAAACCTCCATTAACTCTCTCAAACCCATCGTTACTTACCCCGACATGCCCATTTAAATCTCCTCCAACAAAAACCTTTTCATCTAATGGTATACTCTACATAAATCCATCCATATCATCCCAAAATTTGCGTTTGATGCTCTCGCTTAATCCTACTTGTGGTGCATATGCGCTAAGTATGTTTAATTTTTCGTCTCCAATAATTAATTTAACTAGAATCAATCTATCCCCCCATTCTTTTAACCTCTACGACCTTATCCTTATAATCATTATCCACCACAATTCCTACTCCATTGCATTTTCTATCTATACCAGTGTACCATAATTTAAACCCTGTGCTTCTTATTTCTCTACTCTTTTCTCCTACCCATTTTGTCTCTTGGAGGCAAACAATATTGACTCTCCTTCTAATCATGATATCTACTAGTTCTATATACCTTTCTCGATCGATCGAAAACCTAAAATAAATTGATTATCATCAATTTGAGTCTACTACTCATTGATTAAACCCATAACTGTTTCCACTTGAATTAGGTACAAATTTGACACTTTTTAGGTCAATACGACCATTTCGCATTTATCGAGGTAAAAACCCCAGTATAAAGTCCCGAACAAATCCCAAATTCTTCATTTTTCATAAAAAAAAATTCACAATTTCTATTTATTTGGTCTATAAATATAACTTTTTATGGTTTTTTCCTATTTTCTGAAGTTTCCCCAATTTCCAACCTTTTTATATTTTCTTTTATTTATGAGGAGGGTTTGACCTCTGAATCGAACCGATCTGGGGATCAGATCCCTCTTCTTCCTTGTTTGTTCTGATGTGCTACAAATCATTTTTTAGTTTTTTTATTTGGTTTTCAATTGATTACTGGGGTTGGGTTTAGCCCAACCCTAAGGCACCATTGGGAGGGGAGACGTCTCATCTGCAATCTCCTTCCTTGGACGTACGAGCCTCCCTTCTCAACTTCCATCTCCATTAACATACATAAACAACAACACCACACAACAACGCAACAACCAATAATGTACGGCTCACTTACCATGGGTTTTTATCCTTTCCCTCTCTACAGTTTCTATCTACCTCTTTGTTTCCACCCTCGGTCTCTCCTCCTCCGTTCAAATGAAATCATCTATGTTTCGCAATACCAATTTCATTAAGGCGGTGTGCTTGTTCTATGCGTTTGAAGATAAATATAAGATCTCCACGAGATTCGTGTGCATGCATCTTGATGCAGATTTAAAGGACATGAAACTAAAGTCATATTCCTTAAAGTGATATCAACTTTGACACATGCATACACATGCACATTGGTTAACATCAAACGTTTAATCCATTCACTTTCTCGAGATCTAAGCTATATGTATCTCAAGATGAATCCAATGTATAATTTAATTTGATTTAAACTTTAGGACCCATTTATATATACCTACATATATATAAATATATAGATAACTTTGTATTTTTGCACCTATAAATTCGCCGCACGTGCCAACGAGCACTCTCGGGCTTACGCGCTATTGTACACGAACGCGTGTCACCATCAACCACGCGTGTCATTAGGCTCCCACCAAATATTAATTATTTTCAATATATATACATAAAATGTATAAAAATATATACATCTACTTATATTAATGCGTTTACTATTTTGTCATATGTGCCTACAAATACACTCAGGCGTGCACGCTACCTAACCCTTGTGTGTCACCCTTGACCCATACATGGTATTAGGCTTCCCATAATTTATCAATTAATTAACAACAACAACCCCATCAATATCAGTCCCATCTCCTACCAATTCTCCAAGGGTGTATTCAATTGAGATTTTAATAGACTTTTGGTTACTTTTATTGACTAAAAAAGTTTAGGGGTATTCAATTAAAACTTTTAGAGAGTCTTTAAAAGTAAGGTGTATTCAATGTGAACTTTTAGAGACTTTTAAAAAGTCTCTAAAAGTTTTGGGGTATTCAATTAAAACTTTTGTAAACTTTCTAATTGTAAGGGGTATTCAATTTGTTTAGAAATTTTGTAGATTTGTGGGTTTGGATGACCTTTCAAGACTTTTCACCTAACCCTATATATGTTGAAATTCTTCTCCATCTTTTTAGCCTCCACGAGAAACTTTTGGGGACTTCTTTCTTTCTTCTTCGTCGCCTCTCTCTCTCATCGTCAAAGCACCCCTCTCTTTCTCTCTCGTTCTCTCGCTCTCTCGCTCTCTCGCTATCTCTATCTCTCTCTCTCTCTCTCTCTCGCTCTCTCTCTCTGTCTCTCTCGGCCGTCTGATCTCTTATCGTCTGCTCTCGGTCGTCTCATCGTCTGCTCCTCCATCGTTCGATTCGACGCTGCCTCGCGTCTCCATCGCTGCCTCGCGTCTCCATTGCCTCGCGTCTCCATCGCGGCCTCCATCGTTTGCTTCGACGCTGCCTCGCTTCTCCATCGTTTGCTTCGACGCTATCGGAGGTAACGTCCTAGACCAACGTCTCTCTCTCTCTCTCTCTCTCTCTCTCTCTCTCTCTCTCTCTCGCTTCTCCATCGTTTGCTGCCCCTGCAAATTTTTTAATTTGATGAGTATTGGGCATTCTTTGATCGATTACTTGGGTTTGATAATAATGCCTAATGCCTAATGCCTGAGTGCCTATGTGCCTGAATGCCTAGTTTATTACAATGGCTAATGCCTGAGTGCCTAGTTTCAAGATTGTGAATCATCTAGAAATGCCTTAATGGATTATATGATCTTTATTGCAAAATAGTTGAAGAAATAATTTCTCTTTTTCAAGATTGTGAATCATCTACAATGGGCTTATTGGCCACTCCAACGATTCCCTCCCAACTCTAAAACTTGCTTTCAATGACGACCCTCTCACTCTCCTTCTATCCTCATCACTGCCTTTGAATGGTGGATCTGGTGATGAGATGTATGTTTTTGTCGATGTGGGTCATCCTGATTGATGCGATGATGGTCGTGATTTAGAGAGCAAAGCTATTGGTTAGATTTTCTTTGATTCTTGATTTCTATGTTTAATTTCACCATTCAATTATTTCTTCAACTATCTTGAAACTAGATGATGCCTTAATGCGATGATGCCTTAGTATCCAAAATAATTTCCCTTTTTCTTTTTATTTTCTTTCCTTTTTTTGGTTGTTTGTTGCAAGCATAGAGTTGGTAGTATGGGCAAGATGTGCAATGGATCATCATATGGCTTTCTTAATGACAATGTTACCATCAGTATATGTATGTTGTGCTTCTCAAAGTTGCCTCATCGCTCCATAGCTGATAGAGATACTAAAATGTTAGGTTACCTTGTTAAGCAGCTTGTTAGTTGTTGCATATGATTGTGGATGAAGCTCAGTCAAGTATTTATCCTGAAATGTGATAAGGTTTATATCATTGTTTTTCTAATTACCTTATGAATGATGTACGTGTCAAGGTAGTTGGAGGGTACACATCTCTCTATCGCAGTGTGCTGATTAGCTTTGTCTAATTACCCTATGAAGGATGTATGTGTGAAGGTAGTTGGAGGGTACACATCTCTCTATCGCAGTGTGCTGATTAGCTTTGTTTAGCCATAATTCAAGCCATAATTCTAAGTTGTGACTTGTGAATTAAGGCCCAACCAATTTTTTTAGATTAATCAAATTGAATTCACCCTTATCTGTTTTGTGCATGACATGTTTGGATTAGAACTTCTCTCAGTGTGTAAAGTTGAATAATGATAGGCTTTAGTTAATTATATCTAAAAGAAATATATTTTCTTTAAGAAATTCTAGCAATTAATCAAAAGTCAATGATAGTTGTAGTCTAGTTCCATGTCATAATCTTTAGGCTAATTAGATTGAAGACTTTAAGCTTTTGGTTGAAACTCTTGATATGCACTAGCAAATTCGATGAAGTTGCAATACTTATTAGAACTTCCGAATAGGTTTTACTAATTTTATTTAAGTTTTACCCCCTAACAAGGTTTATTAGGTTATGACAATTTTTATATATATGGTTATAATGCGATGGGAGACTCACAAGTAACTGTTGAAAACCGAAAAAAAGGAAAAGGTGTGGTAAAATATACTACATGGACCGCGGAAGAGAGCAATGAGTTGCTTAAATTTTTGGTTGATGCTGCAAATCGTGGATGGCGCGATAGTAATGGTGCTTTTACTAAAGCAACCATTGAAAAAAAAATACTTCCTGTTCTTAATGCAACACTTGGATGTGAAAGAAATATCTTAAATTACAAAAGTCGATGGAAATGGTTCAAAGACCGTTATTAAGGCTATGTTGAGCTTATGCGTTGCAACTCTGGATTTGGATGGGTTCCGTTACCAAAAAATTCACAGCAAGCAATGAAGTATGGGAGGAATACTTCAAGGTGAGATTTTTAATTATTCCATTAAGATATTGTACCGAAGTATGTATTAACTCTTTTTTGTTTTTGACCAGTCTCATCCTAATCAAATACATTATCAGACGGACACGTTTACTGATTATGATGACTTAAGGATAATTGTCGAAAATGCAACTGCCACTACAAGAAAAATGTGGAATTGCATCAAAACATTGCAACAGATTGAATTTGTTGCTAAACAACAACAAATCAGCAACAATTTTGCATCAGAAAGAGCGTTTGACTCGGTTGATCAAAAAGCAACAAATTAGTGACAGATTTGTGACAAAAACTGTGACAAATTATATTTTGCCAATGATCTGTCGCTGATTTCTCCCGCCATTAATTTTTCGCCCATTTTGTGACAAATCTGCGACAGATCAACTACATAACCTAGTTTATCGCTGATCTGCAGCTAAATCTGTGACAGATCTGCTATAGATTAGAGACGTACATAGTCTGTTGCTGATCTGTTGCTAATCATCGACATATTAATTTACGTCATTGATCAACGATCAAGAACATAGTCTTTTAATCAATTCTGATCTGTCTCTGATTAGCGGCAAATTAGCAACAAAAAAATCAGCAACAAACTATTATGTTGCTTATATGTCACTAAGTTTGAAATGGTTTTTTTCAAACCAGGGGCTCTCCTATTTGGATAAAAAAATCTAATGGTGCTCTTAAGTAACCAATCCAAATTGTTTAATTTTAAGGTAATGTAGTAATTTAAAAAAATTTCCTTTTCTATTGGTGCTTTTTGTTGCAAATTGCACTTTGAAAAAACTTGTGAATTGATTAATTAACAATTTCCATTAAGTGCTGAACCATTGATAAATAGGCGGTTTCCTAAAATCAAGGATTATATTTTTACTTGAAAACAACACCTTTACATAAAAAAAATTAAAACCACATTTAAAACTTATTTTAGAACCCAAACATTATATTTTTCAAGATCTATATCTATATGTATACTATATCTATCTATCTATCTATTCAATATTAATGGCAAAATTGCTTAATTTCCTAATGTGCCCCTACTTTCAATTTTGTCATAGGATAGAGCAAAAAAAAATTACTTTGAAGGTAGTTTAGGAAAACTCCATTTTTAATTAAAATATATATCTAGATTATACATGAAATCTAAAAATATATAGGAACGCCATAAAATTTGCCTTCGATATAGTGGGTGGGATTAGTTAATTGATTAACAAAGACTTAAAAGGGCTAATTAAGATCTATCGTGAAGTCATGATATGCGAGTTACACAAGAAAGTATGTGATGTTCATGATTGTTCAGTGATCGAATCAATGTCAATTAGGCATTATATTTTATCTAGTGTCAATGGACGTACAGGGACGGGCGTAGACATTTTTTTATTGTTGTTTCTTTAGAGTAAACATGCATTGAACTTTGAAGAAGATTAAATGCAAATTTTATTTTTAGTCAACATTTACAAACTACAATGATGTATTTGTGACGAAAAGGGCAAAAGTAATTTTTTTGGCAACTCAATTCATGGTGAGAATTGCAGACGTAACTTAATTTCCCTTGAATATGAAATGAAACCTTTTTCCTATGCGCGTGAGGAATATACAATAAATGTATCAAGAAACATTTGTGAAAGTTAATATTAAAATATTATGTTAATGATTTGTATCATTTATTGAATTTATATTTTGAGAAAAAAATGTGTGTCAAAATTACATTTCAATAAAAGTGATCTATATTTTTAGTTGGGTCAAAACAATTTAGGTAAAATTAGATATTTGCAGTGCTCATAAATTTAGAGTATATGATGACATATACATACAAATATTTATTGTGATAATTATTTAGACAATATTATATATATTATTTTGATTAATTCAATTTTTGAAATTAATTTACACATGATCCTGATTCATAACATGTATGAACATAAACCATTTTCAAAAAAAGCGATTTAAAATAGTTTGACAATGAAAATGAAATAAAAAAATTAATTGTATATTGTATGTATAACATCATCTAAAAACAAATGATTTGAACATAATACTTTAATTTTAACATAATATATTGTATATTGTATATTGTATGTATATTCCTCACGCGCATAGAAAAATAATACATTTTTTTTTATCTAATTTTAATATTATTTTTAGTCATATACTTTCCCTTAAATATTTTCTTTCTAATTGATTTGAACCATTTAAATAAAGAATATATAGTTTGGAAAAAAGAAATAATGTGTATGCATTTGGTAATTTAGGCTTTTTCATAAATTTGGTTTAATGATGATGAACAATCATGATTTTGATTAAATCGTGAAATCTCTAGGGTTTATGTGAATATATAATTATTTCATATCCAATCAATTAATTTTCAAATGTAGCTAATTTCCCTCTAATTAAGTTTTTTTTTAATGCAAATGCAAGTCAAATGCATTATATATGCAAATCATCTCTAATTATATACATATAGTTTGTTGCTGATTTGTCGTTGTTCAGCAATAGATTTTAATCTGTTGCTGAACAACAACAAAACAACAACAAATGCCACGTAGCCAATTCAGCAACAAGCTAGCAACAAATGCCACGTAGGCAAATCAGCAACAAATTGTGATCTCGATCGGCGATCAAGAACAAACTAGCAACAACAACTCAAAGAACAGACTAATCATTGGCGACTGTCACTAATTTCTAAATGGTTTTAACAAACCATTTTCTCTCCTCCTCCCTCCAAACCCATTTTCATCCTCACCCCTGCATCCTCGATTTGCCCGTCGCACCGTCACCGGAGACCCGCCTCCACCACCTTCGCGGTCGTCATCGCTGCTGCGCACACGTCGTGGTTCGCCACTGCTCAGGACTGAGCCGACCACTGCGCGACCAGCCCGTCGCCGCCGTGCGCAGCTGCCCGGCGCCCGGCCGCTGCCGGCGCGCGCCGCCAGCGGCCAGCGTTGCTGCCGCGCGGCATTGCTGCTTATTGCGCGCTTAGCGCCCGCCGCCGCTACGCGGACCACCTCGGCTGCACCACAACATACGTGCTGCTTCATCGGACACTTCGCGCCGCGCAGTGCGGAGTCGGATCTGCGTCGCGCGCTCGAACTTCCCCCGCCACCACGCCGCCCTCGCCTCCTCCATTTCGCTGTCGCGCTTCGCTTCTCCTTGACTGAGTTTCGGGTATCATTAATTTGCAGTTTGCATTTTCTTGAAAATCTATTTTGCTATTTTTGTTGATTTTTGATTTATATCACTACCGAAATTTATATATCTATGGTATGATTTTACATATCAACGAGATCTTATTCAAAAGTAGCGACAATGCGACAACAACAAATTAACAAATCAATTTCTTGTTGCTAAACAACAACAAATTAATGTCAGAACAATCTGTCGCTAAAGAACAACAAATAAACAACTGAACAATCTGTTGCTATACAGCAACAAATCAACAAAAACGATGACTAAAGTAAGGTTTTAAACGAGCATGTGTCATACTAATAAGGCCCGTTTTATTTTGTGCCTTTGTATGTTTTTATGTTTTGCTTTATAAAATTTTTATTTCCTTGTAACGTGCATATTTAAGTTATCTTATATAGTTTATATATTTCACATTAATCACGCACATCACCAAACTAATAGAGTTAAAATTTAGCAACTTGAATGTAAAATGTATCCTAATGAGGTAGCAACACTTTTTAATATATTTAGTTTTTTATTTAAGCTTTTATAATTGAGAGTGAGGCTATGTTGTTGTTGTTGTTGTTGTTGTTGTTGTTGTTGTCGTATTTAAAATTTTATAAGTATATACGCATGAATAAAAATATACAAATTGAAAAATTTTATTACAACAACAATGAAACATAAAACCAAATTTAACCCATTTCATCAAACTACTTTACAACACTTTAGCAATTGTACCAAAAAAAAAGTACGTGACAAAAGTTGTGAACAAATATCAAATTTTTATCCCTGCTTGATTACAACACCCAAGACTTTTACAAAATAGCGAAATACATGGCAATATAAAATACTTATTAATTTATAAAAATATGCATAAATTATTGAATCTCGAATGTAAGTATGAAATTTACATGATTCTTGAAGGTAGTTAGAGGTTATAGAAGAGACTTAGTTATCATAGTTGAAGAAAAGAGATTGCAGAGGTATCATTTGTGAACAACGACTTGTGTAAAAAAAAATAGTTTAATATAAATTGAATAAATTAAGAACTTCCAATTCTTATTCAGTTTATAGAATTTATAGGTATGTATCTATATTAAAATCTCAAGGTTATTTATATTCCAATTTATAGAATATTAATTGGATTATTTTCTGAATATATAGTTATTTTGTAGGAATTATATATGTTAATTTTATTTAAGAGTTGATAAGATTTTTTCCAATGATCGGTTGAAAAAACTTAGGATCGAGATGTCTACTAATCGAGAATGGATGTATAGTCGTATTGAAAATGGCTTCACTCGACGAGAGTTTATCAACGGCGTGAACGAGTTCATCACATACGCGAATACGCACTGCATGACATTCGCAACTGAGGGAAAAATTCGATGTCCATGCAACCATACGAAGTGTCGTAATCGTTCATACTATGATGTTGACACCGTATAACTTCATATTCTTCGTCGGGGTTTGTTCCGGGATATCACTGTTGGTCGGAACATGGGGAAGAAGATAATATGTACACTCAAAATGTGTCTGACGAACCTAGCAATACGATGAGAATTGATGACCACGAAGGAACGCAAACGGTCAATTATTGTACATCGTATCATGAGATGGTGCACGACTTGGCTGGTCCGAGTTTTAATTGGAGCCATGCGGAACGACCAACTCCTGGAGCGGAAAATTTGTATGATATGTTGGACGCAGCAAGTCAGCCGCTATGACAGGGTTGCGAGAAGATGACGAAATTGTCGACAGTCGCGAGACTCTTAAAAATCAAAGCAGAACATCATATTTCTGAAAAGGCGTTCGATGAAATTCTTCAATTTTGTAAAGATGCATTGCCGAGTAACAATTGTTTAGTCGATAGCTTTTACGACATGAAACGACTAATGCAAGGAATGGGGCTACCAGTCCAGCAAATTGATTATTGCAAGTCAATGTGCATGATTTATTGGGGCATTGATTCAGAGTTGACGACGTGTAAGTTTTGCGGTGAGTCAAGGTACGAACAAACTAGAATTGATGGATGGAGTGGCGTGCCGCGGGCTCGGAAAAAAATGTATTACTTCTCCCTAGCACCTCGATTACAACGCTTATTCGCGTCTGAAGCGACTGCGAAGAATATGCGTTAGCACGGGGAACACGTATCAGATGGCATCGTCATGTAACATTGTTCCGATTCTACTACATGGAAACATTTCAATGATGTGAACATCGAATTCAGCGCCGAGATTCGTAATGTTTGTTTAGGTTTGTATATGGATGGTTTCCAACCATTTGGCCAGTCCGAAAACAATACTCATCGTGGCCTGTAATTCTCACTCCTTACAACTTACCCCCCTCGATGACCATGAAGAAGGAGTTCATGTTTTTAACTGTCATCGTACTGGGGCTGACAAATCCTTCAAATCAGATTGACATCTTCCTTCAACCTTTGATAAAAGAGTTGCAAGATTTGTGGCATGATGGAGTACTTACCTACGACATTTCCACCAAGACCAACTTCAAACTCCGAGCTGCACTAATGTGGACTGTTAGCGACTACCCTGCATATGGTATGTTGTCTAATTGGAGCACACATGGAAAAGAGCTTGTCCTTATTGTATGGATGACACAGATGCATTCCAATTAAAACATGGTGGAAAAACCTCTTGGTTTGATTGTCATCGTCGATTCCTACCTCGTGGGTCCACCTTAAGAAGTGATAAGAACGGATTTAAATGCGTGATACAACTTGTCAAAAGGGACCACCGAAATTAAAATCGGAGGAACAAATTATGTCGGAGGGCAGCCATCCGATACACGAGCAATATATATCTCATTGCAAAGAAAAGAATAACACCTGTTTACTTAACAGAAGAGGTGTTCGACCATTACAAGCGAATGCGAGCAACAAATGAAGCATTCAAGAAAAAATTCGAGCAGATGAGCAACAATAGAAAGTCCGAGGTGGGAGGGCCGGGCACTGGTATTTCGCTGCATAGCGCTAGAAGTATATCCGCTAGACAGCATTGTGATACGTTGGTACGTATATATATTGAAATAGTGAGTTTTCGCGTGAACCGATATAAAAACTATTAATCTTGTAACAATGTTGTAGGAGAAGAAGCTTCAACGCCGTCCAACATGGAAGGAGATGTTTCGACACCTCCACACCCATGGCCATGACGGACAATCATTCGTAGATTAGAGATCCGCGAAGATTGATGTAAGTAATATGAATTGCATATATGTAACTAGTTGGAGACATCACATGTAGCCCATCAATTTAAAAGAAACTAGTAGAGTTAACTATAATTTCATACTTTTTAATGCAGGCTGAACTCACTCGGAGATTGGATGAGATGTCCACCCAGACCCCCGACACATCGATTGACGAGGATGCCGTTTATCTTGAGGTGGTGCAAGAGGTCAAGGGACGTGTATACGGCTTAGGGTCCCAAGGTTATCATCGCAGCATATCTTCAGGGGGAGCAAGCTCATCTCGAGGACCCGCATACGGACTGCATGAGTTAGAAGAGCTCCAACGGGACCACCAAAGGTTGCAAGAAACATTGTTGAAGGAGCGAATGGAAAGACAAGAACAAATGCAGAGGGACAAGATGGAACGCCAGGAAGAAACTCGAGAGATGCAGGACCGGTTAGCACGTATGGAGGGATTGTTGATGCAACACCTTGGCATTAGGCCCCACGTGCCTCCGACACCGCAGACTCCACCATCACCAGGAACAAAGCGTTCTGGTCCTCATAGTGACGACGACCCTGGTCATTTAACGACTGAGATAACACCTTCTCAATCTGGGCACCCGCATGATCACCGATCTCGACATTTGATCTCTCCATATAGAAGGATGTCTGACGATCAACGTGATCTTTTGGATGATCATGATGACTTTATGGAGCAAGTTATGCCACCTCCGTGAACACCGCCACGACATGAGTGACTGGATGTCCTATCTTGTTCAATGGTAAATTGTTATTCTCGAGTAATGTATATCTAAACATTTTTTCCCTTCTAATGTAGTCGATGTGATCACTTCATTTTGCAGGTATGTGCAACGGTCATGTTTGATATGGGTGTTGCATAAGGAGGCAAACTTACCTCACCAATTGGGTTGCAAGTTTCACATAATCATTTGGTATGTGCATGATATACATAGTTTAATATTAACATTATAGTTTAATATTGTAAGCTTAGTTTGTTATGTTTTCCATAAACTATTGTACGTACTTTAAATAAATGTGCATGACATACATAGTTTAATATTGGCATTATAGTGATACTTAACTTAGAATATCGAGTGAACACTCCACTTACACATATATATATCCATAGATTTGGTATCGTCAATGCCCACGTATAACATGTTAATATGTCTCTTTGATTCTGTTGAAAAAATGAGAAAATACTTGGCATGAGATTCAATGTTTGTTGGAGTAAGGGGACACCCCACAAGAAACATAACAATATAAGTTATCTACCAAATATATATTGTTTAAGACATGTTTCTTGTAGGCACTAGTGTTATAAAAGAGGATTTTGCACAATCTACTTAGGATTATATTCAAAAGTCCATTCCCTATTTTGAATATTTATTTAGTATTACATGTGATTCATTGAATTAAAAATGTTGGACGTCTTTTATGAAAAAAAATTATTTATTTAGTATTATGGGGTAACTTAACGGTGCCTTCAAGACACCGTAGTACGCCATGTTTTCTAAGTACACAATCTTCTTCATTCGTTTGTGATTAGTTGGTTGATTAAGTAATGTCTTTTATGGTCAATAAGTCTACTTAACAACCATTTTATTAACAAATTGAGTGTCTCCATGCAACCCAACACATAACCTAGTGACATATTTTGAGATTTGTTCTCATGCTTTTATATACATAATATAAATTAACTTGGCTTTATTTTTCTGTTGTTGTTGTCTATGTTCAAACTTTGATCTAATTTCTTCCTACTCATTTGCTTTAATAGGAGGTAAAATGTTTGTATATAACCATTACGTGTCTAAATGCATGTTAGTTGATGGATGAAAATATTGAAGTCTAAATGTTTTTAGAATGGTTCATTTGTGGGCTGCATGATGTCTTCTTCTATGTTTTTAACTTCTTATATATATGAATGAATGTACAAAATGAAAGAAATTGAAAAAATTGCATGGAATGTCATGTATGGAAGTTCTTTCATTCCCTTTTGAGTTGGAAATTTTCGTGTGTCATGCAGACGATTAACATCGATAAGCAAGTTAATTTTATGATATATATTTAATTTCGAATTAATTTTCCTTTTCATTTTCGTTTTGACATCTTAATTATATAGTGTCTATCTTTTATCGGTGTGTAGATTAACATTGTAGATTTTGTAAATTAATTTGTGTTGACATCTTAATTTGTGTAGTATTTTGTATTTTGTTGGATAATGTTCATCTAGTAGTATATAATATACTACTAGTTCATTATGAAATGTTAATCTCCACATTTTGTAGATATTTTTTGGTAAAATTTTGATAATATACAAACAATTATTCAATTTTATTTTAATTGCAGCAGGAAAAATTATTTTCTTTTGTTCAGATTTTACTGCTTCAGGAATTTACTATTTACAGTGAACCGTAATTTTATAAAAAAATTACCATTCCAAATCAGCAACAAATTTGGTTTGTTGCTGATTTGCACAGTCAGCAAAAAACTGTCTATTGCTGATCTGTCGATGTTTTGCAACAAATCAAGAATAACGCCACAGGCTTGATCTTGTGTGCATATCGAAAGAACATGATTTGCAACCCCCTTTTCCAATTTGCAACATAATTTTTTCATGTCATTAAAATATGTTTTCGTCACAAATTGTGAACAACAACAGAACCAAAATTTGTTGCTAAGTTCAATCTGCGACAAAGATTTTAGCAACACCTCTAATCTGTTGCTGATCTGTTGTTGAGTCCCTTAGCAACAAATACGTACCAATTCAACAACAGATTAGTTTGTTGTTGTTTCCTTTTTTTCTTGTAGTGTGCCTCGGGGAGATATTCGATTGGACTTGGGGATGATACTGATGCTAGGACATTTGAAGTAGAGGAAACTAGTGGTGATGTATTGGAAGATCTATCTTACGACTATGATGCGGAGGCTTTTGTTCAAAGAAACGAGCATCAACAGAAAAGCCTAAATCAACCTCCAACTGTTGGAAGCTTTAATGCGCCTCCAACAATTGAGCCAATGAATTTGGAGGTTCATTCAGTAACTAGAAAGAGGAACAGAGCTGAGAAAGAAGAAAATCTAGACTCAAGCAGAAATAATAATTTTCAAATGGATTCTTTGAATAAATTGACCGAAACAATTTCTAGTTTTGCTGATAAGGTTGATAGATTTATGGCTAGAGACCAAGGATGTTGGAAGCTTATTAAAGAAATCCCAAATTTGATTGATAGTACTCGTTTCAAGGTCCTCGAGTTGTTGAACACAAAAGCCAAAAAGATTGATTTCATGGAAATGTCTTCTGAAGAACGTTCTAAGTGGATAGCGTTTTAGTTGACAGAATAAGTAGTTATTTTTTTAGAATGTTTTTTTGGAATGCAATTAAAATTTATTGTCTTATTTTATTAATGACTACATTCGTGTTTTATTAGTTAGAGATAGGTTTTTTTTTTTTTTTTTTTTTTTTTTTTTTTTTTTTTTTTTTTTCTCCTCCGAATGTTGGATTGATGAATAATACTTTGTTTGAAGTTAATAATATTTTTTAGTATTATTCAATATTGTCATTGTCAACCATGATTTAAACTTCCACTGGTTGAATGTTATGTTTTTCGGCATGTTTAGTTTTTCTCTTTTGATTTTAGGTGATATTATTTATATGATGTCTCATTTAAAATTGCAAAGATATGATGAATCAGAGGAAGTGGAAATGGAAGAGAACGAGGTGGAAGAACTAACATAAATACTTGAATGTTTGTTGGTTTCAATGCAAGCAATTCTACAAAACATCGTATGAAGTTATACTTTCTATGTATTGTGAGCCCGTTACACGACCTTTAACCAGGCGCTCTGTAACTAGAAATGGGTCTGAATACATAGAAATAATATTAACAAGGATGCAAAACACTTTCGACAAATTTATAGGATGTATCCTGACGTGTTTTGAAAGTTATGCAAAATTATTAGAGAAAAAGCTTTGGTACATGATACACGATTTGTAACTATTGAAGAAATGTTGTCTACGTTTTTACTCAATGTGGGTCAAAATTCTCGATATTGTTTGATTCGAAAAACCTTCAATAGATCGCATTTTAGCATCAGCCAAAATTTCTACAAAATTTTAAGGGCTCTGAACGTAATTGCAGTAGATATGACGGCGAAGCCTAAATCCTCTACCACACAAATCATAAGAGATAGTACAAGATTTTATCCTTACTTCAAGTAAGTTCTAATTATTGCTAGAGTTGTTATAATAGAATTAATTTTTGTTTTTTTGTTTATGATGATGATGATGATGTGGTCACGAATTGTTATTGCTCTTTATTTTTAGGATTGTATTGGAGCTATCGATGGTACCCATATTCCAACAATAATTGTTGGAAATGATAGTAGCAACTATCGCAATCGTCATGGCTTCACTTCCCAAAATGTTTTGGCTGCATGTAACTTTGATTTGGAGTTCATATATGTTCTTAGCGGATGGGAAGGATCGACGCATGACTCAAGAATATTGACTGATGCTTTATCTAGGAGAAATGGACTTAAAGTACCACAAGGTATGATCTAATTAATGTCAAAATTACTTGTTTTTATATTAAGTTATTTAAGTACCACAAGGTATGATTTAATTAACGTAAAAATAACTTGTTTTTATATTCTTGTATTTAATTTATTTATTTTAGTATGTTTTTAGGTAAATATTTTTTGGTGGACTGTGGTTTTCCGAATCGACGTCAGTTTTTAGCTCCTTTTCGAGGTGTTCGTTATCATCTTTCCGATTTTACCGGGCAAGGGCGACATCCTGAAAATGCTAATGAATTATTCAATCTTCGACATGCATCTTTGAGGAATGTGGTTGAAAGGTTGTTTGGCATACTCAAATCACGGTTCACAATTTTTAAAACCGCTCCTCCATTTCCATTTAAAATTCAAGCAGAGCTGGTGTTGGCTTGTTCGGGATTACATAACTATCTTCGCAAGGACTGTCGTTCCGATGAATTTCCAATTGAATTAGATACTGAAGATGCATTATCCTCAGATAGTGAAGAAGATGATGATTTTGAAATACTTTCTGAAACTCAAGAACAACAAAGGGAGAATGCCAACCAATGGAGGAGTTTTATAGCTACCGAAATGTGGAGTGATGTTGATGTAGTAAATAATAATATGCATTAGATCTATGTTCTTTCTTTCGTACTTTATTTGTTACTTTTATAATAAATATTTTTAATAACCGTAGTAGTTTATTTCTTCAATTAAAAAGTAACCGAAGCTTTAAAAATGTGCAAGAAGTCCATCAAAGTCAATCGACCCTTTTTTTTGTTTTTTGGCTTCTTTTCTTCTTTATCCATCTTAGGGGCGAAATTGAGAGAGAACGAGAGAAGGGATTGAGAGAGAGAGATTCAACAAGACAGTGAGGAGAGACGAAGGAACAACGAAGCAAAGGTTGAAGATGGTGAAAAGTGGGCACATACCCCTGTTCGATTTCAAGATTTACATGGATGTTTATCAAAAGTCATCCAAATAAAAGTTTATCAAAGTCTATCAAAGTCCTTACAAAAGTCCATCAAAGTTAATAAAAGTCATTAAAAATAAAGTCTATCAAAGTCTATCAAAGTTTTAAAAAGTCTACAAAAATCTACAGTCTCTAAAAGTCTATAAAAGTCATCCACTTATAAAAGTAACTAAAAGCCTATTAAAATCTCAATTGAATACACCCCCCCTCATCTAACCTAATAACAATTAAACAACATCCCATAACAGCTTTGATGTTTTCCCCCATCGCCAACAACACTTGAAACCACAACTACCTCAACCTTGATACAACAACAAAAGCAACTATAACGATAGCCACATTACTTCATTGTTATCTCATCTCTTCTACTTCCAAACCCTTATAAATAATAATAATAATATTTATAACAACTCTTCCCCTTCATCATCAGCAACCTTTCCTCAACTTAACCGAGATAACCAACAACAAATCCAAACAACCCAATCAATTGAATAAACATTAAATTTTCAAATTATAAGATCACCTTAATTGAGGTCTCACTTCCCTTCCTCTGCCTTTACTACCATCCATGAGAGAGACGAGATCAGTAGGGAGAGAACGACAGTTTGAGGGAGGAAGGAAACAGAGAAGATGGGGGAGAGAGCACTGAGTGTTAATCGAGACAGAGTGAGAGTCAAGAGGAAGAAGACTGAGAATGATAGAAGAGAGAGAGAGAGAGAGAGAGAGAGAGAGAGAGAGAGAGAGAGAGAGAGAGAGAGAGAGAGCAGTGAGTTGTGAAAGAGGAGAGAACGAAGAAGATGAGAGTCGATTGAGGTGTTGATCAAGATGAAGAAAAAAATGGGCGATGAAACCCCTATTTCGTTTTCACATTAGATAACTTTGGTTTTAGATAATCAATTTACCAACTTGCTTTTACCTAAATAACCTCAAATTAGGGGTGGAAAAAAATGGGTATGGACGGGTACGGACTGGACACCCCTTTTAATAACGACTAAAAATAGTGTCCGGACCCGTACCCATTTTTGAAATGCACACTTTTTTTTGTTCGGACCCGTATGTTTTTAAAATATACAAGTCCCGTTTTTTGTCCGGACCCGTTTTCTAATAAAATAAAATAATTTTTTTCACTTAATTATTAACAAAAATACATAATTTTTATGTTTTTATGCATTCCATCACTACAAAAAAGAAATGTTATAAACTCAAAATTCAAGTCTTACAAGTTTCATATAAAAATAACATCATCATTAGTAAAATTATAATTCAAACATTTTGAAAGTTTCAAAACACTACTATAAATAAATAAATATTATTTAAATTAATCGCGAAACGGGTACTCATTTTTTTAAAAATTTTGTCCGGACCGGACCCATTTTATAAAACGGACAAGAAAACATGTCCGGACCCGTATTAATTTTCAAAAATTATATCCGGACCCATTTAAAGCTGGGTCCGGACAAATACGAGAAAAAATGGGTCCGGGCACATTTTGCCACCCCTACCTCAAATTCTAAATACTACTCCCCGTTAAGGTCATTTTGCATTTTTCTTTAAATTTCTCATGTTTATCTTTCGTATTTAAAACCTAAAAACACCCCAATATATTTCGTAAAAAATTGAACGAATTCCCAACGCACACAGGGCACACGACACGGGAAAGTAATATTTTAAATTTATGATCTCCGACCCGTAATGCGATGGTCCCACCTCGGATATCCAAATTCTAATTAAAATTCGATAATCCTGAATTAGTCACCTAATCAAGTTTATTAAATTCTCGGATTTCACAATGAAGGTCTTAGAGAGTGGGTTTTATTGGCCCACCATTTTTTACAACTCCTATCTATATACCAAGACCCGTACTTGATGTCAGTCAATCGTTACGTTAAGTCATCGGGATCAAATGCCACTAACCTTGATCCAATTATGTGAAATCTTCGATATTTGGGGATCGATTTCATGGGGTTATTTCCACCATTACATGGTTTTCTCTTTATCTTATTAGTTGTGGGCTGAATGTCCAAATGGGTGGAAGTTAAAAGCCACCTACACTAATGATTCCTCGGTGGTATGCGATTTCTTAAAATCGCAAATTTTTTCTACCTTTAGAGCTCCTCGAGATTTGATTAGTGATCAAGGCACCCACTTCTACAACATTATGGTTGAAAATCTCTTGTGCAAGTACAATGTTACACATTATATGTCTACAGCCAAGCGCAGGTGTCAAATAGAGAGATCAAATCCATTTTGAAAAATAAAATTAATTCATCACAGAAAGATAGGAGTATGCGCCTTAAAGATGTGGTATGGGCCTCTCAAACAATGTATAAAATGTTAACCGAAATGTCACCATATCGTTTCATCTTCGACAAATCTTGCCATTCATCGGTTGAGTTCGAGCATAAGTCATTTTGGTTAGTCAAATAGCTCGATTTGGAACTCGACGTAGTCGGTAAAGAGAGAAAGTTGAAATTCCAAGAATTGGAGGAGATTCAGAATGATGCCTACGAGTCCACTTGAATCTACAAAGATAAAATCAAGACATTCCAGGATCGCAACCTATCTCTCAAAAATCTCGTTATCAGTGAAAATATTTTACTTTATAATTCTAGATCGACTCTCCACCAAGGGAAGTTAAGGTCAAGATGACTCGGACCTTTTGTTGTTACTAATACTTTTGGAAATGAGCATGGATTCAGGGGAACGTTTTAAAGTGAATGGGCACCAACTGAAGCCATTCTACGATAACTTCCCACAGTATGAGATCGAGAATGAAACTCTAGTGGTTGTAGAGTTCACTAATCTAGATATGGCTTAATTTGAACCTTGAGGACAAGGTTCAAAATACGTTCGGGGATAGGAACCGATAGACAGACTTTTCGGATGAAGATTTGTTGGTATGAGCATTAAATCTTTCATTTTTGCTACTTCACATGAATCATGTTGATATTCTTCCCTTTATTTTCTTTCCATCTTATTTTATTAATACAACTTGTGTGCATGAGTTAGAATAGATAGTTTAGTATATTTACTATTTTATAGAGTCTTACCTATAAGTGAAACTTTGCTTTCAGTTTTTGGAGTAAAAACTTAGTCAAATTGATTACCTTCAAACTTAGAAAAGTATAACAGCTTTTACACCTACTTGACAATATTAGTAAAAACTTAGAGTAAGGATGAGTTATAACTTGAGACCAAAGTAGCTAGGTGGTCGAATTAAATTTGTAGGAAAATTTAAAATCTCTAGGATTTTGAAACTAGGACTAATCCACTTAGAGTATAATTGTTAAAGATCTCGCACTTGTAAGAGGAAGAACTAGGCTTATTTACTATAGTACAATATGAGCTTGATGATTCTACATTGGAGAACTAACTTGACTTTAGCGAAAGTGAGAAGTGCTAACAAAAATTTCTAATTAAAAATACATAGTACCATAAGTTTCGTAAGAAATGGAACAGGGAACTTGATGGTTGGAAAAATAATGAAATATCGGTATCTATAGGAAATGGAGCGGGGGACGTACGATATAAAAACATATAGAGGGAGAAAGTGAGGATCTCTAAATGAATAAAAGGCGAATGTTCATAAAAAGAAATTCTTGGGTTTTGGGGTTCATACGCAGCGGAGATTACAAAACAATTTTGACGAAAACCCCAACAGGATCCGAATCTAATTCCATTAAAAACGTTTAAACCATGAAAACTTAATCATACCTCGCCGCAATGTACCTTTACGAAGGTTGATCGATCTCTAAGACGCCGCCAACGACGAACGCCTCTACCAAGTAGTCCACACACGAACTAGGCGAGATTCGAAGTCGAAGTGCTAGCTTTGAGAGAATACCAAATCTTTTTGTTTCTCTCCAAAACGATCCGAGCATGCCAAAAACCCTAAGTCGTTTCTTAAACGAAAAAATAGTTTTTGGCATTTTGATCTTTCGTATGTGTATTGTAACTTAAAGCGTCTATTTATACAACCCTTGTATATAGACGGTTAAGTAAATTACACATATACCCTTACTTAAAGAAGTATAAGTGTAATACACCACAAGGACGTTTGTCATGAATTTTATCGCATAAAAATTCATTTTTCTCAATCGTCTTAAAATCTCGCAAAACCATTCTTAGTGTGCGAATCCAATAGGCTCATACAACGTTGGCAGTGTACCAAAACATATTTTGGTATACAAGTCATAAGCGGCCTCTAGCAAGACATTATGACTACCCAAGTCATACGAATATCAAATCGATACAACCTAATCAATAGTGTATATAACATCCTTTTGTCACACGATATCCTTTTGATCAAACATAAGGCATGGAATTGTCATCCAACATGTTCAATCGTACTAGTCTCGATCTCTAGGTAGACTAAAAACATCCAAGTGACATTGATCAATATCAATTCACTTAGACTAGGCCTTTTAACAGTCTAACACATCGAGGGATCCACTAGATATCTCTCTTTATATGAGAGAGACAAATTCTATCTCGATTACACAACTTCATCACATTGCTCACACAATAACCAATCACAACCATTATAATCGTCCGGTTAATGACAACGTTTGATTGTGTCAAATCACTGTGTTCCTAATGTTGAAGTCTCTGGTAATCTCAAGTCAGAGGACTGGAATATATACCTATCATGAGAAACAACTATGACTTAATCCATGTGATGTTCTCATAGCGGGTCGGTCCTGTACTTTGTTCCCTAACAAGTACTCGTGATCTTGATTCGTATCCCTATACGTATAATCATCATATGATCATCAATCAAGACTCACACTCGTCTTAATTCATTATAGTTCCCAATATAATGATCGACTAGGGACATTTAGGATATTTATGTAAATACCCATGGATCTTATTATAATGTAAACATGCAAATTAATTATAATAAACAACAAATGAAATCCTCTATTTTTATTAACTAAAAGTATTCATAAAGACGGTTAATGGATTGACCTAGGGCACATGCCCCATCATCTCCCACTTGCACTAGGGCCAATCATACATGTATCTAATGCCTAATGATCTAACATGACCATCATGTTTTGCTTGTGGAAGAGCTTTTGTCAATGGATCTGCAACGTTGTCTTCGATAGGTACTCTGCAAATCTTTACGTCTCCCTCTCAATAATTTCTCGATGAGATGAAAACGCTCGAGTATATGTTTGGATCTGTGGTGTGATCTAGGTTCCTTGGCTGTGCTATTGCCCCGTTATTGTCACAATACAAACAAACAAAGGGGTTAGCAATACTCGGAACCACACCTAGTTCGAAATGAACTTTTTGATCCAAACCTCTCCTTTGCCGACGGACGCGCAATATACTCGAACTTCTTTGTAGAATCGCCACGGTCTCTTGCTTCGAACTAGATCATTTTCAAAACCTCCATAGACCAAGAACACTTCCTTAGTCCTTCTTAAGTACTTAAGAATGTTCTTTACTTGCTATCCAGTGACTCTCACCTGGATCCGACCGATATCTCGCTTGTAGTGCTCAAAGCATATGATACATCGTGTCGAGTGCATAACATGGCATACACGATAGATCCAATAGCTGATGCATATGGAATCTTATTCATACGGTCTCGCTCATCATTCGTCTTAGGACATTGAGTCTTGCTAAGACTTATGCCATGAGACATTGGCAACAATCCTCTTTTAGAGTCTTGCAAACCGAACCTATTCAAAGACCTTGTCTATGTAAGCACTCGACTTAGGCCGATTAGCCTATTAGATTTATCCCTATAGATCTTTATCCCTAGGATATAGGCTGCATCTCCTAAGTCTTTCATTGAGAAACACTTCCCTAACCAAGACTTGACATTCTGCAATGTTGGGATGTCATTTCCAATGAGTAATATATCATCAACATACAGTACCAAAAAAATAACTACACTCCCACTGACCTTCTTGTATACACAAGGCTCATCTTCGTTCTTAATAAAACCAAAATCCTTGATTGCTTCATCAAAACGAAGATTCCAACTCCGAGAAGCTTGCTTTAATCCATAAACGGATCTTTGAAGCTTGCATACCTTCCTAGAATTCTCAGGATGTACAAAACCTTCAGTTTGTGTCATATACACGTCCTCAAGCAACTTTTCATTAAGAAATGTTGTTTTTACATCCATTTTTCATATATCATAGTCATAATATGTAGCAATGGCAATTAAAATTCTTATGGATTTAAGCATGGCTACTGGCGAAAAAGTTTCATCATAATCAATGCCTTGAGTCTGCCTGAAACCTTTTGCTACAAGTCTTGCTTTAAAAGTATGCACATTGCCATCCATGTCAGTTTTCTTCTTGAAAACTCATTTACATCCAATGGTCTTACTTTGCCTTGGTAAATCAACCAAGTTCCAAACTTGGTTATCATACATGGATTGCATTTCGAGTTCATGGCACTTAGCCATTTATCCGAGTCTGGTCCGACATAGCCTCCGATAAGTGGTGGGCTCATTTTGGTCTATAAGCAACACATCACGACTATTAGTAATGAGAAATTCGAATCTCTCTGGCTCATGTCTTACCCTACTAGATTTACGTGGGCCTTGTGTCACTTGTGGAGGTTCAATCGGTTCGCAACGTTGTTGAACTTCCAATGAGCGGTTCAGTGTTTACTTGTGATTCTTGAACTTCTTCAAGATTTATCTCTCTTCCACTAGTGTCTTTTGAAATAAACTGTTTTTCCATAAAGGCTCCATACCGAGCAACAAACACTTTGTTCTCAGCGGGATTATAAAAGTAATATCCTTTTGTTTCCTTAGAATACCCCACAAATAAACACTTGTCAGATTTAGGTGCTAGTTTTTCTGAGACTTGTCGCTTTACGTAAGCCTCACAACCCCAAATCTTAAGAAAATACAAACTAGGTCTCTTCCCGTACCATATCTTATATGGTGTTTTATCAACCGCTTTAGAAGGAACTCGATTTAGAGTGAAAGCTGCATTTTGTAATGCATAACCCCAAAAGGATAATGGAAGATCTGCATGACTCATCATAGATCGAACCATATCTAATAAGGTTCGATTTCTCCTTTTAGAAACTCCATTCCACTGTGGAGTTGCTGGTGGAGTCAATTGAGAGACAATCCCACAATTTTTAAGATGATCATCAAATTCTTGGCTTAAATATTCGCCACCTCGATCTGATCGAAGTGTTTTGATAGTTTTACCAAGTTGATTATGCACTTCATTTTGAAACGTTCGAAACATCTCAAATGATTCAGCTTTATGTTTCATAAGATATACATGACCATATCTGCTGAAATCATCGATAAATGTAATGAAGTACGATAACCTCCTCTAGCCATTGTGTTTATAGGACCGCATACATCGGTATGTATTAGACCCAATAAATCACTTGCCTTTTCACCGTGTCCAAAAGGGATTTTTAGTCATCTTGCCTATTAAACAAGCGCATGTTTCATATGTTTCTAAATCAAATGAATCTAGAAGCCCATCTTTATGGAGCTTCGTTATGCGTTTCTCGTTTATGTGTCCGAGACGACAATGCCAAAGATAGGTTTGATTACAGAAATGAAAATTTTCTTCCTTTTCTTTTGGATGTTTTGAAGCAGGAACAGGACGGGTCTTGACTTGTTCCATAGGCTTTGCAACAGGTGCAACAACGGCCTTGGCAACTCTAGCCTTGCCTTTGCCTTTCTTCTTCATTCCCTTTCCTTTTAGACCATCAACACATTACTAGAGGGTTTCTTGATATTTTGTTCAGCAGTTTTGAACATCAAATGCAACTCTGAAATTGATTTCTCCATATTATTCATATTGTAGTTCATCACAAATTGTGAGTAACTCTCTGGTAATGAATTCAAGATCAAATCTGTAGCCAACTCTTGGCTTATGGGGAATCCGATTCTATCAAGCTGGTCAACATAGCCCTTCATCTTAAGAACGTGAGGACTAACTGACGCACCCTCAGTCATCTTGCAAGAATGTAGGTTTTTGATTGTCTCGAACCTTTCTTGCCTAGCTTGCTGTTGGAACATTTCCTTCAGCGTTATAGCCATTTCGTAGGCTTCCATTAGTTCCATGTCCTTCGAAGTTCAGGAACCATAGTTGCCGCATAATACATGCAACATCGGTAGAATCGTTGACATGCTTACTATGCGCATCCTTCACAAATTTTCGTAGCATTGGGTGGTGGGTCCTCGGGGATTGGAGCATCCAGGACATACAACTTGCGTTCATGCTTAAGAACAAGTCTTAAGTTTCGAACCGATCAAGAAAGTTAGTCCCCGATAGCTTATCCTTCTCAAGGATGGATCGCAGCGTGACAGGGGATTATTGTTACTTGAAGAGGCCATTGATCTACAATAAAGATTATGCAAAGTTTATTTTAGTATAGAGGAATAGACTCCCACTAAATTAACAACCCTCCTAAAACATAGTGTTTATTTAGGGGACTAAAATCCATATTTCACCTAATTCTATGACAAATATGGCATGAAACACGAGAACTAGATTATTTAGGTAGGTAACAGTTACCAATTACATCTTATGTAATTTTTAGATCCTTTTATGAGATACGGGACATCTTATGTCTTAGCATGTTTTTATCTCATCATTTGCCTAAAGCTCAAAACTATTTTGATGACTTTATTAAGTCGGACCATTTTAAACATTTAGGTAACTCTTACCCAACTTGTCTCACTAAGATAACACAATACACCCAGCTATGGCTGAAACTATATTAGTGTGATCGAGGCCTTGACAAGTGTTTAAAATGGATGGCGTGAGACTTAAAATTTAATAGAGGGATTTTACTCGGTTTTAGTGATTTTTATGTAAACAATGAAATATCATATATTTTATTGATTTGTTCAATCACTAAACAATTTGGAAATTTTTATACTATTCACTAATAAAAGAATTTCCGTGCGCTAGATTAGTTAGACGATGGTCTGTTGGCCCGTCAATGGGCGGTAAATCTAGAGGGGCGCTTGCCGTTTTTTTTTTTTTTTTATTTTAGAAGACGAATCTCAATTCCGAAAATTGAAATTCGCTATAGAAAATCATATTTTTCGCTGATTTTACTATACTAAATTTACCCCTTAATTTATCCAAATTAAGTCAATTAAAACATTTTTAATTAACCCGGGCCCACATCTAACTAATCATCTTATCCTAATCCAATTAGGACTAATCTTATCCTAATCCAATTAGGACTTATCTTATCCTAATCCAATTAGGACTAATCTTATCCTAATCCAATTAGGACTTATCTTATCCTAATCCAATTAGGACTAATCTTATCCTAATCCTATTATATCACCAATAACAAGATTCTTGATATTTATCTCATATTCTAATTTGTTATCTATCTTTATAAAATAGAAACTTTATAAAAAATAGATATAACAAGATAAATAAATAATTTCGAAAATTAATTATTTTCAATTAAATAATTTCGAAAACTAATTATTTTCAAATAAATAATTTCGAAAATTAATTATTTATAAATAAATAATTTCGAAAATTAATTATTTATAAATAAATAATTTCGAAAATTAATTATTTGCAATTTCGGTCTTCATCCAAATAATCACAAACATGTAATTGAATCATGAACTACTATCCCAATCGAACCTAATGGTATCATGGATCATAGAACACGAAACTCAATTCATTAAAATTATTCAAATTAACCTAACATGGTTATTAGCATGTACGAAACAAATTTCAATTAAATCACGAATATATGTATCATATACACAAAACATGATAATAAATCTCATAGAAAACTTATGTATATCACATATACATCAACTATTAACATGCTTTCAATCATATATCATGTATATATCAGAAGAAAACATGCAATGAATTTAATGGAATCGAACTCGATGGCTCGATACCACCGTTGGGTTTTGGGGTTCATACGCAGTGAGGAGATTACAAAACAATTTTGACAAAAACCCCAACAGATCCGAATCTAATTCCATTAAAAACGTTTAAACCATGAAAACTTAATCATACCTCAGTCGCAATGTACATTTCTGAAGGTTGATCGATCTCTAAGACGCTGCCAACGACGAACGCCCTCTACCAGTAGTCCACACACGAACGGCAGCCGAGATTCGAAGTGCTAGCTTTGAGAGAATACCAAATCTTTTTTGTTTCTCTCCAAAACGATCCAGAGCATGCCAAAAACCCTAAGTCGTTTCTTAAACGAAAAAATAGTTTTTGGCCTTTTGATCTTTCGTATGTGTATTGTAACTTAAAGCGTCTATTTATACAACCCTTGTATATAGACGGTTAAGTAAATTACACATATACCCTTACTTAAAGAAGTATAAGTGTAATACACCACAAGGACGTTTAAATGTCATGAATTTTATCACATAAAATTCATTTTTCTCGAATCGTCTTAAAATCTCGCAAAACCATTCTTAGTGTGCGACCCAATAGGCTCATACAACGCGTTGGCGTGTACCAAAACATATTTTGGTATACAAGTCATAAGCGACCTCTAGCAAGACATTATGACTACCCAAGTCGTACGAATATCAAATCGATACAACCTAATCAATAGTGTATATAACATCCTTTTGTCACACGATATCCTTTTGATCAAACATAAGGCATGGAATTGTCATCCAACATGTTCAATCGTCCTAGTTTCGATCTCTAGGTAGACTGAAAACATCCAAGTGACATTGATCAATATCAATTCACTTAGACTAGGCCTTTTAACAGTCTAACACATCGAGGGATCCACTAGATATCTCTCTTTATATGAGAGGGACAAATTCTATCTCTATTACACAACTTCATCACATTGCTCACACAAGTGAGTAACCAATCACAACCTTTATAATCGTCCAGGTTAAAGACAACGTTTGATTGTGTCAAATCACTTGTGTTCCTAATGTTGAAGTCTTTGGTAATCTCAAGTCGAGGACTGGAATATAGAAATTCCTATTAAGAAATAAAGATTTAGCTCGAGTGCTTGTAGCTAGGGTAAGTGAGTTTTTCCAATGTCATGAACCAAATAATAACCTACCTTTAAATAAACCATATAGACTCTTAAAGGTGTGAAAATATGCAAATACACAAAAAGTGATGATAAAGTATGTTTAAAAGAATTCATTTAATAAGGCAATTTAGATCTATTGATTTGATGAATAAAAACTTATGAGTAAGATGAAGGTTATGGTATTTAAATGCTTCGAGTTTCAAAAAAGTGTTGTCTTGAAAGGTGACCATGTTTAACCAGCCTTTGAAAATCCTGAGTCTCTTGTTAAACATATTGACCAAGCTTTGATCGTAAGGAATTTATTTTTTTGCAAAGTAAGTATCAAGTCTTTAGGAAAGCATCGATCAATTTTTCATAATGTATTTAGTCATTGTAGTTAGATGACCCTTTGTTCGAGACATGTAAAGTTTTAAGTTTGGGGGTATTTGATGAGTACTTATTTATGCATTCTTTTATAGGTGTTTTGCTATGTAAATCAAGTCCAAAGTCATGTTTTTTGGCTATATATATATTTACTTTGGAGATTTATATGGTATTTAAGTACTTGTGCATGAATTAGTCAAATCCGAAAAGAAGTCAAAGTTTGGTAAAAAAATGAGCATGCTTGACGCCCCCAGAATGAATTGATGACGCAATGGAGAAGCCACACACCAAGTGGGTCATCAAGGCAGAACAAGGAACCGCGTCATAAATGAACAGACGACGTCACCCACGACGCCAAGTTTAGAAATAGAAATACCATACCAACTTATTGTTCAAGACTTATTATATTGTGCCACGCCGTGAATTGGCACCATTCCCACATCATGGTGGTGTCACTGACGATGACAGACTCGTAGAATAGAAGTTTTGCAATTTTTAGAAGGTTCTTATTTCTTGGGCTTTCCTATTCCCAGAGTCACATATATAAAGGAGGGATCTCTATAGATGAAAACACATTATATTCAAAGTGATTTATTTGTAAAGAAAGGTAGAGTAGCCATGTGTCACGGCCTAAATTTCTAATTCTAGTTTTATGTCTTAATCAAGATCAAATGACCCGTAATGTGAGACACTTATCGAGATACATGTCGTGACCGAGGCGAGATAGCCGAGGTATATGTTATATTTGTAACGATGTATGTCTAGTGTTTTGTATATGTGTAGATTGCTAAGTCATTCCTACTTATGAATATGTGTTCACATCTGTGTGGGAATGCGCCATGAGTTGAGTGGCGATGTGGGATCGAGGTAGCAAGAGGTATGGTAAGTTGGTGTAATATTCTATATAGCTTTTATAGTGATTTATACATGGATATGGTTGATTATACACTTAATGAAGCTAAGTTAGTAAGTTAAAACAATAGCCACTTGATTTTCATTGAGACACGTATTGACTCATCTTAACACAATTATAGTTACATATTGGTGTCACATAGCATGAGTTAGTGAGATATGTGTTAATAGGTGTATCACTAGATGAGCTTCGAGACACGTGTATATAATGAGATCAATGGTTATTAATCAACCATATCTACTTTCATCAACTCATACAACTAAATCAACTTCATTTCATTTGCTTAATTGAGAAGGAAACTTACTGAGAGAAGGTGAAGAGCTAAAGGAAGAAGAAGACCAACAACCAAAATGGGTTTGGTGAAGGAAAGATCAAGTTAAGCTAGGTGTTCATCAAACTAGGTACACATATCTCTATTTAAGTTGAAACCAATTATGGTTTTTGGCCATTTTTAGAGGTCAAATGATTAGGTCTTTGAAATTGGCTTATATATTTGGATTCCTTATTTCAAGCTAATAATCCAGCTATTAAGAAGTTCTTGATTTAGTTTTGAAATAAAAAAATTTGAATTTTTGAAGTTGAAGTCCAAAAACTAAATTTCTGCATGTTGTATTATGAACTAACCTAAGTAATTTGGTCATAACTTGGTCATTTTAAATCGAAATGAACCCAAATCTGGTGTCATTTAAAAAGGTAACTCAAAAGGGAACAACTTTTTCACACTAGAATTTTATAGTTCATATGTTTTCATATCCAAAAATACTATATAAATTGGTAAGAAAATGCATTATGTGATTTTTGAAACTAAATTTATAAATGGCATAACTCCCTAACTACTCATCCAAATGAGCTGATATTTTAGTATGTTGTTATATGATATGGTAGATGCATTGTAAACAAAATCAAGAATTTGTAAACTTTAGATTAGGAGAAATGAATTTTATAAATCTGCTAAAATTGCAATATCTCTTTCGTTTTAAATTAGGGTTGTATAAACCAAACCTTTTCGAAAGCTAAGTTAAAGACCAAAAACTTTGTACAAGGGAAGGTGTTAAGATTTAGACAATTTCATGACTAAAAATGTGTTGCAATGCAGGACTAAAATTTTAATATTGTTTAGTATTAAGGGGTTGATTTGGGTTAAGGTTCCTAAACCCATTTAACCTTACCTAAACTTGATTTATTTGGATTAGTTTGATATCAGGAACCTAAGAAAGAGTCTCGGGAGTTTGGATACATGATACGAGGTGTTGGGATGCTCGATTAGCATACGAAATTGCATGGATTGTAAGTAAACTGATTGAGATATTTACTTACATTTCATTCTTGTTTGTTCTTTTCCAGTAATTTGGACTAATTTTCTTTTGTACTCCATATTCCATGACTTGTTGTCCTTTGTCATTTCATTTCATGAGGTTGCTCATGGTATAGATTGTTGATTAAATGATTTTATTGACTCTAAATCATGTGCTACATCATTTTTGAATGATAGTATAAGTGGGCGGTGAAATAGCATGCAATTAGGTAGGTGTTACATAGTATTGTAAATCTATTTCCTTTATGCATTAGAAATGCAATTGTTTCATTGGATTCTCAAACCATGTTATTACATTATAGGTGCGTCAGATATACGAGTGTCACTAGACTTTTCAGGGTGATCGAAATCTCTCCACTAACTTGTGCAGCATATGGGGTATATGACCTGAGGTTGTTGGCAAATATATATCACAGGTGATTGGCGCCAGCGAAAGGTTATAAAGGCAAGAGTACTGCTTAGACCATCACATTGATGCAAACCTCAGCTTCATCCTCATATAGTGGAAAAAGGCTGATGTGATGAAGATCACGACCGACCGGCCCTATATCATTACTACTTAGCTGTTTATCAGTTTTATTTGTTTAACTAAAATATCTCTGTGCATGTTCTCTTTACAACATAATTGCTATTATCATGCTTTTAGATACTTGTTGCATATTTGAATGTGAACAAATGTCTCTCAGTGTTACTTTCTACTTTCCTGTACCCATAATCGTTTTATGAAGGTGGATGCATATTCATCGAGTAGTAGGCCAGGCAAAAAGAAGATCGACGACTACCTCTAGCCAGTGGAGTGCTGCTACATCAAATTTCGTAGGTTTTGATTTTTGATGTATTACTTTTATATGTATGTCATATACTTTTGGGGTTGTATATAATGGGTTAAGTGAGTAGTACCTCGACCAGACATATGATGTTATATATTGTCGTTTTATTTTATATGCATGTGATCTTTATTTTCTAGTTTTTTCACAATTGTTAGGTCTCATGTTATAAGCTTCCACTAATTAGTTAAGACTTTCCTTGTATAAACTTTTAAGAGAATATAGTTTTAATTAACTCTGATTTATGAATTGGCATAGGATAGGTTTGGTAAGTAATAAGGTTTTGGAAAGGCCGACTGATTCCTTGTTAAGTCCTATATGGTGAGATTAAGGCTTAATGAAGGGATTAGGCCGGGCGCTGCCCTAATTTGAGAAAGGGTCATCTCACCATGTCCGGCTAAACTCCATCAATTTAGGCGGAGGTGGATCTAATAAGTTGTTGGCTTCATGGACTCATTGTGAGGTCTATCTAATCTATATTCTTTTGTTTTCTTTTATATTTTATTTCCTTTGGCACCAATTTTGAATCTAGGGTCAGATTTATTTGTTTATGAAGGGCCTTTACATGCATAATAGATTGACTACCCTTAGTTTTTGAGTCGAAGCATCCGTACATATATGATAAACTTATCTAAGTAATGATTAACCATACTGATTGGTTAGCCCTTTTTGGGACCAGTTAAGTACCTTAGGAATCAAGGCTAAATTGAAAGCATCTGTACTTATGCGATCCGGTTGTCTAGGTATAATGCCTTCATAAAGACCTATGCAATCAACACATTAAACCCAATTCGCATGAGCCCAGGGTTGTGTGTTTGGTTAGGGAAGTAGTCCTTATCGTACCTTGAGAATAGGAAGTGCAAGGAAAATATTTACGTTACTGGGTCTATAGCTACACTAAAATATAATTGAATTACATACAATTGTATGGATCGAAGACTAATGAACCCCATGTACCATTAGATGATGTTTGAGAAGATGAAAGCTTAGGTTGTTTCCTATATTGAACATTTTCTTACAAAAGCATTTTTACATTCCTTAGTTCTCATTAGTTCACTCTCATCATTTTTGAAACCCTTAATTTCCTTTTTTGTTAAACTCCTAAGTTAAAACACTTTGTGCTCATAGATCGAATCTTGTACTTGCCACTACTATAGTTCTTGTAGTTACTGGTGAACTTATTTGAGATTTTCTTTAACATATTCGGCACTCAGTAGCCACTAAGAAAAAACAAAGAACTTCCTTTTCCCTTAATGATTACTAGATTTTGTAAGCAAGACCTAGTTCCAATGAAATTTCTAGGGTTAGACGTTTACCCAGATAGGACCATTACAAATGAATTCATTGCAAGCACTAAGAAGGTTCCTGGATATGTTGATTAGGGGGAGGAACAATAGAGAAGCCACACATGAAGGAGAGAAACAATTGAGAGAAGAAAAGTATGGGTAGAAAATTAAAGAAATTTTGAAGAAATGCAGAATGTTGCGTATAATGAGCAAACGAACCAGAGCCCAAAGCCACCTACAGAAGACTTCACTAGCATGTATATGGAAGAGACGAAAATGGCCATGATGGTCGATCTTGCGGAATCAGATGAGAACTCTGAGATATCAAATGTTCATACTCTATAACCAACGGAAGATTTCCAGGAACATCTATGGATCCAAAAGATGCATGACTAGGAGGACACAAGGCAGGGGATCCGACATTCATGTTCCATCGCCCCAACTGAGAATGCCCAACAAGTGAGTCTTTTAAGAAGATAGCCCGGCGGCATGAGTGGACTTCGCATTATATGATCATGCGAGGAGCTTTCAATCTTAATAACCTGAGCATGAGGATGGTGGTGATGATGTAACATCTGGACATTGGTTTTTTTATTTATATTTGTCACATCCTAAATTCCTAATCCTAGTTTGTTCCTTAATTATGATCATTGACTCGTGATGTGGGACCTACATCGAGATACATAATCTGAACAAGGCATGTGGCCGAGTTATATGTTAGATTTGTTGTGATGTATGGCTAGTGTATTGTATCTGTGTAGACTACTAAGTCACTCCTACTTGTGTATAGATGTCGAAGCGTGAATGGGAACACACCTCAAGATGTATGTCAGCTGGGACTAGGGTGATTAATTTAATGTGGCTTAAATAGTTAATTTGACGTGGCTGTTGTTTAATTTGGATAAATGATGCCCAAGTTAGAAAAATAAAACATTAGTCATTGATATTCCTCGAGATGCATGTTGACATATCGTAAGACCAATTAAGTTTAACTTAGTATTAGTAGAGCTGAGTTGGTCGAGAGTTAATGGATTGTGGGGTCACTATTTGAGCCATTAGATTAATCTAAAGAGTGATTTACATAAGATCAATGGCTCAAAATGCATTTCACCTAATATATATATATATATATATATATATTTGAATGAGATAGGAAAAACATGCAAACACTTTCGTTCTTTGATTAAAAAGAAGAGAAGGAGATCTAGAGAGGAAGATCATATATTGTGAAGAAAATTTAGTGGATTTGTGAAGGACTTATCAAGATAGAGATGGTTTACTAGTTAGGTGAGTTGAATTGTGTTAGAACTTTGTTAGTTCAACCAAATTACATGAGTTGGAGTTTTAATACCAAAGTTCTTGTAAATTCTAGTTATCTTAATGATGATTAAGTTGTATTTAGGAGTGTTGGGTCAAGTTTAGAAAGATCTACAACTATGAAAACGTATCTCCATCACTACTTTGTGAAATTCAAATGAAAATTTAGAGTTTTAATTCAGTTAAGTTTTTTGCTAAGTCTCAAAGGGTGAATGAAATCGTTTTCAAAATTAGTTTATAGATTTGAATTCCTCACGAAAAACCATTAATTTACTATTAAAAAAAATCTTGATTTCAATTTGAATTGACAAAGTTATGACATTTTGAAGTTGTAGGTGTTCTTGATGAATTGTTTTAGTAAAAACTATGAGTTTTCGGTTTTAAATGGTTAAGGATATAAATTTTGGGTATTTGGTTGTTGGGAAAGTTTAATTTGAGTGTAATGAAAGTTTATAAGGAGTCTTAGGCAATAGTGTTTAAAAGTTAAAATAATAAGGTGTAATTTAGGTTTGACACTATGGCGGCGCCATGTCATTAAACTTACGACGCCAAGCCACGACGTCGACCTAACTGGAAATGTGGGACATTTGACACAGTGTCATCGTGGCACCGTGCGTCTGTACACATGATGTCACCACAACACTGTTCCATCTAACATGGTCCAAAGTTGACGTCGTGGCTGCGCTTTGGCCTTTGTACACACAACGCCACCATAGTGCCAAACCTGATAAATGTTAATTATTTTAATAAGATTTTAGGGTTCTTTTAATTGGTTTAAACCTATTTTGATAATTTGTATGAGTCCTAAACGCCCTAATTAACCTCTAGAATCTAGGGAATAGTCTCGAGAGGTTATTGACAAGATATAAGGTGTTCGGAGGCCGGACCAGCCTAGGAACTTTACGTGGATTGTAAGCAAACTGATTGAGATATTCCTCTCCATTTCTTTCCTACTATGCTTTTCATTTATAATCATTTGGATTGTTAGTCTCTTGTACTCTTGATCCTATGATTTTGTTGTTCTATCTCATATTATGAGTTTATTTTCATGGAATTATCAGTGTTTGAATGATAATTCATTGATTTTAAATCATGTGTTGTGTCTTTCTTAGTTATTGAGGAATTTAGTCAAGTAAAATAACATGCTATTAAATTGGTGATTTATGGTATTAAAAATCTATCTTCTTTGTGCATTAGTTATGCAATTACGTTCTTGGATTTTGAATTGAGTCATTTCTTGATTTGTGAAAGTAGTTGTATTTGGGACCATGATATGAAAGAGATGGGCGACATATTGGGTCATATGATTATGAGGTTGTCGGCATCTCACCACTAGCTTGTGTAGCACACGGGGTATGAGACTTGGGGTTGTTGACAAGTATATATACATGTGTGAAGGGCATTTGTAAGAATATATGCAAACATTTACGAGATCGTTTATGCCCTAAATAGCGGACTACTGTTGATGTCATGTAACTCACGACCGACCCTAGATCATTACTACTTAGCCGAGTGTCAATTTCATGTTGTTTAGCTGAAGTATCATATAGCATAATTTTTTTTCAGCATAGTTGCTAGTGTTATGCTTTCAGATACTTTCTGTATTTTCGAGAATGTTGATAAATGTCTCTCAGTGTTACTTTCTACTTTCCTATACTCACCGTCCTTCTTATAATGATGGGTGCATGTAGCATCCCCTATCCCAAATTAGGGCGATACCCGACTTAAAACCCTAATTAAACCTCGGTACACTAGTTGGACTTAATTAGAATAACAATACAGTCGTCCTTCATACTTTATAATTAGAACACAATATATCTTATATCGAACAAATAATTAAAAATGCAGCTGAATTAAAACTTTTTCAATAAAACTTAAGTTATACAAAAACGAACATAAACCTCGGTCATAAAACCATATCCCAACCATATTTATTACAAAATAGTAATTCAATATAATATATAAACAGTAAGGAAATCAATTAACCGTAGATAAGGCTATAAACTCCTAATATTCTCCATTCCCGAGTCAAAGTGAACGTCGTTAAACTAAAATGTTAATTAGGAAATGAGTGCTCCAACTTGCTCAGTAAGTGATGCTTGTAAACATATCAATTATCAATAACTATCAATGCGTTAATGAATAGTAATGTGAATTGAAATATATCTATTCAGGCATTAAAAATGACATAATAATACACAAAAGAATACAAGTTCACATGTCAATTGCAATTGTACTTGTGACTTGCATTTTGATTTCCATTTCAGAGTTATGCTCTCGTCTTATATAAGAATACGTTTTCATAAACCACTTGTTGACTGACATGGGTTTCTGCCAGTGGATTCAAGTTTAACCGAGCTATCAACTCTTAATAATTGGAGAGTCGTACTCTTATCTTACCCCAAGAATACGGTCCACATAACTCTCATGTTGGCCATCATGTGATTCTTTTAGTGTATTGAAGTGTAACTGAATTACCAACCCAAAATGGACAATAGATAGTGAACGAATAAGGTAAAACATTGGCCTATTGAGGACGAAAGGGCAGAATCCATTTCTTACAGTACATTTTCTTTTAATTAAGATAAAGAGCAGAATCCATTTCCAGGCATAACTTTCCTCAGTCTCGATTCGCCTTATCGACACTTTTGAGGAATTTCTCACTTAAAACAAATACAGTCAAGTTTATCAACTTCTATTTATTTGTCCAAATTTTTTTTTGGGTTTTTCCTTATTTTTCTCAAATTTTTCCCAAATTTTTAGCTTTTTTATTCTTTTATTTATTTGTTTATGAGATGGGTTTGAGGTTGAACTCGGCTAAGCTTAACCGAGCAAAACAGGCCTAGTTCAGGGCTCAGCCCATCTTCTTCATGAATGAAACAGAACTCTACTCTATTTCGTTTCATTTTTTTTAAATCGCTGGGAACCCGACCCCAGGCTCTCTTGAGCAGGGGAGATGACCTCTGCCATCTCCTTCCTCGCCTCCCAAACCATATTCATCGAAAGAATAACCAACAATAGCCAACATCAACACAACCACCAACTCAATGACAACGACATCAACACACTCACTTTCATCTCCCCATCTCAATTTCTCTTCACCTCTTAATCCTCGACCTTTTTCCTTCAATCTCTCAGTTTCTCTCTTCTCTATCTTTTCGATTTTCAGAAACAAAATACTGAGGAGGCGATTCCATTTTGGAATAAATATTAGATTTCCTTAATATTCGAATTGCACAAATCTCGAGGCAAATCTAATAGAGTAACTTTATCCATTTTATGTTTTGATTTTTCTCGTTATACGTGTTACATATCTCGAGGTCGATCTTTGTGGCTATTAACTAACCTTTCACCTCTTTGTTGCTATTATCCTATGGTACATGAACTAAAATGACATTTTCATATCACATGCCCATTGATTACTCTCAAGGTGGAGTTGCACACATCTCAACGCATAGATTACTCTCCAAAACACCAATGCTTACACCATTCACCTCCTCGATAATCACGTTATGTGTATCTCGAGGCAATCCAATGGTTGAAACAATTTAAACCAAACTATAGGTTATATATACATCAATTATATATAAATATATATACTTATGTAAATCCTCACCTATAAATTCACCATACACGCCAACGACACCCACGGGCATGCACACTATTGTATGTCCCACGCATGTCACCTCAACCCCTCGTGTCACTAGGCGCTCACTAATTATTAATTAACTAATTATTTCAATAAATATATTTATATATTGTGACGACCTTAAATTCTGAGGCAAACCGGACACTGCCGCGTCATCGAACACATCACCAAGCCATGCTACGTCACTTGAACACCTGTCTATAATGGCCCATGAACTATTCATCTTGTAATCTGACTTAGTAAATTTCGCTGTTTTAAAAGATTAATATTCTATCGAAATATGCTAAGTTAAGAAGTTTACAACTTAACTTGTTTACTTTAATTATTTTCAGGTTATTTTTAATAGCGAAAGTCTTAATAACATGCATATAATTAATGTAACAAGTTATGCAATAATTAACAACCTCTGAGGTGGAAACCCAGCAAAAGGATACCATGTATATCGGTTAAGGCGACAAAATGTATAATAGGTGTCAATATACATGTATCAGGTGAAAAAGTCTCCCAAAATGATCCTAAAAAGTATGTATGCGTAAATACAAACACGTACGAGTAAGCTAGTAGAGGCGCTCCAAATTAGAGGTAGTCGGCAATCACCGCCTTCCCCCGGCTTGTCGTAGGATCTACAACTTGCCACCAACAAACAATGACAAGTTCCAGTGAGTAAATCCTAGAGAAATTCTGTTAGTATTCAATAGAAATCCAAGAATATGGCTACAATTCATGCATATAAAGTAAATGAACAAGAATGTAAAGCATGAATATAAGTCGTGAGATAATCAAGAATATGGAACACGAGTGTGGTGTATAGCTGTCGAGCCCTGAGACGTAAATACTAAACCGAGAAGGCCCTGAGGTGAGGAAACATGCACCCCCTCTTCACGGTCGAAATGAGGAACTATGTTGGTTAGAAAGTAGACTTATGTCCAACGCCTCATAAGAGAGGAAATATGTGACGGATGAGAGCCTCACGTCAACTCGCTCTCGAGACCATCGACTCGCTGAGAGATATCTGACGTGTAGTCTAAGGTATGATCAACACCATAGCAAAAATAGAATCAACATCAACGAAAGAGCCAGAAAGGGGTCACATCGTCCCTTCGACCATACGCAGACACACGCGGGAATAAAGTAAACATGCAAGCTGAACTGACGAAGAGTAATGTGAAATAAATAATTTACAAGGAAAATAAGTAAATTTAAACTGACATTCTCGTGGGTTTACTTACCTCAAACATTCTCAAATATCTCTCCAAAATGTCCCGTTCACGCCTCGAGATATGTGCCCGATACTCGATTATGGTCTCTTAAGTCCATAGTATTCAATTATACCGCTTTTGTTATTTTAGAGTCACATTAAGTGAATTTATAATGTGTGACTAAAAATTTGAGATTTTGTTTCAAAAAGTTTAATTTCAGTACACTTTTCAAGTTATACCGAGATGCCGTCACCCAAAAAGTCCTCAAAACTACTTTTTATATTTTTTCCATTTTATTATATTTTTCTTGATTTTCCATAATCTTCTAGCTATTTTTCCTATTTTCCTGATATTTATTTGATTTAAAAATGTATTTTATAAAACTCTCTCAATAACTTTGCCTCTGGCGCCAAAACAAATGTTGATGTCGAAGAAGTGTCGGCACTAGGGGTTACAGTCACCTGATCTCTTCGTCGTGTGGAGGCGCAAGAATCGACTTCCCCAAAGGAACAATTGAGGTGAGTCATTGTGGTTGTTGTTCTTAGGCGGTGGGCAGTGACCAAAAGTGGGGGTTCGGCCTCCATGGCGAACCCCATGGCCATGGTGGTACAACTTCTGCTGCATTTGTCATTTGTACACCACATACACACAAGTGGATGCGAATCTCGAGACAGAGTAAGGACGGGGGGTGCCGTACACGTGTAGTTGGGCCAGTGGCAAGGAGTACATGGAGACACGTCACCCCAGGGCGGCAAGGTCGCCACAAGTTGGGCCCGAACCGGACCTGGTTTGGTTGGGCCCGGTTCGGCCCAACCATGACCGCCCGGGTTCGGGCCGGATCGACCGGCCCGCCTCAGGTTTAGGCTGCCCGGCCCACCTAAGCTTGAGCAGCCCGGCCCACACTGTCCTAGGCAGTCAGGCCCACACGGCCTAGGCAGTCAGGCCCATGGCTAGCCATCTTCCCCAAATCGCTTTGCTATGCAGAGACGATTTTTTTGTTTTGTTTATGCACAACAACAACAACAATTTCAACAACAACAACACCACCAACAACTTATCAACAACAACAATACCATTAAACTCTAATTTCTCCACAAACGTTAACTAAATTGACACACTCACCTCGATTTGGAGATCTTCACAAGTGTCGCCGAGTGGAGAGAGCACCACGAGAGATGTGCAACCGAGTTGAGAGAGTGATGGAGAGCTTGGTGGTGAGAAGTTGGAAGTAGGGGAGAAAAATGAAAATGAGAGGGGGAGGAAGTAGCTCGGGTAGAGGGAGAGTGAGTGAGGAGAGAAATTTTTTTATTTTTAGTTGATTTTGGAGAGGAGAGAGAAAAGTAAGGGAATGGTTTGAGGTATGGTGATTGGATAGGTGATCTGATAACTAAATCCCAGACTATCCCATACACCGGCGTACGTGCACACCGCGACGTCGTACACTCTCGTCACCACACGCGTACAATGCGACAAAACATAATTCTCAATTACAGCGGTGCGAACTATTAAATAATAGTAAAATAAATAAACACTCGCCATAAAAAATAATGAATTTCACCTCGTTAGGCGTGCCCTAGACTTTTCCGCGACGTCCATGGGTCTGAGATTAGGATCGTAATCTGTAATTTGTCAGTTAATTAGGATTAATTAAAGTGAGTCGTTACATATATACAATTTATATACAAATATATACTATATTAACACACATATGACTTTGCCATGTGTGTGCCAACGAGTTCACTCGAGCATGCACGCTACCCCACGACCTATGTGCATCCCCCTCCGCATACTTTATTAGGCGTCCTATAATTTTCCTTTTATTAAATTATAGGCTAATTAATATAATTATTTTCCATAATAAATAATACAATCAATGGAAACACCAAACGACACGCAAATCCACGCACACGCTAATCGAAATAAGTCAGGCTTAACCACGAGTCTAAATCGAGTTAATTAGGATTTGATTAACACTAATCGCCTGCTTAGTGTAACGGGTCGTTACAGTGTAAATCCATCGAGTAGCAAACTGGGCGAGGATAATATCGATGACTACCTTTAAGCCACTAGAGTGCTGCTACATATGTATTTTATATACTTTTGGGGTTGTACATTATAGGTTGTGAGATAGATTCTCGACCAGACACATGTTGATGTATATTGTTATCGTCATTCTGTTTTATATATGCATGTGATCATTCTTATCTGGTTTCCACACATACTTAGGATTTATATTAATGGCTTCCGCGAATTTATTAAGACTTATGCTGAATAATGAATAAGGTTAAGTCATAAGATCCCAATTAACTTTGAAATGTTAAATAACATAACAAAGGTGTAATGCTTATTGTAAAAGTAACTAATTGGGATATAAGATTGAAAAGGCTGACTAATACATTGTTATGTCCCACGTGGTCGAGATTAGTGCTTAATGACAAAATTAGGTCATTGGTGCCCTAGTTTAAGGAAGGGGTCATCACAATATTCTTATCCATGCAATCTTTTTATGAGTGTCATTGTGAGAGGTCTATGCTTGTAAACCTATAATTTGATTAATGTGGTATATGTGGTACTATGATATTTTTGCTTTGGTGTATTAACAAGTGATACATTGATTTGATACGTTCTATTAAAATCATATGATGCATGAAAACATTTTAGTTTATCGAATTTCCAATTACTTATGCAATTCATTCTTAAGCTAGTTATTTATTTATTTATTCATTTATGCTTCATGAGATATTTGTATTTTTGTTGGAAATCTAACTTAATTTTTAAACCTTGAGGACAAGGTTTGAAATGAGTTTTGGGGTATTAGGTGAAGTGAAGTATGAAGATGCAAAGTATGGAAGAAACGAGAGGTAGAATTTAGTTGAACATTATGAATTTTTTAAAATTTCCACAATATAGGCAATATTTTCCATTCCATTTGATTTTATTTAGTTAGGAATATATAATCGAATATAATTTGGATTTGAATAGAAATGGTAGTGATATATTACTATTACCCATAAAAATAGAAGTTTTACGATGGAATAGAATTGTTGCTCTATTTGACTTTACCTAGATTGTGTATGCACTAGAGGAGTTTAGAGGGCATTGATTGCTTTCTATTTGACATTATAATGGATAGAAGATCAAAATGATAGTACAAGACAAACAAGACATATTACTATGAATCTTATTATACAAATATTATTGAACAAGTATTATATGTGTATGTATTTAAAAGAGCTTATGCGACAAATGGAGGGTAAAAAGGAAATTAGCCAATAAATTTTATTAAGTTGGAAAAAATGCTTCCTTGACTACAATGAAAGTGAGAAGAGCTAACAAGAGTTTTCAATGAAAAATAGAAAGACCCACATATTCCAAAGGAGATGGAGCAGGGAATCTATTGGTGTAAAAAATTAGAGGAACAACTCATATATAAAAAATAATTGATTCCAAAGGAAATGGAGAAAGGAACCATAACAATACAATATAAAGAAGAAAATGAATATATATGAAGAATAAAGAATGAGAGATATAGAAATGCAAGGAAGCTTATGAAAACTCTTCAAATAAAAGATTTAGCTCGAGTGCTTATATCTAAGCAATTAAGTGAAATATATCTTTGTATTCCAACAAATGAATATGAAATGATGATTATTAGTGAATAAAAGTTCATAGCGACTTTAATTATGGTGATATCTTAGAATATTATTTGAAAATGATATTGAGTTAGTGTTTTTTGTATCTTGAGATTCTATATTAGTTATCTTAAGCTTGATGCTTGTCAGTGGAGATTGAGAAAACATATATAGTGACTTGACCTTGGTGATTAGTTTAACTTTGAATTCTGAGGTGTATTGCACAATTAGGAGGTTGAGTTGTCAAATAAATGAGGTTGTTCTTTAATTCTTTCTATTTTATCATGATTCTTATTTTTATGAAGGTAATAATTAGACATGTCTTGTAGTACATTAGAGGACGATTTTATATGTAAAAACTATATTACACAGGGTTTTCTCTTGTTTTTATTATTTCAAGTAATAAATAGAATATATAAAGAAATGGAGTAAAAATAGAAGATTATGAAAGAATTGATTAAGTGGAAAGAATATGCAAAGAATCATCACCAATGAATCAAGGAAAAATTGGACCATTAACTTCTCAGAGATTCCTATGTGCACATAATCGCTAGTCAAATTAATGAAAACATGAATTTCAATTATACGGATTTACGCATCGATTCCACTTAACCTTGAATTGCTGAGGAATCGATGGAGTAGGTTTCGAGGATTTTAAATAACTACAAATAGTTTGAGTTTATTTAAGATGTTAACTGCCTAAAATACTACAATATGACCCTTAGGGCTATGAAATTAGAAGCCATTGAGTACTTAGATCAATGTTTCATTGCTATATGAACCATTTTTATTATTTAGTTTATTGTTTTATTCTTCATTATTTTGGAAAAGATTTGAAGATTTAAAGTATTTATTCAAGAGGTATTTATATGTATCTTTTATTTATATTATTGCAATGTTATTTATGATTATGAGTTAGTAGTTTATCAATCTAAATAAAGTTTGAACATGAACTAGATCTATTTTGCAATGTAGTTATGATGAGATGATCAAGTGCTTAATGCTTTAAACCAATTGTATTCTTTGATTTATTGATTTAATATGTTATTATCTATTGATTTTAATCACAATCTTTGTATTGCAAGCATAGTCTAGAATGTGTATTATGATATTTGGACTCATTATCTAATTTAAAGTAGTAACTAAGATTTTTTGAAAGGTATGACCATTTAAATGCCCAGGTGAATTTGAGATCTAAATCTAATGTTGAAGTGGCTTTCGGAAGTTGTTAGATTTAGTAGTTCAAAGTTTTCATAAAATGTAATGCATTTTTATTATGTGAAGTTAATGTCATTGTGTATTCAAAGGGATTAGCTCAATAAAATTAGAATGTGGTTTTTCCAACAATATAAGTAGAATAAATAGTTGGCTAAAGGTTGTTTACTTATGATTAGAGTTTAATTATCTACGGTACTTTATGAAGTATATGTGACGGCTCCAAACTCCGAAGCAAACCGGGTACAGCCACATCGCCATACATGTCACCAAGCATACCAAGTCACAACACACTTATCTTTGACTTCCCATGACCCAAACCTTTGTATGTATCTTATTCTCCTTAACTTAGTATTTATGAATGTTTTACGAATATTTACATTAAGATAACTAATTTAAGCCGTTCGTGATTTATTAAATTAATATAAGTTGAATATCTATAAGTGAAAGTCTTTAAAGCATGCAAATATTGTAAAAATGAAAGCTTTGCATTTCATAAATAATCATGTAGTGTGGAAACCCGACATAAAATACCATATATATAAAAAAGCGACAAAAGTACAAAAGATGATCATATACATGCATCAGGTATACAAGTCCTCCCAAAATCTCATGAAAGCAATAAATAAATACATACAAACACCTACACAAAAAGCCGATGGGGCTCTCCTAGCTCAGAGGTAGTCACCTAACATCCCTTGCCCTGGCTCGTCGTATGATATGTGATTTGTCACCAAAAATAATGACAAATCCCAATGAGTAAATCTCAGAGAACGTTAGCTAATATTCTCAAAATCCAATAAAATGGTTATAACTCATGTAATTTTAAATAAGGAATTGAAATAAAGTAATCGCATGAAAATATGTCGCGAGAAGTTAAAACTGGACACGAATGTAGCATGATAAAAAAAACCATGGTCGACATCCGGGAATTGACTTATCTAAACCGAGAGGAAACCATGACGTTCAAGAGGAACCCCTAAATGGTAGAATCTCGTCCAAACATCTCTCAACCTACGGGTCTCGCGGAAAGTAATCGCCGCATAGCCATAACTTGACCAATTACTCAAACAACACGGCTAGCTAGCCCCGGGGTGAGTCTGTGCTATGCCCACCTCGTCGACAAACATACATACACATGTGGGAGTGAATGAACAAAAAGTGGATAGCAATTAATAGTACAATAGAATATTGAAATTTAAAACAAAGAAAGTTCTATAAATGAATTTTAACTAATTTTCTCGTGGGTTTACTTACCAGAAACAATCGCAAATCGTTTTCAAAACGTCCCGCACATGCCTCGAGATGCGCATTCGACACCCGAATATGGTCTCCTAAGTCCATGGTGTCCAATTATACCATTTTAATTATTTTAGAGTCACATAAATTGAATTTATAATGTGAGACCAAAATTTGTAATTTTTATTCCAAAAAGTTTGATTTTTGGCACACTTTTCTAATTAACTAGGGTGTCAAACGCTTGAAAAAGTCTCAAAACTCATTTTCTTAGCTTTTTCTAATTTTTTATATTTTATGGATTTTTTTGGAATTTCCCATAATTTTTTTTATCTATTTTTAGCTATTTTATTTATTTTTTGTTATTTATTTTATTAAAAATCAGTTTTTATTTACTTTTAAACAATATATTATTATTTTTATATTGGTTAGGCCCGTGTCGACCTGACCCGATCCACCCGGGTCGACACGGCCCATGGGCCATGGGCCCTCGGGGTAGCCCACTTGGCTACCCCTTTCTCATTTTCGTCTATTCTCCAAAGATGAATTTCGTCTCTAGAGAAGAAACAACAATTTTTTATTTTATTTTATTTTAATCTAAAACAACAATAACAACATTAACAAGAATTATAACTATATCCAAAACAAACTAACAACAATAGCAACCATTGCCATTTAAGCTCCAAAAATTTCTCCCCAAAATGAATAACAAATATAATCACCTACATCGGTCTAGGGAAGTCACCGCTGAGCCGCCAAAAGGGAGAGACTTCGTGAGAAGGGTGAGGAAACCTTGGAGGAGTGAGGAAAGCTTGGCGAGGGAGAGTTTGGTGATGGAGAAAATAAAATTATGAGGAGGAAGAAGATGAAAATTGGTGGGGGAGAGTGAAGTGGGTTTTGTCATGAGATGAGAAAGAAAAGTAGGAGAGAGAAAAGTGAAGGGTAGGTATTAGGTGATTTGGTAGGTGATTTGATTTGATAGGTGATGTGACCCATTAAACCCTAACTATCATGTACGCCCGCGTTACATGCACCCCGAGATGTTGCACACTCTCATAACTACCCGCGCATAATGCGCCCAATAAAATATCAACTAGTGTTGTGCGAATTGATTAATAATGCAAAAATTTAACATGCATCACACAAAAATAACTATTTTTACCTTAGTTGACGTGCCCCAAATTTATCGGCGGTGTCCAAGTGGGTTCGAAATACGGGTCCTAATCTATAATTAATAATTTAATTAAGATTAAATAATACGGTCGTTATAATCTTCCCAACTAAAAGGAATTCGTCCCGAAATTCAAGTTTAAGTAAAAAAATCTAACCTTGAAACAATTAGGGGTATCGGGTCCCGCATGGTAGACTTTCACTCTTAAGTAAGTCTTTCGTTCTTGTGATATTGCCATCGAATGAGTACTAGTGGTATTTCCTTCCTTCTGAGAGTCTGTACCCTGCGATCCTCTATCTCAATGGGGTGTTCTTCGTATGTCACATCTTGTGAACCTCGATCCTAGTCATATAAACCATCGGTCTCGATCCTAATCTAGCCAGCCTTAACATCGAAATATGGAAAACGTTATAAACCCCTGCCAATCGACTCGACAATCTCAATTGATAAACGACCTCCCCAATTCGTTTCTTAATCCGAAACGACCCAAGAAATCTTGGTGCTAGTTTCCCTTTGATCCCAAATCTCTAATGACCCTTCAACAGAGAAAACTTCAAATAGACCCAATCATCTACCTCGTAGCTCAGCCCATCGTGATACTTATCCGTGTATTTCTTCTATTTGTGTTGGGCAGCCAACAACTATTGATTAATCAGTCTCATCTTTTCTATATGGTCCACAACAATCTCAGGCCCTACGGTTGTTGTATCCTCGGGCTCTACCTAAGAGGCGGTGATCTACATGGTCTACCATACAACTCCTCAAAAGGTGGCATCCCAATACTAGCCTGGTAGCTGTTGTTGTAAGCAAATTCACAAAGCGGTAAGTACTCCTTCAAATACCCACCAAACTACGACGCACAGGCTCTGAGCATATCCTCGAGTATCTGTATCAATCTCTCTACTATTCGTCTATCTGAGGATGAAATACAATGCTAAACTATAATCTAGTACCAAACTGCTCCTACATAGCCTGCCACAATGATGATGTTAGACAAATGTCTTGGTTTGTAATAATCGAAATTGGTATTTCGTGTAGTCGTACAATCTCTCTATCAAATAATGTGCTCAACTATGTAAAGTTATATTTCATAGAAACTGGTAGGAAATGAGCTGATTTTTCAACCTGTCCATGATCACCCTTATCGCGTCTTGTTTCCGTAAAGTTTGCGGTAATCCATAAACGAAATCCATCATAATGTGTTCCCATTTCCATTGAGGCATGGGAATCAGCTGCAATAACCCTCCAAGCCTTCTATGATCAGCCTTAACCTGCTGGTAAACCTCACAACCCCTAGCATAGGCACTGATGTCGGCCTTCATCCTTGGCCACCAAAATAATCTTCACATATCGTGATACATTTTGATCCTGCCAAGATGCACTGTATACTAAGCCTCCTGGAGTATCTCATCGCGTATCTCCGCCACTGCTGGAATCTATAACCTCCCTCAATGCCTCAAACACTGATCTATAGAGTCGCTCCAATCGGATGATCGGGACTGCATGCCATCTCACTGAATCTCGAATACATCTTGTTAGCCCTCTAACACTCCAACACTCGCGGAATAGAAATAGACGGTACCCTAATCTATCTACAAATTTATGTATCTGTTGCATCATGAACCTCGGTCAAACTCAGTGCTGTCGCCACTTCAAGTAAACTATAATTACGCATCATATGAAAGACAACTGTCTCATAATCTGGTCCACTCCTGCTCAATCCATCTGCTGAAACATTTGCCTTCCCAGGCTGATATTCAATGGAGAAGTCGTAGTCCTTCAGTAACTCTAGCCAATGTTGTTGTCTCATATTCAAATCTTTTTGAGTTAATAAATATTTCAAACTCTTATGATCTGTAAACAATGTGAACCTCTTACTGTAGAGGTAATGCCTCCAAACCTTTAGTGGAAATACGACTGCTACAAATTCAAATCATGCACTAGGTAATTCCTCTCATGGGCCTTCATTGTCAGGATATGTAAGTGATTACGCTGTCTCCCTGCATTAGTACATAACCTATCCCCGTGTCACAAGCATCAATATGAATTGTCAATTACTTACCTGGCTCTTGCAATACTAGTAATGGTGCAGTAGTCATCCTCATTTCCAACTGTGTAAATGCGTCTTTGCACTACTTTGACCAATCAAAAGGTACGTCTTTTTAAGCCAATTTGGGCATCGGGGTGATCTTCGAGAAGTTCTTCTGAAATCACCGATAGTATCCTGCCAACCCTAAGAAGCTCCTGATATATGTCACTGTCTCGGGTGTTGACCAATCAATGACTGCATTAATTTTATTAAGGTCCACTGATATACCTCTATAACTTGATCGCTAAGAGCAAAAACTCGCACTTACTGAACTTAGCATATAGTCTGTGCTCTTCCAACGTCATCAATATTTGCCTGAGATGTTGCCTGTGATCCTCACGAGTCTTGTTATAAATCAATATGTCATCAATGAAGGCTATAACGAATCTATCCAAGTACAGCTTCAATACTCCGTGCATCAAGTCGATGAACATGGTCGGCGCATTCGTTAGTCCAAATGACATCACCGTAAACTCAAATAACTGATATCTAGTGCTGAATGCAGTTTTGGGCATGTCTCCATCTCGAGTCCTGAGCTGATGATAACCTAATATCAAGTTGATCTTAGAGAAGAAAAGAGCTCTGGCCAAATGGTCAAACAAATCGTCGATCCTAGGCAAAAGGTAACGATTTCGTATTGTCACCTGATTTAACTTCCTATAGTCAATGCACATCCTCAAGCTACCATCCTTCTTCTTAATGAATAGGACTGATACCCCTCATGGTGATGTGCTCGGATGTATAAACCATTTCTTCTCTAAGTCTTAGTTGAGTCTTCAACTCATCCTGCTCCTTCAGTGCCCTTTGGTACGGTCTGCTAGCTATCGGCTGTGTGCCCAACACTAACTCAACAATGAACTCAATCTCTCTTTGTGGGGCAATCCTGGTAAATCCTCCGAAAATACATCGGGAAACTCACTGACAACTAGGACATCCTCAAGTCTAACCTTAAGTGTCTCGGCTGATTCTACCATCCCTGCAAACAACTCCATCTCTAAGGTCGTAGCCAATCTACCCTTAGTAGTCGGTAGTACCCTCGCATCACTTAGTGAAACTGAACTCTGGTCTGTCAGGGATCCGAAAAGTCACTGCCTTATGGAAACAATCCACCTGGGTGTAATATGACACTAGCCAATCCATGCCTAAAAGTGCAACAAACTCTAAGAACTATAGTACGCGTAGGTCGATAGGGAGTTGGTGTCAAGAGATCTATATCATGCAACCCTCACAAGTCATATTAGGGTAAACCTTCTCCCCAGCTGCCGTTTTGAGAATCAAGAGTGTACTAACTGTAATCGGTGCTAACCCTAGCTCATCAACCATACGTCTTGAAATAAATGATATTGTGGACCAGAATCAATAAATGTATGCATAAAACGATCGCAAATCGAAATCATACCTTCGACGAGCTGTTTGGTGGCCTCGTGGTCTGGCTGTGCTACAACGTGTACCCCCTCTTAAGCCTGAATTGGTGGTGCTGCAATCGATGCTACTGAAGCCATCAGACATTCTTTCTTAATGTATCCAGGCTGTCTATATTTGAAATAAGAGGCCAGTGTCCTGACCCCTGGCCTTGACTACTATATGACCTCTGGCCCTGACTCTGACCATACTATCCTCGGTTATTGCCTTCCTGGTCCTGGGTTAGTCTATGCCCCTACCACTGTGCATAACCACCACTTGAAAGTTGTCCTGGCTATGTAGGTACTATCGCATGGTCCTGGGTTAGTCTATGCCCCTACTATATGACCTTTATCCTTGTCTATCTCTGTGATCGATGATTCTCTTCCCTTTCCTGTCAGACCTGGTGCCTCCCTGAGACGACCCCGATGCCAACTATGGCATGGGCATCGCGACACGAAAGAGAAGATATGTCTCATGGGCTAAGGCCCTATCGTAGATCTCCTGCAGCGTATGAGCTCCACCTGATACTATTGCACTCATTGTCTCATCTCCGAGTCCAACTCAAAATAATGAACTTGATCGCGATCTATAGAAGCCAAGTCCCCAACAAACTGTAACAGGTAAGGAAACCTCTTCATATACTAGACAACTGTGCAGTTACCTTGCCTAAGACACAAAATTTTCGTATCAGTCACAATTGCATCTCCCTCGATATGTATTGATCATAGAAGACCTGTCTGAAATTGGCCCATGTAGTCGGTTCTCCATAAGTATCGATATGAGCGGTCTACCAAACTTCGACCTCTCTTTAGAGCATATATCCAGATATCCTGGCGTGAATATTATTGTGAATCCTCAAAAGATTATGTAATTTCTCATGTGCAAGAAGCCATCTCGCAGTTGCCTCTGGGTCTCTACCTCTAGTGAAATATCCTGCCTGAAATCTCATAAACTCATTTATCAACTCAACCTCAGCTGATAAGGAAGTCTCGAATGTGATCTCTTGTGGGGTCTGTGTCAGTGTCAATCAGTGTGTAGACATCGATGTGATAGCCTCAGTACGAGTCTCTAAAATTGTAGTCGGCGTGGTAGTTTCTGCCATAATTGCAATAACTAGTGTACCCTGAACAATTGGCGCGACTGCCGTCTCGGTGACGCTCGGTGTGATGGCGGCGGTAAGCGTCGTGATAACCGCTATTTGGGCATGGAGCAAGGCCATTATCTGCTCGAATTGTCGATTGTGTGTTGCGATCCGATCAAGTACACTCTAATAAGTCCCGATAGGTGTAGTACCATTCGTTTATCCACCATCCTCTAAAGGTGGAGTTAGATGTCCATCCATTTCATATCTACAATAGCAAAGGTCCGTATTAGCATCATATATGCGTATATAATGTTACAATCAAAATATACGATGTATAAGCCATGTTACTACACGCCTCACGTTCGCTTCCCAACTAAGGTTCTAAGTAATGATATTCAAGTTTCCACGTCTAAGTTCGTTTTGTTAAGTCTTATTCAGTTTCATTAAACTTTTCCCCTAGTTTCGCTTGAATCTAGACTTTGATACCAACTGTGACGACCCCAAACTCCGAGGCAAACCGGGTGCCACCACGTCGCTAGACACATCACCAAGTATACCACGTCGCAGCACACTTATCTTTGACTGCCCGCGACCCCAAACCTTTGTACGTATCTTATTCGCCTTAGCTTCGTATTTATGGGTGTTTTTATGAATATTTACATTAAGTTAACTAAGTTAAGTCGTTCGTGATTTATTAAATTAATATAAGTTGAATATCTATAAGCGGAAGTCTTTAAAGCATACAAATATTGTAAAAAAGAAAGGTTTGCATTTTATAAACAATCCTATAGTGTGGAAACCCGGCCTGAAATACCACGTATATCAAAAAGTGATAAAAGTACAAAAAATGATTATATACATGTATCAGGTATATAAGTCCTCCCAAAATCCCATGAAAGCAGTAAATAAATACGTACAAACACCTAAACAAAAAGCTGATATGGCTCTCCTAGCTCAGAGGTAGTCGCCTAACACCCCCTTACCCGGCTCGTCGTAGGATCTATGATTTGTCACTAAAAACAATGACAAATCCCAATGAGTAAATCCGAGAGAACATTAGCTAATATTTACGAAATCCAATGAAATGGCTACAATTCATGCAATTTTAAACAATGAACATAAAATAAAGTAATCGCATGAAAATAAGTCGCACAGAATCCAAACTAGACACGAGTGTAGCGCGATAAAAAAACCCTGTCTACATCCGGGAATCGTATTAGCTAAATTGAAAGAGGAAATCATGATGATCACCTTGCCAAACATCTCACGATCGAATGAGATGAACCACTGAATGGTAGAACCCCGTCCAAACATCTCTAGAGAGGAACTCATGACGAAGACTTAAGTCTTCATCAAACATCTCTCAACCTATGGGTCTCGCGGAAAGTAATCACTGCATAGCCCTTACATGGCAAATTACTCGAACAGCGCACGGGGGGTAGCTAGCCCCAGGGTGTGAGTCCGCGCCATGCCCGACCCCGTCGACAAACACATATACACAAATGGGAGTGGATGAATAAAACGTGGATAACAATTAATAAAATAATAGAATAATTGAGATTTAAAACAAAGAAAGTGCTATAAATGCATTTTAACTAATTTTCTCATGGGTTTACTTACCATAAACAATCACAAATTGCTCTCAAAATGTCCCGCACATTTCTCGAGATGCGCATCCGACACCTGCCTATGGTCTCCTAAGTCCATAGTGTCCAATTATACCATTTTAATTATTTTTGAGTCACATTAATGAATTTATAATGTAAGACCAAAATTTGTAATTCTTATTCTAAAATCTTAATTTTTGGCACATTTTTCGAATTATACCGGGTGTGTCAAATGCCCGAAAAAGTCTCGAAACTCATTTTCCTAGCTTTTTCTAATTTTTTTTATATTTTTATGGAATTTTTTGGAATTTTACTTAATTTTTTTATTATCTATTTTTAGCTATTTTAGCTATTTTTGTTATTTATTTTTATTAAAAATCAGTTTTTTATTTACATTTAAATAATTTATTATTTTTTTTATGGATTGGGCCCGAGTCGACTCGATCCGGTCCAACCGGACCCGGGTCGGTTCGACACGGTCCACCCGATTCGACCTAGCCTATATGGGCTAGGGTCGGGTCGACTAGCCAACTTTGCTACCCCCTTCTCATTTTCGTCTCTTCTCTAGAGATGAATTCATCTCTCGAGAAGAGACAACAATTTTTTTTTTAATCTAAAACAACAATAACAACATTAACAACAATTATAACTATATCAACAACAAACTAACAACAATAGCAACCATTGCCATTTAAGCTCCAAAATTTTCTCCCCAAAATCAACAACAAATATAACCACCTACCTCGGTCTAGGGAGGTCACCGCGGAGCCGCCAAAAGGGAGAGACTTCGCGAGAGGGGCTAAGAGACCTTGGAGGAGTGAGGAAAGCTTGGTGAGGGAGAGTTTGGTGATGGAAAAAATAAAAGTGTGAGGAGGAAGAAGATGAAAATCGATAGGGAGAAAATGAAGTGGGTTTTGTTAGGAGATGAGAGAGAAAAGTAGGAGAAAGAAAAGTGAAGGGTAGGTATGGGGTGATTTAGTAGGTGATTTGATTTGATAGGTGATGTGACCCATTAAGCCCCTATTATCACTACAAGAACATGGTGGAATAGCATCAAAAAATTGTGACAGACAGAATCTATTGCTAAACAGCAACAAATCAGCAACAGTTTTGCATCAGACAGTCCATTTGACTCGGTTGATCCAAAAGCAACAATTTAGTGACAGATTTGTGATAAAAATTGTGACAAATTGTATGTTGTCACGGATCTGTCGCTGATTTCTCTCGCCATACATTTCCCGCCAAGGTCGTGTGACAGATCTACTACAGATTAGTGACAAACTTGATTTGTCGCTGATCTGTAGCAAAGTAAGAAAAAAAAATGAGGTTGTGAAAGATCTTCTACAGATCAGCGACAGACTTGATTTTGTTATTGATCTGTAGCTGATCCGCGACAGAACAAAGTCTGTCGATGATCTACGACAGATCAACAACAGCAACATAAAATTTTATTTTACTCTCTCTCCCCTCCTCTCACGTGCTCTCTCTCTCTCCCCTCTTAAACCAATCTCGCTCTCTTATTATCTCTCTACCCGAAACAACTCATCTATCTCTCATTTTCTTTTCTCTCCTCCGCCACTAACGACTCTCATCATTCACTCATCTCGGCCTCCTTGCGGTTTCGGCGGCCACCATTGCCGATGACACCCTCCACCACTCTCGGCTTCTCTCTCGACGCCGGTGACCACCCCCACTCGGGCATTGGAGGAGCATTTTTTTGGCGGCGGCGAGGGAGGGGGATTGGTATTCGATGACTGCGGTGATGTTGTCAAAGAGGGCGCTGGCGGAGGCGTGACAGAGTAATTTTTGTGGTGGCAAAGGTGGGGGACTGGTATTCTTAGGGGCGTTGACTATGGTGTTGTCGAAGGGGGTGTTTGGCGGTGGCGGCGGTGTTATTGAAGGGGCGTTGTCATTAGCAGAGGCGTTGGCGTAGTTGCGGGGCAATGTAGTACCGAGAGGGAGGCTCATCGGTGACGAGGAGGTTGTGGTTTGGTCGGGAGTCATGAGGACTCGGTGGTGTTGGGCTTTATGTAGGAGGTGTTGGTTTCATTGTTGAGTCGGCGACCCGCTCGCTTGCCGCGACCCCATCGACAAGGGAGGAGAGATTCGGGCTTGTGAGCGGCGGCGACGCGTTCGCTTTTGCGATGATAATTCGACTAGCGCCCAACTTGGTGGATGAGATCAAGCGAGTGGAGGCCGAGGGGGGACTCCTAGGATCAAATTCGATTCCAATGCGAATAATCCATATGGAAATGTGAGCCTTTTTTGTTCAATTAACCCGAATTGGGAATTTCAATTGCTTAATTTCTTAGTTTTATTGTTTGAATTACGAATACTTGATTTCGATTTCGATAATTTTGTGATTCTGACTTTGGGAATTCAATGCTAGTTCAATTTTATAATATGCAATACTTTTAGGTTATAATGGAATTCCCTCTTTTAAGACAATGTGGACGATTGCAGAAATTAGGGCTGTTGCCGTGACAATTCATTACCTTTGAATGCTAGATAAATAGATAGTTCTAACTCGAAAGACTGGAATGCCACGGTCATCCCAATTGCTTCATAGTGTATTAGCTAATTTAAATAGCAACTCAATTGTTTGTTCTCTAGCTCAGTGTATATCACTGGGGAGTATCTTTTTTTGATAGAGTGAAGTACCGTAAATTCTTGTTCTTTTCAAGTTTATCTGCCTATGATAAATCAGTCGTTAGTGTATTGACTTGAATTATAGAGAAAAATCCAACTTAGGCAACAACAAAATTTATTTTTATCGTCTGCTTTGGCGCTACATTAATATGTTTCCTCCTGTTGCATGCCATCATCATTATATAACTCATGATGATAGCCCTGAAACTTTGTCGCCGGTGTTGGTGTTACTTATTAGTCTATTTTTTTATTTGCGAAATTTCTTGGCTGGTATTCAGTAATTTTCAAGTAATGGTACTTGAATTTACTCATTTTCTAATGATCAGTTGTACTCTCAATGTGTTGGTTCTATTTGTTTTATATATGTGAAAATGTAATTTTGAAGGTTGTCCTAGTTTTATTCATTTATAATTTATTGTTTTCTTCTTTTTATTTTCCCAATTTCTTATTTTCATATTATCTTAGACTTATGTCCATATTTATGTTGCAGCCATGAGTTACCAGTTTGTCAATGCTAAGTTAATTCTTTTATAAGAACTCTGGTTGTTGCCATTAGTTTTGTTTTTAGCCATCATTTCAATTTCATTATTTAAAGTTTTAATTTTTTTTCCAGTGAATGTTTTCTTTTACTCGTATTCAAATTATTTATAAATGTAGGTTGTTTGCATCTTATGATTTGTTTTATGCTTCATCTAAGGATTTCAAACTTAAGTATTATTTATCCAAATTAAACTCTTCAGGTTAGTGAAGCCCAAGGTAGCAGGTTGAGAGATATTCTAACTTATTCACCTTGGCCTCATTGTAATAGGTGAGCTCAAGATAGATACACTATTTTATTGTGTTCATCTTTTTCTCTAATGTATTTTCGGGCCTCGAAAGAAATTGAGAAAAAATAATCTATTTATTCTAGGATCATGAAGATTTTCTTCTCCATACATGTAATGAGATTTCACTTCTTTCAACGAGCTAACACATATAAACACATACTTGTAAGGATTGTTAACGTATGTTAAATAATCTATTGGTCTTACGTTTTTATGCATGTTCCTAATTGACACGGGTTTGCTGCAAAATGTTACCTCTCTTATCACCTTGGCCACCTCTTCTCTTTCAATCCTTCATTCCTCACCATCTCCTCCACACCCCTTCACTTTATTTGCTTCCAATCCTACACCCAACTCCACCACCAATCTTGCATTCATTAGCTGATCAATGTGCATAGACATAGCTATAATGGGCACTCCAAACAAGGTTCCTCATGTATGTCTCTACATCTTTAACCAACCTCTTTTCAAGTATATTTGTATATTTTTTATGTTCTATTTCAATGTGTTGGGTTCCATTCAATAATTAATGTCATGAGAAGAACTTGGTCCATTTGTAGCCTATGTTCTTTCATTTACCTACCTTTCAATGTCTTCTATTCATGATTTTTCATGCAGTGGTAAATGTTTTGTGTATGTGTGTATTGGCTAAGGGCTTATCATTAACATTCTTTCTTCTAATTGTTCATTTTTATTGATGTTTTGTGGACTTATGAACAAGGCTCCTCGGGTGTGTCTCTATTTCTCTTACCAATCTTTTTCAACTATGTACATTTGTATATATTTTTTATTATTATTATTGTGTGCACAATGTTGCTCATTGAGTTAGTTACTTTAGTTATCTATGACAACGCCTATCTGACCTCCATATCACTTCACCATAGTTGTGGTACAAACATGTTATAATTGTTTTTCTTGGATTTGTTAAAAATAGTTTTATATTCTATTTCAATGTGTTGGGTTTCATTATACATAAATGTCTTACTCATTATATCAGGATTTGAGCATTACATTCTATTTTTTCTTAGATTTGTTAAAAATTAACATACTTAGCGCATATGCACTACAAGTAGGATTAAGCGAGAGCATCAAACGCAAGTTTTGGGATGATATGGATGAATTTATGCTGAGTATACCATTAGATGAAATGGTTTTTATTGGAGGAGATTTAAATGGGCATGTCGATGTAAATAACGATGGGTTTGAGAGAGTTCATGGAGGTTTTGGTTACGGTAATTGAAATGAAGAAGGAGAATCAATTTTAGAATTTGCTTCAGCATATAATCTTGTCTTAGCAAATACTAGTTTTAGGAAGAGGGATTTGCATATAATTACTTTTAGTAGTGGTCATAACAAGAGTCAAATAGATTTTCTTTTAACGAGAAAAATAGATAGAAAACTATGTAGAGACTGCAAAGTAATACCTGGTGAAGCACTTACTACCCAACATAAGTTAGTAGTACTTGATATTAAGCTAACACAACGAAATAATATGAATAAAAGAGTTAGCGACCCTAAAATAAAGTGGTGGAAACTAAAACATAGTAAACAAGTAGAGTTTAGAGAAAAATTACTAAAGGAAAATGTTTAGAATCTTTACTTAGATGCTAATACAATGTGGCTAGAAATGAGTAGTTGCGTAAGGAGGGTGGGATCAAACATATTAGGTATATCTAAAGGCTTGGGACCTCTAAAGAAGGAAACATGGCGGTGGAACGAGGATGTCCAACTAGCAATTAAGACTAAAAGAGAGATGTATAGGAAAATACCTAAGTGTCAAGATGACGATGCGTACAATCAATATAGAGAAGCTAGAAAACAAGCTAAAAAAGTAGTTAGTCAAGATAAAACAAATTTCATGGAAGATTTATATACAAGGTTAGGTAATAGAGATGGCGAAAAATATATATATAGGCTAGCCAAATTAAGAGATAAAAAGAAACAAGACCTAAGTCATGTAAGATGTATTAAGGACGAAAATCAAAATGTTTTAACGCACTAGAGAGGATATTAAGGAGAGATGGAGAAGTTACTTCGATAGTTTATTTAATGATGACCAAGTTGATACTATAATAGATGAAAACCCACACCAAGAAAGAAATGTAAACTATACACGTAATATTAGAATTGTAGAAGTTAAAAAGGCATTGAAAAGAATGAAAATAGGGAAAGCATGTGGCCCAGATGAAATACCATAGAGGTTTGGAAATGCTTAGGAGAAATTGGATTGACTTGGTTAACAAAACTTTTCAATAAAATTTTAAAATCAAAACGGATGCCAATGGATTGGAGAAGAAGCACGCTTGTGCCAATCTTTAAAAACAAAGGAGACATTCAAAGTTGCTCAAACTACCGAGAAATTAAACTCATGAGTCACACTATGAAACTGTGGGAGAGGATAATTGACAATAAGCTAAGGAGAGAAACAACAATATCAGAGAACCAATTTGATTTCATGCCAGGGAGGTCAACTATAGAGGCGGTAAGACGATTGTTAGGAAAATATAGAGAAAAGAAAAAAGATCTTCATATGGTATTCGTAAATTTAGAAAAAGCATATGATAGGGTTCTAGAAAGAAAACGAGTGCATGGTAGATACATAGACACTATTAAGGATATGTATGATGGAGTAGTAACGAGTATAAATACATTTGGAGGAGCTATAAAAAATTTTTCCATTACGATAGGACTACATCAAGGATCGGCTTTAAGCCCATATCTGTTTACTTTAGTTATGGATGAACTAACTAGACATATTCGAGAGGATATACCATGGTGTATGTTATTTGCAGATGATATTGTCTTAGTAGATGAAACTAAAGATGAAGTGAATAGGAAATTAGAACTCTTGAGGAATACATTAGAATCTAAAGGCTTTAAGTTGAGTAGGACGAAAACTGAATACATGCACTGTGAGTTTGGAAACACTAGACATCGAGATGACGAGTGGTAAAATTAGGGGAAGTAGAAGTTCCTAAGGTAAACCAATTTAGATACCTAGGATCAATCATACAAAATGATGGTAACATTGAAATGATGTCACACATAGAATTCAAGCTAAATGGAAGAAATGACGAGTGCAACAGGGGTGATTTGTGATCGACATGTTCCTATTAAGTTAAAAGGAAAATTTTATAGGACCGCAATTAGGCCAGCTATGCTCTATGGAAATGAATGTTGGGCGGTAAAGCAACAACAATTACATAAAGTAAACGTAGCGGAAATGAGGATGCTTAGGTGGATGTGTGGTAAAACTCGTAAAGATAGAATAAGAAATATATAAATTCAAAGACAAGTAGGAGTAGCACCAATTGATGCAAAGATTAGGGAAGGGCGGTTGCGATGGTTTGGTCACCTGCAAAGACGACCTACAAATGCCCCAACTAGAAAACTTGACTCAATAGAAACTGTAGAAATTCGACGAGGTAGGGGCAGACCAAAGTTAACATGGGATGCATTAATTAAGAGGGATTTGAATGGTTTGTAAAGCTCACCATCAATTGCACTTAATCGAGCACAATGGAAGAGTTTGATCCATGTAGCCGACCTCAGTTAATTTGGGACTGAGGCTATGTTGTTGTTGTTGTTGTTGTTAAAAATAGGGTATGTGAACGGATTTGGTTTTGGATGAGCAATATCCTATGTACATCATGGGTCTTTATCTCTATTTCTAATTCTAGAATTATATATATATATATATGTGTTTTGTTGGTGACAGATGCTTGGTCTTGTATTATAATTACTCTTAGTAAATTATTTGGTGCATTGCGCCATGCTACCACTTATTATATACTTATATTAACCTATAATTTCTAGCTTGACTAGCTACCCGATGAAATGGCACACTGCGAACCTAATATATCCTGAGATGCATAGTCTTTAATTTAGTGTGTCATTAGTTTAGCAATTTATTAAAGTCAATGTTTGTTGATTTTTGATTGATTTTAGTCTTTTATCGAGATAGTGTGTTCTCTTGCTACTTGCTAATATAATATATGAATTTTACAGGTCGCGGAGGGTAAAAAAAGTGATGCGGATCGAATTTGGGCAGTTGATTTTAGTCTTGTATCAATATAGTAACTCACACCATTAAGTTGAAACCTAATTTTATCTATATGATGTGAATCGAATTTCGGAATTCATTAGTCAAGTTTGTATATGTTACCCTTCATCCCAATAATGGCTTTCAACCATATTATTTTTATAAAATAAATATTTGTATCTTTTAAATTGTTTTTGCAAATTTTGCTGCAGGACATTTCTTATTTTTACTCTTTACTGTTTTCAGAATTAATTAATTTAAAAATTATTTTTTACTGGATCTCAGCCAGCTAAACAACAACAGATTTGTGACAAATACAACAGTGTTGACTTGGCACAATCAGTGATAGAAATAGGAACCGAATTGCGATAAAACACATCTTTGCTAATAAAGTAAATCAGCGATAGATAGTGTTTGTTGCTAAATAGCAACAGATTTGCAACAGACACGTCTTTGCGACTGAACTTCAATCAGCAACATACCCATTTCTGTTGCCGTTCAGCGACAGACGTTTGTCACAAATCAGTCACAGAACAACAACAAAATACTAAATCTGTCGCTTGAGTTGCACCAACAACAAAGAGTTTAGCAACAGCTACTATCTGTTCGTTGATTTGTTGTAGAGTGGTTTAACAACAGAACCGTACCAATTCAGCATCAGATTAGTTTGTTGTTGATTTGGTTTTTTTTTATAGTGTATCCCGTACGCCCGCATTACGCACACCCTACGACGTTGCACACTCTCGTCACTACCCGCACATAACGCGATCAATAAAATATCAACTAGTGTTGTGCGAATTGATTAATAATGCAACAATTTAACATGCATCACACAAAAATAACTATTTATACCTTAGTTAACGTGCCCCAAATTTATCGGCGGTGTCCACGTGGGTTCAAAATATGGGTCCTAATCTATAATTGATAATTTAATTATGATTAAATAGTGTTGTCCTTATAGTATGCTCATAACTATGTTGATTGAAGTAACATGTTTGGATTCAAAACGGATTGATGTTTCATTGTTCTGAATGTTCGTCTAGATATTTATTATTGCATTGGATTTATTTGATTGATAGTTAATTTGAGTTATGTTAGTTAAATTAGTATAATTAGTTAATTATTATTATATTATAAATTAAATTAAATTAAAGTAAAAATATTAAAAAAAAATCTTAGAGAAGTTTGATAAATCCCTGTAGAGACGATTCTCACTTACCACTACTACAAAATATTAAAAGTATAATAGAGCAAGTAAACTTATTGTACACGCCCGACACATGTCACAAAGTACTCTCGAGAACTATTTCCAAAAATAATAATTTTAACTAGCTTTCAACTAGCTAACTTAGGGTAAATTTTTAACCTTGGAAACTTCAAGATTATAATATTGATTGAAGAGAAAGTTGTAGAGTTCACTTCATACTTTTCATAGATTCTGGAACACTCAAATTGGATCATAAACGAAGACGTTATGAATCTTCCAATATAACCTATTGATAAGGCGAATTTTATTATTTTTGAACTAAAAAACTTTTCCAAATCAATATTTTCGCAAGAAAATCCTCGAAACTCGACACCAAACATCAGGAAATCACTTAATAAAAATTAAAAATATTTCCATAGCTCATGAAGTCAATTTGGATTAAAGCCAATAATCAACTCTTGCAAAATCCCAATCTAAATCTTTTCAACTATAAAAACATCTTTAAAACAATTCTCAGGTTTGCAGTTGGTCATGATCTTCAATTGACCCAATAGAAAACCTGGGAGATCAAGGCATGGATTCTTGAGTTGACCAAGGAAAAATGTTGGATTTGATAAATCCGACAGAGTTAAAGGGATGCATGCACTAGCAAAATTGCACAAAAACCTAACTCCAATGTAGAAATTTATCTAGGATAAAGAAAATTAAAAACCTTTCAGTCGATAAATTAAGGATTCTTTCCATACGCTGGAAATGGAGGGTGTGGTTTTGACTTCAAAGGTTTCAGAAGTAAATATTAGAGTCAAGCTTGGAGTTCATTGGGTAGATTTTGTGGTAAGATTTTTGTTAGGCATCCTGTTAGGAAACCGAAAGAGTCATGTAAGCTGGAGGTTAGGGGATCTAAAGATATATGGGATAGTTGACGTTGTCGTCAGAGTAATTACTCACCTTCAAGACATGGTGTATGGAATGTTCATCCTTACTAATAATGTGCTTATTAAGAGGTAGGACATGACAGTGTGTGACTTATACATGAGCATATAATACTTATGACCGTCGTAGTTGCACATTTGTCAGACATTTTCACTGCCTGAGCGTTAATAGTATAATGGATTAGAAGACCATTTGTTTCTATTCAAGGTATGAATAGTAATCAACAATTGACACTTTTAATGGTGGCCCGATAAGTCGACTCGTGATCAAATCACCTAAGATTTGAGGATATCCAAACCAGGGTTTGATTCGACGGAAATCACTAATCTCACCTAGGCTTATGAATGAAAGGAAACACTCCAGGTGTACCATGGTAATGTTATGGTACCGGTTCTGGCAGAAATAGTGGAAGCATGACTGGAGTAGTTAGTGTTGGAGGCCTGGTATGGATTTTTTTCCAAAAGTACAACAAATTTTACTTTTTTTTCCCAAAATGAGGGCCTGTTTTTTTTTCTCAATCTAGGCAATAACGCCTAATGAGAAGGCGCTATCACCATGGGTACATTCATTTGATGACGTGGCCACGTGCCACGTGGCTGAAAACACCAATAGCGCCTTCGGAGAAGGCGCTATTGGTGTCCACGTGGACATGCCTAGTTTGGCAAGTCCACGTGGACAAATGCAATAGCGCCTTTGGGGCGCTATTGCATTTGGAATCTGGGGGATCCATGTGGATCCACGTGGACCGATTCGGGGATGTGGGGGATGCGCTGATAGCGCCTTTTGAGAAGGCGCTATCAGCGCATCCCCATCATCTCCTTCCCGAAACCGACGCAGAGAATATTCTCTGCGTCGGTCTCGGTAGGGATGCAGGGGTAGGGGCGGTAGGGATCACGGGATAGTAATCCCGTGACCAAGGAGGTAAGGAGGTTGGTGTATATAAGGAGGGGTGGGGGAGGAGCTCGGTGGAGAGAGACCAGAACGGGAGGAAGGAGTGACGACCACATCCCAGACGCGGGAACACAGAGGAGGTAGCAGCGGCAGAGGAAGGAGGACGAGCAGCTGAGCAGGGAGGAGAGTGGACCCGCAGCAGGGGAGCGCGGAGCAGAGCTGGGAGGTCCGCGGCAGGGGAGCACGGAGGCGTGACACCGATCGAGGAGAGAGGCGTTACGTGGCGGGGAGCGAGCGAGGCAATGGGGGGCACCAGACGTCTCTGAGAGAGGAGGAGAAGGAGGTCCCAAGGAGGAGGTGGTATTTCTAATTTGGTTTAGGTATGTTTATTAATTGTTTTTAGGTAGTTTGTTTAGTTAGTTAAGTTAGTTTAGTTTTGTTAGTTTGTTTAGTTAGTTAAGTTAGGTTAGTGTAGTTAGTTTGTTTAGTTTAGGTATTTAGGTTAGTTAAGGTTCGGTAATTTAGTTTGGTTAGTTTGGTTAGTTTAGTTTAGTTTAGTTTGTTTGTTTAGTGAGTTCACCAATTAAGTTAGTTTATATTTGGTCTTTAGGTTAGTTAGTTAGTTAGTTAAAGTACTTTGTTTAGTTTATTAAGATGGTTAAGTTTGTTGAGGTTCGTTTGTTTATTAATTGTTTTTAGCTTAGTTTGTTTAGTTAGTTATGTTTGTTTAATTTAGTTAGTTTGTTTAGTTTAGGTATTTAGGTTAGTTAATGTTACTTAGGTAGTTGAGGTATTTAGGTTAGTTTAAGTTTATGTATTAGTTTGGTTAGTTTAAGTTTATGTATTAGTTTGTTTAAGTTACATAGGTATGTCTAAGTTAGTTTAGTTACTTTGTTTAAGTTAGTTTAGTTAGTTTGTTTAGGTTAGTTTAAGTTTATGTATTAGTTTGGTTAGTTTAGTTTAGGTAGTCGAGGTATTTAGGTTTATTTAGGTAAGTTAGTTTAGTTAATGTAGTTTGTTCGGTTCGGTTAGTTTTTTTTAAGTTAGTTTAATTACTTTGTTTAAGTTAGTTTAAGTTTATGTATTAGTATGGTTAGCCTAGTTTAGGTAGTTGAGGTATTTACTTAATGTAGTTTGTTTAGTTATATGCGCACGTTTCAAGATATGTTGCGAGAGAGTAGCCTAGTTAGGGTAGTTTAAGTTTGGGTAGCCTAGTTTAGACTTTGAATTCGTTGCGATCCACTAAACTTTCATGAACACATCTATAATTTTTTGGTTTTTTTTTTTTTGGATATGTTTACATTTTATTAGGTTATTTTAGGTTGCGTTTGGTTCACATAGTTTGGTCAATTTATTTTAGATTAGGTTACGTTAGTTAATTAACTTACTTGAGGTTAGTTTTCATTTATTATTTGGGTACATGTTTACTTATAGTCGATTTATTATACTCATTTTCTTTTTCTAACCTTCTTTTTAGTTGTACTGCAATGGATCCAGGACCTTCAGATCCATCACTGTTGCAACTCCAATCTACACACAGATCAACGCGAACCTGGAGGGGCGAGGTAACATGTTTTTCCTCAATACGTCATATTTACACCTATACTGTATCAAAAACATATTTTAATACATTTTCCATTTCAAGGTGTACGAAACAATGCGCGTACGTCGAAGACGTGGGGTCGTTGATCGAACGATGTAGTATCATTCTAGGATGATCCCATATCTTCGTTCCAGTGGGTTTTATGGGATATCTCGGGTAGCATTTTTCAGCCTTGATTGGGCTTTGATTACTACGTTTGTAGAGAGATGGCGCCCTGAGCCGCATACATTTCATATGCATTGTGGGGAGTGCACTATTACACTCCAAGACGTGCAGGTACGGCTTGGATTGCCTATCGAAGGTATGCCTGTGACGGGAACGACAGACGCAGACTATGCTGATGTCTACGAGAGGCTACTTGGACGAACTCCTGGTGGAGATGACGTCGTTGGTTGTAAACTTAAGGTCGATTGGCTCGAGCGTCACGTACCAGCAATAGATGATGATAGCGATGAGGAGTCGGTCCAACGGTACGTTCGCTCGTACATACTACAACTCATCGGCGGATGTCTTTTCGCCGACAAGTCCAATCGATTCGTACATTTGATGTTCCTACCTTTGTTGAAGGATTTCCAACTAGCTGGACAATATAGTTGGGGGAGTGCTTGTTTGGCTTATTTGTACAGGGAGTTGTGTCGCGGATCTCGCGTAGGGGCACATGAGGTTCTGTTACAACTTTGGGTATGGGACAGATTTCCATTCATAGCACCGCGGCGCGCGTGTTTCTAGAGCTCAGCAGCGAACTGTGGATGGCCAAAATATGCTTATGGACGTTCCACTCGAACACAGGTATGAAAGTCGATTTATCATTACTTTGCATAACAATCTTGTCCTATTTCATTTATCCTAACTTGTTGTCTTCTACACAGATGGCTCGATGCATTTTTGGTATCTCAAAGTGCGACGCACGTCGTTTCGGCTTACCGTGATGCACTCGACTCGCAGAGGCATGAGGATGATGTGGTCTGGCAACCTTATGCAGAACTCATGGGGTCCGTTCCCGATTACTGTACAAATGGCCACGGAAGTTGGCTCTCGACGTGTCCCCTTATTTGTTTCCACATTGTGGAGTGGCATCGACCAGAAAGGATCATGAGACAATTATGCATGGTACAAGTAGTGCCACCTAATTGTGCTTACGACGCCCAACCGCACCGCATCGAATTGCGTGGACATCATCATGAAAATTGGGTGACTTTTCACGCAAGCTACATAAACATGTGGGAAAATCGTGGGGACACCATTGCAACAGCGGCACTGAATGAAGGGCATGACCATCAAGACTACATGACGTGGTATCGATCGGTCACTAGGAGATTCATAGGACACGACGGGGCGTTACGTGACTACTCGGTAATCTTCTAACTCTTACTTTTCCTCAAACATTTAATATTTTATATATGATCGTTTTTTGAGCTCTTATTTTTTGTATATCGGCGTAACTTGGTGCATCGACTTAGGCGTGTGTTTATTGAGGATGGGTACGAGCAAGGTCTTGCTGCCCTTGATGAAGGGATTAAAATTTTGGACGAAGATGAAAGACAAAGGTCTAATCTTTCGCATGACGGAATTGACGTCCAGTTGGTGACGTGGCAGTGACGGGGCGGTGACGTGGCATTGACATGGCGATGGCAGACAGTTTGTTAAGCCCCGTTTAATTAAGTCCAGTTGGCCTGCCACGTAGACGCCACGTCAACGCCACCTCAACTTGCAATTTAACTGATAACGCCTTTTGAAAAGGCGTTATCAGTTAAATGTGGGTTGGCGGTGACATGGCGTCCACGTGGCTGCCACATGTACAGATAACGCCTTTTGAAAATGCGCTATCTGTACAAATCGATGCCACGTGGATGCCACGTCACCGCCAACCAAATCAACTCCACCCAATAATGCCTTCCCAAAGGGCATTATTGCCTACTCCCGTAATAAAAAAAAACCTCTCTATTTTGTGAATTAAATTGTAAACATACCCTAATTTTAGAAAAAGGCCCCTATATGAGCATGGACATCGTCAAGTATGTTCGGGATATGATGCTCTCTTATAGGCAGTTGAATGGTAAAAAACTTTGGAGCAAAGTACGATGGATTAGTTGTACTCGGAGTGGGCACAAAAAATTTTTGGACACCTCGAAGTTTATAAGGAATAAAAGTGGCGAAGAAATAGTTGAGTATTTTCCATGCAATCGGCAACTTGGCTGGTTGGTTGGGTATAGATATGATCTTGAGATGGTAGGATTCGATAAGTGCCAAGTGTAAGCAATGGATCATAGTCAATACGGAGGTTTTATTATCGTAGACATCTTTGGCACACAACTATATCTTGATTGGTACAATCCTATATATCAAAAGGATATTGATATTTAGATTCATGAGTCTGAAATCATAGGGAGGTTTTTCAAATTTTTTCAAATATTTATGGATTTTACTTTAGTCACTTTAATGCATTTGAATAGTCTAATTTATGGGTCTCTTATCAATGTGTGACACCCAACGAGTTTCTGACTACCGAACATACCAGTACCGTGCCTACGCGCATCTCGAAGCGCGACGTAGCCTTTTTAATATATTTATATATATAACTTAATTGGACTTTATTTATACTTATGTATATGTCACATTAGCTTAATTAGGACTCATTTGTGTATTCTTAATCAACTAGGCTAACTAAATGTACTCGTACATTGTGTACCCAAAATAATTGCATTCCAAAGGCAATACACCCGTCGCATTTACTCTCGTGAAAAACATGGAATTTAACCACACACATGCGATGAAATTTCATAAATTACTTATATAAAACACTGCAGCACAACACGCATCAATCAAAAATAATATTATCTCTCAGTTTTTGTGTTCGAGTTGACTCGGTTTTACACATACCTAAGCCCGAATTACGACCGTTAATCCCCATAATTAAAGTTAATTCCAATTTACTTAATTTGGGCCTTACAGATCTTCTCAACTAAGAGAGATTTCGTCCTGAAACTTGAATTTAAAGAATATGTCCAGTTTGAATGAACATAACACACTCCTTTACAATACGTGCGTCTCAATGCAATACACCCTTCACATTTACTCTCGCGAAGAACATGTAATTTAACCATACACATGTGATGAAATTTCATAAATTACCTATAAAACATTAATTGCAATAAAACATTTGTCAATTGAAAATAATATTATCTCTTGGTTCTCGTATCCAAGTTGACCGAATTTTACACATAGGCTCGAATTACGACCGTTACTGAGGAATCTGTCCGGTTCAAAAGAAGACAACGCATTCTCTTGCACCCGAGGCACCCTTTGTCGACTTTAGTAGTCCATAGAGTCCCGATTGCAAGTTTCTTAAAGACTTAAACAATTTGGCTCTGATAGTTGGAATTTTGTGCTTTATTCCATGCATGTTCTAGCAATTTTACAAGTAATTGTGTGTGCTTCATTAATTACTTGTTGGGTGAAACACATTGATAAGAGACCAATAAATTAGACTATTCAAATGCATTAAAGTGACCAAACTATAATTCCTAGGTTAAGTTAAACAAATAAGACTAAAATCTAATGAATTAAACAATGGCCTTTGATAATGAGGCTAGCTAAGGGGCACCCCACCATTTCCTGAAGGAACCCAAGTATTTTGTAAAATTTTCAGGCTAAAATGAAAAAGACCATTTTGCCCCTTAATATATATTGATTCAAACCCCACAAACCATTTTGAAAAAGAAACAGGGGCACCCCACCACCAATATCTGAGCACGTGAACCATAAAGCGACATTACGTTTGGCGAGCGTTTATCGATTCTTGCGGCTTGACATCATCCGACAATGAGGTAACAATGTTTGACAACCATATGATGCTTTGATGGAGCTGTTAATTTGATTAAAACTGTGAAATTGATGATTTGTTTGTCAACGTAGGGTTTGGTAAATTCGACAAGTCCGAACTTGTTTGCACTATATAATGGAAGATTGTACTGCTATAGTGCAAGAGGAGGTTGAACTTGAGTTAATTTTTAAAATTTAATGTGTTTTTTATGCGGTTAATCAAATTTTCTATCGATGTGCGCGATTGATTCGGCCTCGCAGGACCGAGATGTAGAGAAACGTCTCGGTCAGAAAGGACCGAGATGTGTACGTAGTTCACGGAATGGAGTGAACGATACATAGTGGCAGTCTCGGTATGGGACGACCGAGAAGACGAAGGAATTCTCGGTTATACATGAGTGAGACTATGTTTATAGTGTCGGACTGTACAACCGAGAACTTATTTTTTAGGCTTTTTTGGTGATTGTGCTGTACATTTTGGTTGATTATAATGTTACACTGTTTGTATTGCAAGTAATGCCGGTTTCTACCTTATTTCCAGACTACAAGGACACGTTTACACCTTGTAGGCCATTCCCTCTAGAGAAGCGACTATTTCATGGCTTCAAATGATAGGCCGGGAGAACATGTTTGTGCTAGTGACAAAGCACTCTGATGCCGGGGGCATTAAGCGCGGGGATGGGTGAAACTTGCGTGTGAGAGGTCTAGAACATATAGGGGAATGTCTTAAAGAGTAGGGAAGGGGAAAGCGGCCAAAATTTCTTCGAAAGCAAGAAATGAAGAAGAAGAGGAAAAGGGAGGACTCAAACTGGCATGAAGAAATGTGGATGCCCTTTCCTTATCAACATAAAGGAAAATGCTGACTCCTTGTGGTATGTCACTGTCATATGTGGGAGGCACAATCACGACCCCGCGAACAACTTGGACGACCATTCATTTGCCGGAAGATTAGATAAGGGGAGCAGGATGTTGTGGTGCAGATGACAATGGAGAATGTGAAGCCAAGAGACATCCTAAATACGTTGAAGCAAAGAGATGTTAGAAACGTATCGACAATGCGGACAATATATAATGCAAGACAAAAAGTCCGAATTGAGGATGCGGGTGGGAGGACTCAAATGCAACAAATGTTGCACATCTTGGAGAAGAATAAGTGGATTTCCTGGCATAGGAAGCATCCCGATACGAATGTTGTCACCGATTTATTTTGGTCACATCCCGATTCAATAAAGTTGCTAAGGTGTTTCTCATCGATAATTTTGATGGATTGCACGTACAAAACAAATAGGTACCGAATGCCTTTGTTGGAGGTTGTTGGCATCACTTCTACGCATTTGACGTTCTCCATTGGGTTTGCATTCATATCATCAGAGAGTCATGCGAATTATGTTTGGGCACTTGAGAACTTGAGATCCATATTGGATGGGTGGCCTAAACTTGACATGTTTGTTACCGATAGGGACTTAGCCCTTATTAATGCCATTGAAGAAGTATTTTCGTCATCGTCTCACCTCCTTTGCTCTTGGCACATCAACAAAGTAGTATTGGCCAAGACTAAGAAGATGTTTGGGGAGAACGATGGTTTTGCTCGTTTCATGGATAGGTGGACGAGCGTGATGTATGCCAACTCGGAGGCCTTATTCGAAGTTATGATGAATGACTTGCGTTGTGAGTTTGGGAATGTCAAGGGTCTTACTGATTACTTGGACAACACATGGGTAAAGAACTACAAGGAGAAATTTGTACCCGCATGGACAAATAGAATTATGCACTTTGGGGAAATAACAACGCAGAGGGCTGAGTCTGCGCATTCCACTCTGAAGCTACACCTTGGCAACCGTCAGGCCAATTTTGAGAATTTGTTGAATGTGGTTAATGGCATCCTTAGAATCCAACACAACAACATTAAGGCATCGTTTGAGCTAAGTTTGAATGTGGTCCAACATGAGTACATTGATGAGTTATATCGACGATTGCGTGGTTATGTCTCTCAACGGGCGCTTAAGTTAATTAGAGATGAATTGACACGTGGAGAGGATGAGAGGATGTTGGTCACGACTCCACTCGTTGTGGTTGCGAGACACGTACCGCACATGGCCTTCCTTGTGCGCATGAGCTAAACCATCATAAATTTGCTGGGTCGCCCATCCCTCTCGAGGACATTCATGTTTACTGGCAAAAGTTGAGTATGGTACCTGAGAATCTTGTGGATCGGTCTGGATACAACGTGCACGATGAGATTGAACGGGTGTTGCAAAAGTTCCATGCTTGCACTGATGAGGACGATCGCCTAGGATTATTCAGCAGCTCAGGGAGATTAGTCGACCTTCGTCTACATCGGGTGTTGTGCCACCGGGGAAAATAAAAACAAAGGGAAGGACACCGGGATCTTCAATCCGAGGTAAGGCAGGATCGAAGAGAAAACACGATAATGACGATTCTTCCACGACTAGATTGCCGAGCGGATTTGAGTACGTGTTTTCCACAGAAGAGGCCTCTAGTTCGAGGAAGAAGAAAAGCAAAGTTGTTCCTAAAATGCGTCGTGCCAGTCGACGCACGCAAAGTGCATCTAACATGGCTTATGCTCATTGCATAGAACCGGATTGGTTGTCATATGTTGAGAGCACTATCGATGTGCTAGCCGATGGAAATTGTGGATATCGGTGTGTTGCCTCTGGCTAGGACTTTCCGATGAAGACGGTTGGAGGATTGTTCGTAGAAGGATGTATGATGAGATTATCGGGTATGAAGACCTTTGGCGGGAAGTGCTTGGCACGAGTTACGAGACTGTGAAGATTGTTGTGCATTGTCCAGATAATCAAGTTGGTGCATCTTTCAAAGAATGGTTGTCACTTCCAGACATGGGATTGTTAGTATCAACTGCATTCAATGTCATTCTTGTAAACCTCTCGCATGGGAGTGCCTCGACATTTCTACCTCTACGTAGTGCTCCATTGTTGTCGTTGCACAGCAGACTTACCATTGCCATGATAAATGACAGGAATATCCATTGGGTTAGGGTAAGTTCTATGGTTTTTTTTGAATTGTTTTGTTTCCCCCCTAATCGGGTTTGTGACAATATCTTCGATGTTCTACTGTTCACTTTGACAGGTGAAGTTGTGTGTGAATGCACCGCTGCCATCCTTATATCCATCTTGGGACCGGTATGTTGAGGAGTGCGCCAAAGGTTGGCGAGATGGATTCGTAATTCGAGATATCGCGCCCCTTGCAACTGTTGATGAAGGCACCATATCCGTGGTAGATTTAGGTACACCGTAGTATAAAACTTGTACCTAGCTATGTTGATGGTTTTACATTTTGATTCTTGTAAACTTTGTTTGAATGTTATATTGATATATAATGAGTTAAGTTTCGGTGCAAATTATCATATTGTTGTACATTTTGATTCTTGTAAACTATGTTTGAATGTTATATTGATATATAATGAGTTCAGTTTCGGTGCAAATTGACGTTTCGACACACAATGTCCGTGACCGACGACATAGTCTCGGCCATAGTCCACCGAGAACAAACGTGAAGAATCGGCAACGCATTGCCGAAAGTGATGCCTCTCGTCGACCTGTGCGCGACCATACGCAGGGATTCTCGGCCATGGGTAACCGCGAGTTAATTACCCATCTCGTTACCAGCACACCGAGAGCATTTGGTCGGCATGTTCAACAACTGCACGGGTATAGCTTGTCGACTAGTGCCCGAACGTATTGGCATAATGTCGGTTGTGACTCACCGAGAGTCTCATATAAGTTTCGGCCATTAATAACCGACACATTGGAAAATATAGGATCCGCGGACTTTTCGGCCATACCACACCGAGAATCCAGCGTTCGTTTCGGTTGGTCGAAACCAAAAATTCCAAAGAGGTGTCGGACCTGAATGACCGAGACACCATCTGAACAAAAAAAAACTATGTTAACTAAACCAAAATGAGCAAGATAGTAGCCAACATTCAAAATATCAAGTAATGTAAAACATACATCAAATTATCCAAACTGTCATAAAACATTCATCCAACATACATCAAATGTACCAAACTGTCATAAAACATTCATCCAACACACATCAAATGTACCAAATTGTCATAAAACATTCATCAAACTATCCAAATTGTCTCAAATGTCACCGTAGTTCCTCAAACAATAAAATAAATATCTATGTTCCTTCAAACACTCATTGCTTTGGTTTCTTCAAATTCTTCCTTTGGTACTCCTTCCCAAGCATTCTCTTCGGAGGGCGAGCATCGACCGTAGGGCGGGGAGCATTGGCGGGGTGGAGTGTGTAGAAGTGCTACCATGCTGGGACCGCCTAGGGCCTGCTTCGGCAGGGACGGACATGGCGGTTGTGCCGGTTGCGGTGGCCGGAGTGGTAGTCGTGGTGGTGGGACCTATACTCCTCCCCGAAAGGAAATTGACGATATCACTCGCCATTGTCCTCGCAGACTCAAGCGTACACAACTCCGGCGGGAGGTCCATCCATCGTAATGTCGCGTCCAACGCACGCCTATTACGCTGATGAAAATAATCGGGTTAGTATTAATGTAAAACATATCGGGATGAAAACAAATGGCATGTGGGCATGCATAATACATATAACACTTTCAATACCTCCAGTAGCTCGTTGTCAGCGATGGTTGTGGCGACCATGTCAAAGTCCTCTAAGCTCGGATTGGTGATCACAGGATGAGACACTTTGAGGAACCAAGGTAGGTAGTCCGGTGTAGCCAAAAACTCGAACTCTGCCTTGTCACCACGAACTTCGGGAGCCAACAAATGGTTCCTCCATCGCTCCCAATTGTCTTGTTGGAACCCATACTTGACCGAGTATTTGTTCGCAGATGGGCCTCGATGTGCTTCCAAAGGTCGGTACGGAGGATCTGGTATAGATTGCACGTGGCCAAACTGTCTCAGAATCCTCTCCGGATGGTAGGGCTCCACCACATCCATGTACTTAAGCGTCCCACTGTAAAAGGCCATCGCGTGCACAACTCCATTCTCCCTGTAATTCACATATGGGTCCCAAGTGACCTAATCAAAATGCAACAGCCATTGTTAGTAACAAAAAAAAAAAACAAAAGCATCATTCACCACAGGATTTGGATAACCATCTCACCTCACTTGGGCGCAACCTATCCAACGTTCTCCTAATGGACCCGAGCTTGTCAACATTCATAACGGTCTCGTGCTTTTGAATCCATCTGCAGACACGAGGTTGCACGTAGTCCATGTATTTCGCATTGGGTGTGGCGAGACCAAGTTTGAAATGGTCGTACACCCATCCCTGCAAATACATACAACGTTAGTTAGTCCGCAAATGCAAATATTAGTAATAATTATACCAAAAATAATGTAAGTCTATTTTATAACAAACCTCAAGCAATGTGAGGTAGCCAGCAATCTGAGACACTTGCACTCTGGTGGCAGACCCCAAGTGTCGATACAAGTAGGCCAACGCAGTGCACCCCATGCGTACTTTCCCACGTCGTCCAAGTCTTCAAGAAGCTTCAGCACCGCGATAGACACCCGAGACTCACTCTTATCGGCAAATAGGGTGCAAGACAAAAGATACAACAGGTACGCTCGGGCTGTGCATTCCACGGGAGGATAATTTGTGTGTCTAGAACCAGCTTTGGGGCACCATCGACTCTTCAACCAACATTTGCGCACTGTGAGCCCCTTGCTGATATTCACCTCCTCCTCAGCCTCATCGACGCTAACCCCAAGTAGTTTCGACACCATCTTAATAGCGTCCGAGCGAGATTCCTCCGTGTACCTCGCAAAGTTCTCAATTTCCATGACTTTGCCCTTCATAGGAATCTTCAGGAGGAAGCTCACATCCTCTAAAGAGATAGACATTTCACCAAATGGTAAGTGAAATGTGTTCGTCTCCGGCTACCACCGCTCCATAAATGCAGAGATAACCTCCTTGTTGGCCTTGCGGTATGAACAGTCTATCAGCGTATTCAACCCAGAACGCTGAATAATCCTCTGAAGTCCCTCCGTGTCAGGGTGGCACGACTGTAAATCCCATTCTTGTATCTGAGCTCCGTGATTGATACACTTGAGTACCGGACGCTCCTGCAACAAAAAAAAAAAAAACATCTCGTCATGTTTGTGAAAACCCTGAGTTTTAAATTACTCCATTCAATGAATTTTAATTACCTCATTGCTCCAAATCGCTAATGCAACATGATCCTTAAAGCTCTTCAACAATGCACCGTCTATAGGGCCACCGGGGAAAAGAGCACACATTTCAACAGCACTTCTGGCTCTCCTTCATTATGGCCAGCTCCACCACTACTACTCCCGCCCACATTACGATCAGTTTCTGTCGTTCCCCGCCGCTGATGAGTCACCGCTACTAGACTCTGATGCATGACCCTCCTCTTCCCCTCGGGCAACAACAAGATCTTTTGGTCGCCGAGTGTCGATGTTGGAACCCTCATCGTGCACCCTCATCGTGCAATTCTAACTTCCTTGCACGATTTCCATCTATCTTAGCCTTTCCCTTAACATTTACGTTCTCCTTCTCTTTCTTTTTCCGGTAAGATGTTGTCGGGGGTCTCCGCCGTCTCGCCCCCAGTTAGCCCTCGGCACCTCAACACCAACCTCCTCCCTTGTCATCGGTGCTTTCGAACGAGCCATACCTAAAAACACTACAACATTTAAGTGCCTGGAACAGAACAAAAAAAATTACTAAAAAAAGGTTCAAAATCATCCATTTTTGTTATCTCGGTCAAGCAGGTTCGTAAAATACGCAAAACGTTTGTTCAATCCTGATTGAAAATGGGTCAACGGTCTCGGCGATGTACAACCGAGAGCAATGAAACGTTCTCGGTTGTACATCACCGACATGGCATAACCTATTCAATTTGCCTTACTCTCGTGATGTGCAGACCGCGTCGACTCTAACCTCTCGGCATTGTACAACCGAGAGATAGAGTACATTCTCGGTTGTACACCACCGACACAACATTACCTAACACTAAATGAAACTCTCGTGATGTCTCGACCGAGATAACACAATTAATCTCGACCATTCGTAACCGAGACTCTGTGAACTCTTCCGGCCTGCCTGGCCGAGACGACGAGTTCCAAAATATTTACCTTCTGTCTCGGCCATGCTTGGCCGAGACAATAAAAACACTCTATGGCCTGTGTGGCCGAGAATCGCAAATTTCCAATAATGGAACCATTCAACACACCGCCACACAAACATTACAACTACTCTACCAAATGTAACTTAATTAGACTATCAACGTACCTTGAAACAATCGATTTCGCGCCAAAGGTGTGTGTACGACGAACTTCAACCGAGCCCTAATTTGGAGACGAAATCGCCCAACACCCCGAGCCTACAAACTGGAAAAACCTCCTACAACGAAGGAGAAACACGTAGACGGACGAACACACATTTTCGGGAATCCTCGCAATGGCCGATCCTCAACAATTTCGTTCTTGCTCAAGGAGTTCGGTGGTGGGGGTGGTGGGGTTGGTGGGGTGCCTCTATTTTGAACGAGGGGTATTTTGGGAATTTCGGGTCCAATTTTTGGGTGCCCCAGGTAAAATGTTTAGTGCCCTCAACAATAGGGTGCCTTCAGGAAATGGTGGGGTGCCCTTAGCGGCCCTCGTGATAATCTTTATGGTGATGAAATGTTACATCCCTAGGCTAGGTGAGTGTCAAATGGTTTGTCACTTGAGAGTTTGACTAATCAAACTCATCCCATTAGATCACCTAGCGAATTGGATACCATATGATGATGAATAGCCAAGATTTGAAAACAAAAAGTATAAATACAAGACTTAGGACCTATTTGATTGGGCAAAAAAGAAAAATGTTCCAAAGAAATGACAAGTTTTGTCGAAAAATGACATTTTCATGGGATTGATAGTCAAAACTTTCCCGCGAACATTTTCTTACAATTACCAATTTTTTATATTGAGACTCGCATATTTTCCTACCTATTATAAGGGGCAAATTGAGTTTTTTATTGAAAAAATGAGTTTATGTATTAAGACACATTAAGTTTATATTTTAAATATAAAAATTAATATAATATATATGGTAAGTTTTTATATTTATTTCAAAACTTGATGTTGGTGAATTTTAAAGGAAAAAAACTCTTATATATGCAATTAAACACATATAGGAAATTTTCTTTTGAATATTTATTGGGGAAAACTTTCTTAAGAAAATCACTAGTTAGATTAACCCACTATTATATATTTAGGTATTGATGATCACTAGGGGTGGGCATCGGTTTCTGAAAAACTGCCCAAATCGCTCAAAAAAACCGCATGGTCTGGTCTGGTTTTTAGAAATTGCGGTTTGGGGGTGGTTTGAAAAACTTAAAAATCATAGAATCACGGTTTAGTCGCGGTTTTCATTTAAAAAAATCGCGGTTCACCAAATCCGAAGATATTTTAATAAATATCTTACATTTACAACTTAGAAAACCCTAAAACTTAAAAAAAAAGAACTTTTTGCTTTGCTTGATCTCTAAGCCGTCCGTCCTCACTCCTCAACATCTCATTGCCAAAGCTCAAGCATTTGCCCTCCCTCGCCAGCTCCCACCACCGCCTATCTCCGTCATCTCTTACCAATTGTCGTCGCTTCCACCATGCCAACCATCAACACCTCCACTGTTGCGTTCATCGCGCCTTGCACCGCCTCCTCCTACCGGTCACGCCTCCACCGCTGCCTCACACCAGTCACGAGTCCTACCATCGCATCGTAAGAGAGGTAATTATCTCTAATGTCTTGGCTTTGAATACCACCAGTGAGCCAGTGACCAATAGCCTCTCATTTGACTAATTGTATGATCACCAACACCAACAACAGCAACACTGTAAGTGGTGGTAGTTGTTGTTTTCTTCTTTTTTTTTGTTGTTTTTTTTTTAAATGGGTCGCAAGAAAACCGTAAAACCAAATAGGCCAAAACGCGCAAACCGCGGACGGTTTGGTTGCGGTTTTGATGGTTCACGGTTTGGTAGTGGTTTGCAAATCGGCCAAACTACGAACCTTCGATTTGGTCGCAGTTTGGTGATTTTCACCACTAAACTGTTGTTTGCCCACCCCTAATGATCATGTATTAGTAGTAATTAATTTGAATTAATTTATAGGGCCGTTACACGGATTTTGGATTATATGTAAGCAGCTCCCAAATTATTTAACTACTGTTATCTTCTTATCTACAAAAATAGTACTGTTACTCCGTGATGTGGGGTGATGTCATACCAATTTGTATTGGTTTCTAGGTAATCAAGGACATCCCAGTTGATCGAATGAATGCCATTGCCAGTTTGAGGTCTCGAAAAAAAATAAAAAATACTGTTATCTACTAAATATACAACAAAAATAAAAAATACGGTTATCTACTAAATATACAACTTACCATACCTAGATCCAAGCCCGTTGTATGACTTGAACGTTTTCGTGGTCCTTTTGGCCCATTGCAAGTCAAGTATCCTTTATTGTTCAAAAACATTGCAAGTCAACAGCTTCCGTTTCTTTAAACTAATTTTAAACTCTACCAACCAACAGTTGGTTTGCCAACGTTTGTTATGCCTTAATAGTGACTTGAGTTTAAGCGTTGAGAATAAAAATATCAACGTTGAGAGTTAGTTTTCCCCATCTATATCATGCACAGGGGTAGACTTAGCCTTAATGTAAAATGGGCCAACTTAAAAGAGAAAATTTGTTTTAGATAACATATTTTTTTGCACTTATATTTTCTCAGTAATAAATACTTAATATTCATGTCTTTGTATGTCCTCTGTTTATTTTAATAGGATTAGGAGGCCAAACAATTAAAATGATTTGAAATAATTTTTTCATGACAAAGCAAAACTTTACATAAGCACATCAAAAATACAAGAAAACCAACAACTTTTAAAAACTAAAAAATACATCATTAACGGCTCGCCACCTATATTTAAGTATGTAGATTTTGAACAATTTATGATCACAATTTTCTCTTTAAAGTTAAAATGCTCAACCCAATGAAAATTATTGTTATAAATTATAAGATGAATGCCAAAGAGATGGTGAAAAGTTTACCCAAAAGAAAAAAAATGTGAATAATCATAATATAGATGATTGAGAGATGTCAACCACACATTAATTCATTTATATGTATATGGGGCTGGAGTGGGGTTCGGTGACCATGGCCCCCTCATACTATCCTTAGTAGTAGGTAGATAGTATGTATATTAAGTGGTTTAAACAAAAACAACTCCATCATTGAAACTTAATTTTCAATAAAAAAGAACTATGCTTACCTGAAACTTAATTTTCAATAAAAAAGAACTATGCTTACAATTTTTTGTATCGACCTATGCATATAATTAAGAAATGATGCATATAATGTTGTTATAATTAAGAAATGATGCATATAATGTTGTTACAATTAAGAAAAATCATTTAAGTATGCTTGTACAATTTAAAAAATCATTAAAAAGATACAACTTCATAATAATAATAATTATTATTATTATTTTTGTCGAAAATCAAACTTCATGTTGAAAACACAAGAAGTTACCGAAGAGGGCCCAACCGGGTTCGAACCGGTGACCTCTTGATCTGCAGTCAAATGCTCTACCACTGAGCTATGGACCCGTTTGTGCACACTTCCTACAAAGCACTTACATGATACTAACCCGTAAGAAAGCTTTGCACACGTTAAGGAGACATGGTGAATCTAAGAGGGAGACATGACAATTGGTGGGGGTTTCATTTATCAAATCCGCCTTTTTATTGAGAAAACTTTAATGTGGTTCAATTTGAAAACTTTGGATGAAAATTTAAAGTAGTACTCCCTTTTTTGGTAACCCCATCTATAAGTATTGACAAAAAAAAAAAAAAAAAAAAAAAACTACATATAAAAGCAACTCCAAGCCCTTTCAGGTTTTTTATTTGCTTTTTTTTTTAATAACGTTTTTTTTTTTTTTCTTAACTTAAAAATCAAAAGAGTGATGGAAGATTGAGAAGAGATAAATATTTTAAAAGTTGTGGTTTGTCACAAGATTATTTTTGGCCTTTAATCGAGGTTTTAAAACTCCTATTAAATAGAGTGTTATTAAATGTCATGTGAAAATGTGTTATGTTTTAATTTTTAATATATGTATTACATAGAGGTTTTTTAAAACTCCTATCAATTAGGTGTTATTTAAGAACACCCCCTTTAATAAGGGTTTAAAAACCTCTATTAAATACTGAAATCGTTCTAGTGTGTAGATTAAAAAATATTCATTGGTGATGAGTGGAGCTTGCGTTGTCTTACATATATATGTTGTAAATTGAATTGAAACTTGCTAAGAACTAGAGAATGAAATAGAAGACTAAGAACTTCTACTACTACAAACTACTACTACAAATGAGAAGATAAGAAATGAGATAGTTGGAATGAGAAGTTTTCATTCAACTTGGTGTGTTTTTATAATGAGGTTGACACCCTTTATATAGGTCATTTGGTGATGATGATAAATGTATTTTATACAATGTGTACAAGTAACACATAAACCCCATGTCATACAACACATTACAAGTAATTTGATAATACATGGAAGAGTTGGTGTACATTGGAAATGGTTACAAGTAACATGACAATGCATAGACAAATGGAGGTACTATTAAGTGAGAAATACAAGTTACATGAATACACAATATGTTGGTGTACATGCATGGACGTCATCCATATTCCACAACACTCCCCCTTGGATGACACTTGCTTAGAAATTGTGCCTCGTTAAAACTTCTACTAAGAAAAACCCTGTGAGAAAAAATATAGTAAAAGAAAAAGAGTACGCTATTCTCATAAATATTAAGATGGGTATAATATTGTTAAGATTGCCTCATTAAAAACCTTGCTAGAAAAACCCAATGGGATAAAACCATAGTTAAGGGAAAAGCGTGCAATATGCTAATCAATATCTCCCCCTCATGTGAACATGGGTGAAACTTGTTCAGTTTCTTTACTTGCAATGTCTTTAAGTTTACGCAAGCCAATACCATATGTAAGCCTTTTAAATGTCATAATTGGTAATGCTTTTGTGAATAAATCAACAAGATTATCACTCGATCGGATTTGCTTGACATCAATGTCACCATTCTTCTGAAGCTCATGCGCATAAAAGAATTTTAGTGAAATATGTTTTGTTATGTCCCCTTTTATGAATCATTCACTTAATTGTGCAATACATGTTGCATTATCTTCATATAATATGGTTGGAAAATCTTTTATCGAAGGCAATCCATATGATTTTTGAATATGTTCAATCATGTTTCTCAACCATACACATTCACGACTTGCTTCATGAATTGCATGTACTTCATAATGATTAGAAGAAGTAGCAACCATAGTTTGCTTTACTGACTTCCATGATACAACAATATTACCACAGGTGAATACATATCCCATTTGAGAACGGGCCTTATGGGGATCAGATAAAAATTCGGCATCGGCATAACCTTGGAGATTCAATTTTACCTTTCTCGAGTAAAATAAACCTATGTCACTTGTTCCTCTAAGATATCGGAAAACATGTTTAACACCATTCCAATGTCTTTGAGTTGGCGAATAGCTGTATATTGCAAATAGGTTGACAACAAAAATAATGTCAGCTCTTGTACAATTTGCAATATATATAAGTGCACCAATTGCACTTAAATATGGTACCTCCAGACCAATTAGCTCTTCATCATTTTCATGAGGTCGAAATGAATCCTTATCCACTTCAAGTGATCTGACAACCATTGGAGAGCTCAATGGATGTGCCTTGTCCATATAAAATCTTTTTAATATTTTTTCAATATAATTTGATTGACGGACAAGTACTCCACTTGAAAAATGCTCATTTGCAAACCAAGACAAAGTCTTGTTTTTCCGAGTTCTTTCATATTGAATTCCTTTTTCAAGTATTTAGATGTTTTAACGATATCGTCGTGGTTTCCCACTATATTTAAATCATCAACATATACAACAATAATCACAAATCCTGTTGATGATCTTTTAATGAAGACATATGGGCAAAGCAGATTATTTACATATCATTTTTTCGGTAAATAATTACTAAGACGTTTGTACCACATTCGTCCAGATTGTTTCAATCCGTACAAAGACCATTGTAATTTTATAGAATGCATGTTACGAGGTTTTAATTTATTTCTTCGGATATTACAAATCTTTCAGGGATTCTCATATATATCTTATTGTCTAGGGATCCGTACAGATATGTTGTAACAACATCCATTAAATGCATATAAAGCCCTTCAGAAACTGCAAGGCTTATCAAGAACCGAAATGTAATTGCATCTATAATAGGAGAATATGCTTTCTCATAATCGATGTTAGGTCTTTGTGAGAAACCTTAAGCTACAAGTCTTGCTTTGTACCTTGTAACTTCGTTTTTTTCGTTTCTCTTTCATACAAATACCTATTTATATCCAACAAGTTTTACGCCATCTAGCGTTTGAACAATCGGTTCAAAAACCTCTCGTTTCCTTAACGAGTTTAACTCTGCTTGGATAGCCTCTTGCCATTTTTGCCAATCAGGTCTTTTTCGACATTCGTCTATTGATCGTGGTTTTGGATCATCATCATTTTCACATATTTCAAATGACACATTGAAAGCAAATATATCATCAGGAACAATTTTATTTTGATCCCAAATCTTACAGAGTTTAAATAATTTATTGAGATCTCATTATTTTCATATTTTTCCTATTTTTCTAGAGGCAGTTATTCCTCGTCGTAATCAACTTGTTCTGACAAATCCTTATCAAAGGATTCTTGTCCTTTCTCAGGAGTATTTTGATTTGTATTTATTTTTACTCCCGTTTTTCTCTTTCGAGGAATTGTATCCTTTGAACCAACTGGTCTTCCACGCTTTAAGCGTTTCATTGGTTTTTGTGCATTTTGTTGCATAGAGACATCAATTCTTACAAGAGCATTTACAGCTGGAATATGTGATTTTGTCACTTGTTTTGCATCATTAAATGCATCGGGTAATTGATTTGCGATTTGTTGCAAATGAATGATCTTTTGAACTTCAAGTTCACACTGATTTGTGCGTGGATCATAATGTGATAAAGTTGATGCATTCCAAGCAATTTCACGCCATTCCTTTTGAATTGGTTTCTTATCTCCCCCTAATGGTGGGAAAATTGCTTCAATCAAAGTGACAATCAGTAAAATGTGCAATAAATAAATCCCCAGTTAAGTGCTCAAGATATCTTATAATGGACGATGAGTTAAATCTAACATAAATCCCAAGTTTTCATCGTGGACCCATCTTAGTTCTATTGGGAGGTGGTATAGGAACATACACTGTACAACAAAAAATTCTCAAGTGTGAAATATTTGGTTGTTGACCTAAAATGAGTTGTATAGGGGAATGTTCATGCTATGCAATGATAGATGTTGCATGAAGGACTGCATGTCCCCAAACCGAAGTTGATAACTTAGTTCTCATGATTAAAGGTATGTAATTAATTGAATGCGTTTGATCAGAGATTCTACCCAACCATGCTGGGTATGCACGTGTGGAACAAAATGTTCAATGGTAATTCTTATAGACATGCAATAATTTTTAAATGCTTGAGATTGAAATTCATTATCAAGACGGATGGTTTTGATTGGGTTGGCAGGGAATTGTGCTATTAACTTAATAATTGGTGCTAAAAGTCTAGCAAATGCAACATTGCAGGTCGAAAGTAAACAAACGTGTGACAACCTAGTTGATACATCTATCAAAACCATAAAATATCTAAATGGCCCATACTGAGGATGAATAGGTTCACATATGTCTCCCTGAATGCGTTCTAAGAAAACTGGGGATTCCTCAACAATTTTACTTGGGGATGGTTTAACTATTAATTTACCTTGAGAACAACTAGCACAATTATAATCATCAACTAAAAATATTTTGTGACTCCTTAAAGGATATCCATGCGATCATTGATGATCCTGGATGACTAAGCCGATCATGCCGTAAAATGAATGTTTTTGGATCATTAATTTTCTTATTTAAGACGACATTCGTTTCGACATGCCTTATATGAGTAAAATATAATTCAGAGGATAAACCTGAGAATCTTTCTAACACTTCTTTTTTCCCATTCGAAACCAATGTAACATAGAGAAATTCTCTATTATTTTTGTTCATGGTTTCAATGTGATATCTATTTTGTCGAATATCTTCAAAGCTGAGTAAATTTCTTCTGGATTTTTCAGAGTATAAGACATTGTCAACATGAATTGTTGTTCCCCCAGGCAACATAATATTTTCTCTTTCAGAGCCATTAATCAAATTGAAGATGCCAGATATTGTTTGAACATTAGCCTTAGCTAATTTAAAATTGGAGAAATATTCTATGTTTTTAAGGATTGTGTTCATTGTAGCACAATCAACAAGACATATATCGCTCTTATTTGATTCATGATTTGAACACATGATTTTTTGATCCATCATGAAAATTAGAAAAATAGTCATATTCCATTCATAATAAGAAACTAGTACATTAACTAAGAAGCATAACCAAAACTAGTACATAAAATTATTGAAAATCGTTACATATGATAATTAAAATATTGAGATTAGTGTTTGGATCATCATGAAAATTCGGGACATCCATATAATTCATGTCCGACGAGCCATCATCTCCGATAGTGAAGTTCATCTCAACTGTTTTGCCTTTCTCATTTAAGGAGACTTGATAAAGATCAATAAAATGCTTAGGCGTGCGGCATACATAAGCCCAGTGGCCTTTTAGACCACACCTGTGACATGGTTGGTCATGATTACGAGCATGCCCATTTTCGACAGTATTCTTCCCCTTATTCCGAACGACGTCATTCTTATTCCATTTATTTTGGAACTTATTTCCATGAAATTTATAATAGAGCTTGCCACGATCTTTGCTAATTGATCCTTTCCCATTTTCACGTCCGTGGTTTTTCTTTCCTTGACCCTTTTTATGGTCATTATAGGATGATGCATTTGCCTCATTAATTAAGGCAGAACCAGTTGAACGAGAGTTTTGGTTTTTCAATGGAAGCTCATTATTTTGTTAGCTACCATGAGACAAGAAATTAATTATGAGTACTTTTTAAATTGACGCGCTCGATATTGCTATTGCAATAATAGATTCAAGGCATGAAAAGTACTGAATGTTTTTTCATCATTGCCTCATCAAATATATTTTCTCCACACAGCCTCAAACGAGAGGTAATATTAAACATGGTGGAGTTATACCACTGACTGTTTTGAAATCTTGTAGCCTAAGATTTAGCCTGTCGTTTTGAGCTTTTGGAAATATCACTGTCTTTTGGTATCTTATCGCTTTTTCATGGAGATGATGGCGAAGGAATATCAGTGCTTTCGCACAGTCTTGCATTGATGTTTCATTTCCTTCTATGATAGTTTCTTCTAAGTCTTTAGCTTAGAGATGTATATCGGCATCCAGTTGCCATGACAAATAATTATTTCCAGTGATATCAAGAGCAACAAATTCAAGTTTTCGAAGGTTTGCCATAGTCTGAAAATATGTCAAGAAAGTGAGTAAATAGTTTTTCTCTTTTATATAATATGAATAATATACGATTAAATATATGTTCACAACTTGATTATTAATATGCAAAATGTACTACTTGTATGAGTTGGTGGACAACCTCTAGGTTGGGTGGCGAGACGAAGTCTACTTTAAAACCATGCCTCCTCAAACGGGATAACCCGTCTCCCTTTCAATGTTTAGCTTTACCGGAGACAAGGCTTACCCACTATCAACCCAAACTCATAACACTATTTCCAATATAAAAAATCAAGAATAGAGCATAACTAATTGTTTGTAGTATAGCGAGAAAACTAGTTATGTAACATATTGACTTTCGATTTCTGATGTAGAAGATCGTACAAGACGCAACTACAGAGCATATTTTCGCAATCGATGACGTTACAATGCATAGTATATGAATAAAGTATGCATATAGAAGTGATGCATGTAATAAAAGGAAGCAATCGTGATAATATAGAAATAAATTGAACTTATTTAAATAACAAAAGTTATACCTTCCTAGCTTTGTCTCCTTAACAAGCCTTCTTAAACTTCAAGGTCTCCTTAATGTTAGAGCAAGCTCGTGCTGTAACGTGTTGTAAATTGAATTGGAACTTGCTAAGAACTAGAGAAGGAAATAGAAGACTAAGAAATTCTTCTACTACAAACTACTACTACAAAGTAGAAGAGAAGAAATGAGATAGCTGAAATGAGAAGTTTTCATTCAACTTAGTGTTTTTTTATAATGAGGTTGGCACCCTTTATATAGGCCATTTGGTGATGATGATAAATGTACTTTATATAATGTGTACAAGTAACACATACACTCCATGTCATACAATACATTACAAATAATTTGACAATACATGGAAGAGTTGGTATACATTGGAAATGGTTACAAGTAACACAGCGTGTGCATGAGTTTGCATGATGTTCGACATTTGTGTAATGTGTTTAACAAATTATTATGTTAATTGATTTAAATGGAATTAACATAACCTATAGTTTGTAAATCAAATCAATTGAATAAATAAAATGGCTTGATTAACCTCGAGATGCAAATCGTGTCCCGATCGATGTTAGGATAGCAATTGTGTCGCTTTAAGCTATCCACCATCGAATTCGTCTCAAGATATATAGGTACTATTTTTGATGATTAAGATGAGGCATGAGGTGGCTGGAATGAAGAGCAGGAGGTGGAGTATTTAGGAGTTAATTGATGAGATCAACCTAATCAACATCTCCTCATCATCATCATCTTCTTCATCTTCTTATCATCTTCACTGCAACCATCGCCTATGTGTTATCATCACTACTATCACAATCATCGCACCGTCATCACTGCCATTATAGCTTTGGACAAAGAGTTTGGTGTCATCTTTTTCGTTGGTAAGTTTTTCCATTATCTCTTTTGTATTTGGCTTTTGTTCATGTGTCGTTTATGACAAATATAATTGCTTTCACATTCATCGGTTGCGTGATTTTTTGTTGCTTTGCAGAAGCCACAAGCTTGGACTTGCGCTTTGCCAGAGGAGAGGAGACGCTCCATCATAGAGGTTAGTTTGTCAATTTTACAGTTATTAAAATTTGAAACTGCTCTTGTAGTAAGACCTCGATACGCAGTTTTGCCATGATCTTCATAAAAACATGATTTTTGTGCGATGTCCTAGTACAACTGCTTCATCTGAGTCAGTGTCTTATCTCGAATGTGACCTCCACATGCTTTTCAATCATGTGTCTCTCTATAGGCTTCATGCCAATATAGAAGAAACAAACTATGGCCTTCTCAGTATGGCCATTTTGCAGGCAATTGGTAACCAATCGCTTAAAGCTATCCCAATATGCGCCAAATGATTTTTCCGCTTTCATTTTGATGTTGCATATGTCCTTGATGAGCTAATCAACTCTATCCTCGAGAAAATACTCTTTTAAAAACTCATTTGTTATCTCATTCCAAGAGTTAATGTAACCAGGTGTAAGATAAAAAAGCCGTTCTTTGGCTTTGTCTTTAAGACAAAATGGAAAAGACCTATATTTCATCATGTCCTCATCCCCTGTAGAGCATTTCATGTTCTTGCAGTTAGTTTGAAATCTTTTTAGAAAAGCAACTGGGTCCTCATTCTTTTTTCCATAAATGGAAGGTAGGGGATGGATAAACCCAGACCTAAACTCAAATTCTCTGGCATTCTCCAGATAATTGATGCCAAGAGGTTTTTGTGCCAAAAGAACTTGAAAGTCTTGATTGTTGTGCCACATAGTGATTTGGTGATTTTCAACTTGCGCCATGTCTAGAGGATTCTGGCCTTGTTGTTATTTAAGCAGGGGGTTCTCTATTCAACCTTTGGAATATTCTCTCAGGTTCAGGATCAAAAGGCAATAATGAACCAATCGATTTTGACCAAGTGAATCTACGGATCATAATAAACTAAGAAAACGTAAAGGAAACTAAACTATACTCAAAATAAAGGACTAGATACCCGGCAACGACACCAAAATTTGTTCACGCATCGTTTGTTCCAAATATAACCCGTACTCGAGTTACCAATCCTAAAAAGTTGTAGTGATGGTAAATATGAGGTCGAATCCGCAGGACTTAGATTTTACTCTGAGTTAACTTAAAAAAGAAATTCGGGGGTTTTTATAGATTTTAAAAGAATAACTAATTAATTAATTAAAACTACTTGGAAAATAAAACTTGTAAGAATGAATTCAATATGAGAAAATACCTAGGTTTACGGTTCCATAAATCCAAATTATAGTTCAATAACATGTCATGATCCTCAATCTTTCCAAAAGATTATTAATTCAATTCCTCCTAGATTAGCTATAGGAAATCGACATCCACCAGAAACCCCTAATTCCTCTAGTCTCGATAGCCAATTCGTCTACCACTAACTACTTCTCTAATTAACACACAACCCTAGACATCTGCCAATCAAGTTTAATGCATTAACTGCATAAAGTCTAGTAGGAGTACTAATCCTAAATAACTGGATTGCAGCCGCTTCTGATTCAACCTAAATTTATCTATCATACACTTAAGAGTTAAAAGGTTTTGACGATAAATGGGTGAGTGATCGTCACTTGTATTAGTCCAATCGTATAATTATAGGTACAATTGTCCCAATTAACTATAGGTCTTCCACTTTAAAGTATGCATTGACCATATACATACCCTATTTTTGCACCATAATCTTGAAATCAACAACAAATAAAATAGAAGAAATTAAAATAAATTAAATTATAAATAAAGAGATCTCACATTAACATTGCTATAAACCATGAATTTGGACTTTCTTCACCTCCGACCTAAGGCAAAAGTGCTTAGCTAGATATCATCTTAATAAAAACTATTAAATAAATAAAAGAAAAGTAGTTTGATTGGTCGAGAGAAGAGAGGAGAGGAGGTACTAAACTAAAACCTAAAGTATATATAAATAAAACTTTTAATTTTAGTCTCTAAAAAAAGAGAAAGTGAATTTCGTGGGCTAATTTGTGTCTTATCCGCCTAGGAAGATCTGATGGCTGTGGCAAGTTTGTTGTTGGAGTCTTGGACATGTATCACCATCTGATTGGTCATTTATACTATTCTTACTAACGTGGCAGGCATTCATTGGAGGAGAAGCTGATGAAGACGTAGCTGGGCTAATGTATGTTCAACATGTGGCAATTTGTGCAAGGGAGAAACACGTTTAGAGAAGCCGTTCGTCAATCTGGACTTGGTGAGGTACACATCTCAAGGAAAATCAGAGGCTGTTGATGTCTCAAGAATCGACGAACTTGTGGGAGCTTGTGTTGAATGGCATATGGAGGAAGATTAGAGGTTGTGGATTGAAGTGGAAATAGAGAAAAACCGAGGAAAAATATAGGAGTTTGTACTACACGCATCCCAATGCAAGGTGAGTTGTTTGATTCTCATATGATTCGATTGATGTGCAGATTTTGAAACGTATCCAAGGCTTTTGAAGATGTTGTGTCAAATCGTTTCCCTGTTGTGCGTCACTTGGCCGTTGTTATTTTTGATCATTTCATAGTGTGTATCTCGAGGCAGGTCTAACAAATAGCTGTATCACACTACATGAATGACTTATCCTTGGTCATTTTTTAGACTTTTCTCAACTATTGCTCCACCAAACTTCTAAACCACCATAGTATTAGCACGGATCAATGCAAAATTGTCTCGAAGTGTATGTAAGCTTACTTTTTAATGCCAAACACCAAGAACATTTCAAAAGACCTCATTATCTCCATTTCATCAAATTGTCACTGAAACACTGCAAATATAAAAAAAGAGAATTAGTTAATAACAATTGACATTGAGATCTTAAAACATATAAAATAAACACTTTAATATATAAATGTTAACGACTTATCAGGTTTCGTGGGACTTGGCTATGTGTTGGACGTGGTAGTTGTAACCATGGTTGAAAGAATGATGAAGGAGGTCCTGAAGTTCACTAACACGTGTCGAGCATCTACAATAAACTTCCCTCACATATTATACTTTTAATATTTCATTGAAGTGGTAAGTGAGAATCGTCTTTACAGGGATTTATCAAACTTCTCTAGGAAAAATGACTTTCAATGGTTTTTATTATTTTTACTTTAATTTAACTATTTAATTAAAATAATAACTAAACTTAATAATTCAATCTATAATATGCAATTAACTAACTATATTATCTTAACTAACATAATCCAAATTCACTATAATAAATTCTATTCAATAATAAATAAATATATAACAAACATCTAGAATAATGAAACGTAAACCCATTTTGCATTCCAAACATATAAATTCAATCATATAGTTATAGCATACTTTATAAAATACCATAAATTACTAAACTTTAATCGTAAGTGAGTAAAAACTCTTTAGCCCACCATTTGTTCTCCTTATACCGGTAGAGACATCACGTTCTAATTGTACCCTTTGGATACAAAAGATATTAACTTCATGCAATAAAACTGCATTACACTTTATGAAAAATTTGAACTACTAAATCTAAGACCTTCAGAAAGTCACTGCAACATTAGATTTAGATCTTAAACTCACCTAGAACATCTAAACGATCATAGTTTTCAAACAATTATAGTTACTACTTTAAATTAGATAATGAATCTAAATATCACTATATACATTCTAGACTAGGCATGCAATGTCAAATCCCAAAATTTATAAATCAATAATTACAGTTAATTAAGGATTAATGGAGATTAATTGTGGTTTAGGCCGCAAGTTAGAAGCTAAGGACCAGTAAATTGAGATTTATAGATAATTTTATTTTTGCATGATATGTGCCTAGTATTGTGTATTATCTACTATATTATTTTGTGAAATTCAAGTCGACCGAGTAAATTTGATATTTCGCGAGTTTTATCTCAAGTATATGTCGAAGTGGTTTTGGTAAAGTTAAATTGTTGAAGCAAACTATTATTTCCAATTTTTGGCGGAATTGGGATATTTTTCGAGGTTTAATTTGTACAAAAACTGAAGAGATAGTTACAAAAATAATAGAAAAATGGCCAAATTACCCAAAAAGGCATTTGATTTGTATGTGAAGGGATAGCTATTAAGGGACATTTTGGTCATTTGCACACCTTCTTGATTTACAAAACGAAATCACAAAGGAGGAGAGGATCGAAAGAAAAGAAAAAAATAGTCAAGAAAAAAAGAAAAGAGAACAGGGTCGTTGAGGGAGGAGGTGACCAGAGGAAAGAGATAACCAGAGGGAGGTTTGAAGAAGACGATAGGGGAGGTGGGGTCCTAAACCCTAGTTAATTCAAACTTAAAAAATGCAGCACAGAGCCTTTGCGTGAGGAAGAAGACGATGAGGGGTTTGATACTCTAGATCGGATCAAGCCGGGTCCGGTTAAGGGTTGAAACCCCTCCAAATTAAAAAAATGTTTTTAAAATTTGAGAAAATTAAATAAAACCTCTAGGAAAGTAGGGAAAAATTAGAAAAATGAGACTTTTGGACAAATTAATGGAAATTGAGGATTTTTATGAAAGTAGAGGATTTTTAGATTTTCTCAAAGATTTATATCGGGGATTTTGCATCATAATATGTGTTATATCACCGATAATGCCCAACATTATAAAATTATCTTAAAGGCAAGTTTAGGTTAATTTTTTATTCTGAACCACAATTTGCAGTCAATATATGGATCCAGATGTTTGATGATTTGGTTTGGATTGATTTTGACGTTTTTGAGTCGAACGAGACTAAATGAAATAAATTAAATTAGGAAAAATGTGGAATTATTGTGGAATCTAACCAGACTTGCAAATGAATTATAAGACCGCAATTGGGACCCTGTGTGGAATAGTTTACCTACTCAGAGTGCAAGGGAGTTGCGATGTCACTTTTGTAAGATTAAGTAAAACACATAGTAACCTTTATGTTGTATGATTATAATTTTGTATAAATTGAATTGATCAATGATATTGCATTATTTATTGTACACGCATATATGGGTGGGGAGGATAAGGGCGATTCGAGTCTCTTTATGGTATTTACTATACCGTGGTTATGGACAGAACACTATATTATGTTTGAGGAGCTGGAGTCACTGATACTTTGCAACACGTGGTTATCATAAGATCACGTTGAACCATATCACATTCCCGTAATCTATAGGTACGTGACTCATTTGGTTATTTTCTCTGTGCATGATTCCTTATTACTTACCATGGGAAGATATAAATTGGTTGTGGTCGGATAACATAAATGGGATGGATTCACAGTTGTATTTAAATTCCTTGAATTATATTGTTAGTTTAATTTCTTGGATTATTATGCATTTAATTATTACACATGTGCTGGATAGTGTGAGATTTAATTATTTGACATTATTTAATTTTTATAATTAGATAATAACAGGTTCTAATGACGACAAGGGAAAGAGATAGCTTTTCGACTGCTTGTGATTTGCTTTGTTCCATTTACTCTATGCATGTATTGTTTTTAATATAATATATTGTATAAATGGGTTTTCAGGTTCGAGTATGGTTATGATCTCCTTTAGAATTGTTGTAATAGTTTTGGGATAGATTGGAATACTGTGGAGTTAAGGTAATGATGGTTTAAGAATTTAGAAAACCTGAGATAGGTTAGAATGAATAATTAATTTTCGTTAATGCAATGTATATTGTTATGGGTGGATTGTGAGTCATTTAGCATTTCCACCAAGCTGAGGAGGTTTTGTTGAAGATTTTTGAAGGTCGAGTTTTACGGTGTAGGGTTAAAAATAGTGGAGGTGCTGTAAAAACTATTTTACAAAATTTTATGATAATTTAATTAATCTAAACGAACTTTGAGTTTTGAGATTTACTTTTAGAGTCCTTTATGGTTGATGAAGAATTATATTTGATAATTAAGATGATAGATTTTTAATTATTTATTGATAGTGATATTAAGGTTGCTAGATTATAAGGGGATTAAGGTAATCTAGGCTGATTATAAGCCCTAATTAGGTAGAGTCTGACAATGTTGGTATCAGAGCCTAAGATTCTAAATGAATCTTGTTAACTGAGGTTAAGTGAGTGATTAATTAGGAAGTAATGCGATGAAATTGGGTTAAAAAGTTTAAACTTATGAATGTGTTACGTGTATTTTATATTATAGAGATATCGATGTATATAGGCTTGTTGAACTATTTTTCTTGCAACTTTTTGTGGCGAAAAACTGTGTGGACAGTAAGAGTCGGGTCAGGGATCTAGCGAGGATAATAGATGTCCACAATGTGTGGATTCAAATGGGTTTCAGAGCTTGGCTGGGAAGATGCTTGGCTGGGAAGATGTATGAGTTGCTGAATATTTATGAGCACATGTGACAATTCAGGCATTTATGGTTTGTGTTGCACGGGAAGTTCCAACTGCCACTCTAACCACTTAGGAGGAGCACGCTACCTCTGGAGTTCATCTTGAAGTTGAACCGGGTGTTGCTATTCTAGTTCATACTCATCCAGCCATAGATAATGGAATGACGCAGGAGGAAAGGCAGGAAGAGCTTGATACCATGATATCTACGACTAAACTGAACACTTTGTGTGAGGTTGGAGGTAGGGCCAAGAATTATGTAACTACACAAAATTTTTAGCACGAATTACGATGATATCAAGCATTGAAGAGTCAGAACAAAGCTTAATTTTTGAAGGAAAGAAAAGGTTTACATCCAGGTTTGAGCTTAAGTTTAGAAGAAAGGGAAGAGTAGAGGACCATCATTCTCACTTATGAAACCTGTCGTCCCATCATATGTGCATTGTAATTCTTTTTGAGTATAGCCAATAGACTCTTGGAGATGACACAAATAGGCTCGGGATGGGCTCGATCACGGTCATTTTAACCTTAAGATTGAAAAGGTACATTTTAGTTGTATTGGAATGAAGGTAAGGGTGGAGGATATTAGGGATAATCCTCGATTCAACGATCGACAACTAGTTAGGCTTTATTGTAGGTAGTAAATATACATTTACATGTTTTAGGTATGGAAATAAAGGTATTACAAGATTGCGTGTTAATGAATCTTGGAAGCGTCCTCTTGCGTGTCATAGCCTCAACAACATATTAAGGAACATGTTCCGGTGGTGACTAAATGAGATTTAGATGCAAATCATAATCATCTAGCAGATACAATTTCAGTTTATGGTCGTATGATGATTGAGTTAGAGTTAACTTCGATGCGAGTCCCTATTTATCGTGTACTCAACACAATAATTGGGGATAAGGTGGATCCTCACTTTATCAATGAGAAATGTGTTATTGAGATCTCCAGACACGAGATGACCATTGATCTCAGTATGTTGGAGTTTCTAGAGTTTGATGTGTAGTTGGGAATGAATTGGCTAACGACTTATCATGCACACTTGGATTGTTTCCATAAGATTGTATTCTTTTATATTTTTGGCAGTTCAATTTTTAACATACACCGAAACATCGTCTAGGTTGCCTTTAATTAGAGTTAGGCTAGCCAGTGGGGAAGAAATGGAAACTCTAGCCGGAACTATTAGTACAGAGGCAAGATCTGAAATTAAAATGGAGGAGATTCATGTAGTTTGCGAATTCCTTGATGTGTTTCTTGATAATTTATTTGGAGTTCCACTTTCGAGAGAGATTGATTTTGTAATTGATTTAGTTCCTAGAATTAAACAAATATCTATTCCTCCTTATAAAATGGCTCTGAAAGAGTTGAAAGAGTTGCAGAAATAGTTGGAGAAGTTGCTTGATAAATGGTTTATTCACCGAAACATGTCGTTGTAGGGCGCACGAGTCCTTTTTTTAAAAAAAACAAAAGAGGTTAGTTTGAGTTTTCATGGATTATAATGTTAGGTTTTAGGATTCATACGCAGCGAAAAACTCAAAAAAAATTTGAAAAACCCCAATATGATCGAAAATAAGTTCCATTAAAGATGATCTACAAAATTAAACCGTACCTTAATCCATAATTTCCTTATCTAATTGATAGATCTTCAAGACATTCAATCAAAAATCTACACACGAACGGTGACGACAATTTGGAGTCCTATCACCAAGATAGAGAAAATGATTTTTCTTTCTCTTCTAAAATTTGTAGAACTTAAATTTGCAAAAATAAAAATCATATTTTGTTTTAGGGTTCCAACCTCTATTTATATGTGTAGATAAGCCCTTAATTAAAATCCTATTCGTAATACAACTATTGTATTTAGGCAGTTTAAGCAAAATACATATACACCCCTATTAATAAGTTATCATATAACAAATTGTAAGGGCTTTTATGTCATGAATTTTATCATATAAAACTCGTTACTCTGGACCAATTGAAATTGAGCAAATCCATTCTTTGCGTGCGACCCTATAGGTTCATTCAATATTGACGGAGAACCAAAACCATTTTGGTACGCAAGTCATAAGCGGTCACTAACACGGCATTATGGCTTCCCAAGTAGCATGAATATCAAAATCGATATAACCTAATGAATAGCATATATCATATCCTTTTGTCGTGCGATATCCTTTGATAAAACATAAGGCATGAAAAATCCTTAATGTTCAATCGTACTAGTTTCGATCTTTAGAAAAACTGAGAACATCCAAATGAAATTGATCATATCAATTCATTTGGACTTGGCCATTTAAAAATCTAACATAACGATGGATCCACTGATATCTCTCTATACGAAAGGGACAAATTCTACCTTAATTACACACCTTCACATATTATTCACATGGTAACCAATCGCAATCTTTCTAATCATTCGATTACATACGACGTTTGATTGTGTCAAGTTATCACGCTCATAATATTGAATTCTATGGTAATCTCAAATGAAAGGACTAATGATATACCTATCATGAATAATAACTATGACTTAATCCATATGGTTTTCTCATAGCGGGTCAGTCCAATACCTTATTCCCATAAAAGTACTCATGATCTCGATCCGTATCCCTATACGCAAGATCATCACATGACCATCAATCAAGATCCATACTAGCATTAATTCATTATAGTTCCTAGTATAATGATTGTATAGGGACATTTAGAATATTTCGACAAACACCCGTGGATTTTACTATAAGTTAAACATGCAATCGCTTATAACAAAAAAACAAATGAAAACCTCAATCTTATTGTGACGGCCCAACTACAAATAAGGGCGCGGCCCGACCTAATCCCTTAATTAAGCCATAATCTCCCCTATAGGACCTAATAAGGAACTAGTCAGCCTTATTTAAATACCTAATTACCTTCCGATTATGATACCACCCACAGTCAACAAACTAGTTCTATTGACTAACCTATGGTTCTCTATAAATCAGATTAATTTTTTTTTATACAAGTTATTAAGTGGAAGTCTTATTTCATTACTAGTGGACATTAGATCCTAAGGCCTAACCTATTGTGAAAAAATTTCAAAAAATTCGATTTTGACCAATTTAATTGTGAATCTAAATTGATAACTTGTCAAATGTTAGGATCGTAAATGAGCTATTATGGGTTTTGGGTGCGTATGTCGACGCGACGAAAAACCGGATAGCTTAGGAATTGCTATGTGTAAGTAAGTAAACTGATTTGAGACATTTATTTACATTTCATTCCATTTATTTATTTATTCTCAATTATTCAAACTGAATTGCCTTTGAAATCGATATGCTATGACTTGTTCAATTCTCATTTTGTGATGTTGTTCATAGCATACTCTGTTGTGTATATCATTGATTTCAATTCCTATACTTTGTCATGTTGATTATTGTGTAGCTAAATATAGATCTAGTGATATGTTTTTTTTACTTTGGCCCATTAATATATATATATATATTTATCTCATTTCATTTTTTCATTTTCACTTTTCTTTGTAAAATAAACTTCAACTAGTTACGCTTACCCCACGAGCAGCTACCTCGGGCCCACGTTGGGACACGACTCGAGGCACATCCCTGCTCGTCTCGGTATCTACATACCCGTAAATGACTTAGCAGTCTACACATACACATCTCTATAAAGGGTGTCCAATATTGGTGTCACTTGAAAGTGACACAAGGGACAAGTGCTGTGAGCAAGTCCACCCAATGTGCCTTGAGATACGTGTGTAGGTTGAGATGTGTGGCTTACATTTAAGCTACCAAAATCATATACATGTATATATATAACTTTGGTCAAATGAAACAATAAAGTCCAACCTTATCTTATCTCATTCTATCTCTCCAAACCAAAAATCGAACGAAATGGAGAGAAGGAAAACAAAAACCGCAGTGAGGAGATGAGGAAGAAGAAAGAGAAATAGAGAGACCGATTGCTCGACGACAAGAACACAAGGTGAGTTGATTTCACGTTGTTGTTGTTGATTTGCGTTGTCGCTGTGGTGGTTCGAGGTGCCGAACTCGGACGAACTGCCATGACAGTTCGTCCGAGCTCAAGGAGGGTAGGGGAGTGGTCTCCCCTGCAGGAAACCCAACTTGGGGTTTGGGATGGACGCCCAACCCTACTGAAATTTTTTTTTTCTATAAAGCAGCAAGTCTGGTGAAATGAGGAAGAAGATGGGAGTCGGGTCGGGTCGACTCGAACCCATATGGGTCGAGCCGGGCCGACCCTGACCCAATGGGGACTTGGTCAGACTGACCCAGGTCCGGCTGGACCGAGTCGGGCAGAGCCGGACCCACCCTAAAAAAATAAAAATAAAATAAAACAAATAATAAAAATGAATAAATAAATAAATATATATATATATATTAATATCGTAAAATGGATAAAAATATGGAAAAATTCAGGAAAGTTCCAGAAAAATGAGGATAAATCTCGAAAAATTATATTTTCACAAATATAACATTTACCTCGGCCACTGTGCCTCGGTAGTGATATGTATCTCACTGCGGGTCCCACGCCACAGGTCATTGTGTCCTAATTAATGAGTTAAACGTGTATTAATTATTTGGGTCGTGACGCTTATTAACTAAAATTATAAGATAAATAATGTTTGTAGATTGACCTAGGGCATATGCCCCAACATCTTCTACTTGCACTAGGGTCAATCATTTATGTATCTAACATCTAATGACCTAACATGATCATCATGTTTCATTTGTGGAAGAACATTCGTCAATGGATCTGTAACATTTGTTTCTATAGGAACTCTGCAAATCTTCACGTCTCCCTTCTCAATCATTTCTCGAATGAGATGAAAACGTCTAAGTATATGTTTTGATTGGTGGTGTGATCATGGTTCTTTAGCCTGTGCTATCGCCCCATTGTTGTCACAATACAAGCGAATAAAGTTAGCTATACTCGGACCACACCAAGTTCAGATATGAATTTTTTTATCCAAACTGCCTCCTTAGCTGCATCAGATGCTACAATATACTTAGTTTCTATTGTAGAATCTGCCACAATGTCTTACTTCAAACTTTTCCGGCTTACTGTGCCTTTATTTAAAGTAAACACATATCCATACTACGATATAAAGTCATCTATATTAGTTTGAAAACTTGCATCTGTGTAACCATTTACAACAATCTCGTCTTCCAAACTTTCATAGACCAAAAACACTTCTTCAGTCCTTCGCAAGTCCTTAAGAATGTTCTTTACTACTATCTAACGACTTTCACTGGGATTAGACTGATATCTGCTTGTTGCACTTAATGCATATGATACATCGGGTCGAGTTCATAACATGACATACATAATAGATCCAATAGCTGATGCATATGGAATCATATTCATGTGTTCTCGCTTATCATTAGTCTTTGGACATTGAGTCGTACCGAGACTTATACCATGAGACATTGGCAACGACAATTTTTTAGAGTCTTGCATACTGAACCTATTCAGTCACTTATCAATATAAACACTCTAACTTAAACTGATAAGCCTTTTAGATCTATCCCTATATATCATAATTCCAAGGATGTAAGCAGCATCTCTTAAGTCCGCTATCGAGAAACACTTCCTTTACCAAGAATTGACACTTTGGAAGGTTGGGATGTCTTTTCTAATGAGTAATATATAATTAAGATACAGTACTAAGAAAACAACCACACTCCTACTAACATTTTTTTATACATAAGGCTCATCTTCATTATAATGAAACCAAATTACTTAATTGCTTCATTAAAACAATGATTCCAACTTCGAGAAGCTTGCTTTAATCCATAAATGGATCTTTGAGACTTGCACACCTTCTTAGAATTCCTAAGATGAACAAACCCTTTAGACTGTATTATATATGCGTCCTCAAGAAACTTTCCATGTAGGAAAGCTGTTTTGACATCCATTTCCCATATCTCATTGTCATAATATGCGGCTATGACAATCAGAATTCTAATAGATTTAAGCATGAATAGAAGAGAGAATTTCTCATCATAATTAAAACTTTGAGTCTGCTTTAAACCTTTTGCTACTAGATGTGCTTTATAAGTTTACATATTGTCATCCATGTCAGTTTTCTTCCCGAACACCCATTTACATCCAATGGTCTTTCCCCATTTAGGTAAATCAATCAGGTTCCAGAATTCGTTATCATACATAGATTGCATCTCAGAATTTATGGCACTAAGCCATTTATGTGACTCAGGGCTAGACACAACCTCCTGATAAGTAGTAGGCTCTTTTTTATCCATAAGCAACACCTCACTACTATTAGTAATAAGAAATTCAGATTTCTCGGGCTGATGTCTTACTCTATTAGACCTATATTGGCCTTGTGATACCTGTGGAAGGCTAGGATGTCATTTCTAATGAGTAATATATAATTAACATACGGTACTAAGAAAACAACCACACTCCTACTAACCTTTTTTTATACATAAGGCTCATCTCATTATAATGAAACCAAATTACTTAATTGCTTCATTAAAATAATGATTCCAACTCCGAGAAGCTTGTTTTAATCCGTAAATGGATATTTGAGAGTTGCACACCTTCTTAGAATTCTTAAGATGAACAAGCCCTTCAGACTGTATCATATATGCGTCCTCAAGAAACTTTCCATGTACGAAAGTTGTTTTGACATCCATTTGCCATATCTCATTGTCATAATATGTGGCTATGACAATCATAATTCTAATAGATTTAAACATGACTAGAAGAGAAAATTTCTCATCATAATTAAAACTTTGAGTCTGCTTTAAACCTTTTGCTACTAGACGTGCTTTATAAGTATACATATTGTCATCCATGTCAGTTTTCTTCCAGAACACCCATTTACATCCAATGGTCTTTCCCCATTTAGGTAAATCAATCAGGTTCTAGAATTGGTTATCATACATACATCGCATCTCAGAATTTATGGCACCAAGCCATTTATGTGACTCAGGGCTAGACACGACCTCCTGATAAGTAGTAGGCTCTTTTTGATCCATAAGCAACACCTCACTACTTCAAGACTTACTTTATTCCTATTGTTGTCTTTCGAAATAAACTCATTTTCCATAAAGACATCATTTCGAGGAACAAACACTTTATTCTTAGTTGGATTATAAAAGAAGTATCCTCTAGTTGCTTTAGGATAACCAACAAATACACACTTAGTAGATTTGCCTGATAGTTTTTTTTTTGAGATTCTTCATCGTACGAAAACCTTAAAGCCCCAAATCTTAAGGAAGGACAAACTTGGTATTTTCCTAAACCACATCTCATATGGTGTTTTATTAAAAACTTTAGAAGGAACATGATTTAGTGTAAATGAAGTAGTTTCTAAGGCATAACCCCAAAAGGAAATAGAAAGATCTGCATGACTCATCGTATATCAAACCATATCCAATAAAGTGCAATTTCTTCTCTCAGAAACGCTATTCCATTGTGGAGTTACTGGAGGATTTAACTGTGAGACAATCCCATAGTTTCTAAGATGCTTATCAAACTCTTGGCTTAAATATTCACCACCTCAATCTGCTCGAAGTGCTTTAATAGTTTTACTAAGTTGATTTTGCATTTCATTCTGAAATGTTCAAAATATCTCAAAAGATTCACCTTTATGTTTCATGAGATACACGTAACCATATCTGCTGAAATCATCGGTGAAAGTAATGAAGTACTAATAACCACCTCTAGCCATTGTGTTTATAGGACTACATACATTAGTATCTATTAGAAACAATAAATCACTTACTTTTTCACTGTGTCTAGTAAAGGGACACTTTGTCATCTTGCATAGTAAACAAGATACACATATTTCATATGACTCAAAATCAAATGATTCCAAAACTCCATTTCTATGAAGTTTAGAAATGCGTTTCTTATTTATGGAGCCTAGATGACAATGCCAAATGTAGGTTTGACTCAAGTCATTTGACTTGAATTTTTTTGTATTTATGTTAAAAATATGAGTATCTATGGACCTTTTCATGTTTATAATATAAAGGTCATCACACAAATTAGCATTTACATAGAAAACGTCTTTACGAGAAATAGAGCATTTATTATTCACAATAATGAAATAAAAACAATCCAAATCCAAACATGAAATTGAAATGATGTTTCTACTCAAGGTAGGGACATAATAACAATTATTTGAAACTAAAATAAGTCCACTATGTAAAATTAACTCAGCATCCTACAGCCAACACAACAACCTTTGCTCCATTTCCAACTTGTAACGTGACTTCTTCTTTTTTAGCTTTCTACTTTTAGTGAAACCCTGCACATTAATACAAATGTGTGATCTACATCTGGTATCTGATACCCATGAATCACTAGTAGATAAGTTTAACTTTAATAACGTAAATACTTGAAGTAGTAGTTGCATTACACTTCTTTTTCTTTAGATCTTCAAGATAGAGCTTGAAATTTTTAAACCAATGCCCAGCTGCTTGGCAGAAATGACAATTTCTTTCTTTTTCTTTTTCCTTCGGGGATTGTGAAGTATAAATAGCCTTAGGCTTGACTTGTTCTTCAGGCTTTGTGACAGTCACAATAGCCTTGACAACTCCGAGATAGACTTCTCCGAGTTATTCATGTTATAATTCATTACAAATTGTGAATAACTATCAGGCAATGAATTCAGGACCAAATTCGTAGACAACTCTTAGCTTAAGGGAAATCCAAGTCTATCAAGGTGGTCAATATGGCCCTTCATTTTTAGTACATGAGGACTAACTGACGCACCCTCAGCCATTTTGCAAGAATGAAGTTTCTTGACTATCTCAAACCTTTCTTGCCTAGCTTGCTATTGGAACGTTTCCTTCAGCATCATATACTTGTTGTAAACTTCCATGTGTTCCATGTCTTTCTGAAGTTTAGAGACCATAGTTGCCAACATAACGCATTCGATATCAGATGATTTGTTCACATACTTAGTATGTGCATCCTTTATGGCTCTTAAAACATTGGCTGGTGGTTCCTCAGGAATAGGATTATCCAGAACATACAACTTGCGTTCATGCATAAAAACAATTCTCAAACTATTGAACCAGTCAAGAAAGTTATCCAAGACAATTTATCCATCTTAACGATGAGTCATTGACATGCTTAAGATGATTTGAAGATGTCATAGATCTACAACAAAGATTATGCAAAAGTTCATGTTAGTATAGAGGAATAGACTCTCATTAAATTAACTGCCCTCCTTAAAACACTATGTTCATTTAAGGGACTAAAATCTATTTTTCACCTAATTCCAAGACAACGAAGGTATGATACTTCGAATTAGGTTATTTAGGTAGGTACCAATTATCAATTACATCATATATAACGTTTAGCTATTTTTATGAGATTATGACATCCTATGTCTTAGCATGTTTTTTCTCATATAGTGCCTAAAACCTAAAATTATTTTGATATCTTTATCAAGTCTAACAATTTCGAATAGTAGAGTAATTGTTACTCAACTTACCTCACTAAGATAACATAATACACTCTGCAGATGCAGACCTATATTGATGTGATTGAAGCCTTGACAAGTGTTTGAGAATGGATGTCACTTAACTTAAAATTTAGAAGATGATTTTTTTATTTGTTTTAGTGATCAAAGATAAATACCATATATTACAATGCATGCACAATCACTAAACAAGTTAGGAAATTTTACTAATATAGACTATCATATGAATTTCTTTGCGATGCGAATAATTATCGGTGGTCCCTCTGATCACTCAATGAACAGGTGTATAGGGGCAACACCCCATTTTTTTAGACAACGAATTCATGTTCTGAAAATTGAAAATCTCCCTAAGACTTCTCAGTATCTTAGTCAATCCAATTGACCAAAAACGCCCCTTATTTTAATTTCGAAAATATTAATTAAAATGTTTTTAATTAACTCGGGCCCACCTCTAATTTAATATCTTATCCTAATCCAATTAGAGTTTAAGATACTTTGAATCCTCATTGAATTAGAATTTGTTATATATCTCCCCTATGTTATATGATTTTTAATTCTTATCCGATGACAAGTTTATCTCATATCTAATAGGAATATACTATCAGATAACCATAATGAGATATATGATCAAAATCAATTTCAATTCTTATTTATACAAAACAAGAAATTCAATCAAGAAATGAAATATTAATCATGCATTCAACACGAGAATCATGTGAAATTAATCATATTAACTTAATCATGATTTCTATCACGGAGACGTACATAATTATTGAACAAAAATGAAATATGTACATAATACAAGAATTACATTAACCTAAACATCTACGATGTGGACATACAAAATTCGCATCATTTAATATTAAATCATATGTTAATCAAAATATTCTAAACATGAATTCTATCATTGAATCAAATCATGCGTATGTATCAAATATATGATTTAACAACATGTTTTAAAACCTATTCTTGATAACATTTACCACAGAACCTATATGCATATTATATATACATTAAATCATATTTTCACACATGTATCATATATAAATAAGAAAAAAATATGCAAACATTTAATAGATTCAAGCATAAGGCTCTGATACCACTATTGGATTTTTGGGGTTCATACACATCAAAAAGCTCAAAACAAATTTTGAAAAACCCTAACATGATCAAAAATAATTTTCATTAAACTTAATCTATAAAAGTAAACTATATCGTAATCCGTGTTTTCCTTCTCTGATTGATCGATCTCCAATAGGTTCAATCGTGCATCTTTTATGAGAAATCCACACATGAACAGTGACAACAATTTGGAATGCAACCCCCAAGAGAGATAGAAAATGTTTTTTCTTTCTCTCCCAAAATATAGAGAACTCGAAATTTGTAAAAATGAAAATCTTATTTCATTTTAGGGTTTTAACCTCTATTTATATGTGTAGATAAGCCCTCAATTAAAATCCTATTCGTAATACAACTATTGTGTATAGGCAGTTTGAGCAAATTACACATACGCCCCTATTAATAAGTTATTATATAACGAATTATAAGGGTTTTGATGTAATGAATTTTATCATATAAAACTCATTACTTTGGACTAATTGAAATTGGGCAAAGCCATTCTTTGTGTGCGACCCTTTAGGTTCATGTGACGTTGGAAGTGAATCAAAATCATTTTGGTACACAAGTCAAAGTGGTCTCTAGCAAGGCATTACGACTACTTAAGTAGCATGAGTATCAAAATCGATACAAATTAATAAATAACATATATCATATCCTTTTGTCATGCGATATCCTTTGATAAAACATAATGCATGAAAGCCACCCTTAGTGTTCAATCGTACTAGTCTCGATCTTCAGAAAGACTGAAGACATCCAAATGAGATTGATCATATTAATTCACTTCGACTTAGTTATTTAACAATCTAACATATCGAGGGATCTACTGATATCTCTTTCTGTACAAAAGAGAAAAACTCTATCTTGATTACACATCTTCACATATATTCACATGGTAACCAATCATAATCTTTATAATCGTATAATTAAAGACAATGATTGATTGTGTTAAATTACCATGCTCCTAATGTTGAAGTCTATGGTAATCTCAAGTCAAAGGACTATTGATACACCTATCCTGAGTAAGACATATTACTTACTCTATATGGTGTTCTCGTAAGCGGGTCAATCCAGTACCTTGTTCCTATAACAAGTATCCATGATCTCGATTTGTATCCCTACACGCATGATTATCACATGACTATCAATAAGGATTCACACTAGCCTTAATTCATTATATTTTCTAGTATAATGACCGACTAGAGACATTTATGATATTTTAACAAATACCCATATATCTTACTATAAGGTAAACGTGCAATCACTTATAATAAAATACAAATGAAGTCCTCATTCTTATTAACTAGAATTATATGATAAACAATATTTGTAGATTGACCTAGGGCATATGCCCCAATATATAGAAAGTTGAACAAGATCACTATTGGGAATAAATATCCATTGCCTCAAATTGATGATTTTTGTAATCAACTGAACGTTGCCAAATTCTTTTCAAAGATAGATATTCACTCTGGTTACCATATGTTGAGAGTTTGGGAAAAGGTTGTGTAGAAGACTACGTTCAGTACCAGATATGGTCATTTTGAATTTGCTTTTATGCAGTTTGGGTTGACTAATGCTCCTGCGATGTTTATGGATTTTATTTAAAAAATGTTAAGGCCATATCTGGAACACTTTGTGATAGCGTTCATCGGTGATATTTCCCAAAATTTGAGAAATCATATATTGTATGCCAAGTTTAGCAAATACGGGTTTTGGTTATCCGATGTGCAGTTCTTAAGGTAAATGGTTAGTACGGAGGGAATTTCGGTGGATCCACCTAAGATTGAGGCTATCGTTGGTTGGCCGGAACCTGCCATAGTAACAGAGATATGAGTTTTCTGGGTTTAGCTGGCTATTATTGTAGATTTACGAAAGCCTTTTCTAAGATAACTACACGAATTACTAAATTAACTTCGAAAAATGTTCCGTTTGTTTAGTCAAACAAATGCGACGCTACATTTTGGAAACTGAAGAAGTGTTTAATTTCAACACCAATTTTTATATTACTTGAACCGGGTAAAGGGCTTACAGTTTATACTGATGTATTAAAAGTTGGTTTGAGTTTTGTGTTAATAGAGAATGGAAGGGTGATTACTTATGCTTCTCATCAATTAAAGATTTAAGAGAAGGATTATCATGTTCATAATTTGGAATTAGTAGCAATTGTGTTTGCTTTGAAGCTGTGGAGACATTATTTGTATGGGGAAAGCTTTACGCTATTTTCAGATCATGAAAGTCTGAAGTACTTGCTCTATAAGAAAAGTTGAATATGTAGATAATGAAGATTCTTTGAACACTTGAAAGACTAAGATTTTAGTTTTGAATACCTTCAAGGCAAAGCAAATGTAATTGTTGATGCACTGAGTAGAAGGAGCGCTGAAACGTTACGTGCAGCTAGTCGGTTGACTTACAAGTATGATTTGCTTGAAAAATTCATTTCTATGACTTTGTCAGAGATTCTTGAGGATTCTTGAGGCTAAAGAACCAATTTTTGTTCTGTTTAGAGTTCAAATCATCTCTATTCGGAAAGTGATAGAATTTTAGCAAAGTGAAGTGGATCATGAGAAGTTCAAGGGTTTTGATAATGAAAATAATAATACAGATTGGGCTAAATCATCGAATCGATGTTTGAGGCTTAGAGGAAAACTTTGAATTCCATCGGTGGCTAAGATTCGGGATGAGACATTGAGAGAATCTCATCATTCCAAATATAGCATTCATCTTGGCAGGTCCAAAATGTATCATGATATGAAGCAATTGTATTGGTGACTAGGAATGAAAGCTTATGTGGGTGATTATGTGAGGAGATGTGAAATTTGTCAGTAGGTTAAGTTCGATAGGTAGAAAATCAGAGGTAAGTTGCAACCACTTTCTATACCGTAATGGAAGTGGAAACATATTGCGATGGATTTTGTTACCCATCTACCTACTTTTCGGAGGAAACATGATACAGTCTAGTTCATTGTTAATGGACTGATGAAGTCTGCTCATTTTTTTCTAAGTCCATTTCGGATACCATTACACAGCTGAGTTTGTTGAGTGAGAGATAGGTGGTTTGATTGTTTCGAGTGCCATTGACAATAGTTTCTAATCGTGATGCTCGACACATATCGGAGTTGTGCAAGAGCATGAAGGCAAAACTAAGCACTCAATTTCATTTCAGTACTACATTTAATCCACAGGTAGATGGTCAGACTTAAAGTTTGATCCATATATTGGAAGACATGCTTGTTGGGTTTTAAGGGTTCATACGCAGTGAAAAATTCAAACAGTCTTTGGAAAGCCCCTGTAGGATCGATAATAAGTTCCATTAAACTAGATCTAAGATATTTAATCATACCTTAATCCTTGATTTTCTTCTCTGACTGTTCAATTTCTAAGACGTTCAAGTGCGCGTCCTCTATATAAAATCTACACACGAACAATGACCAAAATTTGGAATGCCAGCCTTAAGAGAGATAGAAAATGTTTTCTTTCTCTCCCAAAATTCAGAGAACTTGAAAATTGCAAAAATGAAAATCTTATACTTTTATAAAGTTTCAACTTCTATTTATATTTGTAGATAAGCTCTCTTAAAAAAGCTATTCGTAATACAACTATTGTATTCAGACCATTCAAACAAATTACATAACGCCCTTACTAATAAGTTATCATATAATAAATCGTAAGGGCTTTTATGTCATGAATTTTATCATAAAAAATTCATTACTCTGGACCAATTGAAATTGCGCAAACTTATTCTCTGTGTGCGATCTAATATGTTCACGCAACGTTAGCACTGAACCAAAAATATTTTGGTACATAAGTCATAAACGATCTCTAGCAAGGCATTATGACTACCCAGGTAGAATGAATATCAAAATCGATACAACCTAATGAATAACATATATCATATCCTTTTGTCTTGTGATATCCTTTGATAAAACATGAGGCACAGAAAGTCACCCTCAATGTTCATTCGTACTAGCCTCAATCTTAGGTAGACTAAAAACATCCAAATGACATTGATTACATCGACTCACTTGGATTTGGCCATTTAACAGTCTAACATTTCAAGGGATCCACTGATACCTTTCTCTATACTTGAGGGATAAATTCTATATTGATTACGCATTTAACATATTATTCACATGGTAACCAATCACAGTCTTTATAATTATTCAGTTAAAGATAACATTTGATTGTGTAGTCTTAAGTCGAATGATTAAATGATATAGCTATCATTAGACTTATTCAACAAGCAGGCTTGGGCGGACTTTTTTTTTCTCAAGGCCTTGTCCAAGCCAGCCCAGGTCTAACTTTTGATGAGGTGGCTCCAAGCTTGCCCAGGCCTAGTACCGGTCGAGCTTAGGCGGGCCTAATTGGTCTTATTATTATTTTATAAAAATTAAATATATTTATTAAGTTTGAAGAGTTAGTAAAAAAAGTGAGTGGTAAAGTGGTTAAAATGTATTTAAATAAGTGTGAGGGTGTAGGTTCGAACCTTACTAACTGACATTTAGCGTTACTTTTTATACAAAGTATTAATTTTTATATAAGGTATTTATAAAATAATACTTTTCTTATTCAAAGCGGGCGGACCTGGGCTAAGAGAATAAACCCGGGCCCACCCACTAAATAGGCGGGCTTTGGCCCAAGCCGGGCTAGTCTTCAATTTGTAAGACCAAGTCCGACCTAGTGATTAGGTCTACCTATCATGATTAACACATATGACTTAATCCATGTAGTTTTCTCATAGCGGATCTATCCAGTATCTTATTCCCTAATGAGTATTCACGATCTCAATTCTTATCCCTATACACATGATCATCACATGACCATCAAATCATGATTCACACTAGTCTTAACTCATTATAGTTCCCAGTATAACGACCGACTATGGACATTTATGATATTTCAACAAATACACATGGGTTTTATTATAAGGTAAACATGTAATCACTTATAATAAAACAACCAACTGAAGCCTCTATTTTTTAACTAAAATTATAAGATAAACAATGTTTGCAGATTGACCTAAGACACTTGCCCCAATAATGTTTGAGGTTTGTGCACTGGAATTTGAAAGTTCATGGGAAGAACAAATACCTTTGTGCGAGTCCTCTTATAATAATGGTTACCAATCGAGTATTTAGGTGGCTTTGTTTTAGGCATGGTATGAGAGACCTTGTCATTCTTTAGCTGGTTGAGTTGAACCGAAATATTTTGCGGAGTTAGGGCCACATGTGGTTCGAGATCACATTGAGGTTGTCCAGCAGATTCGTCTAAGATTGAAAGTGGCTCAAGAAAAGTATAAAAGTTATTTTGATCCGAATCACCAGGTTATGGAATATAGTGAAGGAGAATGGATTTATTCAAAAGTCTCCTCTCGTAAAGGCCATTGCTGGTTTGGACTTAAAGGAAAGCTCTCTCCTGGATTTATAAGACTGTTTGAGATTATGAAACGGATTGGGAATGTTGCTTATAGACTTGCATTACCGCCTCAGTTAACCAGAGTTCATGAGGTATTTCACATGTCTATGCTCAGGTGGAAAGAATATGATTCGCATTACATATTAGAATGGTATAAGTTTGATTTGTAGGGTAATATTTTATATGAAGAGCAACCTATATTGATTGTGGATAGGAAATTCCAAAAGCTTTGAAATAAAGAAATTTCACTTGGCTTGGTAAAGTGGCAATTTCACAGTGATTCGGAGTTCACTTGGGAATGAGAGGCGTGCATGAGAGAGTAGTTTTTGGATCTTTTTTAGTCCGGGTAACTTTAGTTTCAATTTGAATTTTGAGGTCGAGATTTTTATTACTTGAGAAGATTGTCAAAATCCAAAATTCTTAAATTGATAATTAAGGTTAATTAAGGATTAATGGATATTAATTATGGTTTAAGCCACGAGTCGGAAGCTAAAGACGAATGAATTGAGATTTACATGTAATTTTATTTTTGTGTGATTTGTACCTAGTGTTGTGTACTAAATACTATGTTATTTTAAGAAATTCAAGTCGACTGAGTAAATTCGATATTTTGTGGGGTTTTATCTGGAGATACCTATCGAAGTGGGTCCTGGTAAATTTAAAATGTTGAGCTGAATTATCGTTTCGAATTTCGTGAAAAATATGTGTAATTAAGTTTTAAAATTTGAATTTTAAACGTTAAGTGGATTTAACGAGTCGACGTGGTTCCGACAACTCAATTCACTTGCGAGACGAGTTGTCTGGGAGTTTTGAATTGCATTAGTAAATTCTTCAATTTTTGGTGGAATTAAGATATTTCTCGAGGTTTAGTTTGGAAAATAATTGAATAGATAATTTAAAAAATAATAGAGAAATGGCCAAATTACCCTAAAGGGCATTTGATTTGTATGTGAAGGGATAGTTACTGGGGGCATTTTGGTTATTTGCATACCCTCTTGATATACAAAACGAAATCACAAATGAAGAGGGGATCGAAAGAAAAGAAGAGAAAAATAGTCAAGCAAAAAAAAAAAAAAAAAAAGGGTTGTTGAGGGGAGGAAGGTGACCAGAGGAAAGAGTTAACCCGAGACGATAGGGAAGGTAAGGATCCCATACCCTAATTGTTTAAAACTTTTAAAAAAAACCAGCATAGAGCCTCTGCATGTGGAAGAAGAGGATGGGGAGTTTGATCCCTTAGATCAAATCGAATCGGCTTAGGTTCAATTGAACCAGTCCGGTCCAGTTTAGCGATCAAACCCCTCCTAAATAAAAAAATGTTTTTAAAATTTTAAAAAATTATCTAAAACCTCTAGAAATTAGGAAAAAATTTTAAAAAGGGGATTTTTGGACAAATTAATGGAATTTTAGGCATGAACTTATCCAAATCTCAAAATCTTCCCTTTTTCGATCTCTATCTTAGTTTTCTAAAAAGGTTTGGTTTTCAAAATTCTGGTTTAAAACGAAAGAGATATTTTACCAAAAATAGCTCAAATTGGAACCTAATCCAACCAACAAAATTAGAACATTTATTTCTCCAAATCAATAGCTTAAAAAATTGCGTTTTTTAGTCACAAGACAGCTAGCATCCCTTATAACAACATACTAAAATATCAGCTCATTTGGATAAGTAATTTAGGAGTTATGACTTTTAAAAATTTAGTTTCAAAAATCTCGTAATACATTCAATTAGCTATTTGTACAACACTTTTGGACTAGAAAATATTCGAATTACAAAATTTCCTATAAGAAAAAGTGATTCCATTTTGAGTTGACTTTAAAAGGCCACCAGAAAGGGTCCATTTCAATTTAAAATGAGGGATTTATGATCAAATTACATAGGCTAAATCATAATACAATATGCAGAATTTTAATTTTGGTCCTATAATTTCGAAAAATTATATCTTTTTTATTTTAAAACGAAATTAAGAACTTCACAATAGCTAGATTATAGGCTTGAAATGAGGAATCAAAATATATAAACCAATTTCAAAGACTCAAACATCTACCCTCTAAAAATGACCAAAACCCATAACTGATTTCAAATTTGAAATAGAGAGATGTGTACCTAGGGTTCATGACACTTTGATTTGAGGTCCAATCTCCTCGATCTCCATGAATTGTTCAGCCAAGAGCCTCCTAAATTCCTATGATATCTCAGGACAAATATATATATATATATATATATATATATATATATATATATATGTTAAGCTTATCCATTAAGTATAGGTCTTATATACCTGTATTAATAAGTGGATTAATTAGGCAAATCTTTGATTTACTATTAGTTAATTGCCAGGACATGTGTCCTCCCTCAATGCCACTTGTCCCACATGAAACCACTTATCCCATACGAAAGCCACTCATCTTGCCTTGTTATATGTATTCTGGGATCATCACTAGGTAGATCAAGGGTTCAATTAATTCCTATCCAACTATAAGACTTTATTTTATCTTAAATCAAATTAATTCACCTAGGCACATAATTATAGATGGTTAGTGTGTTTAGTCATATATTTAACATATTTGCGGTCACACTAACCCCCGATTACTCGACACCCGATGCCCTACATCTCGATGTGCGCCTATCCTTGATGTACCCGATAATTATAACTTAACCTAAAGTATAATTCTCCATTTTATGCCACATTCACCTTGATTCTTCATCATTTTATTCATGTTAGTATTATTATACTTAGTGTATCCATACTATGCCTACTCGGTACCAGTGTTGACATGCTTTACGAGGCATGTACTGGTCACATAATCTTACATGGTGGCAATATAAATACACACATGTGATGAGTTATGATATAATTAACATTGCAATTATGCAACCAATAGACAAAAATAAACATTTATACTTAGTCGGTTATGTCCTATCCTATCCGAGACGTCCATGTGGTCATGAGCTGGCGCTCAAGCATGAAATTAAATGAAATAAATGGTTTAATAAATATTGGGTCATTACAATTTTTCCTAACTAGGGGAGATTTCATCCTAAAATTAAAGGTAAAAAATATCTCGAATTGTGGGACTATTAGGATAATCCTACAACCTTAATGAACTTGATACTCGATTCCCCTTCTTTTAGAATCTTGGATGGAACTATCTCATCTAGCTTGCAACTCAACAGTGGCAGAACGCCTGACGATGTCAATGTTAGTTTCTTTAAGGGAAGGAGTAGCGGCGGAAAAGCCGATGACACCACTGCTCATCTCTTTACAAATAAATAAACCATGATGGAACTATAGATGACACTAGTGTTGCTTACCGTTTCTCAGAAAAGGAAGATGTGAAGGAACTATAGATGATGCCACACTTGTATTTTCATGGAAAGAGAATTTTGACAGAATAACAAAAGACGTCACTCTTATCTCTTTATGGGGAGGACGATGCGATAGAACAACAAATAATGTCACTCTTTCATGATCCTCAATTCTTCTCTTCATGGAAATGAAACCGTGGAACTACTGAATTCACCAACACTAGACCATACTTTAGCATGTAGAGATCCCTCCAGTTGGCTTCTCTAACCCCCTCCACTGGTCCATCACCCAATAGCCTTTGCAGTGGTTGGCGTGGGCCTATGACCCATTGACTAGTGCACCGAAAACATGCTGCTCATGTTGCAATTCACTAAGGGCACCCATGCCATGTGCTATGGCCTAGTGTATAGAACAACCATTAAGTTTTTGTATGCCTTTCTAGGAATCAGAATACGTATACATAAAATTTAAATAAATAACTGACATGATGCTTCAGATAACCTTCTTTCGACAAGTTGTCTGGTCGCCTCCCTGTCCGGTTGACTTACTGCGCGAACTTACTCTTGGTTCTAATCTGGCTCCGTTGGTAGTGATGCCCTCTAACAATCAGTTCTAAAATGTCCACTCTGACTATATCTGAAACATCGATGCATCTTCGACCTCCCTGCTTGTCTATCCCCAAATCTCTGACCCTGATCTCGGTCTTTATGATCCCTGTCATGGTTTCCCCGATCTTGATCATATCGATAGAGCGATGTCTAATGTCTAGGCTTCTTTGTAATCGTTGATATAGGACTAGGAGTCCACCTCTTGACTTGTGCTATAAATGGCGTTGTTGTCACTATTAGCCTCTCTTGAATCACTACCTAAATAGGCATTACAAGTACTGCTGGGGTGATGAATGCTTCAGTAAAAGTAGTCAGTACCGCAGGTATAATGGGAGCTACTGCTACTACGACGGCTACATTGGTCTAAGTCATGAGTAACTAGAGAATCTCTATCAATAGAACATTATGTGTTGCTAGTTGGTCTTTGACAATTTGTGTAATAGCGTTTGTCATGACCCAAATTCCTAATCCTAGTTTAATTCCTTAAATCAAGATTATAGATTCGAGACATGGGACCCGCTTCGATATGTTAGATTCGTTGCGATATATGCCTAGTGTATTATATATTTGTAAGATACTAAGTCACTCCTACTTGTATTTAGAGGCCAATAAGTAAGTAGGGACGCACTTTAAGATGCGTGTTGGTGTGAGACCAGGGTAGAGAGTAATGTGTAAGGTGATTTAATCTTAGTGTAGCTTAAATAGTAGTATTAATGTAGCTATAGCAGATTTTATATTAAATGTAACCTAAGCTAGTAAGTTTAAACATTAATCATTGATACTTCTCGAGATATGTGCTGGAACATCAAGAGAGTAATTAAGTTTACATTTAGTGTTAGTTAGATGGAGATAGTGGAGAGTTAGTGGAATTGTGTCAATATGTAGGCCATTAGATTAGTCTCTGGATATGTGTGTACATAAAGATCAATGGCTAATAATTAATCTTATATTTATGTATATATGATTAAATTGATCAACTCATGCAACTATTTCATTCTCATTTTATAAACTTAAAGGTTAAGTAAAGTTGGAGGAGAAGAACTAGAGAAGAAGATTAGCAAGGGAATGAAGAAAAGATTTGTAGATTTGGAGATGGAGTTGATTAAGCTAGGTGTTCATCGACTAGATTAATCTACTTACACTAATGATTTAGCTTAATTTGATAAATTCATGATATAAATGAGTGTGGCTATTATAATGTTTTTGTAGGTGTTTTGGGTCCCTCGAGGTGGGGTACAAGAGATCCCAAGATTTTAGAGTTGACTATGTATGGAGCAAACTCAGAATTTAAAGTGTAGAATTTTAGATTTTCCTACACATAGCGTGCTAGATGTGATAGCTAGTGCGCTACCTGCATGTAGCGCGCTAATTAGGTTTACTAGCATGCTAATGAGGTAATTAGTGCACTAAACATTTCACCTAGTGCACTAGGTGCTTTGACAACACAAAATATGCAATTTCCTAATTATAAACTAAATGCTTTGAACAAGTACAAAACCTTAATTTACAGTCTAAACACACTCTAAAACATATAAAACAATATCAGGAACTTAAAGAAGAGTCTTGAGGGTTAAATACATGTTTTGATGTGTCGGGAGGTCGGATTAGCTAGGAAATATACATGGATTGTAAGTAAATTAATTGAGCTTTTTATTTACATTTCATTCTATGTTTCGCTATTCATTTTTAGTTAATCAAACTAAATTATCATTTGTACTCTGCATGCCATGACTTGTTGTTTCTTTTTATTTTATGGGTTTGCTACTGTGGCATAAGTTTTTGATTAAGTGATTTCATTGACTTTAAATCATGTACTATATCATTATTGATTGTTGAGATATTTAGTCAAATGAAATAGCATGCTATTAGGTAAGTGTTAGATGGTGTTGTAAATCTAATTTTCTTTGTGCATTAGATATGCAATTACATTATTAGAGTCATAAACCCATTTCTTGGGTTATGAAAGTAGTTTTTATCTAGGACCATGATATATAAAAATAATCACGGCACACGGGGTCACAATATGCTCAGGGATGTCGGGATCTCACCATTAGTTTGTGCAGCACACGGGGTATTGGACTCAAGGTTGTTAGCAAGTATACATTACATGTGAAGGGAACTTGTGAATATTTATATATGGGAAGGGCATTTATAATGATGTGAAGGCATCTTCAAGGAATTGATTATGCCCTAAATAATGGAAAAAAGTTGATGTGATGTAGCTCGTTGCCAACCGGCCCTAGATCATTACTACTTAGCCGAATGTCAGTTTCATTTTACTTAACTAAAGTATCTTATAACATGATTTCTTTTTAGCATAGTTGCTATTATTATGCTTTCAGATACTTTTTGTATATTTGGAAATGGGGACAAATGTTTCTCAGCGTTACTTTCTACTCACTATCCTTGTTATGACGGTGGGTGTGGATCCATCATGTAGCAGGCTGGGCAAAAAGAAGATCGACGACTACCTTTGAGCTATTGGAGTGCCACTACATCTAATTTTGTTGTACGACTTTTATATATGTTTTTTTATACTCTTGGGGATGTATGATATAGGTTGAGAAATAGTTACTCGACTAGACTTGTGTTGATGTATAGTCATTGCCGTTTACTATGAATATGCATGTGGTCTTTGTTCTTGGCTTTCGCTAATTTGACAAGACTTATGCTGTTTAATCTTTAAATTGTGTAAAATTTTAATTTATTCTGAAATATTATTAAGTTTAAGAAATGGTGTAAGGTTTATTAGGAAAGTAGCTATTGTCGTAAGTGTTTTAGAAAGGCCGACTAATACGTTCTTAATTCCTACGTCGTAGAGGTTAAGGGCCCAATGACTTTACTAGGCTGAGCGGTGCCCTAATTTGAGAAGATGTCATCACAGTTGGTATCAGAGCTTAGGTTTATAAAGCATAGGCAATGAAGTATATATTACTTGATAATATCATACCTACGTTATAGTTTGTATCAAAGACCAACTTTTCTAATAATTAAGCTATGAATTTCCATAAAACACAAACTTACATGTGGAAACCAAAAGGTCCTTGCATTGAAATCGTTAGTTGGTAAGTGAATGAAAGTGAGATGAGGAGTTTTTAAATGTACATGTTTGTTTATATATGCATATATATATATGCATTATTTACGTAGTAGCTAATTTGCGTTCGCTATCAACATGAAGACATCGATGGCTGATTTACGCGATAGTAGGGATGTAGGTGCTAGTAGTAGCCATCCTACTATTCCATATGCTGAGGATTATCAGATGTTATCTGACTGAGTTGCTGCTTAGGGACATCAGTTAACTAATTTCATTGCCATGATGACAACACGTTTTGCTCTACCAGCATAGGCACCGCCCCTACTACTACTACTACTACTACTACTATTACTACTACTACTACTACTACTACTATCACTGTTGCTTCTGCTACTACTATTTCAACATTACCGGCACCAAAGCTTCCTACTTTAATGTCAACCACTCTGGTAGTACAAACTATATCATAAGTGACAACACTAGCCATAGAGATAGTTTATACACCATCTTTCACTCCTACCTCTTCTAGCTCGACAACAGAGGTTTAGTTGGTGAAATATTTCATTCGACTGGAGCCAATTTCCTTTGATGGTCAGAGAGACTTTGGGAAGATTGAGAAGTGGGTATTGTCTTAAGAGAAGTTCCATAGAGTCTTAAAGATTCGGGACATACTTCAAGCTGAGATTTTGTCATATATACTGCAAAGAGAAGCCGATGTTTGGTGGCGTGCAATGATACCTTCTGATGGATATTGAGTCGTGGGTGCCTTCATGATGAAGTCCTATCAGTAGTTCTTCCAACTAGCGGTGATGAAGAAGTTGAGGAATGAGTTCATGAACGTGAGATAAGGAGTTAACGAGTCGGTGATAAGATATAGAGACATATATGGCTATCTGAGGCAGTTTGCTAGGGATCTAATGAGAGATGATTCTAAGGATCTAGACCATTTTAGAGATGGACCGAGGCTAGATATAGGGTTTTATGTAGTCGGTTCAGGTAACGAGACTTTAGGTAACATTTATGAGCGTGCACTCTCTCTTGAGACCTATTATATGAGTAAAGTTGTCGATGGGACGCAGTTAGAACCATCATTCACACTTGAACAGAGTGTGGAGTTTGAGAGGAAGATATAGAAGGGCATGGGATAGAGGAGATGGGAGAGAGGTTCTTAGGGGTCAGGGACAACTGCCTCGGTTGTGCCCTATATATAATCTCATACGCTATTACAAAGTATAGTTAGTATACTTCCTTTGCCATCACAACTCAGACATGCATTGACAACACCTACTACTTTTCCAGCTATTCCAGTACCACTAACGCCACGTCAGCAGCAATAGTGTGGTAGAGGCTGATGTAGAGGTAGAGGTAGAGGCCTAAATGGTTCCTGATATGGGCAGAGATAGGGATAGGCTTATGATTAAGCACAGAGTCAGCGTAAGATAGTTACTTACTATAGGTGTGGTTAGGTTAGACATATTATCTAAAACTAGCAGAAGGATTACCATCATAGAGTCGCAAGGGGTACACATGGAAGTACAGCCAGATGTCGTCACCATGCGAGGACTCATTAAGGGTATGGTTTCGATTTGTGGTAGAGATTTATATATTTTTTTATTCGGGTTCTACTGTATCATTCATTTTTGGTCACATGATAGGTATTTTTAGGGTTAACACCGGTTAGAGTTAGCGTACGTTTGATTTTGAATACCACAACTAAGGATAATGTTTACCTTAATTATCTTGTTGAGGTATGTCTAGTAGAAATAGGCGGGGTAGAGCTACCTATAGACTTCAGGGTGCTCAAGTTCTTAGACTTCGACACGTTGTTAAGGATAGATTGGCTAGTAGCGTATCATGTTCATATCAATTGTTTCATTAAGATAGTGATATTTGAGATTCTCAGGTGTTCGATATTCACATACAATGGTAGTATACTAAGAGCTGAGGGCACTAGAGGTCGAATTATGATTGGTGCAGAAATGGAGACTCTAGTATCATAGTATACAGTTGCAGAGAGTTACGAACCCAGACTTCAGGATATTTTAGTTTTGTCGGAGTTTTTTAAAGTGTTTTCGGGGAACTTACCTTGTTTACCAACATATTGGGAAATAAACTTCATTATTGAGTTGGTATTAGACACTAGACATATTTCAATACCATCATACCGTATGGCTCCGAGAGAGTAAGAGGGGTTGAAGAGTTAGCTTCTAGATCTGGGATAAAAGGGATTCATTACACCTTCTATGTCGTCATGGGGAGCACCTTGTGAAGAAAAATTATGGTACTTTGAGACTGTGTATTGACTACAAAAAGTTGAATAAGGTCACAATCAGGAACAATTATCTATTACCGTGGATTGACGTTTTATTTGATTAACTAAGAGGAGCATAGTTTTTCTCCTAGATACACTTGAGATCGAGGTATCATCAAACAACTTTCAGTACAGGATATGAACACTTTCAGTTTACAACAATGTCATTTAGTTTGACTAATGCTCATGCCATGTTTATAGGTTTGAAGCATTGGGTGATGAGACCGTTTCTTGATCTTTTTGTGATATTTTTCATCGATGATATATTGATATACTCGAGGACTCGAGAGGATTAAGAGTAACACCTCAGGGAGACATTATAGACTTTGAGGGAGCACAAACTTTACGCCAAGTTCGACAAATGTGAATTTTGGAGCAGCGAGTATTGCTATAGATCCGATATTAGTTATGTAGATCATAAGTTTTCTGGGATTAGCAGGGTATTACTGCATATTCGTGAAGGATTTTTTGAAAATTGTTTTATCGATTACCAGATTGACCCAGAAAGACATCAGATTTGAGTGGTCTGAGAAATGCAATGAGGCATTTGCTATATTGAAGAGGTTACTGACCAGTATACTAGTGTTGATATTGATAGAGGCTGGACGAGGATTCTTGATATATACATATGCTTCTCTTATAGCTAGGATGTATATTGATGTAGGATAGATGTACTGTGGGTTATGTTTCTAGACAAATAAATATACATGAGAAGAATTATACCACTCATGACTTAGAGTTGGCAGTAGTGGTGTTTGCTCTGAAAGATATGGGGACATCATCTGTATGGAGAGAGATTCACACTCTACACTGATCATAAAAGTCTAAAGTATCTATTCACACAGAAAGACCTGAATATTAGACTACGCAGATAGTTGGAGTTAATGAAGGGCTACAAATTTTATCTAAAATATTACCCAATAAAAGCTATTGTAGTTGCTGATGTGCTGAGTATGATACCTGCTGGAAATGCCGAGATTGCTTAATGTCATATGTTGCATGAGTATGGATTACTCGAGGTAGTGGCAATGATGAATTAGTTAAATATTCTTATAGACACTTAGGTGATGATTTGTACACATATAAGGTTTCGAACATTGTCTACACAAAGAGTGTCAGAGGGTTAGAGGTCCGACATTCTATACCCAAGGTTTAGTGAGTTAGCCCAAAGTATTGATTTTACAGACTGGATGGAGACGACGGATCAATGTTTGTGATTCAGAGGCATATTGTGGATATTGTCAGTGGCATAACTACGAGATGAGATTCTTTAGGATTCACACCATTCCCGATACAATGTTCATCCAGTAAAGACCAAGATGTACCATGACATGATGAGACATTCTTGGTGGCCTGGGATGAAGGTGGACATATCAAAGTTCATCAGGAACTATGGGATTGTTAGTAAGTGAAGGTTGAGCATTGTAGACCTAAAGTATTATCACAGTCGCTTCCTATACCATGATGTAAGTGGGAAGACATTGTTACAGAGTTTGGTAAGGGATTGTCGAAGACTGCTCGTCGACCCTATTCTATCTGGGTAGTTGTGGAAAAAATGATGAAATCTGCCCATTTTTTACTAGCTGCAGCTCATTACACATTTGACCAGTTGAACGTATTATTCGAGAGGGAGATTTTCAAACTACATGAGGTCTCATTGACTATTACGTTAGACAGAGATGCTATGTATACTTCCAGTATGTAGCGGAGTATGAAAGAGCAATATGGTACGTACCTACAATTCAATACAACCTTTTCACCCTCGGGCTGATGAACATACTGAGAGGTTGACTCAGGTTCTTGAGATATGCTCAAGGCTTGTGTGCTTAAGTTTGGCAGATCTTGGGAGGAGTACCTACCATTGCGTGAGTTTGCATACAATAACATCTATCTAGCTAGCATTGAGATGGCGCCAATCGAGGCTTTATATGGCATACCATGTCGCTCCCCATCTTATTGGGTGGAGCCAGAGGATCGGGAGCTAGTAGGGGTTGAAGATTATTGTTGATCACATGGAGAAGGTACGTTAGATTCGTTAGAGGCTTAAAGGGGCCCAAGAGAGGTTGAATAAGTATAAAGATATGTATCGCATCGATCTCACGTACACCGAGGGAGCTTTTTTATATTTGAAGGTTTGTCCTCGAAGGGTCTTCATAGATTTTGTTTGAAAGGCAGGTTAGCACAAAGATTTATCAGACCTTTCAAAATTAAGAAACGAGTCAGAAAGGTTGCATATAAGCTTAAGTTACCTCTATAGATGTCAGGGATTCATCCACTCTTCCATATTTCTATGTTTTGACTAGCTAAGTCGAAGGCAAATGTAATACCGATGGTTGACTTGAGTCAAATTGATTTGAGTGAGGATGTGTCTTATAAGGAGCAACCAGTACAAATTTTAGACCGAAAGGTACAACAGTTGAGATACAAGTCTATCTTAAAGGTGTTAGTCAAATGGCGGCTCCATGGTGACTCGAAAATCATTTGGGACCTGGACAACAATATGCAAGATATGTTTCCATATCTTTTTGAGTCAAGTATAACTTTAACTTAAGTTTAATCTCGAGGAAAAAATTCCATTTGTTGGGAAGATTTGTCACAGCCCAAATTCTTAATCCTAGTTTAATTTCTTAAATATAGATAAAAGACTCATGACGTAGCTGAGCTTCGAGATACGTACACAGACCGTGGCAATGTGGTTGGGGTATATGTTAGATTCGTCGTAATGTATGTCTTATGTATTGTATATGTATAGGCTACTAAGTCACTCTTACTTGTATTTAGGTGTCGAGACGTGAGTAGGGACATGCCTTGAAATGCGTGTTGGCTTGAGACCGGGGTAGAGAGTGATGTGATAAGTTGATTTAAGCTTAATATAACATAAATAATAGTATTGATATGACTATAATGGATTTTATATTAAACATAACCTAAGTTAGTTAAAATATTAGTCATTGATACTTCTCGAGATACGTGTTGGCACATCAAGAGACTAATTGAGTTTTCATTTGGTATTAGTTACATGAAGTTAGTGGAGAGTAAGTGGGATTGTGTCACATGTAGGCCATTAGATTAGTCTCAGGATATGTATGTACATAAAGATCAATGACTAATAATCAATCTTATCTATATATATAAGATATAATTGATCAACTCATGCAACCATTTTATTCTCATTTCATAAACTTATGGGTTAAGTAAAGTTGGAGAAGAAGAACTAGAGAAGAAGATTAGAAAGGGAGTGAAGAAAAGATTTGTGGATTTGGAGAAGGAGTTGATCAAGCTAGGTGTTCTTGTACTAGGTAAATCGACTTACACTAGTCATTTAGTTATATTTGATAAATTCATGGTATAAATAAATGTAGCTGTTATAATGTTTTCGTGGGTGTTTTGGGTCTATGGAAGTAGGGTACAAGAGATCCCAAGATGTTGGAGTTAACTATGTGTGAAGCAAACTCATAATTTAAAGTGTAAATTTCTAGTTTTTTTTTCACATAGCGCGCTACCTACGTGTAGTGTGCTAATATGGTTTACTAGCACGCTAATTACGTAATTAGCGTGCTAGACATTTCACCTAGCGCGTTAGGTGCTATGACAGCACAAAATCTGCAATTTCCCAACTATAAATTAAACACTTTGAACAAGTCTGAAACCCTAATTTGCGGTCTAAACACACTCTAAAACATATGAAATGGTACCAGGACCCTATGGAAGAGTCTTGAGGGTTGGATACATGCTTTGATGTGTCGGGAGGTCGGATAAGCTAAGAACTATTCATGGATTGTAAGTAAATTGATTGAGATATTTATTTACATTTCATATATATTTTGTTATTCATTTTTAGTTAATTGAACTGAATTATCCTTTGTACTCTACATGTCATGACTTATTGTTTCTTTTCATTATCGAATGTTGAGATATCCAATCAAATGAAATAGCATGCTATTAGGTAAGTGTTTGATAGTATTGTAAATCTAATTTCCTTTGTGCATTAGACATGCAATCACATTATTAGATTCCTAAACCATGTAATTTCTGGGGTTATAAAAGTAGTTTTTATCTTAGACCATGATATATAAAGATAGTCGTGACACACTAGATCGGTAGATGCTCGGGGATGTCGAGATCTCATCACTAGCTTTTGCGGCACACTGGGTATGGAACTTTTGGTTGTTGGCAAGTATATATCACATGTGAGGGAGCACTTGGGAGTATATATATTTATATATATGGGAAAGGCATTTATAATGTTGTGAAGGCATCTTAAAAGAATTGATTACTCTCTAAGTAGTGGAAAAAGTTTGATGTGATGTAACTCATGTCTGGACGGCCTTGGATTATTACTACTTAGCTGAGTGTCATTTTCATTTTACTTAATTTAAGTATCTAATAACATGATTTCTTTTAAGCGTAGTTGCTATTATTATGCTTTTAGATACTTTTTGTATTTTTGGAAATGTAAATAAATGTCTCTCAGCATTACTGTCTACTTTTCTTTACTCTCCATCCTTTTCATGACAGTAGGTGTAGATCCATCGAGTAGTAGACCAGGCAAGGAGAAGATCGACAACTACCTCTGAGCCAGTGGAGTGCTACTGCATCCGATTTTGTAGGTTTTGATTTTGTTGTATGACCTTTATATATGTCTTTATATACTATTGGGGATGTATAATATGGGTTGAGAAATAACTACCCGACCAGGGAAGTATTGATATATAGTTATCGCTGTTTGTTATATGTATGCATGTGATCTTTGTTCCTAGTTTTCAACCTACTTAGGTTTTAGATGAATAACTTTCGCTTATTTGACAAGAATTCCACTGAATAATCTTTGAATTGTGTAATATTTTCGTTTACTCTGAAATACTATTAAGTTAAGAAACGGTGTAAGGTTTATTGGGAAAGTAGCTATTATGGTAAGTGTTTTAGAAAGGCTTACTAATAAATTGTTAAGTCCTACGTGGTGGAGGTTAAGGGCTTAATTATAGGATTAAGCCTGGTAGTGTCCTAATTTAAGAAGGGGTCGTCATAGCGATGGTAGTGACCTTAACCAGATTGCTGGTCCGACTAGTATATGGCGAAGTAGTAGGTTATGCATCCATCGTGATGTGCATCAAGAAGCATGCTCCAAACCAGCCTCGTTATATATATATATATATATATATATATATATATATGTGTATAATATATAACATATAGTAAAAATATAACACGCATATAAACCCTAACTCTACCTGCTTCACAATCATTTCCCAACTAGAGTTCTAAGATAAGTACGTAGGGTTCCACATTTTAGGTTTTGGTCATTAAGTTTTATCCTCCTTCATTAATTTTTGAAGTTCCTCGAACCATTGCTCTGATACCTACTGTGGCGGCTTCAGGCCCCGAGGCCACCGTGTGAGCTGTTACTCGAGTCCCGCACCCCTGCCGACGTCTGTCACCACGTCAATGTTCCATATTGTGCGTGCCAGCCATCAGATTCTCTATATTATTTGCCAATTATTCAAAATATTCATTAAATTACAAGTATGGCTTATATTTTATAGAGTTGCAAATAGGTAACCAGTAATCTGGAGCAAAAGTCTTAACATAGCACAACCATAAATTTTTAATAACTTTCAAGTCTTATAGAGCATCAGTCATACTGTGGAAAACCCAGAATCAAGTACATTGTATATCAGGTGACAACGTACTATGAAAAGTAAATATATACATTTACCGTGTATATCAAGTCTCTCATAACCCCAAAAGTAAAACAAAATATCAAAACGAATACGTACTAGTAAGTCCTGGACTGTAAGCAATTAGAAATAGTTGCCTAAGACCTCCTCGCCCTTACTGGTACTAGGATCTACACTCAGTCATCATAACAAAATAGATGACGAGTCAAGTAAGAAAGATGCCAAAAGAAAACTACTGAGCATTCAATAATAGAGAGGCCAAGAATAATGTTAATAAACGTTCAGAAATAAATCGACAACTCTAAGATAATCGCGTGCATAACTAACACCAATAGAAACCAAATAATTGTGTCACGCATAGCAAATTAAACCATACTTCGTCAATTCGGATGATCTTAGCGGCCGGTACCATACTGGCTCACATTTAGACTATTAGCGGAAGATTGGTTTGTATCACAACCCATCAAACATGTGCACCAATAAGGTCGCCAGCTCGGGTTTCCATTCACCGAGGGCGCAAGTGACAAGTGTTATAGTCTAGCATACTATAGCTCATACAACATAACATTCAAATAAACCCCGACAACGAACATAACTACTAACTGTTATCCCCCATCAAAGCAATGATAGAACATGGAGAATGAACAACATAGAATTCAAAATAGCACAAGTGAAACAATTAAATACTCAATATGTATTTCTTAAGGGATTTACACACCACAAATTGCACTATGAAGCCCCGGAAACACCTCGGTCCAACTACGTTATGTTCTCGACTACCGTACCATAGCCTCGAGTCCCCAGGGATCTATTTTTGGTGTTTTAGAGTGACTTAAGGTGTTTAAATCAGGTTTAGAGTGACTAAAAGCTTCGACTTTCAATTTGGGAGCATATGTTACAGTGCAATTTTAGGCTTGAACTTATCTAAATCTCGAATCTTCTATGGTACAAAGTTTTTGGTCTCTATATTAGCTTTCCAAAAAGGTATGGTTTGCTAAATTCCAAATTAAAATGAAAGAGATAACACAATGTCACCAAAAATAGCTCAAATTGGAACCTAATCTGACTAGCAGATTTAGAAAATTTATTTCTTCGAATCTATTATTTGAAAAACCATTATTTTTTGTCACAAGGAAGCTAACATATCCAATAACAACATACTAAAAATTAGCTCATTTGGACAAGTAATTAAGGAGTTATACTTTTTAAAATTTTAGTTTCAAAAATATTTCGCACTGCATACGTTACACGCCACGGCTTTAAGGAATCACCGAATCAACTTCTCTGAATACCCAGGCAGCATCGTGGCCAAGTCCGTACTACTTGTGAGCAAGGAGTTGGCGCAATGATGGGCACAAATTCAGAATTTTAGATCTGAAATCAAATTTTCTAATTCCCGAACAACTCACGCCGACCTTAAGGCTCAAAATCTGTTCAAAACAGTATTTAATCACTCATTTGAAAATACAAAATCATTCCCATTCATTAAAGAATGTATCCAAACTATAAACCCATCATTAAAACATAGATTTTGCAAATCCATTTGAACAAACCAAAGAAGGTGAGATAGAGGTGACCTAAATCATGAATTCAAGGCATATGAGTTCAGCTTCTACTTTAAAACTCTAAAAGAAACCTTTATTTCATTCCAAAATTGAATACGCGAATCGAATAGAGAAAATCAGAGAAGATGAGACAAATATTCATCTTCCTTTGTGAGATCTTGATGAGAGCTCCCTCTCCTCCACCAAATCCACCAAGCAAGTGTCCTAAGGTTCCCTCCTCAATTTCTCTACATAGTTATTTCAACTAAAAATGGTTTGAAACCCTAATTAGGGTTTAAATACTTAGTTAATGAAATTAAGGTTAAGTTGACCAAATCAAGACCTCACATCTCATCTTAGTCTCTTTTAAGTTCTAAGATTATCATAGAGTTCTCATTAAGTCCATCCTTTCTTATATTTTACATAAATATCCTTATGTGTGTTTATCTACCAGTTTTGTCATTATCCTTTGTTTGATTTATTTAACCTTTTATCTAAGTCTATTTCCTTAACTTAGTCAAATATTACACACATACCATGTATATCTATCAAAGTAAATAGTATATAGTACACACATTATTCACACTATTACACACTTGCCATGTATATCTATTAAACTAACCTTGATAAAGTGCAACTTATCCTAATCGATATTTGGGGCGTTACAGGAAAGGTTAGTTTAGAAATGGATTCTTCCATTTCTCCTAATAAATGGAAAAGTATAGCTTGGAAATGGATTCCGCTATTTCTCCCTCAGTTGTCGAAGTTTTACCTTAGTCATTATTGTCCATTTAGAGTTGATAGCTCAGTCAAGCTTGAATAAACTAACAGAATCACATGTCGACCAACATGTGGATTCTATTTTTGTATTCTCAAGTGACGTGAGGATACGACTCTGATTTGAAATTCAAACTACAAATCATGAGTATTGTTGCATCAGCTTACTTAACTTGCATTCAATTATGTATTGTTTATATCAATCTTAATGCTTGAATAGATATATTTTAGGTTCATATTGCTATTCATTGATATTAGTTGATATTGATATGTTTATGAGCATCACTTATTGAGCATGTTGGAGTGCTCATCCCAATTAACATTCCAAGTTCACAACTCGATGCTTTAGCAAAGAGTAAAGAGAAGGCGTATTAGTTTCATTGTCTTCTTTTCGATGTAATGAACCTTCATTATATATATACTATTTGAATTACATTATTGTAATATAATAGGGATTTGGAGGTGTTGTATAATCAAGTTTTGATTTGATAAACTATAGATTTTCGTGTATCGTTTGTATTATCAAAAAGTTTTAAATTTTTTGCTACGTTTACTTTAAGTTTTTTCGATATTGATATAATGGATGAGTTTATCAGGTACTGAAGAGAGGTTGTTGGCTCTAGTTAACTCTAGCTGATGTACGGTGAAATGAAATTCCCTCGACTTAAGGTCAGGTCATCTGGCCCAAACCGTTACCCAAACTCGATACCTAAACCAGGCTGATGCTTACCGAGAGCAACAAAAATAATATAACCCTTATTAGGTTACCATTTTCCACATTATTTTGTAGTAATGGTAAGTCAAGAGGTCAAACAACAAGGAATTAGGTTACTTTAGGGAAAAACTAATTTCAATGAGGGATGTATCAACTTAAACTAGGACATGCAAATTAAACATAAATAAGCAACAAAAACAAGTGAGCAAGAACGCCAACAAAATACTGTAAACAGAGTGATGAAATCAATTATAAATGACTAACCTAGGCCATGGGGATTCATAAGATCAACTTGAAATTAACACACAATGATCATCAATTTCCACACAATAATACATTCCAAATGCATTTTTTTAGGCTAGCCATTGAGCTTCGGATAGCACCTAACACTCATCCATTCCCTAAATTCGGTAAAACAACTCCCTAACAAACGTATATGAATCTAGGTAGAGCAACAAAAAACTTATCACATTTGTCACATTAAGTTCAATGGAATCACTACCCCCAGAAATCAAAACAATTAGCATGTTTGATTCAATCTAGATCTTTTTGTTATGCGAGATAGACCAAAAGGGAGCCAACCAATTGGCCTATCTACTTGCTACGCGTTGCCCAACAATCTACACAATTATGGATGCAAATCGATGAGCTAGTAATTGTTTCTAGCCAAGGCAAGTGTATTCGTGACTATAAAAACCCTAGCTCAAACCAAATGAATCAACACAATAACAAGAAGAATAAAAAAATCACTGAAAATCTAAATAAAATCAAGAAAATCTCACATTACTTTGTTGAATTTGAGTTTCCTTGCTTCTCAAAGAACCTAGCTTAGAGGAATTCTTTAGCCTTTTATGGATTTGAAATCCAAAAGTTGATTGTCTTTACAAATTAAATTACAAAAATACTGAAAAGAAAGAGAAAAGTTGGTAAGGAAATGGTGAAAAATTAGGAGAGAGAAAGAGGAGATGAGAAAAATGGGGGGAAGGTTTTTTTATTTCTCGTTCCTGCTGTCTGGTGTATGTGTGTGGGTGTGTGGGTTTCCCACGTAGTTGTCTCGGGATGTGTGCTTGTGTGCTTTTCGAGATGAAACATCAAAACTACTTCAATATCCCTTACATTTATTATTTTCGATCGGCATTGCCTAAAAACTTCAAATGTACAAAAATAAGTAATTATCAACTAAAATTAGAAACTTTAGCTAATCAAAATATGATATTTACACACTAAAGTGGGGCACAAATGAACAACTATCAAATACCCCTAAACTTATTCCTTTGTTCATCCTGAGCAAATATTATTCAACAAAACTCTAACTAACCAATGCGACTAAACTCCAAACTAATGCAAACCTATGAACTCACAACAAAAATATAAACACATCAAACTTTATGGAAGAAATAATCAACTAAAACTAAATGACCTTCAGCCCAAAAATTAATAAAAGTGTGAATCCTTTGGTTTTACTAGATACCAAATTAATAGAAAACTCAAGAGATTTGAGAGACTATAAGTTTTCAAGAACTTAGGCCCAAACTCATCGAATATCACACTTTTTGAACTAAAACTCAATCAAAAGGCAAGGCTATCAATTAATTATGATTTTTATTAGCCTATACACTCAAGCCGCAAGTTTACGATCTCTTTATTAGGCAAAACAATTGCAAACGAATTCCATAAGCAAGACTACAACTCAGACTCTCCACTAATGAAGACTTAACACATGCAAGAGTCAAGTAGGGATTTTATCTTAGTTGTAATGGGGATTGGCTAGGCTTACAACAAAAAAAGATATACATGGTTTCAAAATTTGTTGGAAAACACTAGAATAGACTATACATACACAACATAGAGCTAAAACAAAGTGAAATAACAATAAGATTTTTGAACTGCCACGCACAAATCACTTTACTTATTTTTTTTCACCAACTCCTTTTATTTTCAAGTGTTTTGCGCACTTTGGCTTTTTTTCACAACTTTTGGAGTGGTTGACACTTTCAAAAATAATATACCCCCGAACTTGGGCTTTTCTAACAATGAATCATATAGGCTATCTTTTTCAAACTTTTAGTCTCAACTAGGCTTCCCAACAACTAGGTAACATGGATATAAAGGCTAAGTGGTTTTATTGGGTTTCATAATATGTACATAACAAAAACATGGAGATAGGCTCAAAAATGGCTTAGTAGTGATAATAGATGATAGGGATGCTATGAAGCTATTTATTTTACTTAAGTATGGCTTAAAATCATTCTCCTACACATGCTTTAGTCTTTAAAATTTCGGTTTGACTAGAATGCAACCTTATTTTTGGACTTGGAGTTGTAACGTATTCGACTTGCTCAGTTCTGACTTTATCCTCACTTTAGTGTCAAGCACATGACCCATCCCTCATAGTATACCCTATCCTATAATAATGATCAAACTAAGTCAAGGACACAACAAAGTAGTCTCTTACATCATCTTAAGTCCCCATTTCAAAGGCATGCATTAAAAAAATCCACAATCAATAGGCACTAAAGTTAAGTTTGGGCAACTCTATAAGCAACAAAATTATTTTTAAGACTCTAAATGCATGGAACAAAGCATATTTATTCTCAAAAACTTTTTTTATTGGAATAAAAAAAACTAAATGTAAAAATGATATAAGCAAAATGAATGAATGCATGAATGAATGAATGACAAGGAGTAATAGATAATCAATAAGCGAGTGACAGATAAAGGGATGAAATGAACAAGATTGGAAGAAAGTTACACCACCATTATCATCCATAGAAAACATTAGCTCATAACAAAACCGAAACGAGTATACCAGTCAGAGCTTGCATTCTCAAACTATGCTTCCACAAACCTACACATCCCCTAAACTTAGTCCAAACCTTATCCTGAAGGTTCAAAATGAATTCGAGGTAAAATAAACACATAGACAGCAAAAGAGAGTGAACAAGAACAAGTGATATACAATGGAGTGAATAGAATGAATAAGCAAACTAATTAAAATGCAATAAAGTTTTCAAAATTAGCTAAATTACAAAAATAAGTTTTATTTAAGTGATTTTTTTTTGTTTTGGTTTTGCTTTTTTTTTCCTTTTTTTAAGGGACCTTTAGGACAAATTAAAATCATCACATGATAAGAGAAAAAAACTAATGAACAAAGGAATTGACTTGAAAAGTCCCAACTAAATCTCAAAAAACCAAGAATCAAAAAATTAGTCAATTTCCCTAAAAGAATGCTCAAATCAACTCGAAAAACGACCACATAGCACACAACCAAGGAAAATGGCCACAAGAGACTACAAGTGTTACAATCACATCAAGTATGATCACCTGAAGTTCAAAAAAAAAATTTATGCATGCAATTCCGAAAAGGTGGCATTAAATCTCATTCGCAGAGGCAACGAATCCACAAAACTTCCCAAACTCATAAAAGTATAATTCACACACATGAATTTATTAATAATCAGGGAGAGCATGGTTTTAAAATCCAATAATGTAATGGCCTTAGATACAAGAACTACATTCATATTTGAAGGAGTGACATGGTTTTGGAATCTAATAAAAAATTGCATAATTAATGCACAAAGCAAATAGATCATACAATACTATAAACCACTACCTAATAGCATGCTATTTCATTGACTACATGTATCAACATTCGAAAATGACATAGCACATGATTTGGAGTCAATGAAATCGATCTATACCATGAAAGCAACCTCGTGAAATGAGAAAGTACAACAAGTATGGCATATGGAATATAATGGCAAATCAGTCCAAATGACTGGGAGTGAATGAGTAAATAGGAATGAAATGTAAATAAATATCTCAATCGGTTTACTTATAATCCATGTAATTTCCTAAGCTATTCCGACTTCTCAACACCTCATATCACATACCGAACTCCCGAGACTCTTCCTTAGGTTCATGGTATCAAACTAATCCAAATAAACTGGATTTAGGTTAGGTCAAATGGGATTAGGAATTACCCAAAACAACCTTAAGACTAAACAATATTGAATTTTTAGTCTTGTATTGTAGCACACTTTTAGGCATGAAATTATCCAAATCTCAACGTTTTCCCCTATACAAAATTTTTGGCCTCTAACTCAGCTCTTCGAATAGTTTTAGTTTGCGAAATTTAGATTTAAAATGAAAGCAATATCGCAATTTTACTAAACACAACTCATTTGGAACCTAATCTTACCAGCTGAATTAAAAAAATTTATTTCTCCCAATCTATATTTTTAAAATTCTTGACTTTTGCTCATAAAGCTAACATAGCAAATAACAACATACTAAATGTTAAGGTCATTTGGACGAGTAATTAGGGAGTTATGATATTTACAAGTTTAGTTTCAAAAATCTCTTAATGCATTTAATAACCTATTTGTAGAGCACTTTGGGACATGAAAATATTTGAACTATAAAATTCCAGTAAGACAAAATTGTTATTCTTTGAGTTACTTTTCAAATGCCACTAGATTAGGTTCATTTCGATTTAAAATGAGCAAGTTATGACCAAATTATATAGGTTGGTTCATAATACAAAAAGCAGAACTTCCATTTTGGACTTAAAACTTCAAAAATTCATATCTTTTTATTTCAAAACCAAATTAAGAATTTCTTAATAGCTGGGTTATCAGATTGAAATGAGGAACCCAAATATATTAACCACTTTGAAATACTTAATCATCTAGCCTCCGAAAATGGCAAAAAATCAGAATTGGTTTCAAACTTAAATAGAGAGATGTGTACCTAGTTTGATGAACACCTATCTTGATCGACACCTCCTGCTCCAAACCCACTGATTTCTCCTTGATCTTCTCTAGTTTCCTTTCTTCTCTAGTAATCTTTTCTTATCTCCTAAGCAAGCTCCTAAGTTATTAAAGTGAAGTTGGTTTGATTACATGAGATGATCTCTAGCTTTTTACATGAAATGCATAAGGTTGATTAATAGCCATTGCTTCTCATATGCATACGTATCTCGAGACCTATCTAATGATGTACATATTGGCACATTTCTCACTTACTTAATCTAAGCAACACCCATGTGTAACTCACTTGGTGTCTAGATGTGCCAATACGTATCTCTATAATCACATGGCTATTGTTTTAATTTGCTAACTTAGGTATATTAAATGTATAATAAACTATTGCCACATTTAAATCACTATTTAAATTACATTAAACCTAAATAAACTTACCACTATCATTCTCTACCTCAATCCCATATTTAAATCACTATTCTCGAGGTGCGTCCCCGCTCAAGTCTCGACACCAATACACAAGTAGGAATGACTTAGTAATCTACACATATATAATACATTAGTCATAAACCACAACACATATGACATATACCTCGGCCCTCTCATCTTAGTCACGACATGTATCTCGATGGGGGTCTCACGTCATAGGTGGCTGATCTAGATTAAGAGATTAAACTAAGATTTGGAATTTTGGGCCGTGAAAATTCTTCCCAACTAATGGAAATCCCGTCCTCGAAACTAAACTTAAACTAAAATTACACATATTCAAAAAGGTAGGAAAATCTATCTGGCATATAGTCTTCCCACTCCCAAGTGAGCTCTGAATCTCCATGGAATTGCCATTTGATTTACACCTTCGGGATAGACTTGTCTCTCAATTTTTGTAATATCCGGTCCAGGATCTATATCGGCTACTCATCATAAGACACATCCTAGCTTAGGTCAATTCGACTAAAGTTAATTGTTCGTCTCTCGTGTGCCTTCGACTTGGCTAGTTGAAGCATAGAAATATGGAATATTATAGATGAGTCTCCGACATCTATGGAGGTAACTCAAGCTCATAAGCAACCTTTCCGACCCATTTCTTGATCTTGAAAGGTCCGATGAATCTCGATGCTAACTTGCTTTTCAGACCAAATATGTGAAGTCTATTTTCGAGGAGAAAACTTTAGATACACAAAGGATCCCTCGTCATACATGAATATATTGTAATACTTGTTTGCGTACTTTCTATGCCTCTCTTTAAGGCTTTGGCGAATCTGTCGTACCTTCTTCGTGTGATCAATAACAATTTCAGGCCCTACAATGTCTCGGTCCTTTGGCTTAGCCCAACAAGATGGTGAACGATATGGTCTACTACAGAAAGCCTCGAATGGCGCCATCTCAATGCGAGCCTAATAACTATTATTGTATGCAAACTCATACAACGATAGGTGTTCCTCCCATGATCCATCGAACTCAAGTATACAAGCCCTAAGCATATCATTGAGAGTCTGAATTAACCTCTCAGTCAGCCCATCAGTCTAAAGGTGAAAGGTTGCGCTGAACTATAGGTGCGTACCATATTATACTTTCATACTCCGCCACATCCTGGACGTATACATAACATCTCTATCTGATGTGATAGTTAATGGTACCGTATACAACCTAATAATCTCTTTCTCGAACAATACATTCAACTGGTCAAATGTGTAGTAAGCTGCAACTGGTATGAATCAATTTATCCATAATCACCTAGATAAAATCATATCGACAGGCAGTACTCAGTAATCTTATAACAAAAATCTAAGGCTATATATTCTCACTTCCATTATGGAATGGAAAACGGCTATAACAATCCTTCAGGTCTACGATGCTCAGCCTTCACCTTTTGGCAGATCCCACGGTTCTTGATAAACTTTTATACGTCCGATTTCATCCCAGGCCACTAAGAATGCCTTTTCATATCATGGTACATCTTGGTCCTACCTAGATGAATTGTGGACTGGAAACGGTGTGAATCCTGAAGAATTTCGTCTCTTAGTTCTGCCACTGCCAGTATCCACAATCTACCTCTAAATCTTAGACATTGATCTGTTATCTCCGTTTAGTCAATACAATCAGTACTTTGGGCTAACTCACAGAGTCTCGGGTATAAAATTTTGGCTCTCTAACCCTCTGACACTCTCTGTGTATACATGATCTGAAGCCTTATCTATGCGCAAATAATCACCCGAGTATCGGTAGGAATGTCTGATCGAGTCATCATCACTGTTGCCTCGAGTAATCTATACTCATGCATCATATGGAATTTAACAACCTGGGCATCTCTAGTCGATATCCTAATTAATGCATCAGCTACTATGTTAGCTCTTCCTGGATAATACTCCAAAAAAAAATAGTAATCCTTTAAGAATTCCAACCATCGGCATTGTCTCATGTTCAGCATTTTCTGTGTAAATATGTATTTCAAGATTTTATGATCATTGTAGAGTGTGAACCCCTCTCCATACAGATAATGTCTCTATATCTTCAAAGGAAATACTACCGCTGACAACACTTAGTCATGAGTGGGATAATTCTTCTCATATATCTTTAGCTGTCTGGATGCATAAGCCACCGTGCCTTTATCTTGCATTAACATACAACCTAGACCTGTATGAGAAGCATCTATATATATCAACAATCCCTGTCCAGCCTCTGGCAAAATCAAAACCGGTGTAGTAGTTAACAATCTCTTCAATAGAGCAAATGTCTCCTCGAATTCCTCAGACCAATCAAACCTAATGTCTTTCTAGATCAATTTGGTCATCGTTGAAGCCATCTTTGAGAAATCCTTTATGAACCTGCTGTAATACCGTATTAATCCCAGAAAACTCATGATCTCTATAACTAACGTTAGCGCCAGCCAATCCATAATGCTGCTCTAATAACATGCCCTAAAAACTTAACTTTGACAGCTAAAATTCACACTTACTGAACTTGGCATAGAGTCGATGCTCCCTTAAATTCTGCAATGACTCCCTAAGATACTGCTCATGATCCTCTCGAGTCCTCAAGTATATCATTATATCATCGATGAAAACTATCATAAAATGGTTAAAAAATGGCCTTATTGCCCGGTGCATCAGATCCATAAACATAGCATAAGCATTAATTAAACCAAATGACATGACCATAAATTGATAATTTCTATATCTCATATTGAACGTTGTCTTGGACCTATCCTCATCCCTAATCCTACGCTGATTATACCCTAATCCCAAGTCTACGTTGAAAAAATATTGCGTTATTCTCAGCTGACGAAATAAGTCATCAATCCATGGTAATGGATACTTATTTCTGACTATAACCTTATTTAGCTATCTTTAGTCGATACAAAACCTTAAAGTACCATCTTTCTTCTTCATAGATAGGATCGGTGTTCCCCATGGTGACATAAAAGGTGTGATGAATCCCTTCTGTCCCAAATCCTGTAGCCGACTCCTTAACTCCTCCAACTCTCTCTAAGCCATATGGTATAGATATAGGTCTAGTGCCTGGTACCAACTCAATAATAAAACTTATCTCTCGGTAGTGGTAGATCAGGTAATTCCTTTGGAAACACATATAAAAACTCACATACAATCGGAATCTCCTTAAGTCTGGGTTCCTGACTCTCTACTACTGTGTCTAATGATACTAGATTCTCCATATCTCCACTAGTCACAAGTCGACCTCTAGTGCCCTTGAATCTTGGTGTACTAACACTATATATGAACATTGGATGCCCTATGATCTTAAATATCACTATCTTACTGAAACAACTGATATGAGTGTGATATGCTGCTAGCCAATTCATCCCTAATAATGCGTCGAAGTCTAAAAACTTGAGAACCCTAAAGCCTGCAGGTAACTCTACATCACCTATCTCTACTAGACATCTCGAAACAAGACAATTAGGATACACCCTATCCCAAGTTGAAGTACTCAAAATCAAATGTACGTTAACTCTAACCAGTATCAACCATAAAATGCCTATCATGCGACCAGAAATTAAAGATACCGAAGAGCCCAAATCAAACAGAACATATAATCTCTATCGAAAATGGAAATCATGCCCTTAATGAATCCTTGTGTGGCATCAGCATCTAGCTGTGCTACCATATGTACACCCTCTCGAATATGTGATGGAATCACATCTTCTAGCTGTGGACAATCTTTAATCACATATCTAACCTGACTACACTTATAACAAATGATCAGCATGCGCTAACCCTGAGCCTAATCATGGGCCTGTCCCTTTGACTGTCTCCATCGAAAACCATCTCGGCCTCTTCCTCTACCTTAGCCTTGACCTTCAGTATCTTATGAAGCTTCTCTTAAGATAGTACCCACTTCTCGATCTTCTTAAATTTCCTCACTTTGTCGGAGTAGGCTAACTTGAGTCTGGCAAAGTCTTTAACAAGCTTGACCTCGACTAATATGTTAGAAGATATAGGCATTGGGGATAGTACAGTCCTAGCTATCTCTAATAATAGTGTAGTTATGACTGGAACAGTGTGCGCTACTAGAGCTGTTATAATCTTCGATCTCGCTTCGATATGCCATATGCTCTATAAGTTGACGAAATTCGCGACACCAACAGCTACGTAGATATCACATATATATACATATAGAAAATTTAATGTACATATAAGACATCCCCATCTCACTTTCGCTCATTTTTCGAACTAATGGTTTCTAGGCAAGAATCATCTAGTTTTCCACCGCTAACATTTAAGTTTTATTAAGTTTTTATTTGTTGCTTATTAGAAATATTGGACTCTAATAACAACTGTAACTTTGGTATCACATTGTAGACTAGCCATAATTCAAAACCTAAGCCCTATAAACTCAGGCTCTCCTAAGCTTTATAAACTTCAGCTCTGATACTACCTAAGACAACCCCTTCTAAAATTAGGGCACCTCCAAGCCTAATCCCGTCATTAAGCTCTAATCTCATAGTATAGAATTAACAAAGAATTAGTCAGCCTTTCAAAAACCTCATTACTTACCCATTATTTTTCAAATAGACATTTACCTATCCTATGCCAATTCATAAATCAGAGTTAATTTAGATTTTACTTAAAAGTTTATTCAGTGAAAGTCTTAACAAATTAGTCGAAACTTTTAATGTGATACCTAAAAATCTTGGAAAATCCAGGGAAATAAAGATCACATGCATGTATATATATATACAACAAATGGTGATAATATATCATCATATGTCCGGTCAAGGTACTAGTCTCTCAACCCACAATAAACAACCCCGAAAGTATATGAAATTTATATAAAAGTAATACATCAAAATCAAGACCTACAAAATCTGGTGTAGCAACATTCCACTGGCTCAAAGGTAGTCGTCGATCTTCTCTTAATCTGGCCAGCTACTCGATCGATCTGCACCAACCATCATAAAAATAACAGTGAGTATAGGAAAGTAAAAAAGTAACACCGAGAGACCTTTTGTTCACATTCCCTAATATGCAACAAGTATCTAAAAGCGTGATAATAGCAAATATGCTGAAAAGAGAACATGCAAAGAGATACTTTAGTTAAACAAAATGAAACCGACACTCGTTTAAGTAGTAGCGATCTAGGGCCAGTCGGTCGTGATCTTCATCACATCAGCCTTTCCACTATATAAGGATGGAACTGAGCTCTACATCAATCTAAAGGTCTGAGTAGTGCTTTTTGCCTTTATAACCTTTCGCTTGTGTCAGTCCCCTATGATATATACTTGCCAACAACCTCGATTCCCATACCCCGTGATGTCACCAAAGTTATGCTTGCCAATAATCCCGGGACTTATTTTCCGAGTGCTGCGCGAGATAGTGGAGAGATCCCGATCACCTTAGAACCCCGTATGTCCGCCAAATCTCTATAATGTAACGGTCGTATATACAAAAACTACATTCATATTTCAAGGAGTGACATGATTTTGGAATCCAATAAAACAATTTCATATCTAGTGCATAAAGGAAATATATTATATAATACTATAAACCACTACCTAATAGCATGCTATTTCATTGACTACATCTATCAACATTCGAAAATAACATAAGAAGTGATTTGGAGTCAATGAAATCATTAAATCAACAATCTATACCATAAAAGCAACCTCATGAAATGAGAAAGGACAAGTAATGGCATATGAAATACATTGGCAAATCAGTCCAAATGACTAGAAGTGAACAAGTAAATAGGAATGAAATGTAAATAAATATATCAATCAATTTACTTACAATATATGCAATTTCCTAAGCTATTCCGACCTTCCAACACCTTGTATCAATTATCCGAACTCCCTAGACTCTTCCTTGGGTTCCTGATATCAAACTAATCTAAATAAATTGGTTTCAGGTTAGGTCAAATGGGTTTAGGAACCTTAACCCAAATTAACCCCTTAAGACCAAATAATATTGAAATTTTAGTCTTGTACTGCAGCGCACTTTAAGTGTGAAATTTTCCAAATCTTAACATCTTCTCTTATACAAAGTTTTTGGTCTCTAACTTACCTCTTTGAAAAGGTTTAGCTTGAAAATTTCAATTAAAAATGAATGTGATATTGCAATTTTACTAAACACAGCTCAAAATGGAACTTAATCTGACCATCAGATTAAGAAAATCCATTTCTCCTAATCTATAGTTTCAAAATTTGTGAGTTTCAATCACAAGGTAGCTAACATAGCAAATAATAACATACTAAGAGATGATATTGTTTGGATGAGTATTTAGGGAGTTATGACATTTACAAATTTAGATTCAAAAATCTTGTAATACATTTAATCACCTATTTGTAGAGCAATTTTGGACATGAAAATATTTAAACTACAATATTTTTAGTGGATCAAAGTTGTTCCCCTTTCAGTTAGCTTTCAAATGCCATAATATTTTGTTGATTTTGATTTAAAATGAGCAAGTTATGCCAAATTATATAGGTTGGTTCATAATACAACAAGTCGAATTTCTATTTTAGACTTAAAACTTCAAAAATTCATATCTTTTTTATTTCAAAACCAAATTAAGAGAATGCCTCAAGATATTTTGTTAATTACACAATAAACAATGTCACATGGCATTATAATGTTATCACCGCTTCGATTAAATTTTCTAGAGTCCAAATCTTTCTCTTAATAATCAATCTTAGAGACCATCTGCACCAGCTATTTTTACTAATCCATGGTTTCATGAAGGTCATTTTTAGAATGGTCCTTCTCCTCAAGCTAATTCGCATCAGTATCAAGGGTTTATCGCTACTCTTGAATGTATTGTTTATCCAAATTGGTACATTGATTCTGGTGCTTCTTGTCATATGACTGTTGATTATTCCTCTATGACCAATAAGATGGAATGTAAATGCACGACCTATGTGATTGTTGGTAATGGTGATAAATTTGATATTGATTATGGTAGTAACTATGTAGTCCCATCAAATATTTTTCTACCACAAACATTTTTTCTTAACCAAGTTCTTCATTTTCCATATTGCCAAAAATTTAATTAGTATTTCTAAACTCTCCCATGATAGCAATATTGTTACAGAGTTCTTTGTTGATTCCTTTCTTGTTAAGGACAAAGCAACAAGGAGAAAAATACTTTAAGGAACACTTTAAGATAGCCTCTACTACATTCCCAAATAGTCTACTCCATGTCCTGGTGCAATCCTTTCCTCAGTGTTATGTTCTAATTTAATTTTTGATTGTAATAATGCTTTTGTTTCTCACTGCTCTACTAGGACTAATACTTCTCTTAAATGACATGCTAGATTAAAGCATCCATCAAGTTATGTATTACATAAAGTTCTCTATTCTATTGATGTTAAACTTGGCAAATCTAATTTTCATTTCACTAATTCTCGCAAAAGTGCAAAGATGCACAAGTTGTTTTACAATTTATGTCCAATTCTAGTCACATTTCCGTTAGGATTAGTGTACTCGGATTTATAGGGTGCATCTCCATTTGTTTCTATTTCTGGATCTTGTTATTACATATTATTTGTTTATGCATTTAGCATATTTACCAGGTTTTACCATTTGAAGTTGAAATCATATACTTTTGCAACTTTTCTTCACTTTCATAAAATTATTGAGCTTCAACTTGGATTGAAACTTAAAACTTTTCAATCTAATATAGGTTTGGAATACAAACCTATTGCAAATTATTGTGCCTCTCTTGAGATTTTCCGAAGATATTATTATCCTTATGTTCATCAATAGAATGGTTTCCCAAAATGAAAACATAGAGCTATTGTAGATATGTGCCTCACTATTCTTGCTCATTCAAGTATACCACTTATTTTTCGGGAAAAAGCTTTTCAAATTGATATTTTTCTTCTTAACAACTTACCTTAATCAGAATCTCTAACTAACTCACCAGCTAACAGTTTTAATTACATTAAAATAGATCACATATGTTACACTTTGACCACAATGGTTAAGCTTATCATGGTCTAACATACATCTGTGGTTAGGTACATTTGTACTAGTACACATCCTATCACTACTAGTACATACTCTATCACACTCAGTTGGTGAAGCTGGCGTTGTCTTTTTTTATAAGAAAGAAACAACTTGCCCTATTAAGGCTCGAACCTATGACCTTTTACTCTCAAACCCTATACCAAACCATTAGGTCACCCAATTGGCTAGTATGAACTAGCATTGTCTTATTGTTAAAGTTTTTAATTTTTTTAAAGAGCCAAGTGGCGGCCTAATAGTTGGTGCGTGGTAGTGTTGTAACAGAGGGGCGTTCGAGTCCTAGCTAGTGGGGGCAAAATAAGATGTTGATTTCTTTCTTATTAAAAAAATTCTTAAACGTTTCTTTTACCAAGCGTAGATGAAATATTTTATGAATATTGAAATAACCAAATGTTGTTACGATAGGATATGCGTGTTATTGTAACTGACATATAAATAACAATGCAAGTACTTAAACGAAATAAGTAGTAAGCAAATCAAACCTGAGACAAGGAATTTGTTTACGCAGTTTGGTCCACGACCAACATCTGCGGGGCCACATCCAGACGTAAAATCCACTGAGTAAAGAACAATGTATACATGACTCTTCATGTGACTCTTTCACTAGGCTTCTCCTTTCATCTCCTTCACTCCCATGGACTTTACATAAGTCTCTCGGTACTTGCATTGTAAGGTTCCCCCTTACTAGAATACCTATGTTTTCTTAGTCTTACAACTCAAAGATAAATATAAACAACACATTCACTAAAATGCAAAGTAGATGAGTTATAGAATCTTCCAGTTTTAGAATATAAATAGACCAATGAAAACTCCAAATCTCAACTATTACAGCTGATACTTGATACATTTTCATCTTCAAAAATCAACCACAATTCATCACACGGTCCACATGGTAAATGTGTCTCAGTTATATGTTTCGTTATCAGCACATCTTCTGTTGGCGTTGATAAGATCAAATTTGCAATTAACCGATTTTAAGATCCTGTTGCAACTGCATATAGCCTCTTTATTGCAACTGCCTTATCCTTATCCATAACGGATTGATTCAAACTTATTCGAGGATAAGTTCTAAAATAGATTCAGAGATCAAATATATAACTAATCTATGGATGGTTTCATGAGCACGTGAAACACACCATAGCAACGTCATTTACTTAAAAACAACTAATGACAACCAAAAGATAATGACACTAGCAATCTCCCTTTTGTCATTGTATTGTCGCAACCATATTAAATGACTGAATGGCACATATAAAGTGAAAAGTAAATTACCAAATAAAAAAAGAAGTGAAGGATCTATTCAAAGCACCATCCATCATATTATAGACAATAATCAATAATATCAATTACATCCATCCAGATAATCAAAATGAACATAAAAAAGTAAAAACGGTTTATACTACTAATCATCACTATCATAGTCAGCAGTTTAGCAATCTCCAGCTTCTAGCTTCAGTTGCAACAGAGGCTTGTTACAATAAAATTCAACAAAATTTCATTAAAGTTATAATTATAATTAAGTAGTAAGAAGTTATATAACCAAAACAAATAGTTTCCAACACAAGTTTTCTTCGAACATCATAATAACTAGAATTAATATATTCACCCATATACTACTCCTCTACAATCACATATTCTCCCTCTTTTTGATAGCATAATGACAAATTACAATCAATGAGAGACATACCAGATCCTCAACGAGGAGCAAATCATGTTGTGCCAATCACATCGGCATTTTGTGGTCTTTGTAATAAGGCATAGATATGCAAATTCTCAAATTGATGAAGTTCTTCATGCATTGCAACTATCCAATAATCATCATATAAGGCATCTAAAACATTCTTAGGTTTAGTGCTTGAAACATAACAAACATACCCGACCAACTTTTTGTAGTCAACTTTTGGTGTTTCTCTAGTGAAGACTCCTTGTTCTACTGGTCTAATAGTGATTAAGAGAGGATGATCCTTCTATACTTTGGTTTAAGGTTCTTAGCTCATTGAAGGCAACATTATATTAGCAAGTGGCACATTTTGATCATCTCTTCTATAGGATTAGATGTAATGGGTGCAGTTTCAATAGAATCATATGCAACACGATCAATTGCAACAAGATCAAATGCAACTGATTCAATTGTAATAGGAATGCCATTATCATCATCATTCTTCCTTCTTTGCGAAAAGCGCAAGACTTCTTCACTTTGAGATGTATGTTTGGTAGATATTGTCGTTAAACACAACATTAATGATCTCCATCACCTTCTATGTAAGTTTGTTGGAAACTCTATATGCCTAACTATTTAATGAGTACCCCAAGAAGATTGCCTTGTCACATCTTTTATCTAACCTTTTCAGTTGTTCCATATCTTTTAGTCAAAACAATTGCTTCTGAGAATATGGAAGTAACTGAGATTAGGCTTTTTACCTTTCCATAACTCATAATATGTTTTCCGAGTAAATGGACAAAAGTATGTTATGTCGATGATGTAGCACGTTGTGTTCACAGCTTCTGCCTATAGCTTTGTTCGAAGTTCTTTTGAAGTAAGCATGACACAAGGCATCTTTTGCACTTGTCTATTCGTCATTTCTACAACCCCATTTTGTTCAGGAGTAATTAGGGTAGAGAATTCATGATGGGTTTCTGGCTTTCTGCATAGCATAGCAAACTTGTAATTCTCAAATTCTTTTTCATGGTCACTTCTTATGCTAACAATGCTTTCTCCTTAAGCTTTTCTCTCTGTTAGTAACCTTAAACATAAGTCAATAAACATATCAAATGAATCTGATTTTTCATTGAGAAATAATTGAAGGTCACCCAAGAGGGGGGGTGAATTGGGTTACCGAGTAGTTATTGCCCTTTTTGAAATTTTATGCGCAATTTACAATTATGATGTATATAAATATATAAGCGATGCAAGTAAAAGAAATGCAGGAAATATAAAATGACACGCGATTTATAGTGGTTCGATCCAACGATCTACATCCACTACCTAACCTCCTCGGTTAGGATTTCAACCCCACTTATATTACCAATAAGTGTTACAACCTAAGCATCACCTAGGATTTTCCCACCTAGCCGCAACTAGGATTTTTCCCACCTAGCCTCAACTAGGATTTTTCCCACCTAGCCGCAACTAGGATTTTCCCACCTAGCCTCAACTAGGATTTTTCCCACCTAGCCTCAACTAGGATTTTTCCCACCTAGCCGCAACTAGGATTTTCCCCACCTAGCCTCAACTAGGATTTTTCCCACCTAGCCTCAACTAGGATTTTTCCCACCTAGCCGCAACTAGGATTTTCCCACCTAGACTCAACTAGGATTTTTCCCACCTAGCCGCAACTAGGATTTTCCCTTTCGACTTAGATTCCACTAAGTCTTACAATGATTCAAATACAACAATTTTGCTGGAACAACAGAGATACACTTTACAATACAAAGTGGTATCAAATTCAATCACAAGCAAGCCACCTAGAGCCTAACAACTCTTATGCATGCAAGTGCGAGTATAAATGGAATATGAAAATATGTTACTGATGTTGTTGCAAATTCCAAATCTGAAATCATTTCAAAAACTTAATATATTTGTGTGAAACCGATTTCAAGTCTAAGAACAAAAGTTTAGCAAGAATCAAGTTTAAGTTCAACACTTTTGTTCAAATCAATCTCAGAGTTTGATAATATAAATTTAAGTACAAAAACCCAGAGAAGATGTTGTTGCAAATTCCAAATATGAAATCGTTTCAAAAACTTAATATATTTGTGTGAAACCGATTTCAAGTCTAAGAACAAAAGTTTAGTAAGAATCAAGTTTAAGTGCAACACTTTTGTTCAAATCAATCTCAGAGTTTGATAATGTAAATTTAAGTGAAAAACCAGAGAAGAAGTTGTTTAGACACACAACAAAATGATCTTCAAATCAAATACACAAAATATGTAGATTAAGCACAAGTAAGATTGTAGATCTAGAAATTTCTTACAACCAAAAGAATGACAGAAGAGATCAGCTCTGGAGTGATTCTTGAACTCCTTTTGAAAGCCTCAAATGTGCTGGATTTGTGAGCTAAAGAACAGCCTCAAAGATCTCTCTGTTGCTTCTACACAAAATCAGATTTCTTCTATGTAGATCTTTGGTTTTTGAGTGTAGATTTTCTTCTTGTTTTAAAACCAAGTTTGTGGTGGTTTTATAGTGGTAGGAATTCCAATATAGCCGTTTATGACCGTTCTAGGAATCCAGGAAATCAAAAATTCAAATTTCAAGCTTGATTTCCAAAAGTCAAAAATTGCAGTGAGTGCAATTAGCGCGCTAATATCGTGAGTTAGCGCGCTAACAACTGTCTTAGCGCGCTAATGACATTATTAGCGCGCTAACTGCGGGACTTCGAATAATTATTCTGTCCCTTTGTGTTAGCGACCCTTAAACTTGTCCGGACCTAACCAACCCTTATATAACATGTTATACATGTTTATTATGAGTCATTAAGCCTATTTGGGTGGTCCTGGATATTTTTACAAATCCCGAAAACGGAAATTCATGATTTCATAATGTATTAGGGGCTTTTCTGCAAATTTGCAGTTTTCTTTTTGAATACCTTTGAAAAACGAGTTTTTCTTTTTCGAAAACATTTATAATGAACTCTAATATGCAAATGACCATTCACACAAAGTTTTCACATTGTTTAAACTCATAGACCTAGTTATGTGTTTAAATTCCATTTTGAAACTTTGAAGTAAACTTATAACTTTGAGAAATGATTTCGAAAACTTGATGTATGCATGAACTAATGCATTTGGCTTGCGTGAAAGAATTTGTATACCTTACATTGATATTACAAATTGCAGTTTGAACTTTCTTCTTCATTTCTTCATTTATGCCGAGTCTTGAACTTGTATTTCTTGAATACTCTTGAAGTGTTGTATTGCATTACTTATTCCAACAATCTCTCCATATTTCTTGAATACCCCTGATGTGTTGTATTGCATCCTTTAACACAAACTGAAATACTTGATTAGTACATTTTCACCTTGTTTGTTTCCATCAAAATCTCGGTCGGAATGTGAATGACTAACCACTTAGTCCAACAATAATACCCAAGTAAATCGAGAGAAATCATCTATACATACCATAATATGTTTTTTTGCCAAATATACTAGCCATTTGAGGAGGACCAACAAGGTCAATGTGGAGAAATTCGAGAATTGTCTTAATGCCGTAGCTGTCAACAGGTTTGTGCACTTCTCTTCTTTGCTTTCTAAGCTGACTTGGCTTACGCACTTTTGTGGTGTACTATAATTTGCGTAATACCTTTACAACTTCTACGTCAGATATTTTCTTTTTGTGTCTGAAATGTACATGCCCCAACTTCTGATGCCTTTATTTCATCCTACGCAGCTCCAGAGGTGTAACAACCCCTAGTTGGCTGTTGCGACAAATAGCAATTTTTTGACGACCTATCCTCGATCATAATATAGTTTCCTTTCTCATTATAAACTTGCCATATATCACTAGCGAACTTTACAAATAGATTTTGATCATAAAGTTGATTAATGCTAAGTAGGTTGCCCTTGAGATCTTCTATGTGCAATACATCATCTACTAAAGGAATGCCATCAACTTTAGCATTCTTTTTCCAATCACTCAGCTTCGGGCTCCTTCTTCAAAGGTGACATGTCCTTCCATACAAGTCTGGTAGTTCACAAAGTTGAGTTTGTCTCTAGTCATGTGCTTTGAACACCCATTATCAAAGCCCCAATCTGATATTGTCATGGATTTAATGGATATATAAGCAACATGACATGTTAGCATTTTTTTAAGCACCCGCTTCTTCTGAGAGTTGGCTTGCTATCGTTATTAAGTTATTTCATAATGTATCCTCGCAAGTTCCCAAATCAAATTGAAGCATATAGAATGTATGTGCCCTAGATCTCATAGTAATAACAAGCAGGACGACTTCTCACTTTAGACTGTTGATGTTTTTCAGCTTTGACAGTCTTTTTGAGTTCGGTGAGATGAGCAGTTTTGAAGAACTTCACATGCTCAGTTGGATATGTCTTTGAAGAGGAGCCTTTAACAAATCCGAAACCTTTTTGGTCACCAAATTCATTTCCTTATTGTAGGATGTGGTCAAGCTTTGCATTTCCTTTGCATTCATTAAGCTCTTTATCTTTCTTGGATAGTAATTGTTGTAATGCTTAGTTACAATCGACTACTTCTTCCCGTTTTTTAAGCATCCCATCATAGGTTTTTGCAGGATTAGTATCATTAGATAATTCATAATCTGAATCATCAGATTCACTTACAACTTCTTTTGAAAAGATACACTTTGATATCTCAGTCATAGTAAACGTTGGCTTAAAGTCGCAACAAGAACAACGATTGCAACTGGAGTTTCTGATATAGCAGCAAATGCAACATAATGGCTTAGGTGATTTTCATCACTTTCTGAATCTAAGTCGCTTCAGGTGGACACTAGCAATTTATCTTTTCTTTTTTATGGGCATTCATGTTGAAAGTGATCGAGTCTTCCAAATTCTTGGCATTTCATCCTGCTCTTGTCAGTGGATTTGGTCTCTAATTTTTCCTTGACGAATCCCCCCTTGCATATGGCTTTTTTCCTTAAAATTCTTGAAACAATTTATTATATTTTCTAGTTACTAAAGCCATATCACACTCTTCTTGACTGATAATCTTATCAGTTAGGAAATATTGAGCAACAGCCTTCAATGCCAATTCTTTGGACTTATTTTGCTGGTTTAGGTGCATCTCGTATGTAGTGAGAGAACCCAGGAGTTCTTCGAATCTCAAATCTTTGAGGCCTATGTTCTCTTATATGGCAGCAACCTTTACATTGTAGTTAGCTAGAAGGGATAACTTTTTATGCCATCTTCTTGTTTAAGTACTTCTTTCCAAGTTGTTGGGTTTGATTGGCAACATCCTTCAACTTGGCTGTATATTCTGCAATAGTCTCATCTTCTCCCATTCACAGTGATTCGAACTGAGAGGCCAAGACGAAAATCTGTGACTCACGAACATCTTCATTTTCTTCAAAAAAATTCTCAAGAATTCCCCAAGTTTCTTTAGCAGTTTTGCATGATGATATGAGCTTGAGAAGTTCCTGATTTACTGCTCCAAAAATTTCATTCAATCATTTGGCATTGGGAAACAACAACTTTTCCTCAGCTTCAGTCCACTGGCTTGTGTTCTTTGGCACTCCATCTAGAAGTGGTGAGGTGTGACCATTTTGAATGGCTTTCCAGGCTTTGACATCAGTAGAGAGCACCTATCCCTCTATATGTTTTACAATACGTGTAGTTCATATTGGTGAGTAGTTGTGGCTTTATGGAAGATACAGCTTATGGTTGATCTGATTGGTTTCCCTAAGACATTATGATTAGCATGCGGATCTCAATTATCGTTGTAAACAAAGATTTCATAGTGTCCACTGTGATATCAATTGAAATAACCAAATGTTGTTATAATAGGGTATGTGTGTTGTTGTAACTAAGAAATAAATAAGAATGAAAGTACTTAAATGAAATAAGTAGTAAGCAAACCATACATAAGGAACTTGTTTACACAGTTCGGTCTATGACCTACATTTGCAGAGCCACGCCCAGACGTAAAATCCACTAAGTAAAGAACAATGGATACATGACTCTTCACGTGACTCCCTCACTGAGCTCCTTCTTTCATCTCCTTCACTTTGCCCATAGACTTTACATAAGTCTCCCAATACTTGCACGGTAAGGTTCCCCTCACTGGAATACCCAAATTTCCTTAGTGCATACAACTCAAAGATAAAGATGAACAACACGTTCACCAAAATACAAAGTAGATTAGGTATAGACTCTTCTAACTTTGGAATATAAATAGACTAATGAAGACTCCAAATCTCAACTATTACAGTTGATACTTGATACGTTCTTCAAAAACCAACCACGATTCATCACACTATCCACATGGTAAATGTGTCTTAGATCATCTGCTCTATTATCAGTACATCTTCTGTTGACGTTGATAAGATCAAATATGCAACTAATCGATTCTGAGATCTTGTTGCAACTGGGTATCGCATCTTTGTTGCAATCGCCTTATCCTTATCCATAACAAACTAATTCAAACATGAGCACGTGAAACACACCATAGCAACGTCATTTACTTAAAAACAACTAATGACAACCAAAAGATAAAGACACTAACAAATATATAACGAAATATGAACATGTTATTTTTCGAACTTTACTAGGTGCGTCGGAGGAACTTTAATGAGTTCGTTACAAAAAAAAGAAAAAATATTTTGGTTCTTAAGTTTGTTCTATTGTTAATTAAGTTTGTTCTATTTTTACAGTTGTAACTCGTCTCAATTGAACATATGGAAGTCGAGCTATATATATTATCAAAACACTAGTTCACTTTTTGACAGAAGGACCAAACTCTTTCAATTATTATTGTGGAGTAGCACAAATAATATATGCCAATTTGCCAAATATAATAGTGGAATTTAAGCACACCTGTGTAGGCTATAGCTACCCAATTAATCTAGTAAAATTTCTGACTTAAATTCCCATGAAATTCTACTTACTTTATTAGAAATTGTAAACTGCGATAGTGAGATATAATCACAAAAATTGAACTATATTTTAAAAATCCACTTACATTCATTGATCTAAAAATGAATGGAGTGCCCAGTGTAATTTCTGCTAAATTTGTATCAAAACACATCTTTTTTTCTTTTTTTTTTTGGATTCTCAAACACATCTAAATTTTCCAATTGTTTTATTCAATCATTGGCAGCTTTCGGTAGCTCCTCCCAGGTGGTTAATTGTTCTCTAGGTTTGTTTTTCAGCCTTCCCATGCTCTTCTCTTTGGCATCTATATTCTCCCACCAATCGAGCGACACGAATCTGACATTTTTGTTGTCTAATAACTGTACTAGTCCTCCTCTTCCTCGCTTTGGCGCGCTCGGCGTCAATAGTGCCTTATCTTGGTCTTCTTAAATGCTGCCAACCTGCATACTCATTGACCCGAAATGCCATTCCATGAATACAAACTACGAATCTTTTAATATTTCAATTTGAAGGGCTTGTGAATCCAGGCAGCTTACTGTTTATTCGGCACAATAAAGGATTGTAGTCCCAGTAGGCCCTCTCTTCAACCATCCAACCAGATACAAGCCCTTCTCTATCACGGCTGGGTCTGTTGATGCATTGCTAAGTACCCAACCCCTTAAATTTGGAACTACACCTAAAAAAAGGAGCAGCAGACATGATGATTTTATTCTAAGATGACGCATGTGAGTCACGCAACTGATCAAAAGGTTAGAAGAAAAAGAAAATAAAAAGTAAGGGAAGAACGGCATATTATTTGATTTTACCTTTATGGGGATCAAAGGGCAACCCATCCACTGGAACAGATTTGCAGCCAATGCTCTTCAGCACAAGTCTGCAATATAAATCATAAGATGTGTTGGTATTTGAATCGTCCGTTTCGAACAATGTTATCTAGAAGACAAATTAGTGCTAAAGAAAGTTTTTGCCCAACAGAATTACCCGTATTCGAGGTCTTCAAAGTCCCCCGTTCCTATTGCATACTGCTTACCAGATTCTGCATTTGCTGAAATAAAGACGTAACAAAATAAAAAATTGAAACCAGAGAATCATAGACGTCATCAAATTTTGGTCACTTCAAGATTGCAATATATAAACACTACAGATGCATGTATTAACAAATACTCAATCCTAAGTGAAGTCTTGATTTGTCTCCCTAGGGGAACAAGATTTCACATACAGCACTTTTTCGCGAGCCTATGATCTTCGCCAGTTCCGATACTGGTATCCAACTAAACCACCTTTTAACTCTTGGTGTGGGGTTTTATCTCAAAAGGCCTCGGTGCCGGTTAAGGGGAGATCAACACTTACATGCTTCATTATGAAGTTTCATTTGATCAATGTGGGACTATTATTTCGGTCTGCACATCTCAACATTCCACCTTCGATCGAAATCCATTCAAGGGGTTTTTTCTCGACAAGTCTCAATCGAACCGTTGACCTGATACCATGTTAAATTCTCTAGGTCGCGCATCTTTTCTCAATTTCAGTGGCAAGAAATAAAACTTACCAAAAGGTTTGAATAGAGAGGGGCCGACCCAGCCGGTGGGAGAAAGGGGGGCAACCTTAGGCCGGCTCCTCCTTCGTATATGGCTCCGCCCTTATTTATGTTTGCATCTTTTTGGGTATACAAAATAAATACACATTTACAATCAAAACTTATATCATTTTTCAAGAGTAATTTTATCTAAGAAATTACGTTGAAAAATCATTATAATTTTTAGTAGATCAAAATTAATACAGGGTTTATTCATTTAAAAAGAAAAATTGGAAGCCATATTATATCTTTTCAGGTTCTCTCGAGTTATAGAGTTACAACGTTCGATTACCTCTCGTGGGACTAGTCGAACTAAAGTAAAGCGTGGCTAAAAAAGGTTTAGGGCATAAAAAGTTTTTCGAGAAATGAAATGGGGAGGATAAGAGAGGCCATACACACTCCACAGGTGGGATTGAGGAAATCTTCTAACTACCATTATCCTCTTCTTGACTCACTTTACATAAGAAAAAAGAGTCATCTGTACGTGCAAATTAATATTATAATTATATAAGAAATTATTACGAAAATTAGTTGTTAGTTTTCAAACTATACTGCTCCTTTTTAAAAAAATTATTTAATTTCTAATTTTTAGTTAATGAATAAAAATAGAAATTTAATTTGTTTTTCTAATGCACCAAAGTATGCTACTCTGCCATTTGCAAAGAAGACACAACATCTATAAAGAGATCTGTCTCGAAAAATAAGAAGAATTAAACTTGCAACCTCAAAAAAATTTGGGTAAACGACTAGTAAGTCATAACCACGATACCAAAGTAATGATTGGTAAAATTGTTTTAAATCATTAAAAACTAAAGGGAATAATTTTATAATTAGAGATATTGAAATTTCAACTAGTAAGGCAGGGTGGGGGCAAGGAGGTAAGCCAAGGTGAGGAGTGAGGGGCAAGATGGGGGGCCAAAGTGGAGTAGGGCGAGGGGCAACGTGGGGGTGGGCATGGGGATCTATGGAGTTGCATAGCTCCTCTACATAGTCAACTGCAGAATATCTATTTGTAAGGCAATATATATTTTTGATATCAAAATAAAGTCAAAGAAATATATGCAGCGAGGTGGGAATTTCAAGTAACTTAAAGATTTATGTTGCATGATCATTGACCTTTCAACAAGGACTTGCACTTAATCGAGCACAATGGAAGAGTTTGATTCATGTAGCGGACCCCAATTAATTTAGGTACGAGGCTTTGTTGTTGTTGTATCATTGACCTTTCAACCAAATATTAAATTTTCATAAGCAGTGTATTTTAATGACATTATGTTGACGATCAGCAAAAGTCAAAAAAAAAACAAGAGTTTGCACTCATAAAATATTGCTTCAGCATTCAGAAATTCTATTATCCTTACAAGTGCTCACACATCACAAGACTAGCATTCATTAGGAAATCACAAAAGGAATTCTTTGGAAGCAAACGCATACAAGTGTTGCAGATCTAGCATGCTTTCAATTTATCAAGTAATCATGGAGTTTTGCACATGAACGATGAAGAAAAGTTCAGCATAACTAAGTGGTAAAAGCAAACAGAAAGCAGTTCAACGTACCTTTAAGAATTGTTTTTTAGCAACGAACACCAGTGAACCATCTGGATGCAAGAATGTTTCTGGTTTTCAAAAAATACAAAGTGAAGCTCTAGCTGACCAGGAGGAGGGGAATCAGGGGAAGAGGCTGCCTTAGATAGTAATTCGTACACTCGCCTTTGAATTCGACTACTTTTCAATTCTTCCTTGAAATGACGAGTTGATGACAGTGAATATTTGAATGGAAGCAACACGAAGCATTGCAATTTGCATGGAAGCTCAGAAATATCCAGCAAAGAGTATGGAGCTTACATGCTAACTATAACCAGTGTTAGTCATGAGATGTAAATATGTTATACTTATACCTCATCAGCTGGCGATTTTAACAGATCAGCTTCTTGAATGTTAATATAAACATCTTTAAGAGCTGAAACAATACCCATTTCCCCCTGATTAGAAATGAATTAAATGATGAACTACATGTAATAATATAGAAAACAATATCCTAAACCCTATCAGCTTGTCTTTTTCAAGAAGTAGGTAAACTAGATCGAATCAAAACAAGATACTAAGGATTAATTTGTGCCAAGAAAAAGGTGAGAAGAACAACAACAACAACATCAACAACATCAACAACAATATCAAAAAGGTGAGAAGAAGAGAGAAAATAATAAATGAACACTAAATAATAGGAATCAGTAGCCTGAGAATAATGTAAACAAATTAAGAACCAATACAACTATAGGATCCTATTGACCACCCTGACCACACCTAAACAGGCTAAACATAAACAATTAAATCACCATTAAGTAGGAGGAAATATGCGCTAACAAACCAAAAACCAAGCACGTCACAAATTTAGTAGTGCCCTCGTAAAAGGCTAAAAAGCAATATTAATTAATCTTATATCAGCCATGCTACACAGCAATGGACCATGGGACGAACTAGTGCCGCATTCTTTAGCATCTGAAAACATCTTTGCTAGTCCTTGACAGACAATATAATCATTGGGAAAAATTAAAATGAAGATTTGGAAAACTAAAGATATACTTTCCAAAGATATACTAAGTAAGAATCAATTCAATTTTCTAATTGCATGCTTTTATCAAAACAGATACATTGGTCACAACCATGACCTTCATTACGTTGTCCTAAATAAAGCAACAGTAAAACAATTTTGAAGAACAGCAATATTGAGTAACGACTTGCAATAGCTACCATACCATAATATTCATGCCCTCCCTAACTTAACAGTGAATACCTTGTGGAAACGCCAACAACCTCTCCTAATAAAACTCCAACCAAGGACTGTTTCTTATCGCATTATCACCATGGGACATTCATATCAATACATGTTTACACTTATAAAGGTTGCTGGTGTCACCAATCATTTCTTTGTAATTCTTTTTTTTTCTCTAGTCAATTTTGTTTTACTTTTCACGTTATAACAAATCAATGACCACAAAATAGAGAGCTGCTGATTATGAACTTCATCATTGCTAGTTTAACTTGATGGCCGACAAATTACCAACAATCTCCCATAGCTCCTTTGCAGTAAAAGCTGCTTGAACTGGACCTCGTCTGCCTACCAAGTACACTTTCCTGTAAGCACATAATTGAACAGTTGAGCAAACTGATTACAAGGAAGCACGTATCTTTACATATAAATCACGAGGAAGAGAAACCTTATTGAGCTATCTTGCAAGGATAGTAAGGCATGGTCCGCAATGTCTGTTTTTGCCAACTCAGTAGTTGATCTTAGAAGGATGCGAGCAACATCAAGTGCAACATTCCCCTTAAATAAAATAGTTCATGAATCTTATGCATAAAAATGAAGATTAACTAAAGCTGACTTCTTATTACAAACATATTTATAATAGAGTTCACTTGCGGAGTTGCATGTTAACCTACCATCAGGAGGGGGGAGATTATACATCCAGTTATACTGTGTTAGGCTTCAAATTTTGGAGGTATCTTATGACTGGATCCTCTTATTACTCATTTCAATGAATAAATTAAGAAATGATCCAGTTCACCCTTGTACTTCCATACTGTATTGCTCGTTCTTCTTGCTATCATGGCTTGTGTATTGTTGAACGCATGAAGAGTAGTTTACAAGGAAAGTCGCATTAGAAAGTATGGTTTGTTTGCACTAGATTTGAATGTTTGCACATTTTGAACAAAGGCTTGTCAGATATCTGACCAAGAATGACTGCAGTATCAGTGCTCTTCAAGTCAGGATCCAAGTTGCTATAGTCTGGGTGACCATTATACCACCAAACAAATTCTCTAGCAGAATGTATCCCATCCAAATCCTGAAAAACAAAAAAAAGGAAGATCTGAGCTATTACTTCATAGACAACAAGTACAAATTCCTCATATGCAAACATGGCATGAAGGCTTCACTGTTATTACTTGGCATTCCAGCATAACAGAGCATGTGATCCATGCAAACATATTCATTCAAATTCCCCATGAATTTTAACTAAATTTACACCAAGATTTCAAACATGAAGTGTGCCAACAACAATAAAAGTCAACCATGCTACCCAAACATTTAAGCCAGCAGTACCTGCTCAAGAAAACTAAATGGCAGTCAAAATGAAAGACGAAAAAACTAAACAACAACAAGATAAACGCAACTCAAGAACACTCAAAGATATTGTCTGAAACAAACCAGTCTACAGTTAGTAATTACCGCGCGATACAGCTCACGAAGTTCAGAAAGTGAAAGAGATGTTCCGAGATGTAATTTCCAAAGAATGAGCACCTCTCATTTGACGCCACTCGAGAAAATTGGTTCACCACAATCCCAAATTAATTACACTACAGGAAATTATAGTTTTTGTCACGGCTTCGATTCAGTAGGGACAAGTTGTTTTTCCGTCACAAATAGTTTTTGTCACGGTATTGTCAAGGAAAAACTAAATTTGCGTATACACTCCATTGCAAAAACATTTTTGTCATGGAAATTAGCGTGACAAATACCTTTTATGACGGATCTCTTTTATGACGTATTTATTACGAGATTATCGCAAGTCATAAAAAACACATTTTTGTTACGACTGTATTTGCGACACAAACGATTCATTAAATAACGAAGAAAAATGTTTTACGTCACAAGACTTTGTCCGTCACAAATACATGTAGTTACGACTTTGTACTGGTGACAAAAAATAATAATATTTTATATGTACATTGCTCCGTCACAAAAAAAAAGTTTTTATCCAAAAAGTTGTTGTAACTATCTTGCATCTGTCAATATAAAAATATTGCATCTATTAAAATATTAAGAATTTACTTTACTTGCATTACAAGGCCAACATTATCAATCTATTCAAAGTTTGATTTTTGTGATTTTGAATCCAAAGTACCAAAAAAATGATAATACTTAATTTAGAAGTCTAACATAGCAAAATAAAATTAAACTTTGACAGGTTTCTTCATGGCTTAAGTCTAACATAGTAAAATAAAATAAATCCATGTTTTCTTCAATGTTTTCACTCCATGCTTCTTCAATTTCTTCTTCACGTGAAGCTTTCTTCCAGTTCATCATCTTTACCCTTTGAAGTTTCATCCAATTGCGCATCTAAAATTTCAAAATTATAAATATAAGTAATTGCACTTAAACACTTACATAAATAAAAAAAAATCTTTAATAAGTCATAACGTAGTAATAAAGTTTCAACAGAACCTTCACTTGAAATAAAGATTAGCAAAAAATTTAAAACATTTTGCAAACTTCCGCATGCATCAAATAATTCTAGAAGTCAAATATAATCACCTTCATGAATCATAATGTATTACAGAAATTCTAGCAAAACCTCCCTTTAAATTTAAGATTCTTAAAAATTCCACTTGCATCAAATAATTCTTCAAGTCAAATACATTCTTCTTTAGTGAATCATAATGTATTACCAAAATTTTAGCAGAACATGCCCTTAAATTAAAGATTCACAAAAATTTTAAACATTGTGCAGACTTCAACATGCATCAAATAATCATCTAACTCAAATATATTCAAACATGCATAGTGATTAAATTATTGGTGCAAATTTATGAGTTTCATTTGTATAGAACATAAAATAGTAAAAAGCTAAAAAAATCATCAAAAGTTAGAGGGTCAACATAAACTAAAAGCATTAACAATTCTTGAAATAGTAGTTTAGCTAGCAAATGTCATTCAACTAAATGATAGAATAAATTGTCAAGTTTAGGAGATGAGTAAATGTTCAAAATAACAATCATGAAGGTGGATGCTCTTAAGTTGATCACATGGAGGTAACTTAAGATATTCTAGCAAAACTTAAATTATTACCTTTTTGATCATTCACTTTTGAATAATCAACGAGCAGGAGAACATCCATCATGAGAAGATGTTTGAACATGAGGCCTATGTGAGCTTCCAACATCTGAACTCTGACATGATTAATAAACTTCAAGTATCAACAATAATGTCGATGAATTACTTGATTGACGTTGATAGGCAGTTGAATTTCAGCTTTCTCCAAATATGCATATATGTTATCTATTTGTGACTGCATGTTTGTCTATAAACAACAAATTTGTAATAGATTTTCGTATTAGATTCATGAAAGAAATGATAAAAAAACGACCAAAATTTATGAAATATTTATTTTCGTCGCAGCAAGTTCCTCGCGAAGGAGCTCATTTGAAGCATTTGCCTTTTCTTGTGCTCTCCGTATTACAATATCTGTCGGACATTCGGAATCTTTCCCAAACACATCTTTAAATGAGGGTCCATGACCATAAGTTAGCACACGCCCGCGTTTTTCATCTCCTATTACCTTTTTAAAAATCTTCTCTCGAACTTCCGCCGTTTGCTCTGACTCAGGAATTTGTGAAAGTTCATTTTGCAATCGCAACTAAACATAAAATTTGATATTAACATAAAAAGGAATTGTTATGATGTAAACTAAATATGTATTACTAGTTATGAAGAAATAAATCTTTTCTTACCACGAATTCTTCTGTATCTTCATTCGATCTAGCTCCTGCCCTTTTATAATAAGCTGTCAACCATTCTGAAGCACGGTCTGTGGGTAGACCCTTATTCTCTCTTAAAGGTAAATTATCAAGTAAGAAATGATTATCTTTAAAAAATAGATAACACTCAAATTTTTTTTAAGAACCTACTCGATTACCTTATGACGTACGTTCGCGAAAGACTTGCGATCTGTTCGATGGCAAATAGTCTTTTGCTTTCTATTTTTAGCATTTGTTTTAGCAATTTTCTGCAGCAATATTAAAATACTTATCACACATATAAAAATGAATTAAATTTAAATCCAACTTATTATTCATTTCTAAAAATTAACTTAAAGATCTACAAAATTTTAAGGTAATTGAATAAAAGGAAGCATTGTATCAAATGGGATGAAATTATTTTAATGAGTGAAATCAAATGCAGACTAAGAATTTTGATTTGTACCTTAACTTCATCTTCGTTCCAATACCTCATAAGTATTGGCCATTGTTCATCTTGTACACGCTCATCGGCATTCGAGTAAGAATATCTTCATCATCTTTGTGCTTCTCGTAATGCACTTTTAATGTATGCTTCCACGATCTCCAGGTATTGGCAACTTTCTCTAAACATGTTTCGCGAAACTCAAGTGGGGCATCAGTATTATCCTGTACTTAAACATTATGAAACTCAAACTCAAATCAATTATACAAATAATATATTATTTTCATTTATATAGTTATCTTCTTACCTGTACCTCACTCAAAATGACATTCTTATTTTTTCCAGGCACATCATTCCATGATTCATACGTTAATGGAAGTAAAGACCCATTTCTAACCATGATACCTAATTGCGTTGAGAATTTAATTGAGGTTTTTCCAACAGGTTGCATGAAGTCATTAAATTGCAGCTTCACATATCCAATTCTACTTTATCAATTCACTTCTTGATTTCTTACTAATCTTTCCTTTGTATTTGTCCTTCAACACACTTTGGAGATGTTGAAATGAAAATCATTAGACTAAAAATCCAATTCACACAATCCAAATTTCACACCAACGATTCATTATCATCGTTATTGAAATTGAGGAACACATGTTAATTTGGTCAATCATCAAAGAAGTTTTGGATTTACCTTATAGGTTTCTAAAATGAGATTCGTTGAGCAACATTGTGATCGAACTATAACTCACCAAAATAATAAAATCTCAAGCCCAAATTAAAATCACAAATCATTGAAAGATCAAACAAAACAATCAAACAAAACATCAAAGTGTCAATTAACCAAAAAAGCAAACAAGAAACATGTTTTGAGATGAAAGAGGGAGAACTCAAGACGAAGGAATGCGAAGATGATCAGGGTGCAACGATCAGGGAGCAAAGTAGTGTAACTAGGGAGCAGAGGACGACCAGGGAGTAGAGGTGCGAGGGTGAGGCTTCGGCGAGAGGACGACCAGGGAGCTCGCCGACCAGGGAGCAGAGGCGCGAGGGTGAGGCGTCGGCGAGAGGACGACCAGGGATCTCGCCGACTAGGGAGCAGAGGCGCCGACCAGGGAGCATAGGCACGAGGGCGAGGCATCGGCGAGAGGACGACCAGGGAGCTCGCCGACCGGGGAGCAAAGACACCGATCAGGGAGCAGAGGCGCGAGTGTGAGCCGTCGGCGAGAGGACGACCAGGGAGCTCGCCGATGAGGGTGAGGGGTCGCCCAACGGACGACTAGGGAGCAGATGCACAAGGGTGAGGCGTCGGCGAGAGGACGTCCAGGGAGCAGAGGCGCGAGGGTGAGGCGTCGGCGAGATGCAGAGTCATGAGGACGACTGCGAGCAGAGGCGCGATGGTGAGTAACACGACAGGGAGCAGAGGCGTGTCGGCGATGAAGGTTCCACAGTTGCTTGATGGAGATGCAGGACAACCAGGGAGGAGGTGCGAGGATGGGCAGAGGCGTGAAGGAAGAGGACGACGAAGTAGAGGCACGAGGAGTGCGAGGACGACGACGACGAAGTAGAGGCGCGGCGACGAGGATGACCACGACGACGGATCTAATACTTGAGGACGAGTAGGGCACGATTTGGATGAAGGAGGTGGAGGAGTGGGACGAGAAGGGCGGAAAATCGCGGGGGTTTCATGCAAAAAAATGGAAACAAAAAATGGGAAGGAGATTACGGGGGAAAAATTGTGTTTTCTTTTGTTAAGGAATAATGATTGTGAGCAAACACACTTTACGTGACGAAATTTTTTTACCTTTTTGTGATGGAAACATGTTCTTCTCTAAAGATTCTTTTCATCACGCAAAATTTAAATTGTGACAAAAATAAGTGTTAATGTATAAAAGTTTTGTTTACGATTAATGTACCACTAGAAGAATTTCAGTATTTAATAGAAGTTTTTAAACCCCTATTAAAGGGGGTGTTATTAAATAACACTTAATTGATAGGAGTTTTAAAAAACCTCTATGTAATACATGTATTAAAAATTAAAACATAACACATTTTCACATGACATTTAATAACACTCTATTTAATATGGGTTTTAAAATCTCTATTAAAGGCCAAAAATGTTCTAGTATACCGTCACTAAAACGCCTATTGGATACGCTTATTTTAAACTGTGACAAATGATTCGTCAAATTTGTAGTAAAAGCTCAAATTTCTTGTAGTGTAAGTGGGCTACATAGATCAAACTCTTCTAGTGCGTTCAATTTGGTGCTATTGATCACCTCGTCGAGTTTCTTCAGTTTCTACAGAGTCAAGTATTCTAGTAGGGTAGTAGGCCATCTTTGAGGTGTCAAACCACCGCACTGTCCTTCCCTAATCTTTGAGTCAATTGACGCTACTCCTACTTTTCTTTGAATTTCTGTATTTTTTATTCTATATTTACAAGTTTCACCACATAACCTTCGAAGCATCATTACTTCTGCTACGTTCATTTTATGTATCCAACAACTATTAAATAAGAAAAAGAAATTGTCCATTGGTTTAACATAGCTATGGAGAGATGCAATCTAACATAGCTATGGAGAGATGCAATCATACGAAGATTGATTATTGATAACATAAAACCAATGTTACCTTAATTAGTTTCTGGATGATATGGTGCTACTCCTGAACGAACTAATCCAAATGGCGTCGGTAAGCGGTCAATTATATCGACTTCGGCCACTAGTTGCGTTTTCAACAACTAATAGTCCAATATGAAAGGAACGAAAGATATTAGGACCGGATTTGTTGGCTCTATTAGTCCCAAATATTACAACAAAGCTAGTATTTCACACCATCCCAGAAGAGAAAGGCGAAAAAAAAATAAGACTAAAAAAATAAAAAAAATAAAAAAACCATTTCAGCCGAGTAGAAACCAGCAGGGCCACTTCCCACTACACAAACACGCAGCGGTCGAGAAGAAAAGCCCCTGGAAATCCATCTTCTTTTTTTGACGTTCCCCAAAATCTTAATCCTCATCTTATTCATAGCAACTTTCAGTTTCCGCGATTCAATCAATGAACTACTACTACCCGTGAAATTCATACAATTTAAATTGAATTATATATCAAACAAATACATTCAATCAGTTAGAGCTCAATGTGCATAAAATGAGACAATGGGCATGTTTGTACATCTAAGTTCGGTTCAAGCTTTAGGGTTTATCATTAGAATTGAAGGACCAATGCATTGGATGAAAATTTGAGAATGAAATTACAACAATGAAAGTGAGTAATTGAACCAAAATTACACAACAGTACTATTGCCACTACAGTTGTTAATCATAATTTCACTCAAAGGAGAGAAACAATGCATTGGATGAAAACTCTAGACTATAAGTTTTATTAAGCATAGAGAGCACGAAATAAAAAATCGCAGATTCATAACTATGAACAAGAATTGAATCAATTTACCAAAAAATGAGAAGACAAAAGAAGAAGAAGATTACCGATTTGTCAGAGAGAGAGAGAGAGAGAGAGAGAGAGAGAAACAAACGAGTGTTAAGGAACACGTTGGTAACGAAAGTAGCACGGTCCAAAAAAAGGCCCAAACGTTTGGTTTGTTGTAAATTGGATGACCATTTTAACCAAGCTTATTAATGATCACATTGTCAAGCATTACTTTTACATTGAATGTTACTTGTACACTCTACATAACTTGTATTCAACTCTAATTTATAATCATTTATCTATGTATTGTCACGTAACTTGTAATCCTCTCCAATGTACACCAACTCTTCCATGTATTGTCTATGTTGCTTGTGATGTGTTGTATGACTTGTGGTGTATGTATAACTTGTACACATTGTAAAAGTACAATTATCATCATCACCAAATGGCCTATGTTAAGGGTGCCAACCCCATTGTAATTCACACACCAAGTTGAATGAAAACTTCTCATTCCAACTATCTCATTTATTCTCTTCTCCTTTGTAGTAGTAGTTTGTAGTAGTAGAAGTTCTTATTCTTTTATTTCCTTCTCTAGTTCTTAGCAAGTTCCAACTCAATTTACAACACGTTCTAGCACGAAGTTGTTCTACAAGAGGAGGTCTTGAAGATCAAGAAGCTTTTCAAAGATATAAAGCTAAGAAGGTATAATCTTTATTAATTTAAATAAGTTCAATTTATTTACATGTTGTCATGGTTAATTTCTTTTTTGTTATATGCATATTTAATTATGTAAATGTACTTTATTTATACATTATGCATTGTAACATCACCGACTACGAAAGTATGCTCTGTAATTGCGTCTTGTATGATCTTCTACATCAGAAATCAAAAGTCAATGTGTGACATATGGTTTTTCTCTTAAAACTACAAACGATTAGTTATTGTTCTATTCTTGATTTTATAATACAAATAATGTTATAAGTTTGAGTTGATAGTGGGTAAGCCTTATCCCCGGTAAAGCTAAACATTGAAAGGGAGACAGGTTATCCCGTTCGAGGAGGTATGGTATTAAGTAGACTATGTCTCGCCACCCAACTTGGAGGTTGTCCCACCAACTCATACGAATAATATACTTTGTTTATTAATAAATCAAGTTGTGAACATATATTTAATCATATGTTATGTTTTTTACATAAAAAGGGGAAAACTATTTTATATTAAGTTTATTTTCAAAATATTATTCAACCATAGTTGAACTTGTTGTCTTATTATATTACCGACAAGAATTACTTGTCATGACAATTAGATACTACAATTTGTGAATAAAACATATATGCAAAACCGTGTGTTATACATAATCATTCGCCAATTTCTCTTTAGAGATTTGAAAAGTGAATATTTCACTTTATATATCTTTTCACCTTATGGAGTTATATATATACATACTAAAAGGGTAATGCTCCAAAAGCTCAAAATGAGCGGCTGCGTCTCATGCTACAAAATTTAATCAGTCAAATATTAATTATAATTCCACAATTTTAATTACCTCTATGTTGAGGCTATGTGAAAATATGACTGATGAGACAATAAAAATAGGGTCACGTGGCCCGCCTCCATTTATTGCTGCAACAAATATCGAGCGCGCACCACTACAAAAAAAGGGCAAATCAGAAACAGAATTAGAAACGGAAATAAGTTCCGTTTCCAAATCAGAAACGGAATTAGAAACGAAATAAGTTCCGTTTCTAAATTAAAAAGTTAGCGACGGAATTGAGACGGAAACATTCAGAAACGGATTTGAGACGGATCAGAGACGGAATTAGAGACGGAATTAGAGACGGAATTAAATTCCGTCTCTGAAAAATGGCGCCAACATTCCCGCCAAAACTTTATTTTGTTATACCCGTTCATCAAATCTCGAGATTTGTGACAACAAATCTCGAGATTTCTCTTTACCCCCTCCAAAACCCCCTCTCGTCTCGTCCTCCCCACCACCGAAAGCCACCGAAAGCCCTAACCAAGCAAACCCACCGCGCGATTCGATCTCATCGTCTTCGTCGTCTCTCCTCTATACTCTAGTCTCTCCTCTCTGGTCGCGCTCGTCTCCGGTCCACCGGCCCCCAAATCTCCAACCCCCAACAAATATGGCGTCTCTGTTCCGTTGCTCTCAACTCTCTCTCTCTGGTCTCTCCGTCTCTCTCCAGTCACCGCCCCCCAAATCCCCAACCCCCAACAAGTCATCCTCGCACTACATTGCTCCCTGGTAGCGCTGCCCTGCTCTGGTCCTGTTCGGTTGTCTTGCACCATTTCAGTCCGCGCCTCTGCTCCTCTCGGGTCTCACTTCGTGCTCTCATTCAGTCCCCTCTTCGATCTCTGTTCGGTGGTATTGTGCTCTCATTCATTCCGCGCCTCGCTGTGCTTGATTGGTGAGTTCTCCCTCTTTCCTCTCGAACCATTGTTTTTGGTGAATTGGCAGTGACATGTTATGTAGGTGTTCCTTGCTATTTTATCATATCTTGATGTTGGTTTACCTATTTAAATGTATAATTTAAATAAATTTGATTTGGTTGTAACTTTACCAAGATGTCTCCTTGCTATTGTATGATATCTTGATGTGTATAACTATTCAGCTATCATATGTGATATATTGATGTCTTTGTTATATGTTCGGTGTCTCTCTTGATGTGTTATGTAGGTGTTCAACTAACATTTATAAAAAGAACAAGTTTCCACTTCCTTTCAGTCTAATGAAATCAAGAATTTTCGTTCAGTATTTTTGTTCAAATTTATCATGTTAGGCATTGTTTTTTATTCCTTGCTATTTTATTATGTTTGGTTATGCTATTCTGAAATGCCAAAAAATTGATAATAGGTGCAATGATCTGAAATATGAAAATCTAATTCTGAATATACTAGGTATTACTTTGATCATAGTTCTTTGCATGATTCTTGATCTCATTCAAGAGCTTAGTGAATGAAGTGATGGTTGTGGCTATGTCTTCATCGGAGCCAACTCTGAAAGTCTCATAGTGCCCCTCGATTATCAACTTTTTTCTTCACTTGATGTTTACCTTTATAATGTACCCTAAGCTTCTCCTTCACTTCCTTAGTTGTTTGACAAGCCCTAACTCTGTTAAATTTGTTCTCATAAAGCGAGGAAAAAAATTATTCATGGCTTGATCATTGGAGAGCTCAATCTTGGTCTCCTCAATGATGTATTCTCTCATGGCCCTGTTTGGTGGACTGTACCTATTCTCAATTGACTCCCACAAAAGTCTAATTTTCACCCTAATGTAGAACTTCATCCTTACTTTCCAATGAGCATAGTTGGTATAGATAAAAAACACTTTGAATTTTCAACTCCCTATCCTTAGTTCAATGAAAAGTTAAAACAATTACTTTCTAATCCATGCATCTTACATATTTATGATGAGGTAAATAATCCAGTTAGAGGAATATCGAATAAATGTTGTTGTACTTTGCATTTCGTGCCTTGAATTGCATTCAAACATTAATACTTGGCAAGATAATAATTAAGGACAACATTAGATATTAAAGTAAATTTGATCTATCACCGTTCTAGCATTTCTTAATAAAACCTATAATTATATAAGTCATTCCATGACTAGAGTGATCTAATTACATCTATCATCATATGAAAAGAGACATTACATTACAATACGATCATAAATGAAACCTGAGACATCGTGTAACGCTGACTAGTTAGAAAATTAATGACTTTCTAACTTTGTCAATTTATTCTCTATTCATGAGTTCAACAAGAACCTCGTTCTTTCACTTAGCTATCAATTTCTTCTAGATTGTCTTGATCGCTATTCCGATTTACACTATTCTCCAATTAGTGAGATTTCCTATCATCTTAATCATTATTATTTCATTACTTGAATAGACAACCGGCTCGACAACGGTTACATTCAATAGAATGTCGTCTACAAGTAGAGACTGGATGTACAACCGGCTCGACAACGGTTACGTTCGAATTGAATTCGCGGCGAGGGTTAAAGAATTCATATCATTTGCCAAACAACATTGTCCTACATACCAAAGTGAAAGGAAGATTAGATGTCCGTGCAATTTTAAGAAATGTCGACTTGTGCACCGCACTGGACGTCGAAACGGTTGAGTACCACATATGTAGGTATGGATTTGTCCCGGATATCACTTGTTGGTACGAACATGGTGAGACGGAGATGAAGGCCCGCAAAACTTTTACGAAATGGATAGCCATATTGATGATGCTGATATGGGAGGATACGATCCGACACCTTACCCGAGATGCTACACAACGTGGCAGGTCCAAGTTTCAATTGGAATGACGTGGAAGAATCACCAAACCCCAAGCACGCCAACTATATGACATGATTGATGCAAGTAGGGAACAATTGTGGCCTGGTTGCGAAACCATGACAACGTTGTCCGCAATGGCAAGATTACTTGCGATCAAGTCTGAACATCATATATCTGAACGAGGGTATAATGAAATCATTAAACTCATGAAGGATTGTTTGCCAAATGACAACTCATTGGTTGAAAATTTTTATGCCACTAAAAGACTAATGCGAGGTCTAGGTCTACATGTTGAGAAAATAGATTGTTGTGAGGACCAATGTATGATTTATTGGGGAGTGGACTCTGAGTTGACGTCATGTAAATTTTGTGGGAAATCACGATACATTGCACATCGACGAGGTCGTGGTCGAACACAAAAACCGCCCTTGCAAAAGAATGTACTACTTCCCTTTGGGCCCTCTACGGTTGCAACGATTGTATGCGTCGAGTCAACCGCAAAACATATGCGATGGCATGGAGATCATTCATCGCCGAAGATGTTATGCAACACCGTTCGATTCGATTGCTTGGAGACATTTTAATGACGTCAATAGCGACTTCGCCGCCGAGGTTCGGAATGTTCGTTTAGGATTGTGCACTGATGGTTTTCAAGTATTTGGGCTTTCCGGGAAATCGTACTCTTCGTGGCCCGTGATTTTGACTCCTTACAACCTTCCACCGTCGATGTGCATGAAATCTGAGTTTATGTTCTTAATGGTTATCTTTCCTGGACCGACCAGCCCAAAGTAGAAAATCGACGTGTTCCTTCACCGCTTGTGAAAGAGTTGCAAGATTTATGGAACAATGGGGTGATTACATACGACGTCTCCACCAAGACAAATTTTCTCATGCGAGTTGCCCTTTTATGGACTGTTAGTGATTTCCCTACATATAGCATGTTGTCCGGTTGGAGCACACACGGTAAGTACGCTTGTCCATATTGTATGGACGATACAAATGCATTTCAATTGCGAAATGGTGGTAAGACATCGTGGTTCGACTGTCACCGTCGTTTCTTGGCGAAGTCATCACCGTTAAGGAAAAACAAAAAAAATTTCATTAGAGGCAAAATGGTCATAAATGATGATCCGCCCGCTTTGCGTTCTGGTGAAGAAATTTTGGCAGAAATTGAATCGTTTGGCTTGATGAAGGTGACATAAATCGGAGCTGAATCTGTGAATGGGCGGATAGCTAAGAATTCGGGATGGAGGAAGAAAAGCATATTCTGGGACTTGCCGTATTGGAAGACAAACTTGATCCGCCACAACTTAGATGTCATGCACATTGAGAAAAATGTTTTTGACAACATATTCAACACTTTTATGTGTGTACCGGGCAAGAGTAAGGACAATGCAAAATCGAGGCAAGATATTCGTGAATATTGTCACCGACCTTCTCTACACATTGATTCGGCGACAAATACTTACGTCCTTAGGTGCTATGCTCTTGATACATCAAAAAAACAAAAATCGTGCGAGTGGGTTGAAAAGTTGCGTTTTCCTGATGGTTACGCATCGAATCTTGGTCGATGTGTAGATCCAAAGAAACTGCGAATGTTCGACATGAAGAGCCATGATTGTCATATATTCATGCAACGGTTGATACCAATTGCATTCAGAGAACTCCTCCCAAACCCGGTTTGGGTTGCAATTAGCGAATTAAGCCTTTTTTTCCAATCCCTAACTGCGAAATGTGTCAGTATCCAAGATATGGAGGTCTTAGAGTCCGAAATACCAAAAATCATTTGCAAGTTGGAAAAAATATTCCCTCCAAGCTTATTTGACTCTATGGAACACCTACCAATCCACTTGGCCTACGAGGCCCGTCTGGCCGGTCCCGTTCAATTTCGATGGATGTATCCATTTGAGAGGTACTATCTTGAGCCCTTGAAATTATTTTCCCATTCAATAGGTTTTATATCAACATTTCCTATAACGTTCATACAAGTACCTTAAACATTTGAAGAACAATGTGCGAAACAAAGCGAAGGTTGAGGGCTCCATGTGTAATGCTTATTTGGTCGAAGAGGTCACATCCTTTTGTTCTTACTACTTCGAAGATCACGTCTTTACGTTGCATGACAAAGTGCCACGTAACGACGATGGCGGTCTCGGGCCCACACCGAACTTCGTCGGCAATTTCTCAATTTTCACTTATCTTGGTCGACCCATGGGCAAGTCGAAGGAGCGGTACTTAACAGAGCAGAGTATAATGCCGCTCATTCGTACATACCGCTCAATTGTCCGAGAGATCGCTCCTTACGTTCGCATGTCCGTCACTTTCATTCAATAATGCAAGACATTCATTGTTCATATTTTAGTAAGACAACCTACTTACATGTTCGTTTCTTCTAGGATATTCGTCGATAAAATCACTCAAGCAATGGGGAGTCGGAAGTTGATAGTAGTCTAGAGCACAACTTCCCCATTTGTTTCAAACATATGTAAGGTCATTACTATTGTACGTTATAGATTCATAAATTTCTTCCATAAGTAATGTGTCATATTGCATTTCTAATTTTTTTTAATAGGCTCGGAATTCTATAGTTGACGAGACGCTCGTTGATCTTTCTGTTGGTCCTAGTCGATCATGTATTGTCTACCCCGGTTACCTTGTTAATGGGTATAAGTTCCACTCCGCAACATATGACGTTAATAGATCGACGCAGAGCAATGTGTTTTGGTGAAGGGTTCAAACTACGCCGATGTTTCCCATAACTATTATGGAGTACCGCAAGAGGTTGTGGAGATTGAGTATACCGGCCTCAAGCGTGTGGTCTTGTTTAAGTGTGAATGGTATGACCCTACACCGAATCATGGTGTGAGGACTCACCCAACACTTCAATTGGTAGAGGTTCATCGAAGTCGATGATATAACAACTACGAGCCATTTGTACTAGCAATGCAAGCCACTCAAGTCTACTACCTTTCGTACCCTTCTATGAGGAACGACCGACAAGAATGGCTAGCAGCTTGTTGTCGTCACCAAAATTCGCTGACGAGGAAACTAGCAAAGACGATAATGACCAGGGCTCGGCAGAGATTGCTTTCCAAGATGGGATGCCCACCACGTGCGTAGTCGATGATGCAATCGCCGATATCAACAATCTGGATTATCCGACTGGGACTCGATTCATTATCGAAGCGGGTCCAAGTGAAGAAGTTTATAGTGGAGATGATTCAGAAGATGAATCCTCACATTCTACTCATGAGAGTGAATTTGAAACGGATGATAGCGAATAATGTATGTATATGATATGTCAACGTCCAATAATGTAGTTACTTTTATTAGCATGGATCCTGTGTTATTAAGTCCAATCATTTAGACTTAATTTCTAATTTTTGTATGCCCTCCTTCTCTGATGTTTTATTGCTATTTTGTTAGGTTTCATGGCCGGAGGTGGTCATCCCCCACGTCGAGGTTTCCCATTAGGAGGCCATCGTCCAGGGCGGAAGAGGTGCAAAGACCGACCTCTGCGGCGGCGAAATACCAACTGGGCCTCATGGTCAGGCCACACGAGGGGTCCATAGAGGTCGTGGCGGTCGAGGTCGTGGGTCGATACCTGCATTATCGATTCCGACTTCTCGGTCTCTCAAGCACGATACAGCCGCAGCGTCACCTTCCCCTTCCATATCGTCGGCGTCGTTTGTACCATCATCGTCGTCATCAAGGACTATACCAAATATGCACTTCCAAATACCATCTCCGACATCGAGGACTCCTTTACCCACGAGGCTCCGCACCCCCACCACGGCATCACCGCAAAGATCCCACAAGAAGACGTAAGAGCGGGGTTGGAGGTGACAGCCCTCCGCGACCACCTCGGAGGACAGGGATGGAGCCCCCTCGCGTGCAGGGGATCCCTATCAGACTGATTGCCAATGATACGTAAGTTTGTGTTTGACTCTTATATGTCATTTTAAATATGGATGTCAATTATTGAAGAAGTAGTTAAGGTGATATGCATGTTCATGAAACACATGGAGTTGCATCCTTCGCATTTTTGTGCACGGAGGATGATTCCTGAAGGGTATTGTTGGAAGTTGGTACCACCTCATCATAAAGACCAATACTGGCGCCAATGGAAGGTAAACAAGACTACTAAATGCCTTATGATTTATACTATTTTCTCAATGTCTCGTAACAATAGCAATCGCCAATTTGTAGGTATTTTTTAGATGGGATGACGCGATTCCCGAGAATCTCATGCGAGCGGCGTACGACAGGCTTGCAGGCACAAGGTACACCGCATTGATGCACAAGTTAAAGAAGAGTCGTGTGCAGCCAGTTTTTGTTACAGATGAGGCATGGAGGAGATACTTGGAGTACTGGGAGAGCGAGGACTTCCAGGCCAGGTCTAGGCAAGCGACGGAGAATAGGAACACTGAGGTCGAAAGCCCTGGGACTGGACCCTCGAAGCACGGTGGTGGTTCCGTGTCTTTTGTGACTACCCAAGAAAGATTGGTAAGTTTTTTGTAACATCTTGGATATTTTTTACATTTATACACTTGTTCACTATGCTTGGTCCTGCACGCAGACTGATTCATCCGAGACGCCACCGACTGTGAATGACTTGTATTTGCATCTCCACACCGTAAATCACGACAGGATGACATTCATCGATACTAGATCAGAGCCGTTTTATGTAAGTATAGAAATTATATGTAAAATAGTATTAAGTTTACTTTAACCCGTATCATGTATTTTGTTTGTTGTTCATATCTCTGCAGGATAGGCTCCAGAGCGACGTCGGGAGGCGACCCAGCTACACAGGACCAATCGGTGGATGATGAGGCGGTGTACCTCAATGTGGCGGGTGAGTGTTCCAAAGGACGTGTCTACGGACTCGGGTCCTTAAGGAGAAAGAAGAGGAGATACGGAGATCCTGGTGCTAGCACGTCGGAGATGCCGGATGTGGTGCCGCGGCGAGTTCAATGTCGTTGCGAGCAATTACGAAAGGTTATGGAGTTCATGCAAGAAAGATCTCGGGATGAACATGGACGAAGCGGGCCTAGCTCAAGAACAACCACCACCACCGCCACCACCACCGCCACCTCATGACCAAAGAATATGCCGCAAATAGATCCGGTCGATCCACCACAACAAGGGGACAATGTTGAGCGTGAGACGTAAGCGTGGCTCTCGAGAGATGAGCAGGTTGGTGATACATAGGTATTTCACTTGTTCTTTGTGTAAATTCTTAGATTAAACGTTTGCCTTTGTAGACAACTTTAGCAATTCTTCGAATTACTTTATGATTGACACTTCTTTTTGTGCATATTTAGATTGAAATTCCATAATTTATAGTGGATTTTACTTTTTGACCTTTTCCTCCCAAAATTTTTTTTTTTTTATGTCAAGTGAAATATACTATAACTACAGAATGTTTGCATAATCCATGGGAGAAGAAAACATGCTGGCTGTTGTGTGCAAGTCTTATGGCGTTGCAGGTTATCTCGAGTGCTATGATGAAGAAAGTGGTAGAATTGATAGGGAACAACATTTTCATGCAATAGCAAATGAATTTGGGAAATCGATAAAGGCTCGTTTTTCGTTCATCTGTGTTGAGAACATGTAGGCTCTTGTTCTTCTATTATCGCATGTCCCTAGAAGAACAAGAGCCTACATGTTCTCAACACAGATGACCGAAAAACGACCCTTTATCGATTTCCCAAATTCATTTGCTATGGCATGAAGATGTTGCTTCCCTGTCAATTCTACCACTTTCTTCATCATAGCACTCGAGAGAACCCGCAACGCATAAGATTTGCACACAATGTACAACAAAGATGTTTTCTTCTCCCATGGATTCTCAAAACAATCTATACTTATAGTATATTTTACTTAACATAAAAAAAAAATTTGGGGAGGAAAAGGTATAAAAAATAAAATCCATGATAACTTATGCATGAACTAGGCTTCCAAGGCAACTAAGATATACATAGGATAAAGGAAGAACACATTTACCTGCAATTCATGGTGGTTTGTTGAAGCCTGATGTAGTGGAGGGTACTGATGATGAAGTTCCTTAGTTCGTTTTAAACAGTTTTCAACATGTTGCTATTTGTTAGTTGTTGAGCTACCTATCTCATGTTGTAACAGAGAGTTTGGAGTTTGCATTGCTGGGACCTCACCGAGACAAGCGAGAGAGACGATGGCATTGATCTTTTGAAAGACAATCAAGCTCTTCAGCGCCTCACTGGGACTCCTGAGAAAGCTAAGATGGACCTTTCATCTATGACTCAAACCAACATTAGGTATTATATTTTTTCTTTATGCTGCCTTCTTCTTCATTTTGTTTTTCTTTTCGACACTGCACCTCATCTTACTCGGCTAAATTAGATTAGGTTTCTAGAAAGTTGATTTTTTGAATCAACTGTCTGTGTTTTAATTTGTTTGGTTTTTGTGCTAATTGTTTTGTTATTGGGCTAAATCCCATTCAAGAAAATCTAATTCAAAAACTCAACTCATTGACAAAGATGCCTATTTTAAAACTCATATTATTGTAAGTAGAGTCTTTGGGGTTCTATGATTAAGAATATATGTTATGATATAATATGATTGCAATGCCATGGGAGATTCGAACTCGCGTACTAATTAGGACATTTCCATTTAGTCTTAAATGCTTTTTTGTCTAGCCAAGTGGATATAGGGATTTCTTGAATCTCAGTTGTGTCAAACAAACCAGTTCAATGATTAGCAGTGGTGGCTTTTTCTGCCGAGGCAAGGAGCTTCATTTATGCTGCTTTTACTTTGGATTTCATTGGGTTTTGTGTATGCAAATCTTTCAACTAAAAGAAATGCCCTTCCTGATCCCAAAATATAGTGATTGTGGCTTGATTGAGGAAGCTGGCCCGTGTGATGCGAAGACCAATCTATGTCATTTCTATATAGCATAGATCCAATCTCAACTTTAATGTCTCCTAAACAAGTTTATACTAAGTCCACATAGTCCCAAATTGCTCATTGTTACTATATACGAAGGCTTGATGCGAAGGAATAAACCCGAGAGGCGTCTTTTACTCATTTTAAATACCCTATTGATACTTAACTTAGCACAAATGTCCAAACTTGGTGTTACAAGTTTGTAGACACTTTCCCTATTGTTTTTAAGTATTATTGAATAATCAAAGAACCATTGGAAGTCATTTCAAGTTAGTTTAAGGCAATGGTTTGTAAGAAATCCCTTATGGAAAATAATTTCTTAAAACTTGGTTTTTGTGAAACTTGAATTGCATAAAACAATCATAGAAGTTTTCAAAATTCTCGACTTTTTTTCATTCAAGTCTATTAACTTTAAACCGAGGTTGTTGAGTGATAAAATCTCATTGATATGTTCAAAAATAAAATTTGAAACTCAAAGTAAAACTTTAAGTTGGTAAATATTCTTGGTTTTAAAGCCAATAAAAGATAGAAATTACAATTGTAAATATTCTACACATAGGAGAGAATGAACAAAGGAGTCCAACATACAATGTTTTCGTTCTCCTTAAACACTCATTGCACACACAACTTGAAAAGTAATTTTGGTCTCTTTATTTCATGAAAAATAGTTGCACGTAATAAATAGTTTAGAAAACTAAACCAAAAAAGTAACTCCTAAAATACATAAACTCATAAATCTTATAACTTTCCTAGACAAAACACTTTAAGAATAGAAACTTATTAAACCTTAAATAAGTTCATCTGAACTAAACTACACACCTAAGAAGTATGAGCTTCCCCAATTTACAAAAGAAATAGGAAGTTTCTAAATCTTGACCGCACACATCATAATTAAATAAATAACATAAATAGAAACTATGTAGGCTAAAGCACTAATTTTAACTCTCTTATTTGCTTTTGGTGTTCTTTGGTGAAATGGTAGGATGGTGGAAGTGATCTAGTGAGCTTTTGGTGTTCTTTGGTGAAATGTTTGTTTGGATTTGGCATGAAGGGCAGTTCATCCTCTCTCTTTTGTTTCAAATGGAATCAATGAGTAACTCTCTTCAATTTTGATAATTTCAGCTAGGATTATGGATATAACTTGGAGAAATAATAGCTACAGTGACACCCCAAACTCACAACAACAACAAAACTTCAGTCCTAAATCAGTTTCGCTTGCTGCTCCTACTTTTTTTTGAAGCTTTCTTATTCTATTTGTATGGTTTTTTTTTTCTTCACACTCAGCGGAGAGGACCTCACTGGTTTTTTTTTTTTTTTTTTTTTGAGTAGAACACATGGTCGGTTCGGTCTAATGGAGCACACAAGCGGTGTTGGTGGATGAGATGATGACTTCCTATCAAGATTGATGGATGTGAATCTTGCTTTGATAAAGGTTTGTGCTTAACTTTCAATTTTTACCTTTTAGCATTCTTGCACTTCACCATTATCATATACATGTTGAAATGCATGCCTTACAAAGCTTGATAAATAATCCAACTCAACTTAAAAAAGGTCCATCTTATACATACATTATTCGCTATCTCCTATGTGTAGAATAATAGCTACAAAGGACACCCCAAACTCACAACAACAACAAAACTTCGGTCCTAAATCGGTTTGCTTGCTTGCTCCTACTTTTTTTTTGAAGCTTTCTTATTCTATTTGTATGGTTTTTTTTTTTCTTCACTGCAGAGAGGACCTCACTGGTTTTTTTTTTTTTTTTTTGAGTAGGAACACATGGTTTGGTTCGGTCTAATGGAGCACACAAAGAAGTGTTGGTGGATGAGATGATGACTTCTATCAAGATTGATGGATGTGAATCTTGCTTTGATAAAGGTTTGTGCTTAACTTTCAATTTTTACCTTTTAGCATTCTTGCACTTCACCATTATCATATACATGTTGAAATACATGCCTTACAAAGCTTGATAAATAATCCAACTCAACTTAAAAAAGGTCCATCTTATACATACATTATTCGCTATCTCCTATGTGTAGAATAATAGCTACAAAGTGACACCCCAAACTCACAACAACAACAAAAAACTTCAGTCTAAATCAGTTTTGCTTGTTGCTCCTACTTTTTTTTTTTTTTTGAAGCTTTCTTATTCTATTTGTATGGTTTTTTTTTTCTTCACCGCAGAGAGGACCTCACTGGTTTTTTTTTTTTTTTTTTTCGAGTAGGAACACATGGTCTGTTCAGTTTAATGGAGCACACAAGGTGTTGGTGGATGAGATGATGACTTCCTATCAAGATTGATGGATGTGAATCTTGCTTTGATAAAGGTTTGTGCTTAACTTTCGCTTTTACCTTTTAGCATTCTTGCACTTCACCATTATCATATACATGTTGAAATGCATGCTTACAAAGCTTGATAAATAATCCAACTCAACTTAAAAAAGGTCCATCTTATACATACATTATTCGCTATCTCCTATGTGTAGAATAATAGCTACAGTGACACCCCAAACTCACAACAACAACAAAACTTCAGTCCTAAATCAGTTTTGCTTGCTGCTCCTACTTTTTTTTTGAAGCTTTCTTATTCTATTTGTATGGTTTTTTTTTTCTTCAATGTAGGAGAGGACCTCACTTGGTTTTTTTTTTTTTTTTTTGAGTAGGAACACATGGTGGTTCATCTAATGGAGCACACAAAGGCGTTGTTGGTGGATGAGATGATGACTTCCTATCAAGATTGATGGATGTGAATCTTGCTTTGATAAAGGTTTGTGCTTAACTTTCAGTTTTTACCTTTTAGCATTCTTGCACTTCACCATTATCATATACATGTTGAAATGCATGCCTTACAAAGCTTGATAAATAATCCAACTCAACTTAATAACCCATTTAACCCTGACAGAGAGGCTGGGAAAATAGAGGGCATTGTGAGGGTTGTTTATCATCTCTGTTCTGCTATTTTTTTTTTAAATGCAGCAGATCAAGGAAGAGGTGCATCCATCAATGTACGTATCCTATCCGCAACATATGAGTTTCTTTTTTCTTCACTGTAGGAGAGGACCTCAAATTGGTTTTTTTTTTTTTTTGAGTAGGAACACATGGCTGGTATTGTAATGGAGCACACAGCAGTGTTGGTGGATGAGATGATGACTTCCTATCAAGATTGATGGATGTGAATCTTGCTTTGATAAAGGTTTGTGCTTAACTTTCAGTTTTTATCTTTTAGCATTAATGCACTTCACCATCATCAAATACATGTTGAAGTGCATGCCTTACAAAGCTTGCTAAATAATCCAACTCAAGCGAAAAAGTTCAATTCTTCTTGTTTTAATGCTAAAAGCTCCATGTTATTCTCATTGCACCTATTACAATCCCCATAATGTTGTTAATGCTTTCATCTTAATTTTCAAAGAACTAAATCAAAGTCAACAATGTGTGTGTTGTTTCTACTTTGTTTCAGTGTTTTATTACGACTTGTTGTCGTTGTTGTCTTCTTTTGAATTGAATGAAAATTGGGTCTCCCTAAGGAACTTCATGACCACACTATGGTGTTTTATTTAATGTTTAATATGAGTTAATTTTCTTTCATGTTCCTTATTAGCTCTAGTACTCCTCTCTACCTACATATGTGTTGAATTGACAAAAGACCAAAGCAAACTCAATCGTAAAGAAATTAAAAAATAGGTTCGAAGCCTACTTTTTATGTATGATTATTATTACTTTCTATGTTTCTTCAAATCCACCATTTTTCTCATTCGCTTCCAATGTACATCCTTAGTTCAATAATCTCTCATTTGCCTACTTTTTTCGGGAGCATAATCACTGGTTGTTGTCCTCAGATGGAGAATCAGAAATGCTTCAAAGCTGCGTTATAGTTATTATATGAAGTCCTTTTTGCTATTCTTATTCTGACCAGTCATGTTGGAGTGTTGGTGATTGGATGTGTTGAACATTAGATGGATTTTGTTCTTGGATATTAAACTTAATTCTTTATGTGCATATTTATAGGATTGTAAGTGTTCTTTTTTTTTGGTTGTTGAACAATAGGATTGGTGGTTTTGTGTATACTTCCAAATTTGGAGCTTTTGTAATACATGACAATTTTCCGTGGATATATAAATTTTTTTGCTAATTTTGAGTTTCACATTTTTTCTTTCTCTTTTGAATATTTGTTGATATATATTGTCGATGTATGAATGTGCAATTTGGCTTTTTTGTGGGATGTTAGCACCCCCAAGGAGTTGTTGGAGGGGGTGCAGGCGATGGAGTAGGTCATATGGTTGTAATTTGAGTTTTTAGGTTGGAGAACCAATTGGATTATGTTTTTGTGTCATAATTAAACAAAATAGAAAATTAGAGACGGATTAGCAACGGAAGTCAAACATTCCGTTGCTATTCCGTCTCTAATTTTCCAGAAATATATGTATGAATCACAAACGGATCAGAGACGGAAATAAAATTCTGTCTCTGATTCCGTCGCTAATCAGAAATGGATTCGAGACGGAATCAAACGGAAAAATTCGTCGTGATTCCGTTTCGATTAGCGACGAATCGAGACTTATATTTGCATTCCTTCTCTCGATTCGTCTCGATTCCGTTGTCGATTAGAAACGAATCGAGACTAATTCATAAATTTATTAATTCCGTCTCGATTCGTTGCTAATCGAATCGAATCGAGATTTAATGCAATTACAAATGTACCATTTCGAAATAAATTCCATTTCCGTTCCGTCTCTGTTCCTTTTCTAATTTCCGTCTCTAAATCCGTCTCTAATCAGAAACGGATTTTTTCCGTCTCTTTTCCGTCTCTAATCAGAAACGAAATCAATTTTCCGTTTCTGATCGAATCAGCGACGACGTTTTCAAAGACGGACCTGATTCATCTCTGTTCCGTTTCTTATTGCAATTAGAGACGGAATTTTTGCAAATCAGAGACGGAAAATTCGTTTCTGATTTGCTGTTTTTTTGTAGTGCACGTCAATCCAATAAATATATATTAAGGATTGATTTCTTGTCTCATGGTAGTTTAGTAAAATAATGAGATATTATAAATATAATATTGCCCCCGTCCAATTAGTTCGCTTCAAATTAAGAAGCATATGTTCCATATAATGATTATGATCACAATAATAAATTTATGGACTTGGAAAAGGTGAAAATATCATGAAAAGGTCGTATTGACAATTCCTCCAAAAATTGGAACAAAAGTGGTGCACCACTACGAAGGACAAATAATTATTGACAATGAGTGCTCATAACTGTGACATTTTTTTTGGTCATATAAGAAAAGTTATTTTGCCTAAATATTGTCATATATATACCCGAATATTTTTGTGACCTTTACCATGCCTTCAAAATCAAAGGCAAAATATTATGAATTTTATCATCGAAAATGACTCAATAAAACATGCACATCGAGATGTGTTTAAATCGTGACCTAAATATGGGCAATGAGTTTATGTCTTATGTATCATGCTACATGCATGTACAAAAGTGAATATTTCTCGAATTCGAACTTAGCGGAGGCTAATGTTCATGTCATATCTAATACAACAATTTTATTGTTAACGTCTTGTTCAGAAGAAGTCTACTCAGAATAATAGAAAATTTATCTATATGATTTAATCTGAGTATAATATTATCGGCTTTAACTTCTGGAATATTTAAGACACATTAAAACGAATGTCGTCATAAATCAAATGACATTCATAATGTGGAAAGATCTATTTGATTATTCATAATCATCAATAATGCGAAAATATCATAAATTCGCAAGGACATCCTTTATGGAACTGAATTTTTTTCAACTGGAGATTATCTTAAGGCAAATCAATAGGATACGTATATTGATTTACTCTCCATTAATCATATTATAAGATGCCTTGAATCCCTAATAGGGAAATTATTTATAGCAAGTTTTGCTAATTGTCACTTTGATGAAGTAGTTTTCCAACCATTAGGGGGAGATATAAGCCAATTCAAAAGGAATGGTGTGAAATTGCTTGAAATGCATCAAATTGCATTAAATTTGTTATATTATAATCCATGTATAAATTAATATGAACTCGAATCTCAAACGATCATTCAGAAGTAACAACGTTATGAATCAATGACTTGATGCAAGTAGTATATACAAAAAAGTGACAATCATATGCTTCAGCATTAAATGGTTCATATAGAAAACGATGTCCATGTGCAACAAAATGCACAAAATGTCTCATTCATGTGAGCATGAGGGGGAGAATCAAAATGAGCTATTGGTTAGTGTATTGCACTCTTTTTCCCTTTGCTATGGTTTTATCCCACTGGGTTTTCTTTGCAAAGGTTTTTAATGAGGCAATTCTAATAATATTAAAACTCTTTATCAAGGTCGATTAGTGTATTACACTATTTTCCTTTTGCTATTGGTTTGATCCCACTGGATTTGCCTAGCAAGGTTTTTAAAGAGGCAAACCTAGCATTATTATACTTCGTATAAAAAACTTATGAGAGCAATGTACTCTTTTTCATATACTAAATTTTTTTCCACAGGGTTTTTCTAGTAAAGGTTTTAATGAGGCATATATATTCTCTCAAAGTGTATCAATGTGTTGCGCTCTTTTCCTTAACTTTGGTTTTGTCCCACTGGTTTTCCTAGCAAGGTTTTTAATGAGGCAATAAATAATATTATACTACAAATCAAGATTGACGAGAACATTGTACTCTTTTTCCTATATTAGGTTTTTTTCCCACATGGTTTTTCTAGTACAGGTTTTAACGAGGCATATTCTCTCAGCAGTGTCATCCAAGGGGAGTGTTGTAAATTGGATGACTCTTTAACCAAGCTTATGAATGATCACATTGTCAAACATGACTCTCACATTGAATTGTAACATCAAGCATGACTTCTACATTGAATGTAACTTGTACACTCTACATAACTTGTATTCAACTCTAATGTATAATCACTTATCTATGTATTGTCATGTAACTTGTAATCCTCTCCAATGTACACTAACTTTTATATGTATTGTCTATGTTGCTTGTGATGTGTTGTATGACTTGTGGTGTATGTATAACTTGTACACATTGTATAAGTACAATTATCATCATCACCAAATGACCTATATAAAGGGTGCCAACCCCATTGTAATTCACACACAAAGTTGAATGAAAACTTCTCATTTCAACTATCTCATTTCTTCTCCTCTCCTTTGTAGTAGTAGTTCAGTAGTAGAAGTTCTTAGTCTTCTTTTTCCTTCTCTAGTTCTTAGCAAGTTCCAACTTAATTTACAACATGGTTAACCTATTTGATAAGTCCATTTTGTTAGGAGGTGTTGTGTGGACTCAAACATTTAGTCCCACATTAGTTATCTATATATGGCTTTTTGTAGAAGCTCATGAGAGTGGATGTTCTACCAAATAGTATCGAGACTTTTTGAAGTAAACATTACAAAAAATGGCTATTTAGAAACAGAATCAGTAACGGAATTGAGTTCCGTTGCTAAAAAAATGGTTTGAGACGGAATTGAGACGGACTAATTCAGAGACAGAATAGAGAGAGAACGGAGATGGAAATAGAGACGGAATTGAAACGAAATTAAATTTCGTGTCAAAAAAATGGCGCCAACATTCCCACCAAAACTTTCATTTTTTTGAACCGTCCATTATGTCTCGAGATTTGTGCGTGCTTCGATCTAGACTCCCCAAAAATGGGGACCAACCACGACTTTCACCGAAATCTCTCTCTCTCTATCAACTCTCTTTCTCTCTCAATGCTCTCTGCCTTCTCACCGTCACCGCTCTTTTCGCCCGGTCACCGCTCTCTCTCGGATCCCCGCTCTCTGCTCTCTCTCGCTCACCGACCGATCTTTGCTCTCTGCTCTCTTTCTACTCACCGCTCTCCGTTGTCTTCTCTCTCTCACCGCTCACCGCTCTCTGCTCTCTCTCTCTCACCGCTCACCGCTCTCTCTCTCTACCGCTCACCGATCTCTGCTCTCTCTCTCACCGCTCACCGCTCACCGCTCTCTGCTATCACTCTCTCACCCTCTCATGCCCTATCTTTCTTGCCGCTCACCGCTCTCGTGGGTCGCCGACAACCGCTCTCTGCCCTCTGCTCGATGTGTTGCTCACTGGTCCGATCACCACCCTCTGCTCTCTCGCGTGCATAGGTCGATCTTTGTTCGTTCTCTCTCTCTCTCTCTCCCCTCTCACCGCTCACCGAAGCTTCCCAATTCTCCATCTCTCACCGATGCTTCCTAGTTCTCCCTCTCTCACCGCTCTCTCTCTCTCTACCGTAATCTCTCTCCCTAGCCTAAACTTTCGGCGGTCGCCGCGATTGGGCTGCTGGCGCTTTGCCATCGCTGAGGCCTAAACTATTTACCATCGCTGCGATTGGGGCTTCCGCCGGCTCTACCGTTGCCGTCTGCTAGAGATTGGAGCCTCTGAAGCCCTTCCCCGTTGCCTTTTTTCACCACTCCCTAAGCCGTCGCCGATGTTCTCCGCACCCTAAGTCGTCACCGCTATTTGCCGCACTCTAAGCCGTCGCCGCTGTTCGCCGTAGTTCTTCGCGGTACCTCGCCTTAAGGATTGACTTGCACTAAGTTTTGTTATTAGATTAATTGTTACACTAGTCTTTTTGAATCATTTCTTCTATGCTTATATGGTCATATATTTCATTAAATGCATATGTTATTTTTTTTTCCTGGTTGTGTTTTCTTGGAATTTAATTTTAGTGCAACAATGAGCACATAGCATGCTATTTCTACTACGCCAAGGACGTTGAATTGTTATGGATTTGGGTTTGGTTTTGATGAAGATTAGCGTTAGGGAAGTGGGTAAAGTATACGGAAGCGATAAACGAATCGTAGTCGAAGTGCAACGTGCTTTGTCTGGATTACGTTAATTGCTCTGGAGAGGTAAGGTTTTGTGCTATATTTTAGTTTTAATTTACATTCTTTGATATCTTTATGCCACATTTTCTCATGTATTTCCTACTATATTTGGTTCAATTGTGTGTATATGCATATATATAGATAAAGCTACCAAAAGAGTAGGTATAAATGAATAGTACCTATAATTATATATTTTCTACTACTACTAGGTAGGGTTCTAAAAACTATGATCACTATTTGAGTTAATGTTGCTATTTCACATAAAACGTCAAGAGATTTGAATTAACCTCTAACTTTAAGGAGGTACGAGTGAACAACTACTAGGAGCTTTGATACTATGTGGTATTTGTATGCCACTTATAACATATGATTTATGATATTTTTTGAATTCCTTTTTTCTTATATTTTTACGACCAAGTATCCTACTCTGTTTGGTATCAGGTCTTAAGATAGTAAGATAGTTGAAATCAACATATGACGAGAATCCACAACCGTACATGAAGTTAGACACATTTTCCTTGCAATGAGTAGTACATTCAATCCATAAACAGACATGAAGTCAGAAGTCAACAAATGTTAAGTTTGTTTTGGTTTAGAATATTTGTATCAAACCACATTTATTCAATGCATAAAAACAAAGCTTTTTGTTCATATAGTTAGGAAGGTTCTCAGATTCCCCCTTCTAATAAATTATGTTAGTTGGACACAAAAGTAGACATGTACCGTCGGAAATTATGATACTAGTTGACTAATTTAATTGCACAATTACAATAGGAATGTCGTCAACAAGTCGAGACTGGATGTACAACCGTCTCGACAACGACTTCGTTTGAATTGAATTCGCGGCGGGGGTTAAAGAATTCATAACATTTGCAAAGCAACACTGTCCTACATACCAAAGTGAAAGGAATATTAGATGTCCGTGCAATTATAAGAAATGTCGACTCGTACCGTACCTGGACGTCGAAACGGTTAAGTACCACATATGTAGGTATGGATTTGTTTCGGGATATCACTGTTGGTACGAACATGGTGAGAATGGAGATGAAGACCCGCAAAACTTCTACCAAATTGATAACCATATTGATGACAATGATGTTGGAGTTTTTGATCCGATAACTTACCGCGAGATGCTACACAACGGCAGGTCTAAGTTTCAATTGGAATGACGTGGAAGAATCACCAAACCCCTAAGCACGCCAACTATATGACATGATTGAGGCTAGTAGCGGTTCTATGTAAGTATAGAAGTGAGATGTTAAATAGTTATTAAGTTTACTTTAAAGCATATCATGTAAGTTGTTTATTGTTGATCCATGCAGGCTAAGCTCTAATGGAGACGTCGGAGCCGACTCAGGCTACATCGGACCAGTCGGTGGATGATAAGGCGGTGTACTTCAATATGGCGGGTGAGTGTCCCAAAGGACGTGTCTACGGTCTCGGGTCTTTAGGGAGAAAGAAGAGGAGATATGCAGATCCTGGTGCTAGCACATCTCAGATGCCGGAGATGGTGCCACGTTCAGAGTTCGATATCGTTGCTGAGCAATTACGTAAGGTTTTGGCATTTATGCATCAGTAATTCGGGATGACCATGGACGGAGCAGGCCTATCTCAGCCATAGCCACCACCACCACCACTACCACCTCATGACCAGCAGCAGCCGCTGCAAATAGATCCCGCCGATCCACCACAACAACAGGACAGTATTAAGCGAGAGATGCAAGATTGGCTTACAAGAGATGAGCAGCTTGGTGATACTTAGGTATTTTTCTTATTGTTTGTGTAACTTTTGAGATTATAATTTTGCTTTTCTAGATAACTTTTATAGTTGTTTACAAAACTTTTAGATTGATAGTTCTTTTTGTGCATATTTAGAGGATTAGAAGTTTTTTGTTGGTGGTTGTTGAACAATAGGATTGGTGGTTTTTTAGAATACTTAAAAATTTGGAACATTTATTATACTTGACAAGCTTTCATGGATATATAAATCTTTTTCAATGTCGAATTGTAAATTTTTTTTCTCTCATTTGAATATTTGTTATTGATATATATATTGTCAATGTATGTATGTCAAATTCTGCTTTTTTGAGGGATGTTAGCACCCCCAATGAGTTGTTGGAGGGGGTGTAGGCGATGGAGTAGGTCCTATGGTTGTATTTTCAGGTTTAGAGGTTATGGAGAACCAATTGGATTGAGCTTAGTTTTGAAAACTAAACAAAGTGGAATTGAGACGGATTAGCAACGGAATTCAGAGATTCCACTACAAAAAAACAGCAGATTAGAAACGAAAATTTTCGTATCTAATTAGCATAAATTCCGCCTCTAATTCAATTCTGCGATTCCGTCTCTAAAATCGTCGTCGTTGATTCAGTCAGCAACGTAAATATGTTTCCGTTTCTGATTAGAGACGGATTAGAGACGAAATTTAAAAACGGAACAGAGACGGAACAAAAATGCGAATTCTTCTAAAGGGTACAATTGTAATTGCATTTCGTCTCTGATCCGTTGCTAATTCATGAATTCCATTTCTAATCCGTTCCTATTTAGTATCAAAGTCTAGTTTTGCCTAGTTGAGCGCGTCTATTCCTCAAAAATTAGAGACGGAATAGCAACGGAATCTCTGAATTCCTTTGCTACTCCGTCTCAATTCCGCTTTGTTTAGTTTTCAAACCTAAGCTCAATCATATTGGTTCTCCATAACCTCTAAACCTGAAAATACAACCATAGGACCTACTCCATCGCCTACACCCCCTCCAATAACTCCTCGGGGGTGCTAACATCCCCCAAAAAAGCAGAATTTGACATACATACATTGACAATATATATCAACAACAAATATTCAAATGAGAGAAAAAAATGTACAATTCGACATTGAAAAAGATTTATATATCGATGAAAGTTTGTCAAGTTTAATAAATGTTCCAAATTTCTAAGTAAGCACAAAAACCACCAATCCTATTGTTCAACAACCACCAAAAAAAAACTTCCAATTCTCTAAATATGCAAAAAAAGAAGTATGAATCTAAAAGTAACAATAACATAAACTACTCTGGTACTATGTTCCATAAAATAGAGAATTCGTCCAATAAACGCGAAATGTATGTCACATGGTTTCAAGAATTCTTTAGAACTCTTCGTTGTATATGCATGGGCGCTGACCCAATAGAAAACATAAGAAAATGCTTTCCATGACACAAACAAAAAGAATGGAAAGATTATCTCGAGACAACGCCATTTCTTTTTTGTGAATGGAAAAAATGTCAAACTTCCCCTCAAAAAACTTGACATAATTCGGAGAAGTTCAGCATAATTTCGGGGAAGTCCTCCAAATAGGGGCAAAAACTGCAAAACTTCCATGACTAAGTAGAAGTTTTGGGAAGTTTGTGGAAGTTTATGGAAGTTTCAAAGAAATTATGCATATGGTACTAAAACCAATCTAACATGAAAACTCACAAACTAATTTTACTAGTTGCCAAAACATTTAACTCACAAACAAATTTTACTAGTTGGGTACATTTTTCTGTTTGAAGATTTATAATTTACAAAACTAAAAAACATATTATGTCCTTTACAGAGTATAAAAGTAAGATAAAGCATAATCTAGTTTCTACACCAATGTTCCTCTCCAAAGTCCAAACTCAAAAGGGATAGCAAAAGAAAATTAAATCATTCTTAGATTGAAAAAAAAACCTCTTTTTAGCACTGAAGAGGATCATTTGCATACCAAACAATCTCCAATGAAGAAACTAATAATCAATTCACTTGGGTTTCATTCTTTCAATCAAAAAAGGTAAAATCAATTCCAAATGAATTCATCAAGGCAAAGGACACAAAAGAAGATGAACACTAATGAAGAGAAAAACCAATCACTCACCAAAGAACCAAATAGAATTTCTTCTCTATGTTCCCATCCTTGAAAGACCAAAAAAAAAAGGCTAGATAAGAAATAGCTCCAAAGAAAAAGAAAAACAAGATCAAAGAGAACAACCAAATGGGCTCGAGAGAGAGATAGATGTGATTTTGGTTTATTTAGGGAGAAAGGCTTGTATATGGTTTGCACAGTAATCCCAATTTTTCCTTCATCAACCAATTATTTTCCAAAATTTCAGGCACCAAACAAGCTCGATTTCCCATGTAAATTAAAAAAAAAAAAGCAAGAACAAAAAAAGGAATTTTTTTTTGTTTGAGGAAAAAAAATTGCACCAATTGATTAAAACCCCAAAAATTAAGTGAGATATATGCAAAGAGGAGGAACACAACCATATATCAAGTCGGGTGTAGCTTTACAATGAGATATATGCACTAATGGATTCGGGATTATCACTTCCAATCCTCTAAATATGCACAAAAAGAAGTATCAATCTAAAAGTCATGTGAACAACTGCAAAAGTTATCTATGAAAAGCAAAAGTATAATCTCAAAAGTTACAAAAACAACAAGAAAAATACCTAAGTATCACCAAGCTGCTTATCTCTCATAAGCCAATCTTGCATCTCTCGCTAACATTGTCATGTTGTTGTGGTGGATCGACGGGATCTATTTGTGGCGGTTGTTGCTGGTCATGAGGTGGTGGTGGTGGTGGCTGAGATAGGCCCGCTCCGTCCATGGTCATCCCGAATTGCTGATGCATAAACGCCATAAACTTTCGTAATTGCTCAGCAACGATATTGAACTCTGCACGTGGCACCATCTCCGGCATCAGGAACGTGCTAGCACCAGGATCTGCATATCTCCTCTTCTTTCTACCTAAAAACCCGAGACCGTAGACACGTCTTTTGGGATACTCACCTGCCACATTGAGGTACACCACCTCATCATCCACCGGCTGGTTCGGTGTAGCCTGGGTCAGCTCCGGACATTTCCTCTGGAGCTTAGCCTGCATGGATCAACAATAAACAACTTACAAGATATGCTTTAAAGTAACTTAATACTATTTAACATTTCACTTATATATTTACATAGAACCGCTCTGATCTAGTATCGATGAATGTCACCCGTCGTGATTTACGGTGTGGAGATGCAAATACAATTCATTCACGGTAGGTGGCATCTCGGATGTATTAGTCTGCATACAGGACCGGTTATAAAAATGTTAAATATGTCAATTAGTAGTAGGTCGGCGAACTCATGTTCGCCAAACACAAATCAATTGCATAGTGAACAAGTGTATAAATGTAAAAAATAAACTAAAGTGTAAAAAACACTTACTAATCTTTCATTGGTAGTCACGAAAGACACCGAACCACCACCGTGCTTCGAGGGTCCAGTCTCAGGTCCTTCGACCTCAGTGTTCCTATTCGTTGACGCTTGCCTAGACCTGGCAAGAAAGTCCTCGCTCTCCCGGTACTCCAAGTATCTTCTCCATGCCTCATCTGTAATAAAGTTTGGCTAAACACGATTCTTCTTTAACTTCTGCATCAATGTGGTGTACCTTGTGCCTGCATGCGTGTCGTACGCCGCACGAATTAGATCCTCGTGAATCGCGTCATCCCATCGGTTGCAATTGTTACGAGACATTGAAAAACTAGTATAAATCCTAAGACATTTATTAGTCTTTCGTACCTTCCATTGGCGCCAGTAGTGGTCTTTATGATGATTCGGTACCGACTTCCAACAATACCCTTCTGGAATCATCCATCTTTTGAAAACTTTTATCATCCTCCGTGCACAAGAATGAGGTGGAGGCAACTCCCTGTGTTTCATGAAAATGCATAACATCTTAAAAACTTTTTTAATAATTTACATCGATAATTAGAAGTACATATATGAATCAAATACAAACTTACGTATTATTGGCAATCAGTGTGATCGGGATCCGCTGCACGCGAAGGGGCTCGGTTCTTGTCCTCTGAGGTGCCTGCGGAGGGCCTGTCACCTGCAAGCCTGCGCTAGTGTCATAAGATGGGGATGTTGATGGTGATGCGGTGGCTAGAGGAGCAGGCATCGTCGGTACAGGAGTGTCATGTCTCGATGTCGGCGATGGTGACTGCAACGAGCAATTTGGTATAGATCTAGATGACGATGTTGATGGTACAGGCGACGCGGACGATATGGAAGGCGAAGGTGACGCTTAATGTAACTCATGCTCGAGTGAACGAGAAGTTGGAATCGATAATAAAGGAATCGACCCACGACCTCGATCGCCACAACCTCTTTGACCCCCTCGTGTGGCCTGACCACGAGGCCCAGTCGGTATTTCGGTTCAAGAGGTCTGTGCTGCACCTCTTACGACTGGACGATGTCCCCCTAAAGGTATCCCTCGACTGCCCTGAGGTAATGTGCGCCCTCGAAGTGGGGGGTGATCACTGCTCGCCATGAAACCTAACAAAATACCAATAAAAGTTTAGAGACCAAATGCATACCCCATAAAAGTAATGAATTGTTTATTCAATGTCCAATAGCCTGAAATTAAGAAAAAAAAAACCATCAAACATAACATTTGATTGTGAATGGGAAACTTGCTGTTCGCCATACAACCACATAAAACTTCATAGTTTGACAAGTGAATCTCAACATGACAATATCAAGTTTGTCGTTCGCGATAACGACGGTTGAAAGCGAAAGCATAGAAACTAAAAAGTGGAAATAGCGTTAAATAGTTCAAAATATATTTGATTTGTACAATAAACTAGGGTATAGGTAGCTGTAAATTCTTGCATTACAGGCTACTGTGAAAATTTTGGTATGCTCCAACTTACCACTTTAGGTTGAAGAATATCCTCAGCCTTGTCAGCAATAAAAAAAAGGTTGATCCTGCTAGTTTCTAATGTCAAGTCAATTTCTATAATTAATCAGTCACAAAGGTGAGAGGATGCACTTCCACACAATTTTTTTTTCAATTATAGATAACTTTCTTCCATAAATGATTCCATCAAGTCCAATCAATTTTACCAACCATTTCCATGGAAGTGTTTGAGACCTACTAGTTAACCTCATAGAGCTCATAGGTTCGAGTCCTCTAATTTTCTTAGACATATATCTTATAGAATGGGGTGTGTTTCCAATATAATAGTTAGGGTTAATCATGGACGCCACCATGTCAAAAATATAAAAATAAATAAAAATAAAACACCAATCAACCCTTTACTTGAAGCTTCGCGTACATTTTTCAACCACATGTTTTAACTAAGAAAATATATGCTTTTCGTAGAATTCCTGTAAAATGCACATCCAAAGTAATTGGTAGGACCCCAATTAAAATTAGTGTATGCTTCATGTGACCCAACTGTATAACTGGATGTTTCATGTGACCCAACTTACTTAATGCCTCATATGTTCTCAAAGATGCTTTCACGGATGAATGAGAAGTTTAAGGGGAGCAAAGATGAATGGAGGATCATAATTAAATGACTTCTACCTAAAAAAAGGGGAAAACAGACATAAAAGCATTCAAGAAATGAGGGAATAAAGATGTTAAGAATCTCAGCTTTTTAGAAAAATTCCATCAAGGCATGGTGCTCGATAGCTTTGTTGAAAGTGGATAATGTAAAATTTATCATATTGTTTCATATCAAGAACAAGACGACCGTAGAGAGCTAATACAATGAAGCATCGAAAGAGAGCTCCGTTTGTGATTCTCACACAAAAGTATAATCAGATGCTTGATGGGAGTATGTAGACCATGCATTATGTCCTTTATAATAATATTGTTTATGCCCAAGCAGTAGCCAAGGAAAAGAAATTAAAATCACCTAGTTCTATAATTAAGAAGTTCATGAAAAGAAACACACTTGTGAACAATGGCAAGCTTTTTAAGCAAAATCTCTATCTCAGAATCTCATTGGCTTTTGCATCCTCGTGGTGAACTCAGCTTCCAGTTGAATTGAAATCACAAAAAAAAGAATTGCTACATTGCTAGAATGCATAAGTTTTTGCAAGCATATATTAAAGTGAGTATTTTCAGTGATTTTGATTCCTAAGCAGCATATATTAAAAGGAATATTTTCAATGATTTTGAACCCTACCTAGTAGTACAAAATATATAATTATAGGTATTATTCATCTATACCTACTCTATTGGTAGCTTTATCTACACACATGCATATACACACAAGTGAATCAAATACAGTAGGAAATACATGAAAAAATGTGGCATAACAATATCAAAGAATATAAATTAAAAAATAAAATATAGCATAAAACCTTACCTCTCCAGAGCAATAAGAGCGGTATAACGTACGTAATCCAGACAAAGCACGTTGCACTTTGACTACGAAGGATTTCTCGCTTCCGTATAGCTCAGCCACTTCCCTAATGCTACTCTGCATCAAAACCAATACCCGAAACAAAAACAACTCAACGTCCTTGGCGCAACAGAAATAGCATGCTATGCGCCCACTGTTGCACTAAAATTAAATTTCAAGAACACACAGCCAAAAATAAATATATATGCATTTCAGGAAACATAAAACCTCATAAGCATAGAATAAATGCTCAATTAGATCACATGTTCCAACAGATACAAATACTGATTTCTGAAGTCGATTTCTTAACGCTTTGTAATGTGCCTGCATATATCTTAATTCCTAGCTAAAGGGCTCCAACAATTGTCTAGCGAATGCATATATCAAAAAGTATGTCAGCTTATCACTACCATCTTTCTGTTATTCAAATATAGCTAAACAACAGAAACGTAGATAAACTGAGAAAATTCAGGTACTTCAAGAAATTGAAATCTAGAATATATGATTTCTTGATGGACAAATAATGGCATCGGCAATTCAGAGATTGAAATTGAGGACCACCAGCACATAAAAAAGCAAGTGAAATTGAAAGTTCTACTCATAAATGATAGACCACACGGATTCCAGGATACCAGTGGCATCAAGTGTCTTTATTATAAAAGTTTAAAGACAAAGCAATCAGTCAGAGACTCACAAATGAGTTATCCTAATCACAAGGGGAAACAAAATTTATCTTCTCTACAAGCCGAGATACAAAAAACTGAGAATTGAAAGGCACAAGAGCAACCTCCTTTTCAATCATATTTCCTATCATGCATTTTTATATTTTTGTTTCGTTCTTTTTCACTCTATTTTTCTTTTTTTTTTTTTATAAATTTTTCGTTGATGAAACTCCTTCGACCTCAAGTGGTTGTGCAAATTGCCCCCACAGTCATCACCTCCGATACGTGCCTCCAAACTCTTCCAAAATTGCCAAGATAAATGAATTATGAAAATAAAAAACACGCGAAAATGAACTAAAAACACGTTGTGGCCGCTTACGGTATTGGCAGCTCGAAAACTAGTGAATGCTTGTTGCTTAATCGCAACCAAAGCTCCCTAAACAATTTTCAGAACCTATCTCCAACATGACATCTAAAATTGTGCACAGTTGCAAACAAACTCTGCTAAACGATTTACATTTCAAATCAAATCAAAACAATTTAATAATGTAAGACCAATCTTCGAAAAAAAAAAAAAAAAAAAAAAAACAAGGTAATCACATAGAAACCCAATGAACAAAAAATGGTTTTTTTTTCTTCAATCAGTCCTATTCCTACATAGTATCAAAATCTGAACTAATAAACCTATCATTCGATCCAAATTGAGTTTTATCGTTTTTGTTTTCTCAATCAGTCCTATATAGTATCAAAGTCTGAACTAATAAACCTTTCATTCAATCCAAATTGTAACACCCATTCAAAAAAAAAAAAACTAACACTTTAGGGTGTTACCTTGACTAGTTCAGCGACGGCTTAGGGTGGGGTGTAGGTCGGCGACGGCTTAGGGCTTCGGAGGCTCCAATCTCCTGCAGCCGACGACGGCAGAGCCGACGGCCTCGTCGCAGCCGCGATCGCAGTGACGACAGAGATTTAGGGTTTGGGAGAAAGATTTCGGTGAGAGAGAGCTGGGAAACGTCGGTTCGAGAGCGGTGAGAGAGGGAGAGAACGTCCTCGACGAGCAGAGAGCGGTGAGCGGAGCAGCGAGCATAGAGCGAGCACGAGAGCACAGAGCTGTGAGAGAGAAAGAGCAGAGAGCGGCGAGCGGTGACCGGAGAGAGAACAAAGAGCCGTAAGCAGGCGGTTAGCGGTGAGAGAGAGAGACCAGAGCACCAGCAGAGAGAAAGAGAGTTGAGAGAAAGAGATTTGGTCTTTGTTTTGGACGATCAATTTTTTGGGGGGCCTAAATCGAAGCACGTATGAATCTCGAGATTTGATGAACGGTTATAAAAAAAAAAGTTTTGGTGGGAATGTTGGCGCCATTATTTAGAGACAAAATTTAATTTCGTCTCTATTTCTGTCTCTGATCTTTCTCTATTCCGTCTCTGAATTAGTTCGTCTCAATTTCGTCTCTAACCACTTTTTCTTAGCAACGGAACTTAATTCCGTTGCTAATTTCGTTTCTAAATATCATTTTTCTTGTAGTGTTCCGTTGCTATTCCGTCTCTAATTTTCGAGGAAAAGCCGCGCCCAACTGGGCAAAACTAAACTTTGACACTAAATAGCAACAAATCATAGATGAAATTCATGAATTAGCAACGATCAGAGACGAAATGCAATTACAATTGTACCCTAATAAAGTTTATTTGCATTTTTGTTCCATCTCTATTTTGTTTCTAAATTTCGTCTCTAATCCGTCTCTAATCAGCAACGGAAACACATTTCCGTTGCTGACTAAATCAGCGACGACGATTTTAGAGACTATTCCGTTGCAGAATTGAATTAGAGATGGAATTTATGCTAATCAGCAACGAAAATTTCTGTTTCTGATCTGCTATTTTTTTGTAGTGAAAACCTCACATCTACTATTGAAGGTGATTAAATTGAGGACAATATAAGTACTAGTAGAGATCTACGAGCCCATGTAGACGTGCGCGGGTGGGGCCCAACATATTTTGACACACCTAATTATTTGGTTCCTTCAATTTTACATCGAGATGTGTTGGATATGTTAGAATAGTCCTACATCAATTAGTTAGAATGCAACAATAAGACTTATATGTGTGGAGATGACACTTCATCTTCCCTTGGCATTTTAGAATGAACTTTATATTCACATGCACTTAATTAAGTCCTCACATAACTTATCACCACACTCTTCTCACATGAATAGTGTGCGCATGTCTAAAATGGAGTGTTGGAAATAGGAGAATGCAAACCAATCAATTACATCCATAGAGCATAAATCTGAAACTTCTCTCAAAATTTCATTTGTTTCACTCAACAAGTTTTCTAGCTTTTTTTCCATTATATTTGATGTGCTTAATGCACTATAATTAACAAAAATAGTAAAAGAAACTAAGCACAAACCACAACACGGGGATTGTTAATTGACACAGTTCGGATCTTCTATTCTACATCTAAAGGGCCATGCTCAGGTGTAAAACTCACCAACAAAGATGACATACAAATTTACATAAAAAGTCTCTAACTAATGAACCCTCATCTAGCTAGTGATCCCTCACCGAACTTTGTTACACTCCTCACTTCCCTTACAATGAACCTAAACTAACCAAAGATCCCCTTAGAAGTCGAGATCCCCTCGACTGTGTGTGTACAAACTCAAAGAACAAACTAATGTTCATCTATCTCACAATAGATTGGAATTTCAAAACTGTACAAGTAGTGAATTTCCTTCTATGATTACATACATATAGAAAAGAAAACATACAGCAGAAGCATTAATTGAGTTGCCTTGTATGTCTTCAATTATGGGTTGACGATGTTTTCTTTCCTTTGATTTTCATTGCGTAAGGGAAAGATTGGCTGGAAAGAATATCTGGTGAGTTGTCAATGATATACTTGTTAAGTTGGATGTGGAGAATATATTTTTTGGATTTGTCCAGCTGTCAAAGTTAGTTTTAGTTGTTGGAGATAATCAGCGAATTTTGTTTGAGGACAAGTTTTTGTGCCCATAGACAAGTCTGTGGCCATAGAACTAGCAAAATGATTCTGCACAAGACTCACGGATTATACACAATCTTACCATATCTTTTCTTTTCCAATCATAGCTTGTGCAAATAATGACAATAGATATTTTACTTTAACAATATTTTTTTTTCAAGTATTATTTTAATTAGAACTTGTGGATTCTCTTTTTTCTTACATTTCACCTCTCTCTCTCTCTCTCTCTAAGGGATGGTCAACAGATGAACAATGATTGTTCTAGTCGGGTCACGTACATATTGAAGGGACAAGGTGAATCTACTGATCAGGGAGACAATTGGTGTGGCTTTTCATTTATCTAATCCAACTTTTAGTGAGGGAACTTTAATGTGGTTCAATTCCACTGTCATTAAATTTGAAAAGCTTTAATTGGATGCACGTAGTGTATATATATATAGTTTGGTACCCACCAATATAAGAGATCACTCCAAGTCATATCTTACTTGATCGACCAAAAGTAAATTCTCTCAATCATAGTAAACATGCATGCATGTCACTGCCTAATAAAAGCAGAGACTTTAGTCATTGTTTTCTTCGTTACTTATTTGTTTCTCTTTTTTTTTTTCTTTGTTTAATTAATTAAGTGATCGATGGGAGATTGAGACGGGACAAATATATTCTAAAAATTGGGAGTTTTCATTAGATTATAAAATGCAGATCTATATAGGTTCTTTTAATTTTATTAAACTGTCACGTACATTATTAATTACCATCCAAGTTGGTAGAAATGGGCCTTTTATATAAGAAATTGGGGGTTTGAGCTTCAATAGAAACAATTTGTTTTCTTATAAAAATAATGCTAAATTATTATATATTTTTGTCTATTATTATAGTGTCTCAAAAGCACTTCGACAAGTAGAGAAGATGAGATAAGAGAAAAAAGAAGAGGAGACAAGTAGAGAAGAGGAAGCAAAAGAGAAGAGAGCTAGAGTTGATAAATGTAGATATTTTCATTCCAACATTAGTGTGTCCATTACAAGAAAAAAACCCTTTATATAGGGCCTTTGTCATGCTGAATTCATGTACTTTGAACAAAGGCTACAAGCAATACAATGTGTACAAGTTACACCAAAAAGCTTGAGTAACATAAGAACACAAGTAACCAAAGTGTACAAGCTGCATGATAATCAAGTGAGTGTATACAAGTTACATGGAGTGACAAGTATACAAGTAACCAAAGTGTACAAGCAATACAATGTGTACAAGTGACACCATGCTTGATGTTACAATATAATGTGGTCATCCACATGTTTGATCAAAGTGATCATCTATATCATAACACTCCCCTTTGGATGACACTTGCTGAGAGAATCTATATGTCTCGTTAAAGCTTCTACTAGAAAAACCCTATAAGGAAAATCTAGCAAAGGAAAAAGAGTACACCGTCTCATTAATCTTAAAATGAGTATAATATTATTAAAGATTGCTTCATTAAAAACCTTGCTAGGAAAACCCAATGGGACAAAACCATAGCCAAAGAAAATTATGCAACAGATTGATACACTTTGAGAGAATATAAATGCCTCATTAAAACCTCTACTAGAAAAACCTTGTAAGAAAAAAAAATCTAGTATAGGAAACGAAGTACATTGCTGCCATAAGTTTTTTATATGGAGTATAATTTTGTTATAATTGCCTCATTAAAAAGTGTAACGACCCAAAGATTTACTAATAGCAAATTAGTCCCTAATCAGGGTTACCTACCCGAGAAGTGGCCTGGAAGCGGGTACACGATTCTAATAATCGGTGTGAGAACCAAGAAATGTGTTAGATTTGATGATATGACGCTTAGTGTGAAGTATATGGTGTAAACTTATTAAGTCACTCTTACTTGTATATAGATGTCAAGACGTGAGCGGGGACGCACCTCAAGATGTGTATCAGCATGGGATCGGGGTAGTGAGTGATGTGGTAGTTTTATCTCAACTTAGCGTAGCTTAAATAGTGATTTAATGTGGCTATGGTTAGTTATATATTAAATGTAACCTAAGTTAGTAAATTAAAACAATAGTCATGTAATAGTTCTCGAGATGTGTTTTGACACATCTACGAACCAATTGAGTTACAAATTGGTGTTATCTAGATTAAGTAAGTGGAGAGTAAGTGAGACATGTGTTAAAGTGTGCGCCATTAGATAAGCCTCGGATACGTAAGCACTTAAAGATCAATGGCTATTAGTTAATCTTATTCATTTCATATATATATATATAATTAATTAAAGATCAACTCATTTTATTTTCTTACTTGCTGGAGAAGTAAGGACTGAAGAAGAAGAAGATCAACAAGCTTTTATTGGAGAAATGACGCAGCAGAGATCTTCTAAACCAGTTGAACGAATCCACGAACAACTCGATCTAGGTTAGAACTTAAGCCAAAGTTCGAAAATTCCTTTTATTTCAGCCAAAACAACGAATTACACCCAATAGATCGCTTAAATAGTGAAACCCTATAGTAAAAAGTCCAAAAAGCCCTAAACTGAAAACTAGACAAAAAATAGAAACAAACGCCGCAAACGGCAATAAAAATGGAAATTCCTAATGAAAGTTATAAGCGAAACAAAAGTTTCCTAAAATAGCAAAATTGCCGTTTCGGAGGGCGAAACGATGTAATTTCGCCGAAAAACGTCGTACTCACAGCATAGCTGTGAGTCGTGATCTCCATGCCGTTTCCAATAAACCCATACCCCCGGAACGCCAAAACTCAAACATCCGAACTTCACCAAAATTACAAAAATGTCATCCTGTCATATCTTTTCCTATTTTTCCAAGAATTTGCAACTAATTCTTGGTCATCATTATCCTGTCAAGAATTTGCAAACTAACTAATTCTTGGACTTCATCATTATCATGTCAAGAATTTGCAAGTTAATTCTTGGACTTCATCATTCTCCCCAGGGTGGACAGAATTCGCCCTCGAATTGTCATCGTCATACGTATCCTCATAATAGGGAACAAGATGTTTGACATTAAATACATCAACCGTGCGAATGTGACTTGGCAAATTCAATCTGTAAGCATTAGGATTAATTTTCTCAAGAACCTCCACATGACCAATCTTCCGAACTGACAATTTGTTATAATCACCCACAGAGAACCCGTCTTTAGTGAGAACTACCCACATAAAGTCACCCACTTCAAACTCCACGTGACGCTTCTTCCGATCTGCATATTGTTTGTACTTGTCTTCAACCTGTCCGCGCAACTCCTCATGCTCACTGAGACTCATTCGGTAGTGTGGTCTATTATGTAGTGACGCACCACTTTCAAGGTCAATCTGATGTTGAATATCAAGAAATGGTGGTAGTCCTTCTGTCATCTCATCAAAGAAAACATCACAAAACTCCTTCGCAATAGGAATTGCAGCTTCAGGAACATCAACATCTCTATCTACCTCATTTTCCATCAAGATGTAAACTACCTCAGAATCCTGTAATGCATCTTCAAATCTTGCCAAAGACAGCAAGCTGCTAGATTCTTTAGTAGGCTTGACTTTTTCCGGATCCTTGGAGGGTACTAGCACAATCTTCACTCCCTTAAACATAAGGGTGTACTTATTGGTTCTGCCATCATGCACAACTCCCCTATCAAACTGCCAAGGATGTCCCAGTAACAAGTAGCAAGCATCCATAGCCACAACATCACACCAGACTGAATCCTTGCAGTTAGCACCAATAGAAAAAGTCACCAAGGCGCGCTTCGACACCTGCACCTCACCACCCTTCTTCAGCCAAGCTAGTTTGTAGGGCCTGGGTTGTTGTTCAGTTGCAAGGCCCAACTTTTGAAACGCTTCAACTGAGACGATATTCTCGCAACTGCCTGCATCAATCATGAACCTGCACACCTTGCCTAAGATGGTACACTTGGACTGAAAGATGGTATTCCACAGCCACTCATCATTAGTAATAGTTCTAGGAGTCATACAAGAACGCCTCACAACCAAGGCACTACCCACGTCTCCAGTCACGATCTCCTCTTCTGTGTTGTCAGAAGTATCAAAGGTTGGTTCTGCAGTGATGTTGGTCTCTTCCCCTGCGTCTTCCTCTTCGTTCTCAGTAAAGAGAGTCTTCTTCCCTTTACATTCTGACTTCCTGCGACCAACTTTTCCACAACCAAAACATCTAATCCCAATAGTGCTAGGTCTGTTCGTGCTACTAGCAGGGTTAATTGCAGCGGTATTACCTCCAGTATTGGTTGTCCCAACACTAACATTACTGGAAGCATTACTTACACCCCGACGCTGTTGTTTCTCCACCAACAATGCTCGCTGGTGCGCCGCAGATAAGGAAGCCGGATCAAACATGTTGACGACATCTTGGATCTGCACCCTCAGTCCACCAATATACCGCGCCACTAATTGGTCGTTAGTCTTCCGTAGTTCATTTTTAGCGACTAACTGATAAAACTCAGTGGTGTAATCATCTACTGACTTTGCCTCTTGTCTCAGATTCTGCAACCTCTGATACATAAGGCGTTGGAAATTGTAAGGCAAGAACTCAACCCGTAAGTGCTTTTTCATCTTCTCCCACGAGGTGATCTTCGCCTTTCCATTCCTATTCCGCATCAACTTCTGTTGTTGCCACCAAGCCATGGCCCTGTTGCGGAATCTGGTCGCAACCAATTGCACACGCTTGTCTTCGGGCACACCTTTGAATTCTAGGACTTATTCAACGACGCCAGCCAATCTAAGAATTCTTCCGGTCGAAGGGTGCCATGGAATTCTGGGACCTCCGTCTTCATCCCAGACTCCCACCGCCTGCGATCATCCTCAACTGCACGCGCCTTTAGCGCCTCCTCGGTGCCTCAACATACTCATCCTCCCCTTCGGTAGAAGAATCTCGTACTGGTTCATCACCAACAGATTCCCTTCGATGGTTACGGATACAATCCCTATTCCGACCCAACAACTGATCGATTCGGGCAGTTAATTGTTCTACCACCGCGCCCATGCGTTGGTCAATTATTTGGCCAATTTGTCGATTCAGATTGTCACGGTCATACACCTCCTCGATACGCTGCTGGTTCCTCTTCGGCGGCATGATTTCTCCGATCACGCTGAAGCGGGCTTTGATACCAACTGACGCAGCGGAGATCTTCTAAACCAGTTGAACGAATCCACGAACAACTCGATCTAGGTTAGAACTTAAGCCAAAGTTCAAAAATTCTTTTTATTTCAGCCAAAACTACGAATTACACCCAATAGATCGTTTAAATAGCGAAACCCTAAAATTTGCCAAAAATAGTAAAAAGTCCAAAAAGCCTTAAACCGAAAACTAGACAAAAAATAGAAACAAACACCACAAACGGCAATAAAAATAGAAATTCCTAATGAAAGTTATAAGCGAAACAAAAGTTTCCTAAAATAGCAAAATTACCGTTTCGGAGGGCGAAATGATGGAATTTCCCCGAAAAACGTCGTAGTCATAGAAAAGCTGTGAGTCGTGATCTCCACGCCGTTTTCAATAAACCCATACCCCTGGAATGCCAAAACTCAAACATCTGAACTTCACCAAAATTACAAAAATGCCATCCTGTCATATCTTTTCCTATTTTTCCAAGAATTTGCAACTAATTCTTGGTCATCATTATCCTGTCAAGAATTTGCAAACTAACTAATTCTTGGACTTCATCATTATCCTGTCAAGAATTTGCAAGCTAATTCTTGGACTTCATCAAGAAATCAATGGGTTGGTGAAGGAGATCATACTAAGAGCTCATCAAGTAGGTAATTCACTACACTAAAAACTTCATCAAGTTGATGAATTCATGAATTTGATAATATGTAGGTCTGTATTTATGTTATTGTTTATGTCTTGGGGCTCTAGAGGTATGTATGAGTGTTCTCAAGGCATTTTAGTAGCCTATGTGTGGAGAAAACTCGAATTCTAATTTCAGAATTCTGAGTTTTCCTGTACATAGCATGCTAGGTAAGATAGTTAGCGCGCTAATTTCGTGTAGTACGCTAGTGACAGTGGTTAGCGCGCTAATGAGACCACTAGCGCACTAATCAAATTACTTAGTGCGCTAATTGCCCTGACAGCATAAAAATCTGCAATTTTCTAAAAAAATTTAAACACTATAAACAAGTCTAAAACCTTAAGTAAAGGTCCAAACACTCAAAAACATGTTATATGATATCAAGAACCTAGGAAAGTGTCTCGGGGGTTCAAATACAAGATTTTTAAGGTGTCAGGAGGTCAAAATAGCTTAGGATATTGCGTGGATTGCAAGTAAACTGATTAAGATATTTTTCCTCATTTCATGCCTTGATAATGCCGGTTGTTTACAATTGTTTTTATTGTTGTGCAAAACTTTGTGTGCTTATTTAATTGTATGTTGCTTGACTTTATTAGTTTATGTTGCTACGTTTGTTAAATTCTTGGTGTTATTGTTGGTGTGTTGTTTCTTGTTATGTAGTTATTGTTAAATTAGAAAATATATGTTTAAGATTATAATGTGGTTTAGAATGCATGCGGCTCACGGGGTGTGTGACCTAAGGATGTCGATATACTAACTAGTTAGTGTCACATACCTAATATACGTGGTTGATGAAATGAACAAGCGGTGACCAAAAGGGTAATACCGACGTACTATGTGTACTGACCTATTGCATGAGGTTGATAAGCCATGTTTCAGAGTAAATAAGGATAGTACATGCGTGCACGGTTAAATAAGCTATCACCTCAATGGTAATATCGAGGCCAATGAGTAATATGACTAATTAGCGACCAATAGGGTGATACCGATGTACTGTGTGTACTGACATATTGCATGAGGTCCATATGCCGTGTTTCACAACTAATAAGAGGAATGCCTATGACTAATCGGCGACCAATAGGATAATACCGATGTACCGTGAGTACTAACCTATTGCATGAGGTCCATATGTCATTTTTTACAACTAATAAGAGGAATACCTATGACTAATTGGCGACTAATAAGGTAATACCGATGTACTGTGTGTATTGACCTATTGCATAAGGTCTATATGTCGTGTTTCACAACTAACAAGAGGAAGGCCCATGACTAATCGACGACCAATAGAGTAATATCGATGTACTGTGTGTACTGAGCTATTGCATAAGGTCGATGCGGTGTATTTTATACCTAATAAGAAATATAATTATGTGAACAACCAAATAAGTGACTCCTTAAAGTCTGAGTGATTGATTGGGTATGTCTGGGATAATGTGTTGAGTACAAACTTTGAATGGGTGGTTTATTGAATAGTCTATTTGTATCAATATTATTGTGCTGTAATGAGCATATGTATGGTAAATTGTTAGTTTTATGTGTTTGAAAATGTGGTTAAATTTCTCTCATTGTTGTTTTCTACATTACTGTACTTATTGTTATTTTTATGAAGGTGGGTGCAGATTAATCGAGTAGCAGACTAGGCAAGAGGAAGATCGACGACCACTTCTGAGCCAGTGGAGAGCTGCTACCTTTATTGTAGGCTTTTAGTTTTGTTGTATGACTTATAAATGTCTTTCATACATTTTTGAAAATGTATATTACGAGTTGTGAGATAGTATACTGAGCAGACACATGTTGATATATAGTCATTGTCATTTTGTTATATATGCATGTGATCTTCGTTTCTTAATTTTCACACTTAGGTTCTATATGAATAATTTATGTTGAATAATCTTTTAAGTAAGTAAAATTATAATTAACTCTTATTTAAGTAATTGATAAGAGATAAGAAAACATTTATTTGAATAATTAACTTATGAGAAAAAAAGTCTTAGAAAAGCTGATTAAGTTATATATGGTCAGTTTAGGGCTTAATGAATGGATTAGGCCGAGTAGTGCCCTAGATTTAGGGAGGGGCCGTGACAAAAACCTTGCTAGGAAAGAGTGCAATATATTGATACACTTTGAGAGAATATAAATGCATCATTAAAACCTCTACTAGAAAAACTTTATGGAAAAAAAATTAGTATAGGAAAAAGAGTACATTGCTCTGATAAATTTTTTCATGTGGAGTATAATATTGTTATGATTGCCTCATTTAAAACCTTGCTAGGAAAATCCAGTGGGATAAAACCATAGCTAAGGGAAAGAGTGCAATATATTAATCAATATAACTCCTTTTCATTCTCCCCATTATGTTGACATGAGTGAAACATCTTATTATTTTTCAACAAACCTTTACAGATCCAAATCAAGGTGAAATACTATTTTTCCTAAGATCTTCCATCTTGAATTCCTTTTTCAAAGATTCGAATAACATATCGATGTCATCGTGATTTTTTATAATATTTAAATCATCAACGTATGATGGTATTATAATGAAGACATAAATCCAAATGTTACATTGAGTCATTACCAAAGAACTCATATATCATAAGTTTTTATTTATTTTTACTCTTATCTTATTTTTCAAGCGCTTGCATCCTTTGAACCAACTTATCTTTTACGGCTTAAGCGTTTTGTTGGTTCTTATGCATTTAGTTGCACATTGACATTTTCTTATCGTGAACTTTTGATGCTGGAACATATGATTATCATTATTTTACATTAGTAATTGAATCAAGTAATTGATTCATAACTTTTTGCTACTGAATGATCCTTTGAACAACAAGTTCATTTAATTTATACATGGATCGTAATGCAATTGATCATGTTATATTATGAATGTCACTAAATTATTTATGATGACATTCTTTCAATATATCTTTTGTAATATAATCTAGAAGGTAAAGCTGATATTTTTATTCTCAATTAAAACCAAAATCATATTGAGAAATTCTCAACTAATTTGAGTAAATTTCTTCTGAATAAGACATTGACATATTAGGCAAGAAAATATTTGTGTAGCTAAGTTCAACTTCAAGAATGATAGTGTGCATTTAGCGCTCTTAGCAAGACATATGTCGTCATAATTTATAAGAATAACTTGACGATCCATCTCTTCATTAAAAATAAGGTATCAAAAGAAACACCTTTTCATAATAAAATACGAATATATAAATATTTTTGAATCATAAGTCATCTTTAATAATATAATTCATTTAAAAAGTTTTGCTCTTCTGCTTTTACTTTAATAAAGGCATGGTAAAAGACATCAATATATTTGGGTATATGACAATATATAAATGGTGTGGCTTAATGACCTTTCATACATATGCGTGTGTGTGTGTGTAGGTGTGTGTGTGTGTGTATGAAATAGCATATCACAATTTTGAGCATGCTATTTGTCAATAATAATATGCTCTTTTCTTGTAGTGCATCCTTTTATTCCAATTTTTGGCAGAATTATCAATACGACCTTTACCAGATCTTTTCACCTTTTTCCACATCCATAAATTTGTTATTGTGATCATGATCATTATATGCAACATACGCTTTTTATTTGAAGCTGAATCAATTGGACGGGAGCGATATTATATTTACAATATCTCATTATTTTACTCAGTTACCATGAGACAAAAAACCAAACCTTAATATTTATTGGATTGACGTGTGCACTCAATGTTTGTTGCAATAATAAATCGAGGCGGGCCACGCGAACTTCTTATGACTGTCTCATTAGTCATATTTCCACATAGCCTCAACATAAAAGTAATTAAAATTGCAAAATTATAATTAATATTTGACCAATTAGATTTTGTAGTTTGAGACCCAACAACTCATTTTGAACTTTTTGGAGCATTAATTTTTTTTATATTTACATATATAACTCCATAAGGTGAAAAGATATATATAAAGTGAAATATTCACTTTTCAAATCTCTAAAGAGATATTGGCGAATGATTGTGTATCATACACAGTCTTATATAGATGCTTTAGTCATAAATTGTAGTATCTAATTGTCATGACACTAATATAATAAGATAACTTCAACTATGGTTGAGTAATATTTTAAAAATAAATGCAATATAAAATAACTTTCTCTTTTTTAATGAGAAAAAAACATATGATTAAATATATGTTTACAACTTAATTTATTAATAAGCGAAATATACTATTTATATGAGTTGGTGGGACAACCTCCAGGTTCGGTGGCGAGACAAAATATACTTAATATCATGCCTCATCTAATGAGATAACCCATATCCCTTTCAATGTTTAGCTTTACCAGGGACAAGGCTTACCTAATATCAACCCAATTCATAGTAATATTTGCATTATAAAATCAAGAATAGAGCACAACTAGTTTTTTATAGTATAGAGGAAAAAAACTATTTGTCACATTGACTTTTGATTTATGATGTAGAAGATTGTCGAAGACGCAATTACAGAGCATACTTTCACAGTCGGTGACGTTACAATGCATAATGTATGAGTAAATACATATATATAATGCATGTAACAAAAATGATATTAACCATGATAACATGGGAAATAAATTGAACTTAGATAAATTAACGAAAATTATACCTTCTTAGCTTTGTCTCCTTGAAAAGCTTTTTGATCTTAAAACTCTTCTTGTAAAGCAATTTCTCCCTAATAGTGTGTTGTAAACTAAGTTGGACTTGCTAGAGATTTAAGCATGGAAGGCATAAACTAATAACTACTTGAACAAGTAGAGAATAAGAAACAAGAGAGAAGATAGCTAGAGTTGAGAAATGTAGAGATTTTCATTCCAACATTGGTGTGTCCATTGCAAGAGAAATAACCCCTTTATATATGACTTTTGTCATGATGAACTCATGTACTTTGAACAAAGACTACGAACAATACTATGTGTACAAATTACACTAAAAGCTTGAGTAACATAAGTATATAAGTAACCAAAGTGTACAACTACATGATAATCAAGCGAGTGTATCAAGTTACATTCAATGTGAGCCATGCTTGAGGTTACAATACAATGTGGTCATCCACGTGCTTGATCAAAGTGATCATCCATATCACAACACAAAATTATATTTTTGGTCTATTATTATAGTCCCAAAAGCCCTTCAACTAGCTCAACAAAATCTCTCTAATATATTGAGAATATGAGTTGAATACATAATTAATCCATACGCCCTTAATTATTATACCTCCATTATTAAATAGGATGACTCATTGATTTGGTATGTGGTTACTTAATAATAAGAGGTCAAAAGTTCAAGCTTTATAGTGGATAAGTTTTTTTTTGAAGAGAAATTTCATTAATCATTCATTGCTTAATACATGACTAGACATAGAATCAACTACATTGATTTGCTAATCCCATTTGTTCAAACAACTTCCATTCATTTGGTTGTAAATACGAAATTAAAACAGTTTGATAATCAATGACCGTTCTCTACAACGTTGAAATTTATGACAATACACAAAATCATTAGAACCACAAAATGAATAACAAAACTTCCCAACAAGGAAAAGAAAATCTAAATCAAATGTTTACCTCATGTAGCAAACTCCAATTAATTTAAGATTGAGGTTTTGATTTTTTTTTCTTTTATTACAACGTGATCGCAAGAGCAACTCTTTCATTCTTAATATGTGCTTGTCTCAGTTTCAAGCTCATTAGGAGTTATTAAAACTTATTATAGTTCAATGGACAAACTTAATCGACAATTATAATACACTCATAGAACATAGGTAACTCACAATGAATCTATAGAGTCTATATGAGCCTAGTGTGTTTAACGCTTGTCTAGATATATAACTACCATGATTTTATAATAGACCTGAATTATTACAAAAAACTTGTGATTGTTGTAAGTGGATGACTATCAAGCATGTGTAACATCAACACATGTGTGACTTGTATATCTCCATGTTCCTTATATCTCCTCACGCCCATAATTGATTATGCATGTGTTGTCTAAATAACTTGTAGCACTTTCATATTGTACATGTCATATCAATATATTATCTACTTTGTGTACACTACACAATTTGGATTACTTGTAAGTTATGTCCAAGTACATGTATTCATGATTATTAAGGGCCTATATAAAGAGGTGCCTTCACTTGTAAAATACATACCAATGTTGAAATAAAAATTTCTATCTTTTTTCTTTATCTCCTCTTCTCAACTTGTTCTAGTAGTTATTAGTTTATGCCTACCATGCTTAAGTCTTTGGGAAGTCCAAGTTAAGTTCTAATTTGCTTACAACTTATTTTACAACACGTTATCAGCATGAAGTTGTTCTACAATTGGAGGTCTTGAAGATTAAGAAACCTTTTCAAGGAGACAAAACTATGAAAGTATAATTTTTGTTAATTTAAATAAGTTCAATTTATTTTCATGTTATCATGATTAATTTCTTTTTTCTTACATGCATTATTTATTTATATGTACTTTATTCATACACTATGCATTGTAATGTCACCGACTGCGAAAGTATGCTCTGTAGTTGCATCTTAGACGGTCTTCTACTTTAGAAATAAAAAATCAATATGACATAAAATAATTTTTTTCTCTATACTATAAACGATTAGCAATGTTTTATTCTTGATTTTTATAACACAAATAATATTATAAGTTTGAGTTGATAGTGGGTAAGACTTGTCCACGGTAAAACTAAACATTAAAAGGGAGACGGGTTATCCCGTTTGAGGAGGTATGGTTGCTTAGTAAACATTGTCTCATCACCTGACCTGGAGGTTGTCCCACCAACTCATATAAGTAGTATATTTGTATACAAAATAATCAAGTCATAAGCATTCATTCAATCGTATATTATGTATTTTACATTAAAAAAAAAAGAAAACTATTCATATCGTCTCTACTTTTTTTGAAAAAAATATTACACTTGATTGAATTAATTGCCTTAATGTTGTTGACAAGAATATATAATTATTTGTCAAGGCAACAACTTGCTAAAGTTATATATAAAGCATTTATGCAAGGCTATCAGTGTAGCACTTATATTCTTCGCCACTATTTCTTTAGAGATTTAAAAAGTGTATATATTTCACTTTCTATTATCTTTTCACCTCATTGAGACCACAATTGGTAATGCTCCAAAATTTTCAAAATGAGTGGTTAGGTCTCATGCTACAAAATTTAATATGTCGAATATTAATCATAACTCTGTAATTTTAATTACCTTTATGTTGAGGCTATGCAGAAATATGATTAATGAGATAATAAAAAAGGCCACGTGGTCCACTTGATTTATTATTGCAACAAAATATTATGCGCAAACATCAATTCAATATATATTATGGATTAATTTTATGTTTCATGGTAGCTAAGTAAATAATGAGATATTGTCAATATAATATCACTCCCGTCCAATTGGTTTAGCTTCAAATTAAGAAGCGTATGTTGCATATAATAACCATGGTCGCAATAAAAAATCTACGGATGTGAAAAGGGTGAAAAGATTAGGTAAATGTCATATTGATAATTTCACCAAAGGTTGAAATAAAAGTGATGCACCACTATAAATGGCAAATAATTATTGATAATGAGCGCTCATAATTGTAATATTTTTGGTCACATATGAAAGGTTATTTTGCCAAAATATTATCATATATATACCCGAATATTTTTGTGACCTTTACCATGCCTCAAAATTAAAGGCAACATTATGAATTTTATCATTGAAAATGGCTCGATGAAATTGACACATTGATATGTGTTCTAATCATGAGTCAAATATAGATGATGAGTTTATGTCTTGTGTATTGCTTTACATACATGTACATTATAATATAAAAGAGAATATTTTTTGAATTTGAACATAACTGAGGCTAACGTTCAGATAATATCTGGTACAACTATTATATTATTAATGTCATGTTTAGAAGAAGTTTTTCAAAATAATAGAGAATTTCTCTATAACATTATCATTTAATCTGAGAACAAATTTCTTGACTTTAGCTTCTGAAATATATATAAGACACATTAAAACGAATGAAGTCATAAATCAAATGATCTAATGACATTCATAATGTGGAACGATTTCTTTGATCGTCCATAATCATTAATAATGTGAAAAATATTGTAAATTTGCATGAATATCCTTTATGGATCCGCATTTTTTATCAGTTGGTGATTATCTCAAGACAAATCAATAGGAGACTTATATTGATTTAACTCTAAATCAATCATATTATAAGATGCTTTGGGTCCCTAACAGAGAATTTATTTATAGCAAGTTTTGCTAATTGCCACTTTGATGAAGCAATTTTCCCACCATTAGGGGGGAGATATAATCCAATTCAAAAGGAATGACGTAAAATTGCTTGAAAGACATTAAATTGCAAAAATATGTTGTATTATGACCCATGTATAAATTTATATGAACTTGAAGTTCAAAGGATCAATCATTAGCAACAAGTTATGAATCACTTACTTGATGCAAAATACTATATGTAAAATAGCGACAATCGTATGTTTCAGTATTAAAAGTTCATGATAAAATGATGTCCATGTGCAATTAAATATATAAGAACCAACAAAACGTGTAAGGCATAAAAGACAACCTGGTTCGAAGGGCACAAACTCTTGAAAAATAAGGTGGGGGTAAAAATAAATAAAATACAAATGATATAAGAATTCTTTGGTAAGGATTCAATGTATATTTTGGGTTTATGTCTTTATTATGATATCATTGTATATTAATGATTTAAATATTATGAGAAATCAAGACGATACTGTTATATCATTCGAATCCGTGAAAAAGGAATTCAAGATAGAAGATCTTGGAAAAAATAAGATTTAGTCTTCATTTGGCATTCAATTATTCTCTAAGTAAAATAGTTGTCCATCATATAATTTATTTTACTCAAAAAGAAAAATTTGGTTTTGCGAAGGTTTGTTGCAAAATAATAAGATATTTCATTCCACTCATGTCAACATGAGGAGGGAATCAAAATGAGTTATTGATTAGTGCATTACACTTTTTTCCCCTTAGCTATGGTTTTATCCCATTGAGTAATTTCTTAGCAATATTTTTAATAAGACAATGCTAACATTATTATACTCCATATTAAAAAAATGTTTATGAGAGCAATTAATATACTCTTTCTCCTATATTAGATTTTTTCCCTTAGAGTTTTTCTATTAGAGGTTTTAATAAGGCATATATATTTTCTCAAAGTGTATCAATGTATTGCTTTTTTTTCCTTAGTTATGATTTTATCCTACTAAGTTTTTCTAGCAAGGTTTTTAATGAGACGATTAACAATATTATACAGCAAAGCAAGATTGACGAGAACATTGTACTCTTTTTCCTATACTAGATTTTTTTTCCATAATGTTTTTCTAGTAGAGATTTTGACCAGTCATATTCTCGCAAGTGTCATCTAAGGGGGAGTGTTGTAAATGGATGACCTATCAAGCATGTGTAACATCAACACATGTGTGACTTGTATATCTCCATGTTCCTTGTATCTCCTCACTTTGTACGCCCATAATTGATTATGCATGTGTTGTCTAAATAATTTGTAACACTTACATATTGTACATGTCATATCAATGTATTGTCCACTTTGTGTACACTATTTATGTTTGTAACTTACACAATTTGGATTACTTATAAGTTATGTTTAAGCACAAGTATTCATGATTATTAAGACCTATATAAAGGAGTGTATTCACTTCTAAAATACACACTAATATTGAAATGGAAATCTCCACATTTCTCAACTTTAGCTCTTTTCTCTCTTATATCATCTTTTTTACTTGTTATAGTAGTTCTTAATTTATACCTTCCATATTTAAATCTTTAGAAATTTCAACTTAAGTTTAAGTTGTCATATAACTTAGTTGGGCTCGAACTAAAACTTCATACAAACAATAGACGTTAGCTACATATTAAGGTTTTTATTCTTGTCGATGTTATTTATGTTGTAAATTGAATTGGAACTTGCTAAGAATTAGAGAAGGAAAATAGAAGACTAAGAACTTCTACTACTACAAACTACTACTACAAAGGAGAAGAGAAGAAATAAGATAGTTGGAATGAGAAATTTTCATTCAACTTGATGTGTTAATTACAATGAAGTTGGCACCTTTATATAGGCCATTTGGTGATGATGATAATTGTACTTATACAATTTGTACAAGTTATACATACACCACAAGTCATACAACACATTACAAGCAACATAGACAATCCATGGAAGAGTTGGTGTACATTGGAGAGGATTACAAGTTACATGACAATACATGGATAAGTGATTATACATTGGAGTTGAATACAAGTTATGTAGAGTGTACAAGTTACATTCAATGTAGAAGTCATGCTTGATGTTACAATTCAATGTGAGAGTCATGCTTGACAATGTGATCATTCATAAGCTTGGTTAAAGGGTCATCCAATTTACAACACTCCCCCTTGGATGACACTTGCTGAGAGAATATGCCTCGTTAAAACCTGTACTAGAAAAATCCTATGGGAAAAAATCTAGTACAAGAAAAAGAGTACAATGTTCTCGTCAATCTTGATTTGCAGTATAATATTATTGATTGCCTCATTAAAAAAACCTTGCTAGGAAAACCCAGTGGGACAAAACCAAAGCTAAGGAAAAGAGTGCAACACATTGATACACTTTGAGAGAATATATATGTCTCATTAAAACCTTTACTAGAAAAACCCTGTGGGAAAAATTCTAGTATAGGAAAAAGAGTACATTGCTCTCATAAAGTTTTTATACAGAGTATAACAATGTTAGGATTGCCTATTTAAAAACCTTGCTAGGAAAATCCAGTGGGATAAAACCATAGCGAAAGGAAAATAGTGCAATACACTAATCAACCTTGATAAAGAGTTTTAATATTGTTAGAATTGCCTCATTAAAAACCTTGCAAGGAAAACCCAGTGGGATAAAACCTTAGCAAAGGGAAAAAGAGTGCAATACACTAACCAATAACTCATTTTGATTCTCCCCCTCATGTTCGCATGGGTGAGACATCTTATGCATTTTGTTGCACATGGACATCGTTTTCTATATGAACCATTTAATGCTGAAGCATATGATTGTCACTCTTTTGTATATAATATTTGCATCAAGTAATTGATTCATAATTTGTTGCTACTGAATGATCCTTTGAATTTCAAGTTCATATTAATTTGTACATGGATTATAATATAACAAATTTAATGCAATTTGATGTGTTTCAAGCAATTTCACGCCATTCCTTTTGAATTGGCTTATATCTCCTCTTAATGGTGGGAAAATTGCTTCATCAAAGTGACAATTAGCAAAACTTGTTATAAATAAACTCCCTATCAGGGATCCAAGACATCTTATAATATGATTAATAAAGAGTTAAATCAATATAAGTCTCTTATTGATTTGCCTTGAGATAATCTCCAGCTGATAAAAAAATTCAGTTCGATAAAAGATGTCCGTGCGAATTTATGATATTTTCGCATTATTGATGATTATGGATAATCAAATAGATCTTTCCACATTATGAATGTCATTTGATTTATGAAGACATTCGTTTTAATGTGTCTTATATATTCTAGAAGTTAAAAGTCGGAAATATTATACTCAGATTAAATCATATTCATATAGATAAATTTTCTATTATTATGAGTACGTAAACTTCTTCTGAACAAGACATTAACAATAAAATTATTGTACCCGATATTGCCTGAACATTAGCCTCGGCTAAGTTCGGATTCGAGAAATTCTCATTTTTATATTATAATGTACATGCATGTAGCACGATACACAAGACATAAACTCATCGCCCATATTTAGGTCACGATTTAAACACATGTCGATGTGCCTATTTTATCGAGCCATTTTCAATGATAAAATTCATAATATTTTGCATTTGATTTTGAAGGCATGGTAAAGATCACAAAAATATTCGGGTATATATATGACAATATTTAGGCAAAATAGCCTTTCATATATGACCAAAAATGTCACAATTAATTATGAGTGCTCATTGTCGATAATTATTTGCCCTTTGTAGTGGTGCACCACTTTTGTTCCAATTTTTTTGTGGAATTGTCAATACGACCTTTACATAATATTTTCACATTTTCCACGTCCATAAATTTGTTATTGCGATCATGATCATTATATGCAACATATGCTTCTTAATTTGAAGCTGAACTAATTGGACGGGAGCATATTATATTTATAATATCTCATTATTTTACTTAGCTACCATGAGACAAGAAATCAATCCTTAATATTTATTGGATTGACGTGCGCACTCGATATTTGTTGCGGCAATAAATTGAGGCGGGTCACGTGACCTTATTTTATTGTCTCATCAGTCATATTTACACATAGCCTCAACATAGAGGTAATTAAAATTGTGGAATTATAATTAATATTTGACTAATTAAATTTTGTAGCATGAGACCGAGCCGCTCATTTTGAGCTTTTTGAGCATTACCCTTTTGGTATGTATATATATAACTCCATAAGGTGAAAAGATATATAAAGTGAAATATTTACTTTTCAAATCTCTAAAGAGAAATTGGCGAATGATTATGTATAACACACAGTTTTGCAAATTGTAGTATCTAATTGTCATGACAAGTAATTTTTGTCGGTAATACAATAAGGCAACAAGTTCAACTATGGTTGAATAATATTTTGAAAATAAATTTAATATAAAATAGTTTTTCCCTTTTTATGTAAAAACATAACATATGATTAAATATATGTTCACAACTTGATTCATTAATAAATAAAATATACTATTCGTATGAGTTGGTGGGACAACCTCCAGGTTAGTAGCGAGACATAGTCTACTTAATACCATACCTCCTCGAACGGGATAACTCGTCTCCCTTTCAATGTTTAGCTTTACCGGGGACAAGGCTTACCCACTATCAACTCAAACTTATAACATTATTTTTATTATAAAATCAAGAATAGAACAATAACTAATCGTTTGTAGTTTTAAGAGAAAAATTACATGTCACATATTGACTTTTGATTTCTGATGTAGAAGATCGTATAAGACGCAACTAAAGAGCATACTTTCGTCGTCGGTGATGTTATAATGCATAATGTATGAATAAAGTACATTTACATAATTAAATATGCATGTAACGAAAAAAAGAAATTAACCATGATAACATGGAAATAAATTGAACTTATTTAAATTAATAAAAATTATACCTTCTTAGCTTTATATCTTTGAAAAGCTTCTTAATCTTCAAGACCTCCTCTTGTAGAGCAACTTTGTGCTGATAACGTGTTGTAAATTGAATTGGAACTTGCTAAGAACTAGAGAAGGAAAATAGAAGACTAAGAACTTCTACTACTACAAACTACTACTACAAAGGAGAAGAGAAGAAATAAGATAGTTGGAATGAGAAATTTTCATTTAACTTGGTGTGTTAATTACAATGAAATTGACACCTTTATATAAGCCATTTGGTGATGATGATGATTGTACTTATACATTTTGTACAAGTTATACATACACCACAAGTCATACAACACATTACAAGCAATATAAACAATCCATGGAAGAGTTGGTGTACATTGGAGAGATTACAAGTTACATGACAATACATGGATAAGTGATTATAAATTGGAGTTGAATACAAGTTATGTAGAGTGTAGAAGTTACATTCAATGTAGAAGTCATGCTTGATGTTACAATTCAATGTGAGAGTAATGCTTGACAATGTGATCATTCATAAGCTTGATTAAAGGGTCATCCAATTTACAACAATTTACAAACTTTTTTTCAATTTACAACTTTTTTTTTCAAAAAGGACGGTATATATCATGGAGATGGAAGGGCACGCCACGCGTGCACCGTACAGGCAATAATGACTCCAACGTTCATTGCTCATGGCCTTGAGCACGAGACCTTTTTGTTTTATTTTTTAACTGAAAAGAAAAAAGCCTTAAGATTTTGTGGGCCCCACTAGGTCCACCAAAAAGCCCACTAATCCAAAACACCTCAGACTTTAATCGCAAGTCCACGGGGCCCATTATTCAAACCCAATAAAAAATATGAAAAAAGTGACATGCACACATTAGCATTACATACATATAAGTACTTCACTAGGATAAGCTTAGATGCGTCGCCAAATGCGCATTGTGATGCACAGTATACGCATCTCAAGACGAATCGGATGGGCATTATCAGTTCTAGATTTTAAGTTTTTTCCTAAAACACATATTCGTCTTCATTTGATGTTTGAAATGACAAAAGTGTCCCTCCAACTCCAAGCTTTAAACGTGGAAGTAAAAAGCCACTAAAGGAGACAACCCACCCAAAAAAAAAAGTTGACTACTTTTTGTTGATAATTCTGAGTCTCTGACGGTAACGAAAGTTTTTGGTGGCTTTTTATGTCCCCTACGTGAAAAATAAACATAAAATGAGGGTGAGACTGTGGTGGGGTGGGCGAGGCGGCTTTGCAGTTCATGCAGTGAACTTTAGTGTCTTTAAGGAAATGACGGTTATGCCCTCGTTAATGTGTTGAATGCCTGGAAATTCCTATTTGAGTAAAATCACATGTAAGGAATAAATAAATATGATATTGTGATGTTTATGTCAATAGAATCTGAGATGTACGCAAGAAAGACTTGGTTATTTAAGGAAAGATGATGGAGGACGAGGCGTGGAGATTTTTTGCGATGTTGGTGTAAGGGGTGGTCGAGGAGAACAGCACGCAATAGATTTGGTTCTATGTTTTACTATATTTAATTTGTTTTTTTCTTTTTTAACAAATAGATTGAATATCTTTTGTGTTCATCATAATGTACATGCAATAGGCTGTTTTTCTTTTTGTTTCGGCATTTAAAAGTTGTTTGTATAACCACCATTGCACGGAAGGTGACATTTTTAATTTTTTTATAGGGGCTATATGTGTGCTATTTTGAGTCAATATATAACTATAGATCATTAGTGGGAAATTGACCTTTAATAATATTCATATATAAAGGAGTATAGTCAATCAATATATTCTTTTTTTTTTTTTAAAATTTATGAAAGTCGAAACAACCTCCCTAAACTTTACCTTTTGATAAATGATGCCTCTACCATCTCAATAAAGATGCTTTGATCAATAAGTATATTCTTATTTATGAGAAACAAATTAGGTTTCAATTTAAGACTAAAACTCAAATTAAGTATTTATTATTATTATTAGTACTTATAGCAAAACTCATAAATAAACCTCTATTTCTTCATGAGTAGTAAATATACCTTGGTTGCCACGCATCGATCTATTGAATTATTTTTAATCAACTTCAAAGGATGAACTCATACAGAGTCATCGCACACAACTCAGTATCTCAACTTCAAAGGAGGGACTCATACAGAGTCGTCGCACACAACTCGTTATCTCAACTTTGAAGGATGGACTCACACAGAGTCGTCGCACACCTCTTAATATCTCGACTTTAAAGGTGCCAGCTAGTCCATCCTTGAAAGTTGATTAAGGGAGTTATATGCATTGACTCTGTGTGAGTCTACACTTCAAAATAGATATCGAGCTGTGTGCATTAATTCTGTGTGCATTAATTCTGTGTGAGCTCGGTATCAACCCGAGAGACTTTGTGGGAGTTCAGAATAAATGGAATGAATTTAAACTATTTGATTTGGCTGTGTGATCCTAGTTTTGAGCGTCCAAGTCCACCTATTCAAGTTTGGGCTAGTCTACATGAGGAATATATAGTGGAGGGATCAGTTAACTAGCACTTCCTCGCTGTGTGTTTTGGTAAGAATGAGACTGAGTTAAAATTTAATTTTGTGGGTGAAATCTATTATTAATAAGGTTATAATAGGCCAAAATTTTTTATATTTGAGTGATGAAGTGTAATATCCATTTATACTCATGTGTAACGGTCCATTTTATTAACGCCATTATTTATTTCGTAATTTTAGACATGGACGCCAGCTCGAATACACGTGGACGCTGCGGGTAGGCTAGGACACACATCGACCTAGGTACACTAGTAAATTATATATTGTATCATTTAATTGCGATGCATTTTACGAAATTATTTGTTAATACATCGCATGTGTGTATGTTGAATGGTTATATCATACGAGGTTGTGTGACGGGTAGTCGCCTCGAAATAGGTATCAACGCGGGTTTCGAGAGGTGAAGTACAGGTACACTAGGGAACTCGTCTAGTTCATATTAATATGATTAAGTAATTCAATAGAAATGGGTAATGTAACCATAGGCTAATTGAGTTGAATTTTAAACAATAGGGTATGACGCACCTCGAAATGAGTGTAGAGACGCAGGACACTGGATATCGGGTAGCCGAAGGTTAATGGGACTATGAGTTGGTTAATTTAGATAAATAGAACAATAACCATATGATTTGATAAGGTTTAATATAAGGTGAGTTAATTAAATAAATGAAAAGCCTATAGTTTGAACTAAATAATGAGGATTATGGATGGACCTTGAGATCATCATTGTGAGTAATTTTAGGAGATGAGTATATTAATGTAGTCATCAGGTGGTGTGGAAACCACAAAATAACCCTCGAGTTATGTACGCACAATTGATCGTAACCAGACATATATAGCAAGTTAGTGGAGTTTTGATCAAACCACTCAAACAAATCCATGTAAAACTATAGTAAAAACCAGAGAAAAAGAAGAAATTCAAGTTGGAATTCGATACCTTGGAGGATAAATCAAGTGATCTAACCTAGGTAATCATCTTTCTCATCTCCTACACTCTTCAATGAACCCATTTTTGGGTATATTTTAATGAATTCGAGTTTGATGATTAGACCTCTGATTTTTAGTGAAAACTTATGAATTACATGTTTATAAATCATTTTCATAGAGAATTTACATCTGGTTTAGATGGAACTAAAAAATTAGGTGAATTCATAGGATTTAGTAAATTTAGGCCAAACTGTTATTCTAAGGTTGTTCCGATTGTTGTTCTGGATTAAATTGATATGGAGAGGGTATAATCCAGGTTAGAGTAGCTAATTGAGAAGGGTAGAAAAAATTCTCAACTTTAGAATTCTGTCACAGAGGGCAATTAGCACGCTAACTGGGTTGGTTAGCGTGCTAATAGTTATGGGTTTCCAACTTTTTTTTCAAAATGAAGAACAATGGCGCACTAGACAGATCCCTTAACGCGCTAGCCTCGCCTAGTGCACTAGGTAGATCGATTAAAGAGCTAATTTCACCTAGTGCGTGACGAGCGCCGAACGCGTCAATAAAGTAAAGTTTCTAAACCAACTATTTTGTAGAATAGTGGCAAAAGGTCGATCCCACAGAGATTGGTAGTATTTCTTAGGTTAAAAACAACAAAAAGGAAAATCGGGGGTTTTAAAATAAATTAATGTAACTAACTAATCTAACTAAACTAAATAATATAAAACAACTAAACTAATTTTCAAAACAATTAATTAATACCTAAGTAACACTTAAGTCTACAATTCGACATATCAGGATCAAGATTCAATTGCAATCATGGTCTTCAATTTTTCTCAAAAAATTATTAATTTAAATTCTCTTAGATTAGCTATAGAAAATTGACATCCGCAAAAAATTCCTCATTCCCCTAATTTCGATAGCTAGGACGTCCGCCACTAACTACTTCCCTAATTAATGTATAACCCTAGACGTACGTCAATCGAGTTTAACACACTAACCGCAGTAATATGGGTATGTGGGAACACTAATCCTAAATAACCGAATCGCATCCGTTTCCGATTTAACCTAGATTCAATTGTTGCACAATAAAGAACCGAAAAGGTTTGATGGTAAACGGATGAGTGTTTGTCACTTTATTGGTCCAAAAACACAATTGCACAAATACTAAAGGTCCAAATAAATATAGATTGTCCACCTAAAAGCATGCACTGGCCACATATACACCCTATATCTAAACCATATTCATTAAAATCAACAACAATGAAATATGACAATTTAAACTAAATTAAATTATAAAATAAAAATGTCTCACACAATATGCCATGAATCCATAATCTCGATTTGCTTCCCCTTCGACCTAGGCAAAGAGTTGATTAGCCGAACATCGTCGTCGAAGAAAGTCGATAACCAAATAATAATAGTCAGTCTCTTCTCAATAATAAAACCTAAGTTCCTAATATGTAAAACTAATAAAAATTGGTCTCGGGAGGTGAGACAAACTAATTTTAGGGGTTGGGGAGGTGACTCGTGCACCGAGGAGCATCGTAGGACTATTTTTGGCTTTAAAATTAGTGTCCGCCATGTGTCGCAGCGCTATTGGATGGTTTCCTACAGAGCGTTGACGTGGCACTTTCTGATTGGTCGAGACAACTACCGATGAAGCATTGTTGTGCTGTGATAGCACCACATGGCACCGTCTGATTAGTCAAAAGAGGTGTTGATGATGCGCTGGCGTGTTGAGCAAGCACCATTTGGCGGTTGAGACCGGTGAAGAGAATCATGCGAGTTTATGCAAAAATCTAGGAATTTGTGCGAACGCGCATCCCGAGGCAGATTGATGGGCAGCTGAAGTGAGGATAAATGTTGGTGTGTGACGTGGCTATAAACGCTGATGTGGCAAAATGTGGCGGCTTCTGATTGGTGGAGAATGCTTACATGACGTTCTTGGAGAGGGTGATCGCGTGACACTTGGCAGCTGCTATGATGCGAACCGCTGACGTTGCGAGACGTGATTGGAAGAGAGAAGATGTGCGCTGACGTGGCAGCTCCTAATTGGTTGAAATATGATGTCTCTAATTCAACCCACAGCGTAAGCGTAAATCTAAGCAAACTATCCAGCGTTCGATCATTGCATGTAAATACTTAATTTTGAGTATTTTTTCGCCACAAATTCAACCGCGCACTCCATTTCATCTAAAAAGGACAAAAAAATAATAATTAAATATATATTTTAGAAACTTTGCATAGTTAAATATACTAAAATAAACTACTAAATATATATAAATACTGACTTATCAAATAACCCCAAACTTAAGACTTTGCACATCCTGAGCAAAGGTGTAAATGACAACACAAACTAAACTAGACTCCTAATGTAATAATGCACTGACTCAACTAGTCCTATACCCGACCCAAAATTCATGGAGTTCTTTTGGTTTACATAGCCACCAAATTAACAAGCTACTCAAGAAAATTCTAGAGTTATGATATGTCAAGACTTGCAACCCAAACACAATTAAGATCTCACTTTCAAGACAAAGACTCAGTCAAAACAAAATCCATAAACTACTCAACAGTTTTCTTGGTCTATAATTAAAGTACACAAGTTTATAATTCTCACTTAATATAGTGAAAACACTCGAACTAAATCTTTTATTTGAGGAGTTTCACAACTTCCGCCTTTATTCAATTTTATTTTATTTTTTTTCACATTTTTTCTTCTCCGAATTTTTTCTTTTTCAATAAATACGCTCCCCACTCCATTTCCTGTGGACTGCTTTTCTCACTTTTTCCCACCACAAGTTTCCCGGCTCCATTTCCTGTGGAAACTTGTAGGACACTCTACTTTTTCTTTTTTTTTAGAAAAACTCATGTCAGTACTTCTCACTTTCACTATAATCAAGCAAATCCCCCAATGTGGGTTAAAATAATATCACTTGCACAAATTTGACCTTCTACTCATTTTCATTATCTAGCACAAAGTCCAACCATCAACTAAGTCCTTAATCATGAAATCATAAAAATGCAGAGCTATGAACCTGATTGAGTGTTTCTCCTAATTCTCTCTAAGTTGTAAGTCAAAAAGGTAACTATAAATTACTCATCCACAACTAAAGGCATGAACAAAGTTTCGGGTGACTCTATATAACTAAATATATATATATATACTAAATACATATATGCATGAAAGTGTATCAAATCCTAATGAAATGAGAAAGAAATATGAATGGACAAGAAATGAAAGAAATGATATAAAACACCACCATTACCATCCGATATTCGCATAAAAAATAAACAATCTCACCTGCTGTCTTTCGCAAAAGAATCCCTCCAAAACAATCCATTATCCCTAAAACACCCCCAACTTATTCCGAACCTTGTCGTCAAGGATCAAAACAAGTCAAGGCATCCATATAACTAAAAGAAAATACAGTGGTAAGCAAAAACATGGATAAGAAGATGATACAAATGCATGCATAACAAAAAGTCTCTAAAAACTAGTGAACGCACAAAATCTCTTATGTGTAGGTGACTAATGAAACTATGAAAAAACAACCATAACAAGAGCAAGAACTAGTAAACATAAGAGTTAACTGAAAAGATTCCAATCAAATCTTGCGAGCCCAAAGTCTGTCAACTAAGGGTGAAATCAACAAGATAATGGAATGAAGTTTAGGGTTTTAGGTCTACTCAAAAACCCACCCGCCACTAATGCAGCGACTTAAGTTGGATATGTCCCAACCAAGTCTCAAAAAACCTAAAACCCTATAAACATATTAATTCCAAAAAAAAAGGCTCAAATTATGCTTAAAATGTAATCCCAAGTCAAACCTACAAAACTCGGTACTCCAATCCTCCAATGAAAATCAAACGTGACATATCACCTGTAAAAATAAGGAGACCAAATTAGAATGTTATTATATATAAATAAAAACTAAAACTAAACTAAATGCAATAAATAAATAAAATAAAATAAAAATGAAGCTGGGTTGCCTCCTAACGAGCCGCATTTCTTTTAAGTCTTTGGCTAGACTTGGAGTGATTGATCACGTGATGCCCTCTCCTTTAGAGATGTCAACAACAAATGGCGCATATATGTATTTGGGAAATGAAGCATGCACGCCCTCTTTCAGATTTAGGAGCTCATTCGGGACTTCTAACACGAAAGAATCTATCGCATCAGGATCATCCAGCATAAAGGTGTCGGCAGTGTAGAAGATCTACGAACGCCCCCTTACTTCCACCCCCTTATAAAGTATACCAAATGTGCATGGGAAGGTGGGTGGTTACACCAACACCAGAGGTTCATCTTCCTTGCTCTCTATCTGTTGCTTCTCTGCTTGTCTGAAATGACATCAATTTTCATCTCATTTTCCCCCTCATTTAGTAAAATGACAATCTCTGGCTCAATTTGGGAGACTTCACATTCTTCTGATGTTTCTCTCCAATAGTCCTCCACCTATGTAACCTTATTCACCTTAAAATTCTTCAGCGTATCAACACTCACATCCTCCTCTGGGTTAAAAATTGGTTGTGTACTACACAACTCTTCCTCATCAGTCATATTCTGAAGCCTGACATTATATTGAATTAATTTAGTTTCCAATTCCTTCAAGCCTGGAATCTTAAAATCAATTTGTCGGATCTCGTCTAAAAGTTGTCGAAGTTGTTGGTGACTATCTATCAATCGCTTCACCATATTTTCCAAGGAGGTGCATTGATGAAACTGTTGATTTCCTTCATGTTGAGGAATCTGTAGGTTTGACATGAGCCCAAAGAAGTCAGGTTGTGGTGATGCGTAGCTAGAATAGTGGTAATTCTCATACTGTGGATAATAGGGACAATTATGTGTGGAATCAAAATGATCTCCACAATTTTCGCAATCCTCAACTTGTTGCACAAAAGATTGCTGGTTAAAAAAATTGATATCCATTATGTGACATACCTACCCCATTCACATTATAATAATGTGAGTCTTCGAATCGACCATAATTATGAGGGTAGGAGGAGTCCATCACGGGGTTACTTACATACATGTTAAGAGCAAAAGACTAGATAGGCAAAATAAAAATAAAAATAAAACCAAAGAAAGAAAAATAACAATCCTCGGCAACGACGCCAAAAATCGACACGCGCTGAACCTGTCAATAAAGTAAAGTTCATAAACCAACTATTTTGTAGAATAGTGGCAAAAGGTCGATCCCACAGAGATTGGTAGTCTTTCTTAGGTTAAAAACAACAAAAAAGATAAATCGGGGGTTTTAAAATAAATTAATTTAACTAACTAATCTAACTAAACTAAATAAAATAAAACAACTAAACTAATTTTCAAAACAATTAATTAATACCTAAGTAACACCTAAGTCAATAGTTCGACAAATCAGGATCAAGATTCAATTGCAATCATGGTCTTCAATCTTTCCCAAAAAATTATTAATTTAAATTCTCATAGATTAGCTATAGAAAATCGACATCCGCTAGAAACTCTTCATTCCCTAATCTCGATAGCCAGGGCGCCCGCCACTAACTACTTCCCTAATTAATGTATAACCCTAGACATCCACCAATCGGGTTTAACACACTAACCGCAGTAATATGGGTCTGTGGGAACACTAATCCTAAATAACCAGATCGCATCCACTTATGATTTAACGTAGATTCAATTATTGCACACTCAAGAACCGAAAGGGTTTGATGGCAAACGAGGGAGTGTTTGTCATTTTATTGGTCAAAAAGCACAATTACACGGATACTAAGGGTCCAACTAACTATAAATTGTCCACCTAAAAGCATGCACTGGCCACATACACACCCTAGATCTAAACCATATTCATTAAAACTAACGACAATGAAATAGGAGAATTTAAACTAAATTAAATTATAAAATAAAAGATCTCACATAATATACCATGAATCCGTAATCTCGACTTGCTTCCCCTTCGACCTAGGCAAAGAGTTGATTAGCCGAACATCGTCATCGAAGAAAGTCGATAATCAAATAATAATAGTCGGTATCCTCTTAATAATAAAACCTAAGTTCCTAATATATAAAACTACTAAAAACTGGTCTCGGAAGGTAAGAGAAACTAATTTTAGGGGTTGGGGAGGTGACTCGTGCGCCGAGGAGCATCGTAGGGCTGTTTTTGGCTTTAAAATTGGCGTCCGCCACATGTCGTAGAGCTATTGGCTATTTTCCTGCGGAGCGTTGACGTGGCGCTTTCTGATTGGTCGAGACAACTGCCGATGAAGCTTTGTTGTGCTGTGATAGGGGCACGTGGCATTGTTTGATTTGCCGAAAGAGGTGTTGATGATGCGCTGGCGAGTTAAGCGAATGCCACGTGGCGGCTGGGACCGGTGAAGAGAATCGTGCGAGTTTATGCAAAAATCTGGGAGTTTGTGCCGACGCGTGTCCCGAGGTAGATCGATGGCCAGTTAAAGCAAGGAGAAATGTTGGTGTGTAATGTGGTTGCAAACATTGATGTGGAAAAATGTGGCGGCTTCTGATTGGTGGAGAATGCTTACATGAGGTGCTTAGAGAGGGTGATCACGTGACACTTGGCAGCTGTTGTGATGCGAACCGCTGACGTGGCGAGACGTCTTTGGAGGAGAAAAGATGTATGTAGACGTGGCGGCTCTTAATTGGTTGAAATATGCTGTCTCCAATTCTACCCATCGCGCAATGCGTAAATTGAGGCAAACCGTCTGACATCCGATTACTGCATGTAAATACTCAATCTTGAGTTTTTTTCCACCACAAATTCAAACCACGCACTCCATTTCACCTAAAAACGACAAAAAATATAATTAAATATATATTTTACAAATTTCGCATAATTGAATATACTAAAATAAACTATTAAATATATAAATAATGACTTATCAGCATGCTAGGTAGATCTATTAGCATGTAGCGCATTAATGACAGATAAAATATGAATTTAAAGGCTGTTTTGGTGATTTTCAACTTAATACAGATCTAAAGACTTGTAAACAACCTAAACTTGTAAAATTGGACTTCAAGGACTCAGTGGAATGTAACTCACTATAATGGCCAAAATTAATTAAACTATGATTAATGTTAATCTTGAAGATTAATAGTAGTAATTCGAGCATTACGCAGGTAACTCAATTGACTCGAACACGAGAACCGATGAGATATATTATTTGTTGATGATGGTTGCTTAGGTGTGATGTGTAAACATTATATTATTGCATTGCATCACATGTGCGTATGTCACTATCAGGCGAGTTGGTGTGACGAGTGTTCACCTCGAAAGACATGCCAACGCGAGTACTGGATTGGCGAACTATAGGTACACTTGAAAAACTCAACTAATTAACGTTAATATGACTAGTTGATCAATGAAAATGGATAATGTAACCATAAGCTAACTTGATTAAGTTAAAATAATACGCTATGACGTACCTCAAATTATGTGTCGAGACGCGGAGCATCGAGTGCCGGGTAGTCGAGGGTTAGCGAGATCACAAAATTTGTCAATTTGGTGAATAAAAACACTAACCATATATATTATAATGGGCTAAGCTAATGTAGTTGAATCAAATAAATCAATGCCTATAGTTTGCTTATTTAAATTGAAAACCATGAGATTGTCCTAGAGATACGTGTTGACACGTCTAGGATCTATGCGAGTAGCAAATTAGTGTCACTTTGATTGGGTTAGTGGGAGTTAGTGAGATACATGTCAAGGTGTTGATCATTAGATGAGCTTCGAGATACGTAAATACATGGATCCAATGGCTAGGAATCAATAGTATCTTAATATATAAGATCAACACATGCAAGGAAACCATGTTCATTTTCAAATTATGAATCGAGATAACTTGTTGGAGAAGAAATAGGTTGATGGAGAGAAGGAATCCATGGAAGACTGGTGAGAATCTCTCAAGGTAGATGGTACATCAACTAGGTATACATCTATTTATATCAGATTGAAATCATTTCTGGTTTTTGGCCAATTCCAGAGGGTAGATGATTGAACATTTGCAATTGATTTATATATTTGGATTCCTCATTTGAAGCTAATAATCTAGCTATATTGAAGTTATTAATTTGGATTTGAAATCATAAAGATATGAATTTTTGAAATTGCAAGACCAAAACTAGAATTCTGCATGTTATATTAGGACTTAGCCTATGTAATTTGGTCGTAACTTGCATATTTTAGATCCAAATCTACCTAAACTAGTGGAATTTAAAAGCTTACTCAAAGGGTAACAACTTTGCTTAGCTAGATATGTTGTAATTCAATTGTTTTCATGTCCAAAAGTGCTCAACAAATAGGTGCTTGAATTCGGAAGAAAAGTTTTGAAACTAAATTTGTTAAAGGAATAACTCCCTAACTACTTATCCAAAAGAGATGATATTTTAGTATGTTGAATTTGTGTATGTATTCTGCCTTGTGAAAAAATAATCACCTTTTTTGGAAGTATAGATTGGGAGGAATATATTATCTAAATCCGCTGGTCGGACAAAGTTCGAATTAGACCTATGTTTAGTAGAATCAATATATCTCTTTCATTTTAAATCAAAACTTTATTAACTAAAACTTTCAGAAAACTAAGATAGAGACCGACGGTCTTTATATTGCTGGATGATTTCGAGATTTGGACCATTTCATGCCCAAAAATGATTTGTAACATAAGATTGAAATTGGGACTTACTTTAGTCTTTAGGGCTGATTTGGGAAGATCAATTTGAAACATATTCAACCAATTTAAATTCATAATAAACATACTTAACTAACTTCAGGGACTTAGGGTACCGTAGCTTGGGTATTAGGGAGCTTGTCGGGTCGGATCCAGGTGTCCAAGGGAGTCGAAACGCGTGTTGAGGCATGTAAAACCCTTGAGAATGCTTTATAGAACTCAGTTTTTTTTTTCTTATGGGTGTGATGAATGTCAAACTATTTTACTTTACTGTTTTATTTAACTGATCGATTGGTTCATCGAAGTTTTTTATACCAGAATGTATGGACGGACATGGGCTTGCTATACCATGGCATGTGTATCAGAAGTCCTTGGTGGATAACGACCCAAGTTACTTGGTCGGTACATGTGTCGGTGCGTCGTGGGTCTACACCGATCACCGAGAGGAACCAGGTGATGGGCTAGTTAGGTGCGCCCTCTAGTGGGATCCTGGGAAGGATATCCGAAGTATGGTTTAGTCTGCTACACCCGATACATTCTTGGATTTTCATCAAATACGCTTATGCGTATATGGACTTAACTATTGTATGTTTACATTTTTGTTTACCTCGTTAACTGCTATTATGCCTTATTTTAGAGCATATTTGTTTTGGTTAGTATGTACTAGTTGTTAATTACTACTTGTTTGATTATTATCTATTGCGCTGTGTTACTATCATTTTATGATGCTTGAGTCTTTCATATTCCCTACATTCACGGAAGTATAGATTTCTGTTGCCAGATAACATGCTTGCATCTCTCATAGCTTTATTTGATTTCTTGCTGAATATTGCGTAGCCTTCTCTTAGGAATTTACTCACTAGACTCGTCACTATATTTGTTGGGTGATTGAGTGCAGATCCTTTTACGAGTAATGACAAAGTAAAATCTTTGGCGACTATCTGTTTATGCTATTAGTCTTGGACATAGTCGTTGGTGTTTATATTATTTTGTCATTATTTTGTATTATTTTAGGTATTGGGAGACTTAAGATGACACCGTACATGTATATATACACTGTTTTATTTTATTGTCTCTTGTATGCATAATACTTATTCAGGTTTTCCATAGTAGGACTGATACTTATAAAACCTAAAAGTTAATGAAAATACATATTTAGGTTTATTTAAGATTTCCACTGCATAATACTAGTTATCTAATTGTATCTCCGAAATATACAAACCACTAGCACAGGTAGGACTCATAAGCTACAAACAGTTGAATTTAAGGAAATAAATTAAAATTAAAATGAATAATCAATTAACTAAACTAGTAATACCTACGTAGAAATGATTATCGAGATATGAGATTGATGAGCAGGTGCCGAACACGTGTAGCTGGGCCCATAGGGTGAGGAGTATATGTAGAGATGACACCCCGGGTTGGCAGGGCCACCACAGATGGTATCAGAACAAGGTCGTTGAAGCCTCAGAAAAAGTTAAAAGAAATTTGATACACTTAGTCAAGAAAGTCTTGAATGTAGAAACCCAATGTTATGGCCTTAGAACTTTAGTTGGGAAGTGATATGAGGCGGGTAGAGCTAAGGTTATATACATGTTATGTTTTTACTGTATATTATACACTATAAGCATGTATGTATATCGAGGCTGATTTGGAACACACTTCTTGATGCGGATCACGATGAACGGATAACTTACTATTTTACAAGAGATTGGTCAGACTAGCAATATTGCTAGGAGCACTACCACCACTGTTACTACTAGTCAGGGTGTTAAGACTAATTTGCGGAACATGACACTCAGTTGATAGAGATTTTGTAGTTACTAAAGGCTGCAGAGGTGGCAGTCACAACTGTACCATCAAGGTAGAGATCAGGGAGGATAACAGTGGTCGAGGTTAGAAATCTAGAGACGGACAAGCTGGCAGGTTACAGACGCGTTCGTGTTTTCGATGTGTTTAGCAAGGACATGTTAGGAAAGACTGTTCTTGGAGACTAGTGTCAGTTATTATAACGCCACCTATGCCAGAGCCAAATTTGCAGTGTGTCGAGTAAGGGTAAAAAGGAAAGTGATGAATTGAGTTAGAGACTATAAGTATTGCAGACCACGACACAACAGCCGAAGACGTGAGAGTTCCCAACCTAGTTGATTTTGTATACATACCTTACATCTCGATAAGACATTGGGTGTATGATGTCGAGTTCATACAAGCCATGAGTTTATAGGTCGAGGGTGCTTTTGAATTGAAGATCTATAGAATGCCAATAAGGACAAGACTAAGAATAAAGAGGTTTAGAAGTGTACAAGTAAGGGAAGGTAGTCGAGATATGGTAACTAGAGTCTTACTCGGATAGCTAGAAGACACGATACAGAGGAGCAGCTTGAAGACCTATGAATAACTGATAGTGTTGAGATGACTCGAGATGTACATGAAAGCATTGACATGCAACTTTAGCTCCGACCATAGCAGTGGAGTTAGTCTCGCAATTATGACAGTCCGATAACTTCATAGAAGTTCTATGAATGTCCTCAGATAGTGAGGTTGGTGGGGGCCTACACCGCTACCTTATCTAGAAAAGGACAATTTAATAAGTACAGGTAGAGAGAAAGCTTACAATTCTGTGAGAAGATATCGAGCAAATCGCTAATACCAAGGTTTAAATCAAGCGTAACGAAGATGGACAACTAGATAATGGGCAATAGAGATTAGTGTGACAAAGTGGAATACATGAGATCATAAGGCAGAAATTTAAGAGTCGTGTATAGAGTAAGTGAAATGGATGGGCATCATGATAGAGAGATTGAATAGCCATATGATTTACAGATCTAAGAATATAAAGACAAAAAGCTTTTAGAAGACATGAAAATAAAAATAGTGAAAATTTACACTATTGGATGAGTGGTTACTCTCCCTTAGGTATCGTATACAAGGTGTGTGACCTTATTAGGTATACGGTGTAAAAAGGTGGGATGAGATAACACTTGACTTATACATGAGCAAGAGTAACTCATGATGGCGATAGTCACAGTGTAATGATATCATATTTCATTGCTTATCGCCACAGTGTATTGATATCATATTTCATTGCCTTAGTTAGAGTCTTATGCTTTATGAAGCACTACAACAATACCATGGTTATGATGGCATGGGTACAGGCAAAGTTAATGAAAGCATGACTGAAAGAGTCGGTGTTTAAAGCCTGATAATAAGCATGAACCTTGTTAACTATGTTCATGGACATGACTCGCCTTCAGACAAAGTCGAGTAACAACTAGACCATAACATATGTATAAAAAATCCTCGGTGAATGACAATTTAAGCTACTGTATTAGTATATATGTCGGTGCGTTGCGAATCTATGTTGACCACCGAGAAGATCAGGTATCAGGCCGTTAGGTGCGCTCACTAGTGGGAACCCGATAGGGAATCAATAGTATGGTCTAGTTGGGTTTGGAATGGCAATGGTAAGTTTTTCTCGCCACAATTTCCTTCCCACAAATAGTAGAACAAGAGACAAGAAAGAGTGGCATTGTGAATATTTTCTACCATAACTTCCTCTTCATGAAGATGAAGAGATGAAGGGCTATATAAAAGGCCTAACCGAGCACATTGCGTGTGGGGCACTGCCTGATGGTACAATTTTGAGAAGGTTTGTAGGAAGGGTATTGTTGGGCACATTGCGTGCGGGGTAACGCCTGAGGATACAATTATAAAAAGGTCTGTAGGAAGGATGTTGCTGGGCACATTGCGTGTCGGGCAACTCCTAAGGATACAATTATGCAAAGAACTGAAGGGCGGTAGGAAAGGTCTGACTAGGCACATTGCGTGCGTACGATCCATGCCGAATGCATTTATAGAGAGATCAAGAATGATAATCGATCGTACAGAGAAGGAAGACTCAGTGTTGTGATATACATTAGGCCCTAACACGCGTGGTCGGGCTCTGGGCGAATGACAACCCGAGCTGCTTTGGTACACGTGTCAGTGACTCAATGGATTTGGTCAGCACTGCGAAGGCTATAGGTGATGGGCTAGTGGAGCGGGTTGTAAAAGGCCCACTGGTGGGTCCCCAATGTATTGAACTATTATCTTGTGGGCGTCGAAATTGAGTTAGCTACGTTAGTTATTTCGCCACTATTTTAGCTTGGTTTAGAAGTGAATTATAAATTCCTCGAGATCTAGATTTCGGGGATGAAACTCTTTTAGTTGGGAAGAATTATAACTGTCCAAATTAATTAAACTAGGATTAACATTAATATTATGCATTAATGGTCATAATTCAGGCATTATGCAGATAACTCAGTTGAGTCGGACATGAGAACCGAGGAAATATATTATTTGTGGGTGATGGCTGCTAAGGTGTGATGTTTAAACATTATATTATTGTATTTCATCACATGTGTATATGTCTCTATCGGGCGAGTTAGTGTGACGGATGTTTGCCTCGAAAGGCGTGCCAATGCGGGTATCAGATAGGCGAACTACGGGTACACTAGAAAAACTTCACTAATTCACGTTAATATGACTAGTTGATCAATTAAAATGGGTAATGTAACCATAGGCTAAGTTGATTAAGTTAAAACAATATAGACTATGGCATACCTCGAATTGCATGTCGAGACACGGGGCATCGAGTGTCGGGTAGTCGAGGGTTATTACGATCACAAAATTTTTCAATTTGGTGAATAAAACACTAACCATATATATTATAATGAGCCTAAGCTAATGTAATGGAATGAAATAAATCAATGTCTATAGTTTGGTTATTTAAATTAGAAACCATGTGATTGTCCCAGATATATGTGTTGATACATCTAAGCAATATGTGAGTAGCAAATTACTGTCACTTTGATTGGTTAATGAGAGCTAGTGGGATGCATGTTAGGTGTGGATCATTAGATGAGCTTCGAGATACGTAAATATATGGAGATCAATTGCTAGGAATCAATATTACCTTAATATATAAGACAAACACATGCAAAGACACCATTTTCATTTTCAACTTATGAATCAAGAGAACTTGCTAGAGAATTAAGAGGTTGATGGAGAGAAGGAATCCATAGAAGATTGGTGAGAATTTCTTAAGCTAGGTGGTTCATCAACTAGGTACACATTTATTTATATCAGATTGAAATCATTTCTGGTTTTTGGCTAATTCTAGTAGGTAGATGATTGAATATTTGCATTTGGTTTATAAATTTGGATTCTTCACTTGAAGCTGATAATCCAACTATATTGAAGTTCTTAATTTGGATTTGAAATCATAAAGATATAAATTTTTGAAGTTGCAAGACCAAAACTAGAATTCTGCATGTTATATTAGGAATTAGCCCATGTAATTTGGTCATAACTTGCTTATTGTAGATCCGAATCGACCCAAACTGGTGGCATTTGAAAGCTTGCTCAAAGGGTAACAATTTTACTAAACTAAAGATGTCGTAATTCAATTGTTTTCATGTCCAAAAGTGCTCTATAGTTAGGTGCTGGAATTCGGAAAAAAGTTTTGAAACTAAACTTGTTAAAGAAGAATAACACCCTAACTACTTATCCAAATGAGCTTATATTTTAGTATATTGTATTTGGATATGTTTTCGGCCTTATTTACAAAAAACACCTTTTTTGGAAATATAGAATGGGAAGAATGGATTTTCTAAATCTGCTGGTCGGACTAGGTTCCGATTAGAGCTATGTTTAGTAGAATCATGATATCTCTTTCGTTTTAAATTGGAGTTTTGCTATGACAGTGACCGAAGATCGTTTTATTGGTGGAAGATTTCAAGATTTGAACCATTTCATGCCTAAGAATGCGTTGTAACATGAGACTGAAATTGAGACTTAATTTAGTCTTTAGGGGTGATTTGGGAAGATCAATTTGAAACATATTCAACCAATTTGAATACACAATAAACACACTTAACTAACTTCAGGGACTTAGGGGGTCGTAGCTCTCATATCAGGGAGCTTGTCGGGTCGGATTTGGGTGTCCGTGGGAGTCGGAGCTCTTGTTGAGGTGCGTAAAATCCTTGAAAATACTTTACAGAATTCAGTTCATTTTTCTTATGCATGTAATGAATGCCGAACTATTTTACTTTACTATTTTTTTTAATTGATTGATTGGTTCATCAAGGTTTTTATACCAGGATGTGTGGATGGACTTGGGCTTACTATACCATAGCATGTGCATTAGAAGTTCTTAGGGGATAATGATCCATGATACTTGGTCGGTACGTGTGTCGGTGCGTCGTGGGTTTACGCTGGCCATCGAGAGGAACTAGGTGATGGGCTAGTTGGGTGTGCCCACTAGTGGGATCTTGGGGAGGGTATTCGAAGTATGTTATAGTCTGTTACACGTGCTACATTCTTGGATTTTCATCAAAGACGTTTATGCGTATATGGACTTAATTGTTATATGTTTACATTCTCGTTTATTTTGTTAACTGCTACTATGCCTTATTTTAGATCATGTTTGGTTGGTATGTACTAGTTTTAATTACTACTTGTTTGATTATTACGTGTTGCGTTGTGTTACTGTCATTGTATGATGCTTGAATCTTTTATATTGCCCTACATTCATGGAAGTATGGATTTATGTTGCCAGATAGCATACTTGCATGTCTTGTAGATTTATTTAATTTCTTGTTGAATATTGTGTAGCCTTCTCTTGGGAATTTACTCACTGGACTCATCATTGTATTTGTTGGATGATTGAGTGCAGATGTTTCTACGAATAGCGACAAAGGAAAATCTTTGGCGACTATCTCTTTTTGCTGATGATCTTGGACATACTCGTAGGTGTTTATATTATTTTGTTATTTTTATATTATTTTCGGTAATCGGAGACTTGAAATGACAACGTACATGTATATATATATTGTTTTATGGTATTGTCGCTTATATGCATACTACTTATTCGGGTTTTCCACCGTAAGATTGATACTTATAAAACCTAAAGAAAATACATATTTAGGTTTATTTAAGATTTCCAGTGAAAAATACTAGTTATCTAATTGTAACTCTAAAATATACAAACTACTAGCACGGCTAGGACTTAAAAGCTACAAACAGTTGAACTTAAGGAAATAAATTAAGATTAAAATGAATAATCATTTATCCAAACTAGTAATACCTACGTGGTCACGATTATCAAGACGTGAGATGGTCGGGTAAGTGTCGAACATGTGTAGTTGTGCCCATCGTGCGAGGAGTACACGTAGAGATGACACCCTAGGACGATAGGGCCGCTTCACTCAGTGTCGGGGGGAGCTTGTCGGGTCGGATACGAAAGTCCGGGTTGTCGAAGAGTGGTTTGAAATTTGTAAAACCTAGATTTTTGTTTTGAATTTCATTCCTATCATTTCCTAGTTGATTTTATTATTCTATTCTGTTACTTGGACATGGGTTGAGGTTACTCCCCCGGATTTCCTGGTTGTGTGTTCATTATGTTATGGACTGTAGCACGCGTGACCGGGCCTTCAGTGAACGTTAACCTGAGCATGCCCTTGGTGCACGTTTCAGTGACTCAATGGATTTGGCCAGCACCGTGAGGGACCAAGTGTCAAGCAAGTTGGGTGCGACCACTGGTGGGAACATGGTGACCTTAAGTATAGTTTAGTCCATCTAGAGCGAGCACATATATTTGTTAGCTTAGTTGCTATCTATTCATGCGATGAGCCAATTACAGTTGTCTGTCTTTACATTTTGCATGTTTACTTGACAATATTTCTTGCATTTCCTTTACTTTATTATGCGACTGCTCAGAAGGGTTCCTTAGGATTTTACTTACTATACTCTTCATATGTCTTTTTATGATGATTGAATCCAGATCCTAGTACCAGTAGGGGCAAAGGGATCTTAAGCAACTACATCTGATTGCCCACCATTGTGAACCAACTAGTATGTGTTTATTTTAATATTTTGTATTTTTTTGGTATTGGGAGACTTGAGATGATACTGTACATGTATATATACATTGTTTATGGTACTATCGCTTATATATAGAGTACTCTTCTGGGTTTTCCACAGTAGGATTTTGCTCTTATAAAAATGTTTACCATGCTAGTTACTTATTCTAATTAAATAAATTAAGGCTTCCACTTATATATGTTAACTTGTAAGACACAACCCACTAGTATGGTTAGACATCAGAATACACTATTACATACTTAAAGAGAATAAGTTAAGAAAATATTGATAATCCACTAACTAATTTGATAAAACACACGTGGAAACGAATTTTGAGACATGAGGTGGACGTGCAGGTGGCAGACACGTGTAGTTGGGCCCACTAGGCAAGGAGTACACGGAGACACGTTACCCCAGGGTGGTAGGGCTGCCACATCATACATGTATAATTTATATATTTAATCGTTGATTTTGCGAGTAAGATGTGTTCTTGAGATGTGTGCGAGCACAAGAGATGAAAAGGTCGCGGATTTGGTAAAACTTGGGTTAGTTCACAACTTAGGCTTTGATTAAGCAAATATAAATGCCTAAGTTAATGGTGAGATCGAAAGAATTAGTAAATAAATCAACTTAAGATAAATTAAATAGGTTACTATTCCTAAAATACTGTGGCCAATTAATAAATAAATATGCTTATAGTTCTTGGTGATTTCTTTTGAAACACTTGATGAATTCTACTTAGTATATTGGGATCTAATGAATATCTATGATGAGAGTTTGTGCAGTATACACACACTTAGATAAACCTTGAGATAGGATATCAAAATGATTAGAAAACAATCCAAAACTTATGACTTAAACCCTCAAGTATATAAAGAGCATTTATGGTCATACATGAAAAAAAATGAAAAAAAACACTAAACCATTAGAGAAGAAGAAATTAGGTTTGGAGCACTCAAAAAAACTTCTAAGATTTAGGGAAGATTGGATGGATGTTGGTGGTCAACAAGCCAAGGGGACAAGCCAATTCAAGAACTCTAGCTTGAGTTAGAAACATCTATCCATTGTTCATGTTTTATGTGGTGTGATTGGAGCTTTTGTTGTGCTAAGAAATTCTAGAATTTGGGTTTGTTTTCCCTATCAAAGTGGTTCATCTATTATGATTTTCAATGGTTGATTTGGCTTTCAAGCGGATTTCAAATCATGATTTTAAATTTGGATCTCAGTTCATGTTTTAGGGTTCATGAATGTAAATCTTGCTCTTGATTTGATAAATTGAAGTGTAAGTTGTTGTATTAATGTTGTTTTGGTTCCCTAAAACCCATAAATTATATACTAACGAGTATAAATGGATATTACACTTCATCACTCAAATATAAAATATTTTCGAGCCGTTACAATTTATGTGAATTGTCTTAGCAGTTAGACAAGTATTGAGGCAAGTTGAGCAAAATAAGCTTATTTAACACAAGTAAGTCAATTTCATATATTTCGTGATTAAATAGGCAAGCATAAGTCATAATTTATAATGCAAAGCTTAATAGAAAATGTTTTCATTGTTTAAACGATCTATGATATGGAAAACCTAAAAAATATAGATATCAAGTACACAAAAGGCGACAAAAATATAAATAAAGTGTACATGTATCATGTGTCTCTCGATCCCCACACCCGACAAAATAGATACAAAATAATAAAAAACACCTACGAGTGTGTATTCAAATCGGTAATTTATTACAAATCATGCATGAATAGTAAATAATAACAAGAATAGAAAGCATGCATGGTAATTAGACAATTGAATCAAAAGAGTGTATGTGTACCCATGAAAATCAACGATTATAGAACAATTACGGTTAATGGGATCCCATTAATGTATGCCTTCGTTGACCCGTTACTTTCCTTGGTGGTTGGTTTATGCACCACAAGCCACCAACAAGTGTAACTTAATTTATAAACAACTCAGGGTAATGAGCCACAAGTGCGTAACGTGCCGTAGACATGTTTGAAGCGCACCGAATGCATCAATAAAATATATTACGTAAACCAACTATTTTTAGATAGCGGAAAAATGTCGATCCCACAGATATTGGTTATCTTTCTAAGGTTCTAAAAGAAAGAAAAAACGAGGGTTTAAGAGTGAATGTTGAGAGAATTAAAAAAGATAGGGAGTTGTAAATACTTTGTAACAAATACAATTGCAAAGACAACTTAGACTTTCGATTTCTCAAACTTCCTCAATCTACATACTACAAACGTTATGATCATCAATCCATGTAAATATATGTTAATCAAAAGTATCCTAGAGTAGCTATAAAACTAAACACCCACCTGGTTCCTTGTTTTCCTCTATTCGATAGTCGAGGTACAACTGTTGACTACTCTAGTCAAACGCATAACCCTAGACTCATCGCGCTTAAGTTTAACACGAATACTGCTTTAAGTTTTATGAAAACACTAAACCTAAACAATCGGATCACTAGCGCGTCCGATTTACCCTATATCCTTAAGGTATTTGACTAGTCGTGAAAGGGTCAAATCAACAAGTATGGTCACATCACTACAAAAAAACAGCAGATCAGAAACGGAAATTTTCGTCTCGGATTGGCATAAATTCCATCTCTAATTGAAATCTGCAACGGAACAGAGACGGAATAAAAATCGTCGACGCTGATTCAATCGGAAACATAAATGTAATTCCGTTTCTGATTTAGAGATGGATTAGAGACGGAATAAATTCCGTTTCTGATTAGAGACGGATTAGAGACAGAAATTAGAAACGGAACAAAGACGGAACAGAAATGGAAATTTTTCAAAATGGTACAATTGTAATTGCATTCTGTCTCTGATCCGTCTCTGATTAGCAACGGATCAGAGACGGAATGCATTATTTCCGTCTCTGATCCGTTGATGATTCATGCATATATTCACGAAAATTAGAGACGGAATAGCAACGGAATCTCTGAATTCCATTGCTAATCCATCTCAATTCCGTCTCTGAATTCAAATCCATCTCATTTCCGTCTCTGAATTCATATATATATATATATATATATATATATATATATATATATATATATATATATATATAGGTCTCAATCCAAGCACATTTAACCTGCCAATATATAATACAAATCATAGCTAAATAATATATTGATATTGCACAGTTTATATAAACTTAACATATCCTTAAAATTATCTTTTCTCAATGTACTGTATACGAAACAACAAAAATAATCTAAAAAGTTTCTATATCGTATCTTTCTACAAAAGTAAAAGGAAAAATTGTTCTAAATGAAAAAAAAATGAAGTGTTCCGAGATTATATAAAGTTGATTGTGCTTCAAATAATACTTGACTTCGTACAAAACACCTGAAAAAATATCAAAAAGAAAAAATCACTAAATTATACAAACAATAATAGGAATATAAACAATATTATGGGAGAACTACGTATCATCGCAAGCACAAGTGTATGAGCCAAACACAACATAAATAAAGTAATAAAGAAAAATAAATTCATCATTATCCAGAAGGAACATGGTGTTAATTAGCAAATTATCTCTCGCTCCAAACAATGACATGAAATTTAGTTCTGGATTAACACAAACAAGAGTCAATTGTCCTCGATGCTCCAAAATATTAAGAAGACACTATACAAAATGAAATTAAAGTAAATTGAAACAAAAGATATAACACAAATTAAAAGTAAAGAAAACTAAAATAAAATACTCAATAAGATAAACAATGTGTAATGGAAGTACGATAAATAAATGATACAAGACAAGTACCAATTTTCATAAGTACTTCAATATTAATAACTATTTCTTTTTAGAGACAAGTGATGTTCATGATCTTCAACACATTATTACAATGAATGCATTCTGAAAAAAAAATTCTAACTCTTAATTTCCGACAAAATACTTAGCAAAGTTTCTCCTAAAACTAGGGGTTCCCAAAAATTACAAAACATGAAAGAACCCTATAGTAATTACTAGGGTTCTTTCATTGATGAGTTCAATAGGAACTTTAGTATATATTATTCTAAAAAGAAAACGATAATTTTTTCCCTCAACTTAATCAGATGAGATCTCTGTTCAAACCTCGATACTTCCAAAAATTTCATCTGATCATTTTGTGTTTCCAATTCAATCTAGTCTAATAGAATGATTGCTCAAATATATTGCAAAACAAGTTACAACTAATTAAATGGCCAGACTTGTAGTGAGATAATTAAAAAATTAACAGGTAACATAATCGGATATTAAAGATTAAAAAAAAATGCTGCCTATTTACCTCCTAGTGATGCAGCAACTGCAACAAAACCAACAGCTAGACCTATATGACAAAGCAATGGACAAGGAAAAAAAAATAAGAACAAAAAACAATGGAAAATCAATAAATTTATGGAGCATACACATGACTGATACATGTTAACAGAGGTCATGCATATGATTGAGAGACATAAGTGTGCAAATGCAAATCAGTGACGTGAATAAGGTTTTACCATACTACAAATCTATAACATTTTGGTCTTCAACTATTTCATTTATAATGTCCCTGACCTTTCCAATACTTGCATTATGTAATATCTTCTCTACCACATTACTGCTGAATTTCTGCATGGACAGTGCTACAAAATCTCCTTTTAATCTTTCCGTCGTGCGATCCGCATAACCAAACATGTTATGGTCGACTACACCTTGCACAACATAGTTACTGAAACCAACAAATATATTAATTAATAACCAATGTTAGCTAGCTATAATTAAGCATCAAAGCCATAATTTAGCTTTTAAGAGTGAGAGAGGGGGAGGGGGAAGGGGAAGGGGAAGGGGAAGGGAGGGGGGACTTACCGCAGCTGAAGAGCTAAGTCCCGATCTATCAAGGCACTCGTAACCGAGATATCAATCCTATGATTCCCTAAACCAAGAGCAACGAATAAATCATTGCGTAAAATCTAACCAACAATTTAAGTGCGTAAAGATTAACATGAAAAGGCAACTGTGTACCCATCACAACCTGTGTGAGTTTCTTTCCTTCTTGTTACAAAGCATATAATGCTCCTCTGGCATATGCTCCCCAGTCACTTTTTTCAAGAATAGAGGATGGAGCTTTCCCATTTTCCTTGGAATCAACAACAGTATGTTGAACCTCATCAACCCTGTACAATCCAACAATATAAGCAACAATAAACCATGCAAGGACCAAAAAGGAAAACAACACGATCAATTGTAAGGAGAAAACACAATGAAATAAGCTCTTCAAGTCCAAATGCTGAATAACATTTCTCTTAACATTAAGATTTGTTTCTTTTTCTTTTCTTTTTTCATGTAGCTACAATGAGTAATAAATTGAGTCAATAAGTATCTTAATGCGATGTTTCAATTTTTTTTATTCACATGCTGATGACAGCCATAGACTTGGCCACTAAGGATGTAAAGTTTGATGCAAAAAATAAGGCGCACAAACAAGATTTATGTTTATCACTTTCTAACTGCTATCAGTGGAGAAGTCTTAAGCAACCACTACGGATCTACCTGTGAGTTACCTGAAGCAACGAACCCCAGAAGAATTCCCTTGTTAATCGTCATGGCTAAAACAACTCCACCCTGTGAAGAAAAAATCAGTAAAATGAAAACACACACATAAATGATTTTATAATTTATATAAAAGCAATTGCAATGACCAAAAAAGACCACAAGCGCATGGGTAAAAACGAGTTCGAGAAGTGAAACATATCAATTAAATATGCATTAACGCTCCAGAAAACCAGGACTGTAGAGATTTACAATAAATGTAAAGTTCTAACTTCCACCTATAGTGGGTCATTCAATCTTCATCGGATAAAACATTAAATTAGAAAAATAATTGCTGGAGTGCAAGAAACATATAATACATAAGTGCAAGTGCTTCAGGGATTAAAGGCGCTAGAACTGTATCTCGCAATAATTGAGATGGTGATAGCCTCCTTCCACCATAAATTCAATATGTGAATCATAGTTTTACTAGTGAATATAACCATTAATATCTAGACGAGGTTCAAAAGAGAAACTACTCAAAATTGATAGCAATAGTTCAATTTACAGTAAATGTAGGGTAACAGGACTGATCTAGATTACAATTTCCCTAACGAAACCGGTAATCCTCATCCACTTTTTTTTTTTTTGATAAGATAGAAACCATCTTGCTCTCCGTAGAACTTAAACCACCCCTTCATCAACTCTTTCATCTATTCCTGCCCCAAAATATTGAACTCTATTGCAATTATTCATCTACAACTACATAATACACAAACGATTTTTGATGAACCAATATAATAATAATAAAAAAAACAAATATGTTGTCAATAAGATGAAAAAAGATATATGCACAAGCAACCGGCAAATTCAGAGAAATCTAGTTTAAGTTATTTATTACTAATGTATAACGAAAAAAAGTTATCTTACCCTTCTTGCCTACATGGCTTCGGAGTGAAACCCAAGATTAAATGATTTGTTAGGAATTGATTAATTTATTATGTAGTACTTTAAAGGGGAAAAATGAACAATATGTATGGCAGTGCCAGAGCATGGATTAGTCAATGCGGTTGGAGCTGGACTCCGAGTGGGAAACAAAAAAAAAAGAGCAAAATCCATTATGCATCAAACAAAGAATCCATAAAATGATCAATTTGGGTCATAAGAAGATTCAATTTAAATAAAAAAAATCACCTGATGATCAATGTGGGCTCCTAGTGGACAAATCCTATAAGGAGAGATAACCACTTTAACCTTTTTGCACTTTTGCCACTCATTTCGGCCACCTTATTCCCTATTTCATCCAACTGCAAGTGGAACTAAAAAACTTCAGCAAGAAAGAGTTTAACAACAGTAAGCATATTAAAAGTTAAAAGAGCAAAACTAAACGAAAAATAGTATTCATACAAGGGAGAAACAAATGGAGCCAAGCAACCATTAAATCTTTCAAACAACTACCATGGGAATGTCATATATACATGCCAAACCAATCAAAGGGCAGTTTTTTTTTAATGCAATAAAATTAAAGAATGATTATCAATGCTTATGTCACTAGTTTGATTTCACAATCGAAACTCACTCTGATATTCTTCCAATAGATTTAGTTGCAGACAGACATTGTAAGGTAAGGCCATCAGATAAGCCAAAGAAGCCTCGTAACACAGAAGCAGAAGTGGCACTCGCCGAGATGCCAACTTCTCTCTGCTCAAGATTCGAGGAGGCTTATCAGATGAGTAATTTTATGAACTTCCACTTTTACATAAGTTTTAAAGGTTTGGAATCACAAACAATTCTTCAAACAAACACTGGTCAATCAACAGGCTAAAAATCAAACGAGCGCACTCAATGCAACAACCACATCCAAATCCACAATTGAAAAAATACAACAAAATTGTCCATCTCCAGATCAAACTAGCTAATTCCTGCGACGAATTTCTCCAATCAAGACAAGAACAGCATCGAAATCAATAGTTTATCAACTCGGACCCTTACAATTCAGATCAGAAACAATAAAATTGCGTCCTTAGCAATAACTACCACAAATCGAAATCGAGATCGAAACAGGACAGAAATCGATTACCTCGCTTTCAGAAGGCCAAGACGAACCTCGTCCCCATCGCCGCGGCCACCATGAAATCTCTATCGGCACCCAACGACGACATCCCCAGCTTCGGAAACCCCCGAATCCTCTCCACATCCTCCGCACTGAACACATCCACCACCTCCCCATCCTCCTCGCTCACCAACAGTGCCCAATCCACCACGTTTCGTGCCAGAAAGCTCGCCGCTTGATCAAAATCGTACCGCGAAGACCCCGCCGCCTCCATACAATCCCCAAAACGACCTCGAAACAAGCCCTAGAAGCTCGGACTTGGAGTCCCCATTTCGGGTGACGAAAACGCAGGGGGAGGAGGCGAAATCGTCACCGCAATCGATGAAATCCGAGGGGGATTTGAAGATGGGGTCGGATGTGAAGGGGATGCAGCGGGACTTGGCGGAGAGGATGATGGAGTGCTGGTCGGACGGGGTGTTGTTGTAGTGGATGATGGCGATGCCTCCGAGGCGGCCCTGGACACGGCCAAGGAGGACTCCGAGACGGTTTCCATCGGAGAGGCGACGCAGGGGATGGAGAGGTCGATGTTGAGAGAGAGAGATCAGAGTGCAAGCAGAGAAGAGAGAAAGAGAGTTGAGAGAGATGGTTTTTTTTTATTTGGACGATCGATTTTTGGGGCACCTAGATCGAAGCACGCACGAATCTCGAGATTTGATGAACGGTTATAAAAAAAAAGTTTTGGTGGGAATGTTGGTGCCATTATTTGGAGACGGAATTTAATTCCGTCTCTATTTCCGTCTCTGATCTCTCTCTATTCCGTCTCTGAATTAGTCCGTCTCGATTCCGTCTCTAACTACTTTTTTTTAGCAATGAAACTTAATTTCGTTGTTAATTCCGTTTCTAAATATCATTTTTCTTGTGGTGCATGCCACATGTGTGAGCCTTCTTGCACGATTACGTATGCAATCAACTCACTAGAAATGGTTATCCTGACAAGTCAATAATTAAACATGTTTTATAGTGTAATTTAGGTTGATTTTATATATAAATGATGAAATTACACTACGAATTCTCTTGTTTCTTTATTTCAAATTTAATTAGGAAAATGAAGAAATGAAGAAAAAGAAGAAGAAGAAGAGCAAAAAAATCAACCGAAGAAGACGTCCAACGACTAGCCAGCGAATCAAGAATACATTGAAAATCACCACCAAAATCAGCAGTAGAGAAAAGGCCAACGAATCATCGATGAATTGGAAATTAAGAAGAAATCACCAGATAAATTGGTGGAGCACATAGGTTATTTGTAGTGATTAACTCAGCGATTTGTGTACAAAGTTTAATCGCTTATAAGTCACTGAGGTTGATGACGAGTTTTTTAGATAAGAACAAAGAATTTAAGTTTAATTATCCTATGTATACTTAGGGAAACTATATATACGACCTTAGGGCTTTGAAATCATGGTTTTTCAGTTCTTTCTCTGAGCCTTTATTAGTTTCTATTAGTTTTAAAGTTTTTGGGTTTTAGTTTATTGTTCATTACTTTTTGGGGCTCTTTGGAGATTCAAGAGAAGTATTTTATCTTAATGTCTTTTATTTATCTATTTATTGCAATGTTTATTATTAATATATGTGAGTAGTTTATTATTCTAAACAATACTCTGGACATGATTGTAAACCGTTCATTAATTTAGTCATAATATGGGATTTATGTGCTTAATGCTTCAAACCAATCGCATTATTGTGCATGCTGCAAGTATAATAGCTCGCTTGTAGTAATAGTGCGATCAACTTACGTTGATCATATATATCATCTTCAAGGAAAGGTTTTTGCACAAATTGTTAATTACCTATTTAACTTGAACTATTGATAAGGAATTCACTTTTAATTGGTTTTATAATAAATCAACAACTCAAATTAAACTTTACTTGAACTCTTATATTAAAAATATTTTAGTTCACAACTGAAGGTCACCTAAAAGGGGGGGGGGGGGGGGGTGAATTGGGTGTGATGAAGAATTTAAACTTTTTATAACTTTCTTTGCTAATATCTTAATATCACTTCAAAAGTCAAGCTAGATGAGCACGTGTAGTAGTGATAGCAATAGCAATGTATTGGAATGACTCAAGTAAGTGAAATGCTACACTAGGAGAAGAGGGTAGAAGAGATGAAAGTACACAATCGATTTATAGTGGTTCGATCCCTCGGATCTACATGTCAGCCCCCTCATGATTAAGACGACTGGCCGACTTAGATTACCTTAATCCTCTGATAATTTAGTCAACCTAATCCATTCTTTCAACTTTGACCTAAAAATAATAATTATTTCAATCCATTCTAAGCCTCCAAAACTATATTTATATCTTCAATAAAACTCAATTCACGATTTATTCAATTTGAGCAAGTTAAAAGATCATATCTAAATTTAATAAAAAATTCAGCGACACCTCCCGTAAAAGTGGCATGTCAAAAAATTCACCTAATAAATAGCAAAATTGGGAAGAGACCTAAAATGACTCACAACTCCCCATAGTTCACAATATATATCAAATTCTTATTTATAAACTAACTTAGTGTCTCTGAAAGTTTAATTGCAATTTAACAATCCCTAATGGACCAAACTTGAATCATAAACCTCTCAACATATTTTAAAGTAACTTAGGAGACTCTCATAATGACTCAAATAAACTTCGCGTCCTACACTCACCCGAAGAATCCCAAATCAATAAATATAAACAATTTAAAACAAGAATTTATTTTAATTTTTGAAAACAATCACTACAATCTTTGAGACTTGTCCACTTTTTCCTTGTCGTCATACATAATCTAACATCATCAAAAACAACTTGAAGATGACAGGTAAGTAAATTCCCACATTGATATATACTCATGCAATTGTTAGTCTGATACATGGTGACATGTAATTGCATTTCCAAATAATTAATAAAAGATATGCGTCAACATGACATGCAATCCACTCTATCGCTGTCTCCTCATAATAATTAGACGCCGACTTCCAAAAATAATGTAGAGACAGTCTTAAGAGATCATGAAATGCTAACTTGTTAGCGTTAGACTCCACTAGTCTCACTAGACACCATAGTACGCTTGAGAATAGTTTCCAAAAACATTAATTTCTATAACTGTTTCAACTAGCTTTCAACTAGCCAATTTGAGGTAACGTTTTACCCTTGAAAACTTCAATATTTGTTATGATGACTTATAAAGACCTTGTGGTACTCATGTCATACTTTCCATAGACTCCATGAACACTCAAATCGGATCACTGATGGAGAAGTTATAGATTTTCCAATATGTCCTGTCAACTAGGCAAACTTCATTTTATTTTGAACTGAAAAACTTGTCCAAATCAATATTTTCGTAATTAAATCTTCAAAACTCGACAACAAACACCACGAAACCACTCTATACCAATATCAAAATATTTTCACAGCACATGGAGTCTAATTAGATCAAAACCAATAATCAATTCATTTAGAAACCCAATGTAAATTAATATCAACTTTAAAAACATCTCCAAAATAGTTATCAACTGAATCACATTATTTCAATTCATCAAACCCTTTCCCAGAATAGTGGGATTTATTCCAAATCAGTGCACATAAACCCAATACATCAATTTTTAACAATTCATATCAATTTCTATCAATATCTCGGGAAAAAAATCGAGAAATCGCGAGAATTCAAATTGAATTGAGGAAAATGTCCAGCATTGAGTATTTACCAAATTGTAGGCTGAATACCTCGTTTTCACTGTGAAAATTTAGCTCGAACTAATCGTTTCGCGATGCTCTACAATTTTACATAAAGAAATTGAGCGAAAATCGAACGTTTGGAGCTCGGGACGAGAAAACCAAAATTGAGAAGTTTAGGCATCGACCTACCTTAACGTTCTATTGAACATTTTTTATTAAACTCCCAGCTGCTTGTCAGCAGCTTAATTTCTTTTTATTTATTAATTCCTAAAATCTCTATTTTGACATGTTTTGGATTCTGGTGGTTGTTTTCGACCCAATTTTTCACCAAGTTGAACAAAACTCTTAATAAAATAGTCCATTTTCATAAAATGTTCGTAACACTAGTTTTGATCATACCAACACTCCAAAAATTTTATCTTTGTCCGCGGCATATTAAACCCTTATTGACCAATTTTCTTGCCATACTTGGCCAAACGTACTCTGATTTAGACCCAATCTCAATAGCGTCCACCACCAACCGATACAAAATTCGAGACAAGTCTTGTACCAACTTCATTATCACATTACATTACACTAATCATGACTTGCATAAGAATCGAGACAAAATCTTCACATGCGGATTAACACTTGGTTAATTAGTTTTCGAACAACGAATAATTTATTTTCACTCGTTTCCTTCAAACACGCACTTGCAATCCCGAGTATGACAAACTAAGGATACACCTCAACACAACCCGACTTCGTGATGAAATACCATATAATACACCAAATAAACATTCATCATACAAAATATTATTTTGACTTATAATCTCTGGTTTGAAATCCGTGGGTCGCACTTCGGATGCTTAAATCCCAAATTAAATTCAAAAAATACTTAATTAGCCGCCCAATCAAGTTTATAAAATTCTCGGATGTCACACTACATCTACTGCCTAACCTCCCTGGTTAGGATTTTGGACCAAAACCTATATTTCAATAAGTGAACAACCTTAAGCCAATAAGCTTAGTGTGCCTAGTCTCCACTAGGTCTTTTATAATTGCCTTACCGTAAAAAGGACTTTGACAACCACCTAGCCTCAACTTGGAATTTAACTTGCCTAGATGTAACTAGGACTTTACCTTGTCTATTCTGCTATAAGCTTTACAATTTTTCCTATACACTAATAGGATTCACAATGTGGTCTGTTCACCAATAGACCTTACAACCATTACAAATTAAAAGATGATTTGCCGCTTACAACAAGTAAAGGGGTATAAGATGTTCTCCTATCGCATGCCAAAATTCTAACACGAAGATAATGCAAGTAAGACTTTACCGATTGAGATGCCTTGAAAATCAAATTTTATAAGCTAACTCTCAATATTGAAACAAACAAAAAGAATATATATTAAGCTTCAGTTAGTTCCAAAAGTGGCTAATTGATGCACGAATACAAAATATATGTTTAAGCTCACGTTGTGCGATCAAAACCCTGGGTTACAAATAGATTTAAGATTAAGAACGAAACCCTTGTAAATATGTTGTCAAAACAACATAAACTTGAAACAACACAAACAAATATATATTAAGTACAATTTGGTTTCAAGTCAATTCAATGCACAATGAGAAATCACAATAAAGCTCAAGTACGTGCAATCAAAATCCTGGGTTACAAATAGATTCAAGATTAAGAAAAAAACCATTTTAAATATGTTGTCAAAACAATATAAGCATGAAACCACAAAAATGATTGTAAGATCAAAAACTTGTTCTATATGTTTAAAGTATTCTCTCCATACCCTTTTGACTATTTTTAGTTGTTGTGGTGATCCAAGGGCCCAAAATCAATCATTCGTTCAAATTAAAGCAAAAGGTGTAAGCTGTTAAAAAAGTTGTCGAAAGGTTGATTAGCGCGCTAGCTGACATCATTAGCACATTAACCAACAAGCAAAATAAACTAAATAGTTTCTAGTTTGGGCTAGCAACTCCCTAACTCACCTACGACTTAACTAAACCTATAAAAACACCTTATACATGTTTAGTATGAGTCATTGGACCCGTTTGGACTTCTCGAATGATTTCACAAATCCTAAAAATTGGAAATATAGGTTTCATGAAACATGTAGGGGTTATATCTACAAATATTTTACTTATCACTCAAAAACCATCCAACTGATGTTAGTGTATTCAAAATTGATAAGAACAGTTTGTACACCTCAAGTTCATGCAATAAAACACATTTGCATGATTTAAAGTATTTTAAAACTCACAAATTTGAAAATCATTAAATGCATGACTCTAGGTTCTTGAAAACATGAAATTTATTAAAAGCACGAGTCAAATGCATTTGGTTTATGTAGTTGAACTCTTATACCTTATAAAAGATGTTCATAGCTCCATATATGCTTTCCAGTGCCATTCCTTGCTTTGATTGAATTATGAGCTCTTCAAGTCTCATTCATTCCATTTCATCCATTTCATTTGAACTCAAATTAGTAGCTTGCGAACTTGCGAGTTCTAACAAAGCCGGATGCGCTGAAATACTTGAAAAAGATGTTAGTACCATTTCACGTTGTTTGTTGACATCAAAATCTCGAGTGAAGTGTAATTGTCAATGCATTTAGTCCACTAACAACTTCACCTAAGTAATTTAATACTATGCTTTGTATTCTTGTTTACATCTCAATATGTTGTGTGCAATGTCAAATTCGAATAAATAGATTTCCTTCAAATCTACTTTAGCCTATGTGACAGAAAAGATTCTAATGTGCAAACTAGAACTCCACCTATCGGTGTGAATAATGTAAGCTCTACATTACTTTAAATCTCAAATCATTGGATCCATAACCAACTAACTTTACTATTCGTACATCCCTAATCAACAACTATCTTTCGATGTTGTGTATTTTATGATTGTACAGTTCATGGTCGGATTAAAAGCTTTAATGGCCATGATAACTTCTAAAGCCTAAGATCATTAAACACGTGATCAAATGTCTAAAGCATTACGCTAAGAATTAATACAAATTCTAACCATTCTACTTTTTTATAATAACAATTTATTCCTATTCAAAGCCTAGCTTTCATGCCATAGGATCCATTAATCCTTAAGATAAATAAACTATTCACACTTAATTGAAACACACATATCACAATTCATAATGGAAATCATTGCAAATCATATATGAGTATAAATATTACCTTGAGTTTAGTCAACGAAACCAAACTTGAATTACAAATGTGAAGTCTTCAATATTTTCTTCACATAAACTCCTTAATAATCAAACTCAATATAAAACCTATGCTAAATTACTCTAATGGTAAGTAATAGTTGGTATGTTATGAGTTTACCACATCCGTATATCTATTTATACTCCTTAATAACAATTAGAAACCCTATTTTACAATTTAACTTGAATTAAAACTCTACTTTCCATTTTCTTCATGTCTGGAGCTATCACTTACTGCACCGCCATTACACCGCTACCACATGCATGTTTCCTTGCTTTTTAGTGTCTCGGTTCTATGGCCTGCTTACCCGGCATTGCCCCTTATGCTTCACAATGCCGCCACCGTGCCGGACCTCTAGAGTTAATTTTCTTCACTTTTTCTTCTCTATCGCGCCATGCCTTGTATGCTTACAAAGTCAACACCTATAGCCACGTCGCTAAGTGTGTTTTGTGGGTTCTTACTTTATTTCTTTCCATTTTTCTTCAATTCCTTCTTTTACACCTCAATTTCCTGAAAATGCAATAATACCATGATTTGGAACTCATTTAAGGATATTTATACTAAATATACGACTAAACTAACCCTATGTATAAATAATCACTTATCAAATACCCTCAAACTTAAGATTTTGCACTTTCTGAGCAAAGGTGTAGTTCTCATTCAATTTCCATTGTTCATGGAATATCCATAAATTTATTAAGTCTCAAGTTAACAATTTACTCATGAGTTTTTCTTTGCAAAAACTTTTATTTTTAATACATGTAACTTTAACAACTTGTATAACTTCACTTTCAAAACAATAAAGTAGATCGCAACCAAAAACCAAAACTAGTCACAAGTTTATTTCCTCTCAACACTTAGTGGCAAGTATACAATCTCGTGATTTCTCATTAAGCTCAGGAATTCACAAACAAGCATAGATCAAACTCATCTTTGGTACACTTTTGCACTTCAAGAGTCTATAAGATTTTACATAGTTAGAATTGAAACTTATCTCAATTAGCTACCTTTACTAGAGCTAAATCTTTCATTTGAAAAGTTTTATTCTACTTCCATCTTCTTTTCTTAAAATTTTTTTTCTCACATTTCTTCTTCTTCTCATTATTTTTTTAGTCCCTGCTCATTTTCCTATAGACTTCATTCTTTTCACATTTTTCCAACCATCAAGTTCTCTACTCCATTTCCTATAGAAATTGTGGGATTCTCTCATTTTTCTCTTTATTCTAAAACTCTTGTTAGCACTTCTCGATTTTATTAAATCAAGTAAGTTAATTCTAACTTCTAATTTGCAATGCTTATTTCTTTCATTCTTTGCACTAAGTCTTTTTTTTGCTTTGTATTTACAAGTAAGATTCACACTTATTATAGAATCCTAAGAGATCTAACATTTTCCACAATAAGTGTTATAGTTTCTTGCTTTTGTTTCAAGTTCATGGTCTTCATTAACTTTAGGTTTCTAATCATGAAATCACGTTATTGGTACATTTCATTGTTTTCTCTTTAAAATTTAAAAATAGTTTCTTGAGTCTCATATCAACAAGATAATTATAGTTTACTCATCCATAATTAAAGACATAAACATGCAAATGAATTGCGTATTCATTACATATTACTATATATAACTTAATCTATACTACTTAAGCATTCAAATAGCAGATAAAATAATATAAAAAATTTATACACTACCATGCTTTCCTTTTTTAACTGCTTCAAATTAAGATTTAAACGATCATACCTACAATGTTTATCCTTATTTCTTAACGTATCTTACCACTTTCCATAGTACAGTGTAGTGTTGATGCCCCCAAACTTAAATTAAACCTTTTCCTCAAGGTTTAAAAGTAAGCATGAAATATAAAAACATTAAAACACTAACTTCAAGACTACGCGTCGTCATCATCATCTACATCATCGGCTCCAGCTTGGGATGGTGTCAATGCACGCTCCACCATCCCGCTCTACACCAAGTCTTGATCAAACACCTATACTGGTGCCATTGAAAAACCAATTGACCTATCAGTAGGTCTTAATCATCCGCTCTTTTCATATTTAGCTATGTCTCTATAATGATCAACATATAATATGAAATTGCACTAATCGTTCCATAGATGTTTCTCTATCTTCTCTATATCATGCTCTTACCTCAGCATGATTACCTGGTATTATGCCTTATCCTCCTAGTATTGTCTCTGCATCTCTACAATCCACAACTTATGTTGTCTTGGAGTCAAGTCCTTTGGTGGCGGTATAAGTGCCAGAAGTGGAGGAGGTGGTGGAAGGACTTTAGGACCATCCAAGTCTTGTTCTCCAAACTTTAGGTTTACAAAGTCGTAGCCCTCGACAAATCATTGCCATTGTTGCTCCCCCTTTTCTAGCTTTTAGGCTAGTTCTTCTGCTGCTTGATCTTCTTGCTTCTTGGCTAGCAACTCAGCCTCAAGTCTAGCTCCTTCGACCCTATTTCTCCTTCTCGGAGTCTCGGTAATTAGTGGTGATTTCAATGTGAGCATGAAAGCTCCATCTATGGTTGGTTGTGCCTCTATATCAAATTCTTCGTCGTCTCTTAATCGCACTCTAGCCTAAAGCACATCTGAGTAATCAATATAGAAAACAACAACTTGTTGTCACTTTCTGACATAATGGACTGCTTCAGACTGGTTTATATGATCTCACCGATATTGATATCCCCAAACATCGTAATGTCATAAGGATAAGCCGCTTTCGACTTGTTAATCTCACCTTGTTGAGAACCGGTTATAGCGATGCAACAAGAAAATGTTGCAACATCATGTAAACCTTTCAAACACTCACCTTCTTAATATGCTTTGGCACATTCTTCTCTCCTTTGACCTATCTTTGTTGTCCTGGGACAACCAATATATCTTTTATGGCTCTAAATGAGTATACGTTATATGGTCTCTCATATAATCTAGCCGAGAAATTTGGTGCAGATTCATATAAGCTTAATTTCTCCAACCCATCGAAATTGTTGATCTCATGTCTAGTGAAGGGAACTAAAATCCCTTTCACCTTTACTGGCTCATCTTTAGCCAAGAATTCTGCACTGACATAAAACTAAAAAATAATCCAAATCACTCCTTTAACTTTATTCTCCCTATAATTTTGATTGAGCTGCTCCCAATTTCGATGCTTAATGAAATTGTTTACACTTTTATCATATTTGGCCAGTAAATTAATTCCCCTTTTACAAATAAACTCCCTATGTAGGATTTCTCATATCGGTCATTAGCTTCTCTACAAATGAAAATTCCGGATTTAAAAGGTCTATGTGAAAGCCCCAATTTTTCACAAATTGGGCCTCGCCCGGCCTAAGCCTACGTGGACCCCCAAGTAAATCTCGCAAGGTAAACGCAGACCTAGTCAGCCTTCCAATCCCTCATTATACATAAATTCATTATTTTAAGTCGAATTAATAATATTTTGCAAGTTTTACAATTTAGCGGAAGCATTTTCTACAAATAAATAACTCTACAATAATGTAAAAAGTTAGGCAACCTAATTATGGAACCCAATAAATATGCTATCATCAGAGGAAAGTAATACATGATATACAAAAATTCACCTAGCGATGGAGCTTTCCCTCTATTACTCGTCTGCGACTTTGCACTCACTCAAACCCAAAATTGACGAGCCCAGGTAAGTAAATCCGGTAGGACATATACAACATTTCAAAATACAAATAAAACAGTCGAATTCATGCAATTAGAAAGAAATGAGCAAGTAACGCATGAATATAAAAGACTGTAAACTAATCAATCGATGAGTGATACCAAATAACAAGGAGTCCCGACCAAAAGGTCGTTGAGTCGCTGCAAAAGCCCAGCAGATTCGGGTTTAGGACGAGACCCCTGCCTCCCAGCCCTAACCCTTGCGACTATGAGACATCCACAGACCCGGATCTAGGACGAGACACCTGCCTCCCAGCCCTAGCCCGTGCGACTATGGAACAACCACGGACTCAGATAAGAGCCCTCAACGTACACTCAATTGGGAGATATCGACGGACGACCAGGAAAAACCTCGAGTTTAGGACAAGACCCCAGCCTCCCAACCCTAACCCTCTCATATCGCAGATAAACAGTAACCATGACTCACTTGTCCACGGACCACTCAACCGACAACAATTTCAAAGATAGCTATAAAGGATAATATTGAAGCAATGAATAACAATATCAAAGCAATGAACAAAAATATCAAGGTAATGAAATTACTGTACAATACCTCATTGGTTTACTTACCTCGAGAAATCGCAAACCTAAAAACATCTCGTTCGTGTCTTGATTTGAGCACCCGGCACCCGACTCCTAAGTCACATGGCCTTCAAAACCATTTGAATCCATCGCGTCGTCGAAGTCACGCCTCCGATCGGTTGATAATGCGCCATCGCGCCATTCATCGCGTCGCAGCCACACCGCTCGCTACAAGCGCGCAGCTGCTGCCGTCGCCGCTCGCTGCTCGCTTATTGCCGCCGCCCATTGGTGAGCTCCTCCGCATTGCGTCGCGTAGCCGCGCTGCTGGTTTGTCGCTGCCGATCCGACCCGTTCATAGCCGCTGCATTGCCAAAGACTAATCGCTCGCGGCGCGAGATGCTCACCGGCGCCGCGTTGTTCTCCTCGCCGTCGCTGCATCTCCTCACCTAGCAGCCGAGCCGCTGCCACCGCAAGCATGGAGCGGCTGTTGTCGTTTCCCTGTCTGCGCAGCTGCTAGGACGCCACTGGCGGCGTCGCTACAACCACCTCGCTCGCCGTCTCCGCATCGAGCCAGCTCCTGACGTGGGGATCGCGCCGTCGTTGGCGTCGGTGCACTGCTGGTATGTCGGTGCACTGCATGTCTGATCTCGCCACCAACCACGCTCACGGCCTACGTTGTCGCTGCCGCGGCTACTCGTCGCTGCATCGGAAGCCTTCGTCGACGCCGGTTGTCCCTCCCCGAGCTCCTCGTCGGCGTCCCTCTCTCCCTCTTCTCCGATCTTCTTATTCCTTTATTTTTCCCCTGTTTTTTTCTCCTCTCCGGCTCGTTTTCTTTCATCATTTTTTTAAATGTGCGGATCAAACCACCTTATCCACATATATACATATATATATATATATATATTTATTTTATTTTTTGATTTCTTCCTTATTAGGTAAACTTGTGTCCCCGAGATTCGTGGGACGCGAAACGCGAGGCACATTAAACATATTTTATTATTATTATTATTATTATTATTATTATTATTATTATTATTATTATTATGTTTTCCTTATAAATTGAGCTGCGCATCTCGAGACACCAACTTGCCTTATTTTAAAAAATCGATACTCGTGCTACACGCATCACGAGGCGTATCCAATGTACACATTAAAACCACATAGAGCCACTATCTCGGTCCCACGTTGGCACACGACTCGAGGCACATCCCCGTTCGTATTTCGGCTCCCCAAATTCTCCGTGTATACGTTTCTCAACAATTAGCATCTCCACTCGATACTCGGACATACGCATTTCGATGAGTGGATCCCACAAATGACCCTGACCTGACACGTGGCACAAGTCAAATTTTCGGGTCGTTACAGTCTAGCTCTTTTTCATTAGGGTTGTTAGAGGTGGATACCTCAAAATCATTTGCTCTAGTTTGACTAACTTGTTTCCTTGTTCTTGCCATTTCTTTCAATCTCGAGCAAGTACCAACAACTCAATGCAACTCGGTCTTCAAATCAACAAAAAAAACCAAAATTCATATAACACGAATCATGCATACGCCAAATAATGCAAAGAAATCAACTAAGTCTCCATGGTAATATTAATGCTCACATTCAAATAATCTTTAAAAATTTATGCTACAACCTCAAATCCATAATTTCATACAATATCATCAAAATTCTCAAAATTTAGAGCATAACTAAATGAAATTGTAAATGTACCTTAATGCCAGATTAATTTTTGATGTAGATCACTCCTCCAAGTCTTTTTCAATCTAAGCCCTCTAACTTTTTACACCACTAGAACATTAGCTCTATTTAGAATCAAAATTCAAAAATCGAAGCCCTAGCTTTCCAAATTGAGCAAATCCACCATGCAATTGTTTCTTTCACTCTCGATCACTAGGAACTCACTAATTTCATTTAAAAATGATCCAATCTTGGCTCTAGAGGGATGCATGCTTGGTGGATGTGGTGGGGTTTTAGTGCGAGTGTGAAGAATGGATGCAAAATAGGGCTAAAACCTTTAAACTCGACCTCGATGTCGTGCCTTAAGGCACACCGTCACTGCATCAATGCAGTGGGGCTTTTTCTATTTCTAGCCTATTGCCACCTCAGCGTTGTGGCCTACATTCACGGTACCGTGGTTAATACCCTCAACGTCGAACTCACAACCCACATCTTTGCGTATATTTTTTTTCCTAATTCTCCTACGTCTCTCCTCCGACTTTGTGTACAACTCACACAAGGTGTCGTGATCACATAAAATCCATGAAAATATAAAAATTAATAAATTTTACCTTCAATTTGCCCATGCACCTTACCTTCACCGTTTTGAACTCCTTCGCTATTTTTTGCTTTTTAAAGAGTTCGCAAGACATTTTCATTCCGATGAATCATCATTCGGCGAATGGACTTTCCTGCATATTTGCATAAATTTTTGAAAGTTAGAACTAAAACTTGTTAATTGTAATTATTGAACTAAGTAACTAACTACTAATTGAAATTCAAAAACTTAAAATTTAAAACCCTGGACTGCCTCCCAAAAATACTTAATTTAACAACATTAGCTTGATACCTTTTGCCTGTTTAGTTTGAGTCTAAATCAAGAAGCTCTATTTGAAAATCGAAGATTATGATGTCATTCGCATTTGAATGTACTTCTTCACCATCGACAAAGAAAAACTTTTCAGCATCATCGCCCTCATCAATACTCATTGTGATCTTCTTCTCCATTATGTACAAGTTTGCTTTAGTCTTGTTCAAGAATGGTTGCCCAAGTATCATATATACATCATTGTCTATATTGTGGTTCATGAAGGATAAATATGAATCTACCCACTTTCACATACACATTTGAAACTCTTCCTATAGTAGGTATCAAATTACTGTCAGCTACTTGCAAATTTCTGGTATCTGGATAATTGATTTTCAAGTCTGTATGAATTAGGGGTGGGCAGCGGTTTTCGAAAAACCGCCCAAACCGCACAAACCGACCAAACCGCACGGTTTGGTCTGGTTTTTAAATTTCGCGGTTTGGTCGTGGTTTGGAAAACGACCAAACCACGATTCCGCGGTTTGCTCGCGGTTTTCATTTTGGGAAAATCGCGGTTTAACCAAACCGAGGGCATTTTGGTAAATACAAATCCAAAACCCTAAAAACAAAAAAAAACACACCTCATTCGACATTTCACATTTGGTCTCTCGTTCTCTGCCTCTCTGGAGTCTCGGTCTCTCTCTCACCGAATCGATCGCTCTCTCACTCACCTCCCTCACCGCCGAAGTCACGATCGCTCTCTCACTCACTTGCCTCAGTGCCTCACCGCCGCTCCTCACTCACCTCCCTCACCGCCGCTCCTCACTGACCGCCGCTCTACAGATGGAAAAGCTTCTTCGAAGACGAAGACAGGCCCGAGAAGCCTCGGCGGTACGGGGTCACCGAGATCAGGGGACCCCATTACTCTCTCCTCACTCGCCCGACGATTCGTATGTAAAGATTGTGTTTTGATGCGCTCGTTGGGTTGATTAGGTTGTGAATCGTTGGATCTTTAGTGGGGTTTCTCTAATTCGAGTGATTTGATTGGATAGTTTCACATTTTGATCAATCGTGTATGTAATCGCTGCGATTTTTGGTGATTTGATGGGTTTGTCGGGTTGAATGGTTGTGAATTGTTGGATCTTTAGTGTTTCTCTCATTTGAGTGATTTGATTGGATAGTTTCACATTTTGATCAATCGTGTGTGAGGTCACTGTGATTTTTGGTAATCGTTGTGATTTTTGGTGATCTCGATGGATTTTTTTAATGCTTCTTGTTTTTTTTTTTTGCGCTTTTTTTTTTTTTTTTTTTTTTTTTTTTTTTTTTTTTTTCTGAAAATAGAGTGCAAGTTGAAAACCACGAAACCAAACCGACCAAACCGCGCAAACCGCGGTTCGGTTTGGTTCGATTTTCAACTTTCGCTGTTTGGTGGTGGTTTGGAAAATCACCAAACCGTAGACCCTCGGTTTGGTCGCGGTTTGGTGGTTTTCACCACCAAACCGCGGTTTGCCCACCCCTTGTATGAATCATGTCCATCAATGAAATGACATTGAACAAGGCTCCCACTTCACATAGGATATTCAGAGCTAGTGCCCATTAATGTTTATTGGTATACTTATCTCTCCATGATCTCTCCTTTTATCAGGTTGAAGTTGTGGGATGAACTTGAGTTTTCCAATTTCTTTGGAACCAACTTGATGTCATTGCTTTGTGAGTCTTCTTTAGGAGATCCTTCATCTTTTTCCTTGGCCTTCCATTGTTACTTCTCCTTTTCTTTTCTTCAAGGCATTGACTCTTCGCTTCTTGAAACCATCAAGCTAATCTTGCATTACTTCCGTGTTGTAATCATGCATCTCTTCATGCTTGTACATTATTTGGTCTTGACTTGGATCCTTTGTTGTCGTAGTGCTCATCATATGGCACTTATGTTCTCTTTGAGATTGCTTAAGTTCAAGGATATCGCAAGTTAACCAATTTGCCTTTCTAGAATCTTGATGGATTGTGATTGCTCATTATCCATCCTTTTAATGTCTTTCCTTATTCATTCCAACTCTTTATCATGCATTTCATAGCGCTCCATATCTCTCACTTTCATAGCTTGCAAATACTTCTCAATTGACTTTAGTGAAGTTGTCTCTTCGCTCTACCTTAGCTTCCCCTATTGGACTAATTGATTGAAGCATTGAGGTAACTTAGTGCATCATTAAATTTTCATAAGAAGATTTTAGGTTGTTATTGTTATATCCTTAATAAAACTGTCGAGGAACCACTCTTCTCGGCCTGAAATTCTTCCATAGCCTTTGTTGTTCATGAAGTTGATGTCCACACACACCATTTCCTGTTGTATTTCCATTTGGCTAACCATTATGCCTTGGTGATTTATGGGTTGTTGTGCTACTTGTGAACCTTGGTGTCCTATCTGAAGTTTCGCTGTCTGACTGCTTAGATTTGATAAGTGTGCCATAATTACCACTTACGAGTTAATCTCGTTGATGCCTTCTGGTTTCCTACTGTGCAATTAGTACTAGTGGTAGAATTTTGACACATAAAATCAATGAGATCTAATGCTCCATCCTTATCGTAGGTAAGTAGAGAGCCACCTAATGCATCATCTACTAGCGTTCTTATGTTGTGGTTCATCCCATAGTAGAAAATCTAGAGTTTTATCTAATTCACAAATCTATATTTCGAACTTCTCTTTGGCATCTCTTTGAATCTTTTCCAAGCCTCGCTAAGAGACTCGGTGTCTTCTTACTTAAACTAATTAATCTCAAGTTTCCTTTCACTGACCTTCACTGGAGAAAAGAACTTGTCAAGAAATCTTTCATTGATTTCTGCCCATGAGATCATACTCCTTGCATTCTGCTTTTGGAACAAGGATTTGGCTTTTTCACTTAATGAGAATGGAAAAAGTCGCATCTTGATCACTTCTTTCATAACTCTGGTAATGTGCATAATGTTGTATTTCTCCAAGAAGTTCTTAACATATGCAATTGAATCTATATTGGATAACACATTGAATAGGTTATTTTAAACCATGTTTATTAGAGATGGTCTTAGTTCGAGCTTGGTGGTATTGGTTGGAAGCCTCATCACTCTGCTATACATCTCTTGAACTTTTAGCTTGAAGTAGTCACGATGGCATCTCAGTCCTCGCACTTTCTCTTGCACTACCAGATCACTTGTGGGTTGGTTATTCTTGCGACCTTATTATTAGTTCCTAGCTTGCTCCTCAACCATCTTGATTCCTTTCTTTTCCTTTCCTTTGTTGGTTTTATCATCTCTCGATCATAAGGCACTAGATCTTTCTCTCCCTTGCTACGTATGCACTAGTTTTTTCTAAAAAGAAAACATAAAAAGATCAAGTGCAGAAAGTTAAACTTGAAACTTAAGCTTTTTTTATGAGATTAAAAGAAAGTACTGAAAATAAAACTTAGCAACTATTGAAACTAATTAAATAATACTAATGGCTACTTATCCCTAGTAATGGCACAAAAAATTGATGTGCATGACTCAAATATAACCACTCGCTTGTAGTAATAGTGCAATCAACTTACGTTGATCATGGATATCGTCACTAGGGAAAGGTTTTTGCGCTATTTGTTAGTACCTATTTAACTTGAACTATTGCTAAGGGATTGATTTTTAACTGGTTTAATACTAAACTAAACTATTCAACAACTCAAATTAAACTTTACTTGAACTCTTATATTAAGGATATCTTAATTCACAACTTCACGTAGGTAATTTAATACTATGCTTTGTATTCATGTTTACATCTCAATATGTTGTGTGCAATGCCTAATTAGAATAGATAGATTTCTTTCAAATCCACTTCAACCCACTGTCGTGACGAAAAAGATTCTAATGTGTAAACTAGAACTTCACTTATCGATGTGAATAACATAAACTCTATATTACTTTAATTCCTAAATCATTGGATTTTTAACCAATTAAGATTACTATCCGTGCCTCTCTAATCAACAATTATCTCTTGATGTTGTGTATTTTATGATTGTACCATTCATGTTTAAATGAAAGGCTTCAATGACCATGATAAATTAGAATGCCTAAGTTCATTAAACACATGATCAAGATATCTAAAGCATTATGCTCAAAATTAATACAAATTATAACCATTACACTTCTTATAATCACTTTTTATTCGTATTCAAAGCATAACATTCATACCATAGGATTCATTGATCCCTAACATAATAGACTACTCACACTTGGTTGAAACATATATATCACAATTCATAACAGAAATCATTGCAAATTAGATATAAATATAAATATTACCTTGAATTTAATTAATGAAACCAAAATTAATGTGCAAACGTGAAGTTTTTAATGTTTTATTCATACAAACTTTTTAATACTCAAACTCAATGCAAAACTTATGCTAAATTACTCTAATTATGGCTAATAGTTGGTATGTTATATGTTTACCACATCCTAACACCTATTTATACTCCTTAATAACAATTAGAAACCTTACTTTACAATTTAACTCAAGTTAAAACTCTATTTTATATTTCCCGGGTGTTTGGCACTATCACTTACAGCCACGGCGCCGTGTCCTTTAGCCCACTACGCCGCCATTGTATTGACACTATAAGCATGTTTCCTTTCTCTATGGTGTATTAGCAATGTCAACTGCTTACTTGGCGACGTTCCCTATGCTTCACAATGCCACCACTGCGCCGAACCTCCAAAATTAGTTTTCTTCACTTTTTCTTCTCTCCTACGCCATGCCTTTCCTTCCCACACTATGCTTTGTATGCTCATAACATCAACACCTATAGCCACGGTTCAAAGTGTGTTTTGTAGGTTTTTACTATGTTTCTTCATTTTTTTCTCAATTCCTTCCTTTACACATGTAATAATACCATGATTCAGAGCTCATTTGAGGATATTTATACTAAATATATGACTAAACTAACCATATATATACATATAAATAATCACTTATCACACACACGTCAATCATGGATTTAATAAATTATTTTTACGTAATAAAACTAATGATTCTTTCAATTGAGTGCATTATGGCCAATTTGTTTCTTTGTATAGGGTATCTAAATCTAAGTCTATGATTATTGATAATAATTATAGAAGTAGAACTAAGATTAATATATAGGGCAATATTACTTGTGTGGATGTTCTAGGTGATTGTGTTCAAGGTTATTTATTGATTAGAATATATTGAGCAATATTTGATTTAGATTAGGTATGACTTTTATTGAGTGTTAATGCTATCGTAATTTCTAGTTTATTGCATTTTATCTAATAATTAGATTTACAATGATAAGGATATGACTTATTTCTAATGAATATAGAAAAGGCGATAATTTGCTAAAGGCTATCAACCTATTGTGATTAGAGTTTAATGATTTAGGATCATTATATAAAAATGATGATTCATTGTGATTGTGCTTTAATGAAATGTCCAAATATGATGGTTTACATATCATTGTCTAAGATGTATTGTTTAGATATTTAATTTATCTTGATTTATTGATTATTTGTTTGAATTGAATTAAATTAGTTTATTGAATTTAAATTGTTTATGATTTAATTATTTTAATTAATTGATTGCTTATTTTTTAGATTTATAGTATTTAATTCTCGTTTTAGTTACAGTAGTTAAATTAAAGTAAATTAAATCCATTAAAACTTTAGGTTAGCCTTAATTCTTATGAGATTTATGAAATCCTTATGGAGATGATATCATATTTACTACTACTATAAATAAAAGAAAAATACGAGAAATAATTGTGCATGCTTGACACGTGTCATTTCTATCTAGAACATGGAAATGGCCCTTCATAATGTATCAAAGTTTAACCTTAACAATAAAACAATACAAAAGAGAATAGAATATCGAAAAAAAGCAATTGAATTAAAATAAATTAGATATCACATAAAGTTTAATGCCAAGAGAGTTGTTTGATCCACTTTCGATATAGATTAATGAAGTTTCGCTGGATGATGAGTGATTATTTATACATATAGGGATAGTTTAGTAGTATGTTAAGTATAAATATCCTTAAATGGGTGCTAATTCATGGTATTATTGCATTTCAAGGAATTAAGATGTATTAGAAGAAATCAAGGAAAAACGAGAGCAAATGGAGCAAAAACCTATAAAATTAGAGTTGTCGTTGTGGGAGAATATATGACGTTGTAGAAACACAAGGCACGATTTGGAATGAAAGGACCGACATAACAGAGAAGCAGAAATGGAGAAAACCAACTCTGGAGGTCCGATGCAGTGGCGGTGCCATGGCTAACAAGGGACGTCAGTGGGACATAAAGGGGATGACGCCGAGGATCCGGGAGCCAAAAATCACATAATGAAGCTATGGTGCAGTGGCGGTGTTGCGACTTAACGAGTATGATGCTGGGGCATTAACGGTGGTGCCAACGTCGCAAAAATTAGAAAGTGAAGTTCTAATTCGAGTTAAATTATAATTTAAGGTTTCAAATCGTTATTAAGGAGTATAAATAGGTATTTGGATGTAGTAAACAAGAGAGAACCAACCACATGGAAGGACATTAGCCTCTATTAGAGTAATTTAACATTAAGTTTGAGTATTATGGAGTTTTTGTTGGAGAAATGTCGAAGACTCTACGTTAGCAATCAATATTTAGTTTCATTGATTAATTCAAGGTAATATTTATATTCATATCTAATTTGTAATGAGTTCTATATTGAATTGTGATGTGTGTGTTTCAATGATATGTGAGTAGTCTATTTCTCTTTGAGATCAATAGATCCTATGGTATGAATGCTATGCTTTGAAATAAGAATACAAAATGATAATAAAAGTGTAATGGTAAGAATTTGTATTAATTTTGAGCATAATGCTTTAGACATCTTGATCATGTGTGTGCTGAACTTAGGCTTTAGGAGTGATTATAGCCATTGACACTTTTAATCCGGACATGAATGGTATAACTGCAAAATACACAATATTGAGAGATAAATGCTGATTAGGGAGGTGCGTATAGTAAGTTTAATTGGTTATGAATATAATGATACGTGATACGTATCTCGAGGATATCAATATAATTGATTTTGAGTAAGTCGGTTAGAGGTTGTGATTAGCTTGTTAATAGCCCCAAGATTTATCTCGAAATACGTAGTACGTATCTTGAGAAGATCAAAAGAAGTATATAAATGAATCATTAAATTTTTCCTCGCGATTCGTTAGATGTGAATCTCGATGAAATTAAATATATATATATATATATATATATGTCTTTACAACCAACAACTCATTCATTTTAGTTTTGAAACAAAGATTAACCTCTCGAATAAATAATGAAAATTTAACCATTAGATTCGCCTCGAGATTGGAATTCCTAATATATATCTTCAAAGCAACATATTCCCTCATTCAATTTTGTTTTGAGATAAAAATTGACCTCAAGATATGCAATACATATATCGAGGATAAGCAAAATACATAATGAATGTGAAGTTTTTTTTATTTTGCCTCGGAATTCATGTAATGCGAATCTTGAGGGAATCTTATATGTATCCAACCCAAATCAACAAAGCCTCCTCACCATTTTTGCACAGAGAGAACTCAAATCGATGGGGGAAACAGAGAGGTTAAGGGAGAGGAGATTTAGACCGAAGGTGAGGAGGAAGGGGAAGCAATGAAAAGGTGAGTTGTATGGTGGCATTTTTGTTAATGTTGTGTTGTTGTTTATTATTGTTGTTGATGTTGGTTTTTATGTTGTTAATGGAGGTTGGAGCTTTGAGGAAGATGAACATGGCGGATGTCAGGCTGACTTATCCTAAGAAGGAGTTGACAGGATGTCTCCTTTCCTATAGAGCCTTGCAAACCCAAACTCATTGATTAATCAAAAAAAGGAATTGATTTATGTTGAAATAGAGATTAGAGAAGTAAGGAAAAAGATGGGGGTTTATCCCCTAAATCGGACCGAACCGGGTCATACTCTTTATATTAAAAAAGTGGTCTTATAATTAGAAAAAAAAATAAAATAAATCCCTAAAAAATTGGAAAAATTCAAAAAATTGAATTTTTACCAAATTAATGGAAATTGGGAAGTTTTATGAAAAATTAGGATTTTGAGATTTTCTCGAGGATTTATAAAAGTGTTTTCATGGCAATGCGTGCTACGATACCAAAAAATGTCCAAAATTTAAAAATTGTTTTAAAGCCTAGTCTAGGTTAATTTTCGATTATGAATGGCAATTTTGAGTCATAATTGGGATCCAAACATCCAATGAGTTCACTTAGGGTGATTTCGGGGTTTTTGAGTTGAGGTAAGACCGATAAATATATATATATATATATAAATATATATATTTAAGCCTAGACAACATAATATTTGATGTGGAACAATAATTTTGAGTCAAAAAATGTGATTCAGGCATCGTGAGAATTTATTTTGGAAGTATTTTAGGGGTTTCGAAACGCGATTGAGTCGAATTAACTGCAACTGAATGGAGAAAATTGTGCAAATATTATGGAGACTTATATAGGCTATTAATGAATTGTAGGATTGTAATTGGAGCCTAGTGTAGACTACTTTATTGACTCGAAGCACAAGAGAGTTGTGATATTGCATTTGTAAGGTTAGGTAAATCCTATAGTAGCTTTTATATTGTATGATTATAAATTTTGTATAAATTACATTGATCCTTGATATTGTATTATTTGTTGTACATGCATACACGGGTAGGGAGGATAAGGTCAATTCGAGTCTCTTTATATTGTCTACCTAACTATATTTAATAGGTAGAACTATATGGTGTCTACCTGACAGTGTGCACATAGTATATTAAGCTACCTGACTATATATGTATAACTACATAGTGTTTACATGACTGTGTATAGGTAGAACTATATTATGCTTAAGGGGCTAAAGTCACTAATACTTTGCATCACGTGGTTATCATAAGATTACGTTGAACTAGATCATACTTTGATAGACTCGAGGAACGAGACTCGTTTGGTTATCCTCTCTGAGAATGAGTCCTTATTATTGTTTACCTAACAATTTTGGTGAGCGTTATTTGATTGTGGTCAGATAACAAAAAAGGAATGGATTTACGGTTGTATTTAAATTCTTTACATTATATTCTTCGTTTAATCTCTTGGACTATTATGCGTTTGATTATTACAGGTATACTATATAGTGTGGGATTTGCTTATCTGACATTATTGAATTTTATAATTGGATAATGACAGGTTTTAACGGCAACAAGGGAAAGGGAAAGTTTTCTTAATGTTTGTGACTTACATAGTTTTTTCCACTATGTATGTATTATTTTTATATAAAATATTATATAAATGGGTTTTTGGGTTCGTGTGCGATTAGGATCTCTTTTGGTGTTGTTATGATGGTTTTATGAAAAATTGGAATGCTACGGAGCTAAGGTAATGATAGTTTAAAGATTGTGAAATTTTACGATAGGTTAGAATGAATAAAATTTTTTGTAAATGCAATATATATTGTTATAGGGTGGGTTTTGAGTCCTTTGGCATTTTCACTAAGCTGAGCATTTTTGTTGAAGAAATTTGAAAGTCGGGTATTCCAATGTAGGCTTAAAAATAGAGGAGGTGCTGTCAAATTTTTTTTACAAAATATAGAGGATTATTTAATTCATCTAAATGAATATTGAGGTTTAAGATTCACTTTAGAATCCTATGTGGTTAATAGATTTTTATAACTGATGATGAAAATATCTTAATCTTAATTGATTAATGATGGAAATGTTAAGGCTGCTAGATTATCTAGGGATTAAAATAATGTAGGTCGGTCAAATGTCCTAAGTAAGTGGGGTCTGATAGTTCTTAGTATAATGAATAACTAGGGACATTTAGGATATTTCAACAAATGCCCATGGATCTTATAAAAAGGTAGACATGCAATCATTTATAATAAAATAACAAATGTAAACTTTAATTTTATTAATTAAAATTATAAGATAAAAAAATGTTTATAAATTGACTTAAGGCATATGCCCCAACAAATAGGCTAAGGACCGATATGGGAAAATTTTATGTAAGGAGTTCATTTGCGAAAGAGGAGATAATTTTTCAGCCAAATACAATAAAAGAGTGGACAATTTCATTAGGCACTGAAAATGAAGCAACTCACTCAAGACTATAAGAAGAATGAAATTAAAGGAGTGAGTGAGATTGTTTTTGCATCTATGCTAATATAAAGTTAATGGCTAAAGGTGAGCCAGTGAAAGTGACAGTAGTTTTAGTTCCCTTCAATTAACGTGAGATCAAAAATTTCTATGGGTTGGAAGAATTAAGCTCGTATGCATTTGCACCGAATTTCCCAACTAGATTATATGAGAAGCCATATAACATATACCCATTTAGAGCCATAGAAGATGCACTAGTTGTCCCTAGAGAACAAGGATGGGTCATAGGAGCTGAGAATGTGCCGAAGTACATGAAGAAGGGAGTGTTTGGAAAAAGTAAATAATGTGGCAACATTTCTTGTTGCATCATTATTCCCCACCTCTCAGCAAGGTGAGATCAACAAGCTGAAAGTGACTTGTCTTTATGACATTACACAGTTCGGGGAAATCAACATTGGGGGAGATTATACACACTAGTCTAATGGAGTCTATCATGTTGGAAAGGGACAACAAATTGTCGTTTCCTATTTTGATTACTCATATATGCTTAATGGTCGAAGTGAGAATGAGAGATTATGAAGAATTAGATATTAATGCATAACTAACCATGGATGAAGCTTTCATGCTTACGTTGAAATCGCCACCTGATTATCAAAACTCCGAGAAGGTGAGAGAGAGGGTCGAGGGAGGTAGACATGAGGTCGAGTTGTTAGCCAAGAGGCAAAAAGATCAAGGAACAACATAACTAGCCCAGGAGCTAGAAGATAAGGAAAATGAAGGAGAAAAGGAGCAACAACAACAAGGATTTGCTGAGGGCCACGAGTTTGTAGACCAAGAGATTGAAGAGCATGACTTGGATGGTCCTGAAGCCTTTCCACCACCTGAGGGTTTGACTCTACGACAGTAGATGTCATGGATAGTAGAGATGAAGATACAGAACCATGAAGATAGGGCGCAATACCATGCAGCCATGTTGAGATATGAGCGGGATATAGAGAAGGAGAGAACAACAAAGACGGAACCGGTAGCAGCATAATTTCATGTTGTTTGTTGATCATCACTAAGCATATCTTGATATGAGAGGAGAAGACGGTTGAGACCTACTGATAGGTCATTCGACTTTCCAATAGAGTGCGCATACGTCTTTGATTCGGATTTGGTGTAGAGCATGAAAGTGGATCGTCCATTAACACCATCGCACATTGGAGCTGAAGATGTAGATGACAATGATGATATGCAGTCCTAGAGTTTGTATTCTAAGATTCCTTTAGATTTAGGGAGTTGAGAGTGCTTTTTATACCAATACTTTTTAACGTTTGGGATATTTCGTAAACTATTCAGTTATTTCAATTTTAATGTTTAGTTTATTATGATTTGTATTATTACATATGTTTGTATGTTTTTGTGTCTTCATTTTTCAAGCTTACTTTTAAACCTTGAGGACAAGATTTGGCTTATGTTTTGGGGCATCGACACTGCACTACACTATAGGAAGTGGTAAGATAGGTCGAGAAATAAGGATAAACACTACACGTATGATTGTTTAAAATTTTTAATTTGAAGCAGTTAAGAAGGAAAGTATGGTAGTGTATAAATTTTTCATTTTATTAATTATATGAATGTTTAAGTAATATAGATTATTTTATATATAGTAATAATATGTAATGAATAAGTAGTTCATTTGCATGTTCATTCCTTTAATTGTGGATGAGTAGACTACAAGTATCTTGTTGCTATGAAACTCATGAGAATATTTTGAATTTTTGAAGAAGAAACAATGAAATGCAGCCATAACGGTGTGCTTTCTTGATTTGAAACCTAAATTTAGGGAAGACCTTGAATTTGAAATGAAAGTAAGAAGTTAGAACATTTCTTGTGGAAAAAGATAGATCTCTAAGGATTCTATAATAAGTATGAATCTTACTTGAAAATACAAGGCAAATAAAGACTTAATGCAAAGAGGGGAAGAAATATGCATTGTATGGTAAAAGTTTGAGTTAACTTAATTGATTTAGTAAAGATGAGAATTGCTAACAAGAGTTTTAGAAAAAAAAAGAATCCCACAAGTTCTACAAGAAATAGAGCAAAGAACTTTATAGTTGAAAAAAGTAAGGAAGAATAAGTCCATAGAAAAAGGATCATGGACTGTTAAATAAAAATGAAAAGAAGAAGAAAAAAAAAATGAGAGAAGAAAATAGAGAAAAGAAGGCGTATATAAACTAAAACTCTTCAAATAAAAGATTTGGTTTGTGTGCGAGCAGCTAATTAAGTTAAATTTCCATTCCAACTATATGAAAGTACTATAAACTCTTGAAGTGCTAAACTCTACCAAACACGAGTTTGATATATGGTTAATTATGAATTCCTGAGCTTATTAAGAAATCATTTTTTTTGTATACTTGCTACTTAAGTGTTAAAACTATACAAACTTATGAGTAGTGATGGTTTTTGGTCGAAATCTACTTTAGTGTTTTGAAAGTGAAGTTATATTTGTTGTTAAAACTAAATGTCCAAAAGATATAAGTTTTTTGCAATGAAAAACTCTTTAGTAGATTAGTAACTTGAAACATAATAAATTAAAAGATACTCCATGAACAATGTGAATTGAATGAGAATTAGTTATTAGGAGACTTAATAGAATACACTTTTGCTCGGGACGCGCAAAACCTTAAGTTTAGGGGTATTTGATAAGTGATTATTTATACATATATATAAGATTAGTTTATTAGTATATTTTGTATAAATATCCTCAAATCAGTACTAGCTCATAGTATCATTACATTTTCAAGGAGTTTAGGTGTATTGGAAGAAAAAAAGGAAAAAGGAGAAGAAACGGAGCGAAAACTCACAAAATCATAGAGGGTGCCCATTGGAAAATGTATTGACGCCATGGGAAGACAAGGCATGGTGTAGGGATGAAAGGCACGACATGGAATAGAAGAAGGATTGAAGAAAACCAACTCTGAGGTTCAGCGTAATGGCTACGCTATGGCTAATAAGGGACAACGACATGATACGGATGGGACAAGGCTCCAGGAGCTAAAAATCACATAATGAAGTTGTGGTGTAGTGGCAGCGCTATGACTTAACACACACAGAATCAGGGCATTAGTGACAGTGCTAACTTCTCAGAAATTAGAAAATGGTTCTAATTTAGGTTAAATTGTGATTTAGGTTTTCTAATTGTTATTAGGGAAAATAAATAGGTATTAGGACGTAATAAACAAGAGAAAGCCAACCACATAGAAAGAGATTAGCCTTCGTTAGAGTAATTTAGCATCGAGTTTGAGTATTAAGGAATTTTTGTTGGAAAAAAGTTGAAGACTTTACGTTTGCAATGAATATTTGATTTCATTGATTAATTCAAGGTAATAGTTATATTCATCTCTGATTTGCAATGAATTCTATATTGAATTGTGATTTGTGTATTTCAATGATGTGCGAGTAGTATATTTATCTTAGGGATCAATGGATCATATGGTATGTATGCTATGCTTTGAAATAGGAATAAAAAGTGATAATAAAAGTGCAATTGTTAGAATTTATATTGATTCTAAGCGTAATTCTTTAGACATCGAGATCACTTCTTTAATGAACTTAAGCCTTAGGAGTTATCATGGCCATTGAAGCTTTAATCCAGACATGAACGGTACAACCGTAAAATACACAACATTGAGAGATGGTTGTTGATTAGGGAGGCGTGTATAGTACACTTAGTTGGTTATGAATCCAATGATTTGAGACTTAAAGCAATGTGAAACTTATGTTATTCACATCAATAGGTGGAGTTCTAGTTTGGACATTATAATATTTTTCGTCACGACAGTGGGTTGAAGTGGATTTGAAGGAAATATGTCTATTTTAATCATGCATTGCACAAAACATATTGAGTTGTATGCATGAATACAAACATAATATTAAATCACATAGGTGAAGTTTTGAACTAAGATATCCTTAATATAAGAGTTCAAGTAAAGTTAATTTGAGTTGTTAGATAGTTTGGTTTAGTATAAAATCAATTAAAAGTGAATTCCTTAGCAATGATTCAAGCTAAGTAGGTAGTATACAACTATTGCAATAAATTTTCCATGAGCATGATATCTGTAATCAACGTAAGTTGATTGCACTATTACTATAAGCTAGTTGTTATACTTGTTGCACGCATCACCATACATGATGAGATTAAGCACCAATTTCTTGAATTTCTTTTGTAAACAAAGATTTTTGAACAACAAATTCATGAGTTTCAATTTATGTAAAACTTAAAAAATCTATCCCAAAATGAAATTCTCAAAAATTTGATTGAAAATCCAAAGTTCCATGTTCCCGACCTCGAGTCTTTGCATTATAGGTTGTGGGCATGAACCTACAGCGTGAGTGGCAGCGTGGATCACTGCCTTGCTAATTTTCAATTCCTATGTTCCATGTTCCTACGGCGTGGATGGTGGCATGAGTGAGAACATGGAATTATGCACAATGTTCCTAACCTCCAATTATTGCGGTTTTGCTCCGATTCGTTGCTTAGGGTCCTCAAAGCCTATAAATGACAAAAATGAGAGATTATTGCTATAAAATAGAGGGTTAAAGTCCAAAATCATGCTACACGCTAAACTAAATAATACATAAATATAGATTTATCAAACACCCCCAAACTTGGATTTTGCATAACCTGAGCAAAGGAATGCATGACAATACTCCCTACTACTAATCAAACTAGACTCTTAATAAATTCATGAACTATATGAAAACTAACCCACTCTTTACCCGATTTCAAGTTTAGTGGGGTTACCTTTGGTTCAAACTTCACTAGACCGACTATCCCTTCAAAGAGTTTCAAAGTTAAGATTTGTCTAAAAACGGAGTCCAAACATCATTAGAAATCACACTTCAAAGAATTAGACTTAGTCAAGACAAAGGTCGTCTACTACTCAAGAGTTTTTTGGGCCAATATATACACTCAATCACGCAAGTTTACAAATTTTGAAAATTAGTGCTTCAACACTCGGAAGGTACTATAGGCAAGAAGTGCAAACACGATCTCCATTAATGTAGATTTAGCTCAATTTAGGGTCAATATAACTTCTAGATAAGTTGTAATTGGGCCGGTGTGAGGTGTGAAGGAATAGGTATTAAGGGAATGTAAAATGTTGGGAAAATTCAAGTTAACCTTATTATAAGAACCGAGAGCAAAGGACATAGAGAAGTTCACATAAATACATATCACTCTCATTTAGTATTCCTCCCATTTCTCCGAACACCAATTCTTTAATTTGACTCTATTTCATTGAATTCTTTATCTTAACAAATGTTTTTCATTGAATTCAAAGCCTAATTCAATTTTCTTTTCTTTGAAGTCGGTGAAAATTTATATCACTCAAAATAACCCCCAAACTTGAGGTTTTATACATTTTAGTGCAAACTAGTCTTTCAAACTTTTGGTACGGCTAACCGAACTCTCCAACTAGGTATAAGGATGTTAGGCTAATTGAGTAGGGGTTTAATGATAGGTAGTCAAGAAATCAGGTTTAAATTGGCTCAAAAGGACTAACTAGCGATAGGATGGTGGGCATGCCTAAGGCTAAAGGTTAAATTCAAAAATGGCTTACATCGTCCCCCCAAAAGTGTTTCAATCATAGGATTTCGCCTTGAGTGTGTTACACTTTCGTTAAATTTGACTTTTTCCACTTGCGTAGTTATGACCACCTGCCCTCTTTAATATCTAGCACAAAGTTTCAACCTCGTACTAGCTCCCCAAACATATAATCTCTACAATGCCTGGCAATGCACTAGATCGAATGTTTCTCCTAATTCCCAAAAGGTTCAAGTCTCTAAAGCACCTTTTAGAAACTCATCCATAACAAAAATCACTCAACAAGGTTTCGGCCGACTGTACATGCGACATATGATAATATGTAAGTTCTAACGCAAGACACAAACATAGATGAAAATATGTCAACTAAACAAGTAATAAATAAACAAAATGTATACATGTATGAAAGTGTATCAACTACTATTGAAATGAAAGGTAGAAACATTAATGGAAAAGAAATGGAAGATGAGAGAAATGAGAGAATAAAGGATGCCAACACCACTATTACCATCCTTCAACCATATATGATTGCATATAATTAAAGATTTTAAATGATCTCACCTACGGTCTTTCGCAAAGAAATCCATCCAACTCAATCTATAAATTCTAAAGAATCCAAGAACTTATTATGAACCTTATCCTTAAAGTTCAAAACAAGTCGAGGAATGCATGCAACAGATAAAGAGAAGAGTGGTGAAAAAGAACATAAATAAATAAATAAGAAGATGATACATGTTCATTCAATTGTTGTCAACCTCACTTAATTAGGGCATCTGGCCAGCCTACATTACCTTAATAACCAGATAACCTAGTAGCCTTAACCTCACCTTCAATAAATAAATAAAAATCCTAGCAGAGTATTTATCAAATACTATTCTAAAACAACCACAAAGGGATTCTAAAACGAATCTTGTACCTCAAAGTCAAATGGATTGATTACATAATCCTAAAAAATTCATAAAATTTTTTGCCAGTATCACCTCTATTTCTAAGCCTACACCGAAAATCTCAGCCTTCATAAATCATCAACAAACATGCTCAGCTTGGTGGAAATGCGACTCACAATCCACCCCATAATAGTATATATCGCATTCATAAAATTATTTATTCATTCTAACCTATCTCAGGTTCTTAAAATCCTTTAATCATCATTACATTAGCTCTACGACATTCCATTCCACCCTAAAGCCAATAATTGAATTTCAAATCCTTCCCATAACCATTGCAACAATTTCAAAAGAGATCCTAACCTCACACGAACCCAAAACCCATTTATACAATATTTTATATTGAAAGGCAATACAAACATAGAGAGAAAGAGACTAAGCGATTGCCCAATTATAAAAATTTGATATTATTAGATAAGTAAATCCCACACTATCCAGTACGCCTATAATAACCAAATGCAGAATAATCCAAGGCGTTTAAACAACAATATAATCCGAGGAATTTAAATACAACCATAAATTCATCCCGTTTTTGTTATCCCACCACAATCTGATAAAGTTCTACGAAAGTGGTAAGTAAACAATAATAAGGAATCATGCGTGGGAAGAATAACTGTACGAGTCTCGTTCCTCGATTTTATCAAAGTATGATCACGTAATGCATAGTATCAGTGACTCTTGCCCTCAAGCATAATATTGTTCTACAATGTACACATTCAGATAAACATTACTAGTTTGTACCTTGTAATACACAGTCAAGTAGTTTTATATACCCTGTGCACACAGCTAGCATACACTGAATAGTTCTACCCTGTCACACAGTCAAGTAAACCCTTATAAAAAAACTCGTAATGCCTTATCCTCCAAAATTTTGTATGCATGTACAACAACATTGCAATATCAAGGATTAATGCAATTTATACAAAATATAATCATATAATGTAAAGGTTACCATGAGATTTACTTAACCTTATAACCGCGATACCAATGATCCTCTTGCGCTCAGAATCAGCCACCTAGTCCATATGACACTACAAAAAAACAGCAAATCAGAAACGGAATTAGAAACGGAAATAAGTTCCGTTGCTAAATCAGAAACGGAATTAGAAACGGAATAAGTTCCGTTTCTAAATTAAAAAGTTAGCGAAGGAATTGAGACGGAAACATTCAGAGACGGATTTGAGACGGATCAGAGACGGAATTAGAGACGGAATTAGAGACGGAATTAAATTCCGTCTCTGAAAAATGGTGCCACTATTTCCGCCAAGAATTGCGTTTCTTATGACCGTTCATCAAATCTCGGGATTTGTGTACACTTGGATAAGGCCGCCCAAAAATTGATTGTCCAAATTAAAAAAAAAAAATCCGTCTCTCTCGACTCTCTTTCTCTCTTCTTGCTTGCGCTCTTGTCTCTCTCTCTCAACATCGACCTCTCCATCCCCTGCGTCGCCTCTCCGATGGACACCGTCTCGGAGTCCTCCATGGCCGCCTCGGCCTCGGAGGCATCGCCATCGTCCACTACAACAACACCCCGTTCGACCGCACTCCATTATCCGCTCCGCCAAGTCCCGCCGCATCCCCTCGCATCCGACACCATCTTCAAATCTCCCTCGGATTTCATCGATTCCGGTGACGATTTCGCCTCCTCCCCCTGCATTTTCGTCACCCAGAACGGGGACTCCAAGTCCGAGCTTCTAGGGCTTGTTTCAAGGTCGTATTGGGGTTAGGGTTGAGGATTGTATGGAGGCGGCGGCGGCGGCGGGGGGGTCTTCGCGGTACGATTTTGATAAAGCGGCGAGCTTTCTGGCGCGAAACGTGGTGGATTAGGCGCCGTTGGTGAGCGGGGAGGATGGGGAGGTGGTGGATGTGTTCAGTGCGAAAGATGTGGAGAGGATTCGGGGGTTTCCGGCTGGGGCTGCCGTCGTTGGGGGCCGATGGGGATTTCATGGTGGGCGCGGCGATGGGGACGAGGTTCGTCTTGGCCTTCTGAAAGCGAGGTAATCAATTTCAGTCCTGTTTCGATCTCGATTTTGATTTATGGTAGTTATTGCTAAGGATGCAATTTTGTTGTTTCTGATCTGAATTGTGAGGGTCCGAGTTGATAAACTATTGATTTTGATGTTGTTCTTGTCTTGATTGGAGAAATTCATCGCAAAATTAGCTGGTTTGATCTGGAGATGGATAATTTTGTTGTATTTTTTCTAATGTGGATTTGGATGTGGTTGTTGCATTGCTCGTTTGATTTTTAGCTTGTTGATTGACTAGTGTTTGTTTGAAGAATTGTTTGTGATTCCAAACCTTTAATACGTATGTAAAAGTTGAAGTACATAAAATTACTCCTCTGATAAGCCTCCTCGAATCCTGAGCTGAGAGAAGTGTGCATCTCGGCGAGTGCCACTTCTGCTTCTGTGTGACGAGGCTTGCTAGGCTTATCTGATGGCTTGACCTTACAATGTCTGTCCGCAACTAAATCTATTGGAAGAATATCAGAGTGAGTTTCGATTGTGAAATCAAACTAGTGCAGTCACCGAGATTGAATCTCAAGGAAATAAACTCAAACAATTCCTATTATCCTTATTTTTAATCCGCTAACAGTGTTAGTCTTCTCAGTTTGAAGAAACCTCGACGTCCAAAGCATGTCCTCCGTTGGATCGATAATAAGATTAGGTCGGATTGCAGTTTGGATCCATGCGATGTTGAGGAGATATCTAAATCGAATCAAGTGGATCAGCCCCCGTATGAGAAAACTTTGTAAGTTTCAAGTATGTATGTTGCATCTTCAACCTATTTTATGTATTTTTTTGTTTTTGAAGTGAAATAGGAATTTTATTAATCTATCAATGGCTCGATACATGACTAGATATAGAATCAATTGACCTAATTAAAGTATGTTAACTCGATAAAGACAGACATGAGACTCCTTTAATTTGTCTAGGTGAGTTTTTTATTAAAAACTGAATCTTGTAAGGAAAAAGTCTTTTTGTTCTCAATAATTTTGTTAATTTACAATTACACATTGGGTAAACTTTCACGATGGATCAAACAAATTGATATCATGTTCCTGCACTGTTGTCTAACTTGTCTTTCTTCATGTTACATGTGAAAATGAGTTCTCACTTTTTATTTCTTTAGTGCTCAAATAAACTCAATTTGTAATGGGAGCATTGTACTAAAAGCATACAAGTTGCAGCTTCCTCTGGGAAAACTATATTACTATATAACAATATTTGTTGCACTAGTTTCAAAATAGGGAAATAAAAGAAAAGAGGAGGCGTGAAGGGCATGAGGCTTTAATGGTGTGTCGCAGAATTAAAACAGATTAGATTCCTTTTGAACTAGAAAGAACCAATCGAACATCCAAATTTGACTATGTTTTTTTATTCTTTTTTTATTCTTTTTGATTTATTGATTAATCATTAAAACGTACCATACAGAAAGAATTCAGAGAGGAAAATACTAAACGTTGAAATTTCTCTACAAATGGTCATTAAGTTTTTTTAGACTTTATTGCTCTGTTATTTAATTCTATTTCTTTTGATTGGTTTGGCATGTATATATGACATTCCCATGGTAGTTGTTTGAAAGATTTAATGGCTGCTTGGCTCCATTTGTTTCTCCCTTGTATGAATACTATTTTTCGTTTAGTTTTGCTCTTTTAACTTTTAATATGCTTACCTTGTTGTTAAACTCTTTCCGTTGAAGTTTTTTAGTTCCTCTTGCAGTTGGATGAAATAATGAATAAGGTGGTGAAAAATGAGTGGCAAATGTGCAAAAGAGGTTAAAGTGGTTATCTCTCCTTATGGGATTTGTCCACTAGGAGCCCACATTGATCATCGTGTGACTTTTTTTAATTTTTAATTGAATCTTCTTATGATCCAAATTGATCATTTTATGGATTCTTTGTTTGATGCATAATGGATTTTCATAGTTTATGAGCCCACATTCCTATTCTCTTAAATATCCACATTCCGAAGATCACAGATTTTGGTATTAGTGCCGGTTTAGAGAATTCAGTGGCAATGATATGTTAGATGTTTCTCTTTGGTTGTTTTTTAGACTAACTATTGATGTGAATTTGAATCATTCTTTTTCCTTTTAGGGACTTGAAAATGGTTCTATTTACTTCACTTTTCTCACTGTTTTTCCTTCTCATTCTTTTTGCAGTTGTTGGGATCCAAGTTCATGGCTTGTAGGTATGCGTTCATATCTAGAAGCAACCTCTCAACAGCGGAACAAGACTCGATACATTGAACCATTCCCAAACATAGTAATGATTGGGTACCATTCATTGAGTAAGTTTAACACTGATTCTTTCTGTTTGTTTCCTTCTCCTTGCATTTTTATGGTTTTATTAATTTCGGTTTCACCCTTTAGTTTGCATGGATGACTCACTGCTAGAAATTAACTTTCTAATAGCATCTATATGATTGCACTTCTCACTGCTAGAAATTAACTTTATGCGGAATGATTCTAGTTGTTTGATATGAGAAGGAACCAAATCGGACCTTCTAAGCTTTTTTTCACAAATTTGCAATGTAAAGTTTTCAAACTTAAAAAAGTTGTAGAACATATTTTTGTTGTGTGCATATCTGTGTGTTTAAAATAGGTTAATGAAAGTCATTCCTATTTTTCACAGCCTGCAATGTAAAGTTTTTCTTTATATTGAGTTCCTTCATTCTCTTTTTTGACTTGGACCAAAGAATTGCGTTTATCTACCTATATTCTTAGATCTTGTTCGTAGAACCAAACGGAATGAGTTTTCAGCTAGTGAAAGTAGTGAAATCTTATAATTCTTGGATAGAACATTTATTCATCTTGAAGCATGGTTCCAATGGTTCAATACCACTCAAGCACTTGTGCTTGCGATGATACGTAGTTCTCCCATAATGATGAATTTCTTTTTCTTTATTACCTTATTTATGTTGTGTTTGGCTCATACACTTGTGCTTGCGATGATACGTAGTTCTCCCATAATATTGTTTATATTCATATTATTGTTTGTATAATTTAGTGATTTTTTTCTTTTTGATTTTTTTCAGGTGATTTGTACGAAGTCAAGTATTATTTGAAGCACAATCAACTTTATATAATCTCGGAACACTTCATTTTTTTTTTTTTTTTTCATTTAGAACAATTTTTGCTTTTACTTTTGTAGAAAGATACGATATAGAAACTTTTTAGATTGTTTTTGTTGTTTCGTACAAGACATTGAGAAAAGATAATGTTAAGGATATGTTAAGTTTATATAAATTGTGCAATATCAATATATTATTTAGCTATGATTTTTATTATATATTGGCAGGTTAAATGTGCTTGGATTGAGACCTATATATATGATCCGTTGCTAATTAGAGACTTTAAAAACTAAACAAAAATGAAAATTAGAGACGGAAATAGCAACGGAATCCAGAGATTCCGTTGCTATTTCCGTCTCTAACTTTTTAGGAACAGTTTAATGAATCAGAAACGGATCAAATTCCGTCTCTGATCCGTCTCAGATTAGCAACGGATCAGAGACTGAAATAATCAGAAACGGAATTTATTCCGTCTCTAATCAGAAACGGAATTAGAGATGGAATAAATTCCGTCTCTGATCAGAAACGGAATCGCATTTCCGTTTCTGATTGAATTAGCAACGACGTTTTTAGAGACGGAATTGATTCCGTCTCTGTTCCGTTCCTGACTGCAATTAGAGATGGAAATTTTGCAAATCAGAGACGGAAAATTCCATTTTTTGATTTGCTTTTTTTTTGTAGTGTGAGGTTCCAACTATTGTCCTACAATTCATTCATAAATCCATTAAGATTCCCATACAATTCCACAACTTGGTACCAACCAATTACACTTAAACTGTTTGAATCACGTCTCGAAACCCCACAAATATTGGCAAAATAAATTATCAGATGCTCGGATTCCATTTTCGACTCAAAATTATTGTCTGACATTGAAAATTATGTTGTTTAGGCCTAAATATCAATTTTTCAATTTATTATCTATTTTTCGGTTAAACTTCGACTCAAAAGCCTCAAAATCTCTCTAAACCATGTCTTCGGATGTCCAGATCCTAATTTATGACTTTAAATTGTGATTCAGAATCAAAGATTACCCAAGCCTAGGCCATAAACTAAATTTCCAAATTTTGGACATTCTCGGGTATCATAACATGCATTACTAGAAATATACCCGATAAAAATCCTCGAGAAAATCTAAAAAATTCTCATTTTCACAAAAATTCTCAATTTTCATTAAATTTTCCAAAAATCATATTTCCTCAATTTTCTAGGGATTTATTTCATTTTTTTCCAATTTTAAGCTTTTTAAGGCATCATAGAACGCTTTACAAGGCAACACTCGGCGTACCAACTCCAGAAACCTCCGGTTCTCATTTTATTATCAAAATTATATTATTTTGACGAATTCCCCATTTTCCATAATTTTTCAAGGGTTTATTTACATTATTTTCCTATTTTAAAACTATATATATATATATAGATTTTATTATTTTTATATTATATATGTACTAGTCAATGGGCACGAGCTATGCGCGTGAGGCGTAAACAATAAATGTATCAAGAAACATTTGTGAAAGTTAATATTAAAATATTATCTTAATGATTTGTATCATTTATTGAATTTATATTTAGAGAGAAAAATGTGTGTCAAAATTACCTTTCAATAAAATTGATCTATATTTTTAGTTGGGTCTAAACAATTTAGGTAAAATTAGATATTTGCAGTTCTCATGAATTTAGAGTATCTGATGACAAATACATACAAATATTTATTTTGATAAGTATTTAGACAATATTATTAATATCATTTTGATTAAGTCAATTTTAAGAAATTAATTTAAACTTGATCCTGATTCATAACATGTATCAACATATACCATTTTCAAAAAAAGCGTTTTAAAATAGTTTGACAATGAAAATAATTTTATAATATACCATTTTCAAGGGTTTATTTACATGATTTCCCTATTTTTAAAACTATATATATAGATTTTATTATTTTTATATTATATATAGATATAGATATATATTTAAGGGGGAAGGGGTAGTCCTCTTCCTCCCTTTCTGTTTCTTCTCTGTTTTTCAGGGGTTTATTTACTTGTTTTTCCTATATTTAAAACAATATATATTATTTTTATATTATATATATTTAAGGGGGAAGGGGGTCGTCCCCTTTCACAGAGAAGAAAGAGAATTTTTTTTTATATTATGGGGTTGGATCAAACCAATCCCAGAGATCCTCGTTGGGGAGGAGACGACACTCGAGCGAAATCCCCTCCGCACCATTGAAAACAAAAACAACAACAGCCAACAGCCAACGACAACCAACGACAACATCAACGCACGATAGCCAAAACTTGCTTCCATCTTCGTCATCTCACCTTCGATCTCTCCTTCTCCCTCCTTGTTCCTCTCGGCCTTCTCTCTTCTTCGATTCTCTCTCTGAGTTTTTTTCCAATGATTTCTTCACCTCCCTCAAACGTGATTCTCCCTCAAAGGAGCATTTGATTGGTTGGAGTTGTCCACCGGAGCATTGGGTTAAAGTCAACACGGATGGAGCTTTGAAGGAGGAACCTTACGGAGCAAGTGCGGGCGGTCTAATCAGAAATGCTTATGGTGACTGGATAGGTGGTTTTTTGGTTAATATCGGGAAGACCTCGGTTTTTGGGGCGGAACTCTGGGGAGCACTTCAGGGACTCCGATTAGCATGGGATATGGGTTTCCGGCAAGTAGTATTAGAATTGGATAACAAAAGCGTGGTAAATTTGTTGAATGGTGAAAATATCCCACTCAATCAACATCGACATATTGTTTCTCTGATTCGGCAACTATTGCAGCGAAGATGGTTCATTCGTATCGTTCACATCCATCGTGAGGGGAACCGGGCAGCTGATTGATTGGCGTCATATGCAGCACATCACGCGATGGGAAGCCACATCCTTGAACATTGTCCATCGGCTTTATCTACGTTATTGAGAGAGGATACTATTGGGGTATCATTTCCTAGATTTTGTCAGCTGTAACCAGACATTCTGTCTCCTTTTGATATAAAAAAAAAATCGATGTTCAAGAAATGGTTTATATGAGACTTCCTCGTGATTTGTGCAATACAAAACTCGAGGCAAATCTAATGTTTCCCTTTTTATTTTGGTCCTTCTCAAGATAGGTATTTACGTATCACGAAGCCAATCAATGTGAAGCGGAACTCGAGGCAATTCAAAATATAATTAAATCTAATTGTTTTCCTTGGAAGTTGGATGTTATGCATCACGAGGCATTACAAATATTCACCACCACCGTACCACCTCATTTCACATTCTCGACACTTGCGTAACACGTAACTCGAGGCACATCCATTGCGCATTTTTTCATTTTTTCTTAATTAATTCAAAACTATAGCATCCATTTATATATATATATATATATCATATATATAAAAGCACGAATCACAAATTTTTGAGTGGTAATGAAATTTATCTTTTTGCCCATACTCTATTTGAGTGCTAATAAATTTTACCTCTTTGCTCATACTTCTCGTGCCTTCCCTTAAAATTAATAAATTAATTCAACATAATCCAAATTGCACAAATTTGTATCCAAATCAAACTCTAAGTCCTTATCAATCTACTGCACGTTTTTTTTTTTTTTTCCAAATCAATCATGAACACATTCTCATCAATCCAATACACTTTTTTTAAAGAAGTAATGTCATATCATGACTAGCTTGTTTTTTCATTCACATCTTATCTCAATCACATATATATAAAATCAATCATGAACTCATTATCATATCATGGCACATCCATTACGCATTTTTTCATTTTTTCTTAATTAATTCAAAACTATAGCATCCATTTATATATCTATCATATATATAAAAGCACGAATCACAAATTTTTGAGTCGTAATCAAATTTACTTTTTTCTCCCTCGCCCACACTATTAAATAGCTATCTATTGCTAACAAATAGGAGGATAAGAAATAGAAAGTATGACACATCACGAAAAATAAATAAAAAATCGAAAAAAACATCTAATTAGAATCGAAAGTATAGATATAGACTATATACATATAGATATAAATTTAACTGTATACTATCTTTTGTTTAATGTAACTATATACGATCTTAACCGTATACGATCTTTTTTTTTTAATGTAATTGTATTAGATATTGTAGTTAGATATTTTATAATCACTAATATGGCCTCTTGACCGTATCATCTAACTTCCTTTAAAAAAAAAGGAAAAGAGAATGTATAACTCAATAGACATATTTTTTTATGTACCAATATCAAAGAATTTAGCATCTCCATAAATATTATGTTAATAACCGAGGCTTAGAGAGGAAGGACATGTGCCAATAATAATACTTTTCTATAGATATGCATGATATGAGTTACATTTAATTTTTTATGAAAAAGTGTATATATATAATTTCTTCATAAATTAATTAGTGCCCATTAAAGAACCTAAAAACAACCAATTAAAGAATTTGATTAGAATAAGATATTTTTTGAGGTCATTAGAATATGCTATTAATTAGGTTAATCTATAGGTGAGAATATTTAGTTTTCTTATAAAGTCGTAACAAGAGTTTAAAAAATAAAAAATAAATCAACAAATATCGAAGAATTAGCTAATTAATATAATCAGCTTATTAAAAAATTGAATAGTAGATCCGATGTAAACTTCTAATGGAGTTAAAAAAAAAACTGGGGGACTCAATTTTAGAAATACCAACAACAACAACAGCTACTTGGATCAAAAAGAAAAATAAATAGAAAGTATGCCACATCAAGAAAAATAAATAGAAATTTGAAAAACATATCTGATTAGAATCGAAATATATATAGATATAGACTAGATATATACTATATACGTATAGATGTAGATTGGCTAAGTATTCAAAATTAAGATTGAACTATATACGATCTTATTTTTTAGATAACAAAGTTCCTAATTTATAGTTTGCTAAAAAAAATAGCAAGTCGGTGCTACTTAATATTTGTGCCGATCAATATATAGATTACGCTACACAATTAGATTAGGCTATACACAATTATGCCAATACTAATCGTGTTAGCATTAATAGCTAAACAAAGTTCTTAATTTATAGTTTGCTAAAAAAAGCTAATCAGTGTTAATTAATATTTATTATACTAATTTATATATATCTATCTATATATATATATATATATATATATTATATTAAGCCTACATTCTGGGTTCCACGTGGCATTTTGGAGCCTTCTCGACCAGCGACGTGGCATGCCTAAGATGTAGCCTTATTTAAAATCTCATTAATTACATTCCTTAATTAAAAACCTATGCATTCAACCTCACTAAATATAGAAATTTAAAACACCACATCGTCAACTCCTTCGCCACGTCATCGACTCCAACTATAATGGGAATAAAGTTACATCTTACACGTGGTATCCCTATCGCAACATCATCAACTCTTTCGTCATACCATCAACTCCATCTCTAATAAGAATAACATAATTTCTTGCATTGTCAACATGGCACATTAATAAGCATACATCTTTAGTTGCCATGTGGTTTTTTATCAAGCTTCATTCTCGACACATTATCCACTCTTCTACCATGTTATCAACTCCAACTGTAATATACATGTATTTATATATTTATTAAGGTTACAACTTTTGTTTGTTTTCCATTTCTCATCAAACATATATATCTATCATATATATAAAAGCACGAATCACAAATTTTTGAGTGGTAATGAAATTTACATATTTGCCTGTATTTTTTTTTTCATCTCCAAATCAACATTTTCTTTTGTATTCAAATCAAACTCTAACTCCTTATCAATCCACTACACGTTTTTTTTTCTTTATCTCCAAATATGAATTCATTCTCATCAATCCAATACACTTTTTTTGAGGAAGTAATGTCCTAGCATGATTAGCTTATTTTTTCATTCACATCTTATCTCAATCACATTATAGAATATTGATAAGCTAAAAAATGTACTTATATTTCTAATTTTTAAATTTTAATTACAATTTTCAATTTTGAATTTATATATATCATATATATAAAAGCACGAATCACAAATTTTTGAGTGGTAATGAAATTTACCTTTTTTCCCTTACTTTTATTTGAGTGCTAATAAAATTTACTTTTTTGCTCATACTTCTCGTGTCTTCTTTTAAAATTAATAAATTAATTCAACTTAATCCAAATTGCACAAATTTCTGAGTGGTAATAACGCTACCTCTTCAATGTCTTGAACACTACCTCTTCAAATCGATCAACAACTCACTGATCAACTACTCTCTTTCCTCTTCAAATCATTCATTCAATGATTTCCTTCATCGATTCATTCGCTGCTTTCCTTTGCTCTTTGATTCAAAGGTGAGGTAATCCACCTTTCTTCTCCAATTTTTTTTTTGTGTTGATTAGATTTGGTATTGGAAATTCTTAGATACCCATGATCGAGACTTTTTATAGAACTCTGTAATTCTTTGTTTTATACATTCTATGTGTTTGATGAATTATCTAAACCATAAAGTCAACGTTTGGTTGTTTTGAATTTCAATGTTTATGCATTTTATGTGTTTGATGAATTGTCTAAACCATAAAGTCAATGTTTCGTGAAATGCCTATGAGAATATTGAATGTATTGTTCCATTGCCAACAAATTGAACCTCTGATTTTATATATGCAATTGATGATTAGTTAATTAGCACTATTTTATAAGGTGTTTAATTAAAGTCAAATCAATATCAATGGATACCCAAGTCCATAAACAGTGTTACAATAAATCTATCTTATCTTTCAATCATTTTTTTTATAAGAAAGAGGTATATGTATATATCAAAATTATCAAAAAGTGTACAGAGAGGAATTTTGCTTCTACGCATTGTTCATTAATCTTTGTTTTGTACCTAATAAAATTATCAACAAATTACCCAAAATAGCTAATAAGATTTATAGTTTTGAGCTAATAAAATTGCAAGTGCTCCGAATTATCCCTGCACATTGTTCTCTTGGTGCTTTCATGCATTTTTACCATCTCCAAAAGTCGGTGTATTGTCCATTCAGAAGCCTCGCGATTCCATGTGATGGTATAGGTTTTGTTTGGTGTTCCTTCATAGATCACCACCTTGGTCCCTCCTCTGTTCAGTTGGGCATCAAATTCTTTCCCTCCCTCTTTTTTAAAATTGCATTTTGTGTATATTTCTAGGGCTATGCATGGATATGTGTTTTCCCATGGGAGCATCAATAACATAGTAGATTTCTCTGGGGTGGTTTTCTATTTTTCAACTCATGCTTCTTCTATCTTTAATTATGCACAACATGCATTTTTTTTTTTTTTGAGGAAGTAATGGCCTAGCATGACTAGCTTATTTTTTCATTCACATCTTATCTCAATCACATTAGAGAATATCGATAAGCTAAAAATGGTATTTGTATTTCTAATTTTTAAATTTTAATTACAATTTTGAATTTAAATTAATAAATTCTTAAAAATTAATTCCCGCGAGCGGAGCGAGCGGGTCAATCGTGCGTAGCACGTCCTGAAACTAGTATATATAAAAGCACGAATCACAAATTTTTGAGTGGTAATGAAATTTACATTTTTGCCCATACTCTATTTGAGTGCTAATAAAATTTACCTCTTTGCTCATACTTCTCGTGCCTTCCCTTAAAATTAATAAATTAATTCAACCTAATTCAAATTGCACAAATTTGTATCCAAATCAAACTCTAACTCCTTATCAATCCACTGCACGTTTTTTTTTTTTATCTCCAAATCAATCATTAACACATTCTCATCAATCCAATACATTTTTTTTAAAGAAGTAATGTCATATCATGACTAGCTTGTTTTTTCATTCACATCTTATCTCAATCCCATTAGAGAATATTGATAAGTTAAAAAATATACTTGTATTTTTAATTTTTAGACTTTAATTATAATTTTAAATTTTGTTAATAAATTCTTAGAAATTAATTTCCGCGAGCGAAGCGAGCAGGAGAATCGTGCGTAGCATGTCTTGAAACTAGTATATATATATATATATATATATATATCACTTATATATACAAATATATATTTTCCTATGTATTTTCGCGCCCAAAAATTCGTCGCGCTCACCGACAATGACAGTCGGGCGTGCATACTATCGTACATCCTACTCGCGTCACCCTCGAATCTACGTATCACTAGGCGTCCACTAATTTATTAATTATTTTATTTAATTTCGTGTTTATCTTTTCAATTAATGTCCAAATAAATTCCCGAAAAATAGAACAATTTCGACAAAATTTTGAGAATTTATCAAAGAACTCCAAAACTCTCAAAGAACTCGTCTCCGCAAGCAAATCTAGACGTGGGGCCCACGTCGCCTCGTTAAATCTAATAAATGACCTAAACTTGAATTTTAAATTAAATTCCATAGTTTTTCGCGAAATTCTAAACTCATATTCTCTAAACATTTTAAGTACCTCGACACCCGTCTCGACACGTATTTCCAGACAAAACCTCGCGAAACACCGAATTTAATCAACCGACTTGAACTTTGCCAAATAAAATAATAAATAGTACATAACACTAGAAAAACATTACGAAATAATAAAATTAATTATAAATCTCTAATTCACCGGTACTTTAACTTTTGACTCACAAACAAAATCATAATTAGTCTCCCTTAATCCCGGATTAACTATAATTATCGGTTTAAAATTCTCGAGATTTGACAATTGTATTGAACTTAGCAATAAAAGTCTCCATAAACTGAGGAATGAACAAAATCTCACATGTCTAGTTGACTAAGGAAACAATAAAAAAATGATCATAACAAGAGCAAGAACTAATAAGTAGAGGAGTTAACTTAAATAAGTCCAACCAAATCTTGCGAGCCTGAAGTCTTTCAACTAAAGATGAAATCAACAAGATGGAGAATAAATTGTAAGGTGTTGGGGTCACTTAAAGACCTGCCATTAATGTAGCGACTTAAGTTGATTTATGTCCTAACCAAGTCTCAAAACACCTATAATCCTCATAATTTGTTAACTTTCTAAAAATACTCAAATTATTCTAAGTAACATAATCTAAAGTCGAACCTAGCGAAACTCAGGGGTGCTCTAGTGCCTTTGGTACTCATCAAACATTCATAGCACCTACGAAAAATCTAAGAAACCAAGTTAGGAATTTATTAAACATAGTAAAAGAATAAAAATCATACTATACTGATATAAGTGCAAGAAAATAAAAAATAAAGATGGACGACCTCCCAACAAGCGCTTTTCTTTAAAGTCTTAGGCTAGACTTGGCGTGATTTATCATGTGATGCCTTCTCCTTTCAAGATATCAACAACAAAGGGTGCATCTATAGCTTTCGACAATGAAATAGGTAAGCCCTCATTCAGACTTCAAAGCTCATTTGAAATCTCCAACACAAACGTTTCAGTCACATCATGATCATCCAACATAATGGCGTTGGTAGCATAAAAAGTCTCTAAATACTCCTTTACTTCCACCCATTGTTCTCAACAAGTATGCATGGGAGGGTGGGTGGTTTCACTAACACCAGGTATTGGTCTTGCTCACTCGCTTTTGACCGTTCTTTTGACCTTATAGAAATGACTTCAACTTTCACGTACACTTCCTCCTCTTGATTCTGAGAAATGGTAATGGTTGATTTATTTGGAAAGACTTCAAGTTCTTATATTTTTTCCGCTCCAATAGTCCTCAACATGTATAACCTCGTTCACCTTAACACATTTTCAATGTAATAGCAATCATAGTCTCCTCTAGAGAAGAAATTGGTTGTGGACAACACAACTCTTCCTTGTCAATCAAATTCTCAAGTGTTGTAATCATTTGACTAAATCGAGTTCCCAAACTTTGCAACCTTAAATTTATATGCTGAAATCTTTGCAATTCTTCATAAAAGTAGTGCTAACTAGTGTGGCGACCCCATGCCTCGAGTCCACTGGGTGTGCGCAGTATAGGTCCCATTGCCGTCTCCACAACCCTCACACGTCACTATTTCGTTCGATGTTGTCGTTTGCTACTATGTCAGTGCTCCTCGGTATGCATACTAACTTGTTAACCCGTGATTAGATTAATCAATTATTTAGTTAGCCTTTATTTTCCATTTATCCAAGCTATAAATGGTTTGTTTTTTAAAGAGTTGCAAGTAAATAACCAATTAGTTTACAATAAAAGTCTTAGTTGACATGAAATATATAAAAGTCATGTCTCTTTAGCAAGCATCCTAATGTGGAAAAATCGGAAAGAGTATTATGTATATAAAGCAACAATATACCATGAAAATGAAATGTACACAAATACAGTGTCTCTCAAGTCTCCCATAAACCCAAAATATATAACAAAATATAAAGACAAACACCTACGAGTAGTGTGTCTAACAGCGGGCGAGTTCAAAAAAAAATCGCTAAGAATCCCTTCACCCTTACTTGTAGAAAGATCTATACTTGGTTATCGCAATAAAATAGATTGCGAGTCGCTTAGTAAAATCCTAAGGAAATTCACTGAGTATTTATATAATAATGTAAAGGAAATCCATAAATACTGTTAAATAAACATACAAAATATAAACATAAAACTGTGAATGGACTGTCACATGCATAAATAACAATAGAGTGCAAATGTGTGTGCCCATTCCGGTCAGACTAGACCATACTTCGGATCCCTAGGATCCCTCTAGCGAGCACACCTAACTGGTCCATCACCTGGTCCTCTCGGTAGCTAGCATAGACCTACGACGCATCAATATATGTGCCGAAAAAGTAGCTCAGGGCTTTATTCAACGAGGGCCCCTGGTACACATGCTATTAAGCCATAAACACATAACGGAATACCCGATGGGAGTAAACTCAACCGTCATTTCAAAATAATAACACATGCATAGATAACTGAAGTGAATAAGGAATAGAACATGAATATATTGAACTAGTAGAGAAAAATAGTTATGAAATCAAGTAAATAATCAAAGTGATTTTCAATTGTGTTTTACGCACCTCAAATCGCACTCTGAAAGCTCGAAAACACTCGATCCAACCCCAATATACCCCCGACTATCGTACTATTGTCCCTAAGTCCCTCGAGGTGTGTTATAAGTGTTTTAGAATTGTTATAGGTGTTTTAGGTTGAATGTATAGGTCAAAAAATTCAAAACAACCCCTTACGTTCAAATGTCAAGTGTACATAGCGCTAGAAAGGCTCCCTAGCGCATTATATGAGTATAGCACGCTAAAGAGCCATCAAGCACTAGTGTTCTTCATTTTGAACATGATGCACAACACCCATTATAAGTAGCATGCTATCTAGCTTGGATAACGCACTACCTGCAACTGGGGCACAATTCTTGAGATGGCCTCTTCTAACACCATTAACCTACCCTCTTCTCGTAAAGAATCACAAAAAGTTGGTTGAACAAATGCCATAGGCTCAATTCACACACACTATTTAACAATTTCAAATATTCATCCATATTGGTCAAAACACCCAATTCATGAAATTTAGTTGTGAATCTTCAATTCATGACAAATTTGACCTAGAAAATGCACAATTATCGTGATGAAATCAGTAATGCATACATCAAAATCATTTTCATCAGTTTTCACAAAATTAAGCTCATTCCCATGAATATAAGTTGAAGAAAATAATTACCTTGTGTTTGACTTTTGGTTCGATCACTCCTACATCATCAATTTCTTCAAAATCACAGCAGAAAACCCTTAAACTTCACTGAATTCTCCATGAAAGTGCTAGAATCTTCCACTATTTCATGCTATTTATATGTTATGCTTAGATAAATCATGTACACGTATTAACAAGTCAAATAGTTAAAAATATTTAATAGTATAATTTAGGTTGATTATATAAATATATATAATAATATTACACACGATATTCTCTTGTTTTGTGATTTCAGGATTTAAATAGGAAAATGAATAAATGGTAGAAAATAGAAAGAATAGCAAAACAATCAACTGGAAAAAAAGTCTAGCGATTAGCCAAAAATACACTAGGAATCGCAACCTCAATCGGCAGCAGGAAAGTGTCAACGATTCTATAACAATTTGAAGAATGAATTAGAAATCACTGACAAATCACTAAGGTTGGTTACTAGTTTATTAGATTATTATGAACAATTTGAGTTTATCTAGATTATGTATATGTAGGGAGACTAAAAAAAATGCTAGAGAGCTTTGAAATAACTCTCTTCTTTTTGCTATACATTATTTCTATTGCCTATTCTATATTTCTAGTAGATGTTTGAAGATATATTAGAGCTTTGATTTATTTTAGGGTATTTATTTATTCATTATGTCTTTCACTTACATATTTACATTTTTATTTCCAGCATAAGTGAGTATTATATTAATCTAAACAAACCCTAGACATGCATATGCTTTGGATTCCTAGATAGTTATGATTATGGAATCATAAAATTAATATTTTAAATCTATTCATATACGTCAATCAAAAATTTAATAAGTTGTTTATATGTATTACAACTAAAGAAGATTAATATTGCAAGCATAGTTGCTAATATGTTAAGTGGTATTTTGATTCTGATTATTTTCCTATAGTTTTTTTTTTTGATAAACTGGAAGTTGCATATTCTTTCTATAGTTATTGACAACAATTACATAAGTAGTAACTAAGATTAATCTATAGGGCTTTTCCTGAGTGAATGTTCTAGGTGATTATGTTCTAAGTTGTTTATTATGCTGCTTCAATTAATATTGGCTTAGATTATGCATGACTTTCATTGAGTGAATTGCTACCATATTTCTACGATGTTGCATTTTATCCAACGGGCAGATTTACAATGATAAGAATGTGACATTTCCATCAAGTTTAGGAAAATCAGTGGCTAGCTAAAGGCTATCAACCTATTATGAATTATGATTTAATGATTCCAAAATTTCATGTGTTATGATTATGACTATATCATGAAGTGGTGTTATGTTCTAGTGTTTGAATGCAATACAAACATATTACATTGTTTTGTGAAGTTTTGTTTAGATGTTTGTTTAAGATATTTGAATTATGTTGAATTTGAGTATTGTTTAATTTAATTAAATTGTTTAGATTAAGTTAGTTTGATTAAATAAGTTAGTATTTATAATTTTCAGTTATTTAATATTTTAATTCTAGTTTAATTAGATTAACTAAATTAATAAAACAAGAAAAGAAGTACTTTCCTTTGAGATTTGAAAAACCCTAGCGGAGATGATATCATATTTACCACTACTACAAATAATAAGAAAATACTGAAAACTATTGTGCACGCTCGATACATGTCGAATTTTGGCACCATTGCCGAGGATTTTTAAAATAATTTCTAAGGATTTTAGATGTTGTATGGTCTAAGGACTTCGTCGTATTAATTCGACAGGATCTTTACATTCGTTTGATCTTAAAATAGATAAAACTTTTAATTGTAGTTTAAGACAACAAGAACTTAGGAAAAATTCAGATAATAGGTTGGAAGATAACAATAATAATATTAATGACAATGTCATTAATAATAATAATAATAATGATAATAGGGTTATCAATAATAAAAATAATAATAGAGAACTCACTTTTAGACAAGCAAATCAAAATGTTACAGTGTATGAGCATATGTGCATAGCATACCCTAATGGATTTCTTGAATTCGAACATAGACCTGCATTTATTAGTGCTTTACCTAACTTCTATGGTAAAAATAATGAAAACCCACAGAAACTCATAAGGGATTATCAACATAAAGTTAATGGGATGAAATCAAAAGAAGATATTTTAGAACAAGTCAAACTTAAGGCTTTCTCTTTTGCATTGAAAGATCAAATACAAGATTAGTTGTTTAATCTCCCGCAAGATTCAATAACTACATAGACTTAAATGTTAGAAGCTTTCTAGGATGAATATATGTCTCCTAAAAAAATTAGTTTTTTATATAAACCAAATCACAGTTGGAAAGATGAAAGATGATGAAGACTTTAATAGATCTTGGGATAAGTTTTAAAGATTAATTTCTTCTTGATCGCAACATGGACATACTCAAAACATTTTACTAGAATATTTTTATGAAGGACTCACTCACTTTGAACAATGGTTATTAGACATAGTATGTGGTGGATGTTTATTTGAGACAACACATACTTTAACAAAAGAAGCAATTAATAAAATGACAAAACATTCAAAGCAATATGGTGAAAAGGCTGAATCCTTAAGAAAGAAACTCTATGAAGTAGATAATAAGAGAAATAATGCGTCCGATGATAAAATTGATGAACTATCTAAGGTGGTTAAGATGTTAGTTAATGATATATCTAATCAAGTTAAGGCTTGTTGATTATGTAATAAGGTTTCGCATCCTACGGATGCCTGTCCTACTCTACATGAAGAAAATACTGAAACTGTTATAATGTAATGATAAATTAATTTTCTGGTCCCTAAGAAATCAATATTGTAATAATACTTATTATCCTGGAAGACTGAACCCAAATCTTAGTTATGGTCCACAAAATCAGAATTATAATAATTATAGACCAAGAGCTCAGATACAACATGCACCTAATCTGTAGCCTCAAGAAATACTCAACCTATAAAATTCAAATTTAAAGCACATCCTAGATAACTTTAAGAGTCAAAGTCATCAAAACTTTCCTCAAATTTCTCAAAATCGGATAAAGACTAATACTACTATTAATAAACTGAAAAATCAGTTAAGTTAAATGAATTTACAAATAAATAGGTTAAGTACTCAACAGAGCAATCAAGCTAAAGCACCTACTCAAGCTAATGTTGTTACTACTAATCAAGCACAAGTTAATGTTTTATTTAGTGATAAGAAAGACACACCTATAACTAGGAAGATACTTAAAAAAAAGAATAATATAAAAAGGTCATAAGACTATTGAAGAAGAAGAAGAAGAAGAAGAAGAAGAAGAAGAAGAAGAAGAAGAAATGATGGCTAATGTCATACCTACTAGAGAATAGATGGCTGATCAATTGAAATTTATACCTTTTCTTGGAAGGCTAAACCCATGGTATTTAACCAAAGTTGAAGTATATGAAAAATCTTTACAAATGTCAAATAATTGATTAGGATAAAAATGATAAGATGTTTGATAAATTGAATGAAGATATGTGTTCATATTCTACCATTCCATAACGATTAGCTGATACAAAGGAGGAATGAAGCAATGAGACATTCTTGAAGTGTTTAGAAAAATAGAAATCAATAAACCATTAATGAAATCAATCTTACAATTTTCTAATTATAATGAAGTTATGAAAGAATTTTGTAAATCAAAGGATAAATTTTTAGAAGGATCTAAAGAAGACTTAGGACAAAAAATATCTTCTTTAATAAAAAAGAAAATACCTAATAAATGTTTCGATCCAAGAATGTTTGGAGTTCCTATCACAATAGGGAATTTAATGAATTTTGCTATGTGCGATGTTGGAGCATCTATAATGTTATGTTACTTAAACTATATGAGTAATTGAAAATAGGTTCGTTGATTAATACACTCCTTAATCTTATCTTAGGTGGCAACACCATTATTAAACCTTATGGTTTACTAGAAGATATCTTAGTCAAAATAAATGACTTAGTATTTCCCGCTGACTTCTATATCATGGAAATAGGAGACTTAATATCATCAAAGTCTCGACTTACACTTTTAGGAAGACCCTCCCTTAAAACAACTAAAATAAAGTTAGGTACCTATGAAGGAACAATGTATATGAAATTTGAAAACAAAATTGTCACCTTACATTCAATGATGAAGACATTTATGGATTAATGAATTTGACAATGAACAAACTAATGATTACGATTCTTTAGAATTAAATCTTCATGAAGCTGAAGTATATGCTATTAATGCAGTAATAATGGAAGATGAAAATCCAATGACCAAGAATATGCAAGTTGAAGATACTTCAAATCAAAAGAAAATAACCCGAGAATGAAGGTTAAACAACCGAACAATGTTGAGAATAGTAACATGAAGGAATTTAAATCTATGAAGTATAAGAAGAAGAAAAAGAAGAATCCAGCAATTGTTAAGCTCGATGATCCAGAAGATATATACATAAAGATAAAAGGTCAAATGGGCTCGGCACTTTAAAGCTATTCATGATACGGGTTCTAGAGCAAACTACATGCCAATTTATTTTTTTTCTTCGCACTCAACTGGATCTAGATGTACTTGCTTCAGAAAAAAGTTACTTTACTAGACGGTTATTTAGTAAAACCAATAAGTGTGGTTACTAATGTACAAGTTCAAATCGACAAGTACATTATCCCAATACACTTTTTGGTTACTCCATGCTTCATCAATGAAGACCCTCCATTAATTTTAAGACAACCATTCTTAACCACTTTGAAAGTTATCATAAATACTCTAAACAAAACAATCACATTTTAAGTGCATGGTTGAGCAATCACTTTTTGGAATGGCATAAGAGTGGACAATCTTATACTTAAGTTTATAAAACCAGTTTAGAACTACAAGGTTTTATCGAGCCAATGACACGAAATAAAAGCGCTTTATGGGAGGTAGCCGATACTCTATCTTTATTTCAATATTTAGTATTATGATTAGTAAGTTTTTTATATTCTCCCAACTCTCGACTCTTATAATGAGATATTTTAGGGATTTAATTCCAGAATAACTTCATGTAAGGGGGTTGATCAAGCTAATTTATATTACATTGTTTTATGCATTAGTTTTATGTTAATTAGTTGTTTATAGAAATGATATTATTATTCAGTACATATCATAGTTAAATTCTAAAAAATTTAAATAATTCTACTGTTATTGAATATTTATATACTTATGTGATAATTAAATAGGAAAATCGATTTAATTTGAAAAACAGTGAATATAGGTTGGCGATTTCCTAGCAATTCTAGTTTGCACTGGAAACCGTTAAGAAAATCGGCAGCAGTGTGTAAAGTTTTCATAATAATTTTGAGTCTGCGATTTCTCATCGAATCGAGCTTATAAATAAAATTCACTGGACAAATCCCTGAGCCACTGAGGTTCATTTTTAGTGATTTTGTCAGTGATTTCTCAGTGAATCCCCTTAAACTCTAATTTGTTGAGAACGAATTCGAGTTTTTTAAAATAGAAACATTGAATCACTACATTTAAATCCTTCACACTCATGAATCATTGCAACATTTCGATCAAGAGACCAAATTTTGATTAGATTCAATCTTTAAAAGCTTGATTTTAGTGTATTTAAGTGATTCTCACCTCAATCCTCAACCTAAAAGTTTGGTGAGTTTTGATAGTGTAGAGCCAACTTGGGCTTAAGCAAGGGAGTTTGAATTGGAGCTTGGAGGAGTGTTATAGAGAAGAATTTTAGTTATGTACTTGAAAGAATCACTTTCGAGAAGGTAATCAACTAAAACCCCAAACTCTTATGGATTAAATTTTTTTTAGTTTTCATCATTTTTGATTGATTATAAAGTAAGAAGCTCAATTTCAATTTTTTGCTGTATAAATGGCTTTGATACAAAACTATTTATTTTACAATACTAGTATGGGAGTGATGTGATAATTTGTTTATCGTTATCAAATTTTTGAACCATTTTTAATATATGGCGAGTGGATCAGATTTTATACGCAAGCTAATTTGTGACTAAGTTTCAAATGAGTTTAGGGGTTTTTGAGAATATTCATTAACTGATTTCGATTACATAAAAAGTTTATTTTTCTCGCTAATGCTTTATTGATAACTTTCATATAAATCTCAAACTCTCAATTTGCAAAAGACTTCTGATGAATTTCTTCTTTCGATATGTAAGTTGAATTTTACTGAGCATTTTTCCGATAAATTTGATTTTAAATAGTTTTATAGGTTTATTCTTTTACTTATACTGGTCTAAATGGCCAGTGGTGGAAAGGGTAGATGTTCAAGAGAGGAGAAAGGAAAGCGAAAGTTAGTAGAGAAGACAAAAATCAAACTCAAAGCCTCCTAAATTCAACCAACGTCAATCTCTTTTAACACACCTAGGATTAGACCACAAAGAGAACCTACTCCACCTTCTTCATTTAGTTATAATAGTGAGAATGATTATGTGGAAGAAGAGGAGGACATTTAGGAAGTCGAACATGAGATACTGATAAGGGAGAGAAACTACGTTATTAGGAAAGAGAACTTTGTCAATGAGAAGGCCTATAAAAAATTTAGGAATGATATAGTTAAGAATGTGAAGTTGATCCTAGAGAGGGGATTTAATGTGAAGAATGAATTCAAGTATATTCCTAGGATATCAGGTATCATAGAGGCTAGGAACTTGAGATTATTGACTAGAGATTATAACCACCTTGATTTAGAAGATGCTCCTGGTTGTGATATTTGGTGAGAGAGTTTTACGCCAATGCATATGGAAGTAAGAGTAAGATCGAATCCAGAGTTTAAGGGAGGACGGTTGATTATTCCATTGCAATAATAAATCAGTATTTTGGTTGATTGGATTTTCATAAAAATAAAACTACGAGTACCCCAAACTCGAGTATGACATTAAGTACCACTACCCCATTGAGACAATAAGGGGAGGTTTAAAGGAAATCCATGGAGATGGAATTTTTTTATATATAGAGGGGTAACCCAAACACATAACTACCAAATTTCTTAGGAAGATCACTAAAGCTTGGTATTATTTCATCGACGCCGGCTTACAGCTAGGTCTGCAATATTACAAGATAATGAACTACATAGCCGCCCTACTTTACCACATTTTCATGGGAGTAGGATACTTGGATGCTGGAAAAATCATTTATTAGTTGATTAGGAGTGCCTTCACCACAAAAAGAATGATGGATTACCTTTCCCTTTGATGATTACGACATTTTGTAGGGAGGATCAGGTGAACATGGCAAGGCTTGGCATGGATGTTTTACCAAAACGATTGTCACTGATGAGGTTATAAGGAGATATGGAAGAGTGAATGGTTATAAAGACACAAAGGATGAGAGAGAGAAAGGGATGAGATAGCCAAAAGAGAAACTAAACAGAAAAAGAAAATCGAGATGACAGGAGGAGAATTCTAGAGGACATTTCGGAAGCACGAAATGGTCCAAACATGGAGAAGCCTGCTAAGGATTATAACGGACTATATATGAAAGATTTGGAGTTAGCTTTCATGGGTGAAATTTTATGTAATGAGATAACAACTCTCTGCAATCAAGAATTGTTGTTTAGAGCCAAAGAGCCTTAGCAAGGAACAACCACCTAATGGAGCAAACAATGTCCAAGAGAAACAGACTTCGAAGAGGAATAGAGGTTCCTATACCATCTACACAAATGAGATTATCACTTTGCAGTAATCATGATGTTTTGAAAATGCTAAGTTAAGAATACCACCTTTACAACTCAGCTGTGAGTTATTAGTCCCAGAGGATTAATCCAGAGGAGGACGAAAATGACATGATTCTGGACGACATCACGACTTCTGGACGATGACAGCGATTTGCTTATTCTATTCATTCTCTTTCTCTCTGAGCGATAATGTGTGAGGTCTTTTATGTAATTCCAGTCTTAGTGATATAATTTGTGATAAATAGTGTAACTTTATTTATAGTGGTATATTATGCGATAAATTTTATTTAGTGTTTTGGTGTGGATTTTGATACATTTGACATATAAAGGTGATGTATATTCATATAATTTTTATGCCCTCTATCTTATCATAATCCTTAATTGAATTATTTATTTCTTGACTGTAAAATTTAGGATTTTATCAATTCTTTTATACTTCACGTGGTATGTTTGTTATGTTGAAAAACCAGGCTTCATTTTTAAACCTTTAAGACAAAGTTTGGAATGAGGTTGGGGGTATTTTAAGTGAAATATGACAAAGATAGCAAAGAAATCAAATGAAAGATAAGAAAGGTAGAAGACAAGTTAAACATTAATTTTAATATGATATTAAGTAAGTCGACAAAAAATTTCAAATTTATTTCAATTTCAAGTAAGTATGAATTTCATTTTACTTTATTTTTAGTAAGAATAATAATGAACACATAATAAATTTTGAATGGAAGTGATATTTTTATTACTCAAGTAAATTTTATGATAGAATGAATAAATTTTTATATCATTTTTTATTAACTTTACTAATTTATGTATACACTAAAATGAATACCTTGTGTTAGTCATGATAACGGGTAGAAGATCGAAAAAAATAGTGCAAGATGAACAATATAGATTTTTAAGAATCTTGTGATACAAAGGCTATTGATTAATTATTTTCAATAGTATATATATAGAAAGTTATTATGCCAGAGAGCTTCGAAATAATTCTCTCTTGTTTTTGCTCGACATTGTTTCTATTGCATATTCTATTTTTCTAGTTGATGCTTGAAGATATATTAGAAATTTGATTTATCTTAATGTATTTATTTATTCATTATGTCTTTTAATTATATATTTACGTTGTTTATTTTCGACTTGAGTGAGTAGTCTATCAATCTAAACAAACCCTACACGTGTATATACTTTGGATTGCAAGATAATTATAATTAAGGAATCATGAACTTAATGCTTTAAATATATTCATACACGTCAATCACGGATTAATAAGTCATTTTTGCATATTACAACTAAAGAAGATTAATATTGTGTACATAGTTGCAAATGTGTTATGTAGTATTTTGATTCTGATTCTACATCTATAGTTATGTACAACAATTATAGAAGTAGAAACTATGATTAATCGATAGGGCTTTTTCCGAGTGGATGTTCTAGGTGATTGTCTTCTAAGTTATTTATGATGCTGTTTTGGTTAATATTGGCTTAGATTAGGCATGATTTTCATTGAGTTTAATGCTACCATACTTCTACGATGTTACGTTTTATCCAATGGGTAGATTTTACAATGATAAGAATGTGACATTTCCATTGAATTTAGGAAAATCGGTGGTTGGCTAAAGGCTGTCAACCTATTATGAATTAGGATTTAATGATTCTAAGATTCCATCTGTTATGATTATAACTATAGTATGAAGTGATATTATGTTCTAGTGTTTGAATGCAATTCAAGTATATTACATTGTTTAGTAGGTGTTTGTGTAGAGGTTTGTTTAAGATATTTGAATTATACTGAATTTGAGTATTTTTTCATTTAGTTTGAGTTGAGTTATTTAGATTAAGTTAGTTCGATTAATTAAGTTAGTATTTATAATTTTTAGTTATTTAATATTTTAATTTCTGCTTAATTAAATTAAATAAATTAATAAAAACAAGAAAAAAAACTTTCCTTTGAGATTTGAAAAACCTATGTGGAGACTATATCTCATTTACCACTACTACAAATAATAAGAAAAAATAGAAAACTATTGTACCTACTCGACACATGTTACATATCTTGAGGATTATCTAAAGGCTACTAATTGGCTGTCAGACCCAACATAATGACTTGGACTACCTTGGCTTGGCCTATGTTTATATGTCCCATCTATTTCACTAATTGGTCGAGTTTCCATAAGTTAGTCATTTTTTGGTGTACCCGCAATTCACGTACCTGTTACTCGCGTGGGCTCATTTTTCAAGGCGAATATCCGTCTCTGAGATATGTCAATATACACTCACACATGTGATGCCAAACTCAATAAATTATAATTAAGATCGCAATTAAGCAACCAATAGCCAAAAATAACGATTTATGCCTAGTCAGAAGTGTCCTAGCCTATTCGAGGTGTGCACATGGGCTTGAGATAACGTCCAAGTCTAAAAATAAACTAAATAACGACGTCAATAAATATTGAACAGTTACGCTAATCATTAATTGCTTCATCAAATCTTCTAAGGAGGTTCTTTGTTAAGTTTGTTGGTTTTCTTCTTGACACTGTTGATAAACTTTTTGAAAAAAACATCTTAGCTGAAGATCAAGTCCTTTTATCATGTATTCAATAGATTTCTCTTCCTGTTGCAGGATATGCGAACGTGACACGAGCTCAAAGAAACTGAATTGTTTTGATGCATAGCTAGAATAAGTGATGCTTCTCATATTTTGGATAGTAAGGAAAAACATATGTGGGATTAGAGTAATCGACGCAAATTTCAAAAAACTCAACCTATTGCACAAAAGAATGTCTGTTAGAAAATTTATGTTCTTAATGTGACATACCTACCCCATCACATTGTAATAGTATGAGACTTTGATTCGACCATAATTGTAAGAGTAGAAAACCATCTTGGAGGTACCTGCAAACATGCTAGAGACATGGGTAAAGAGAAACTACAAGTACTAATAATAAGAAGAATAAGTAAAGAAAAGGAAAAAAACCCTGGCAATGGTGCTAAAAATTGACTCGCATCGAACGTGTCAATAAAATATATTACTTAAATCAACTATTTATAAATAGTGGCAAAAGGTCGATCCCACATAGATTATTTGTCTTTCTAAGGTTCTAAAAGAAAGGGAAAACGAAGGTTTGAGAGTGAATGTTGAGAAAATTCTAAAAGTCGGGGAATTGTAAATACTTCATAGTGAAAAAAATTGGAAATGCAACCTAGACTTTCAACTTCTCAAACTTCCTCAATCAGCATACTACAAACTCTATGATTGCTGATCCATGTAAAGATATGCAAATCAAAAGTAGCCTGGAGTAGCTATAGAACCAAACATGCACTCGATTCCTCGTTTTCCTTTATTTGATAGCCAACAATTGAATCACTAGTGTGTTCGATTTAGAATAAATTTCTAAGATATTTGATTGGTCCCGACGAGTGTGAGTCTTCTTGCATGATTATAACGTATGCAATCAACTCACTAGCAATAAGTTTCCACCTAGAACATGTAACACAATGTATCAAAGCTTAACATTAAGAGTCGAACAATACCAAAGAGAATAGAATATAAAAAAAATGCAATTGAATTAAAATAAATTAGATTTCACATAAATTTTGATGCTAAGAGAGTTGTTTGATCCACCTTTAGTCTAGATTAATGGAGTTTACCCGGACATAATGAGATTAAACACCAATTTCTTGAAGTTCTTTTGTAAATAATGGTTTGTAGGCAATAAATTCTTGAGTTTCTATTTATATAGAACCGAAAAAATCTATCACAAAACAAAATTCTAAAAAATCTAGGTAAAATCCCAAGTTTCACGTTCCACGCCGCGAATCTATATGTTCCAAACCGTGGGCATGAACCCACAACGTAAGTGGTAGCGTGGATCACCTGTCTTGCCAATTTTCAATATCCGCGTTCCATGTCGTGGGCATGATCCTAGTACGTGGATGGTTCCGCGAGTGGTGGTATGGGATTCTGCACAATGTTCCTCACGTCCAATTTTTTTCGGTTTCACTCTGATTCTTCGCTTAGGGCCATCAAAGCCTTTAAATGACACAAATGAGAGATTATCACTATAAAATAGAGGATTAAAGTCTAAAATCATACTAAACACTAAACTAAATAATACATAAATATAGACTTATCATAAGTCGTCAAAACCATACACACACAAGAGTTTTCGAGTCATCAATTGCGATGGTCCAGAGCACTTGACCTATGTGGACCCCTTTCAACCTGCGCGAGGTCAACGTAAGAAAGGTTAACCTTCTATTCCATTATCATTAGTTATTACCTTACTTTAAATTGAGTTATTAGTTTTGCAAGTTTTAAAATTTAAAGCAACAAAATTAAACTAGCAATTTCAATAACTCGTAAATAAACCCATTTAGGACAACCTGTAGTGTGGAAACTTAGTAAACATGATCTTTTATATTTCTGGTGACCAAAGAGTGCAATAAAATTATATACATTTATCATAAAATGGCACTCAACCGATTAACAAGTTTTACAAAAAAACAAGTATAGCATATACATATATCAAAATATCAAAAAGAAACCTACGTAGTAATAAGGGGAGAATCGGCTATGAGGGAAGCTCAGACGAAGTCACCAATCACTGGCTATTTACCTTTGCTACTCGAGGGACTTGCAATTTTCACCAGAACGGAGACAATTCTAGTGAGTAAATCTAGAGGAGTCTCAATAGTACTTCTGATATCAATAAAGCATAATCCATAAATCATTCGGTTAATGAAATAAATAAGAAAATAATTAAGTGTCTGACGAATAGATTAAATAAATAAACGATGAGAAATGAGTGACAAAATAAAAAGATAGATGTCTAAGTGGTCTCAACGTTATTCGAACTGTGAGCTCGAGACCTCTTCTAGAAACAACTTGAAGTAGATTTCAACTAGTCTTGAATCGTGGGCCTAAGGCCGTTTCCAACAACAACTTGATAATAATTCTCGAACTGTGGGTCCACGACCAGTTTTAAGAATATCTTGAGAGTCAAACTGTGGGCATTTAGCCACTTTCGAGAACAACTTGACCTTACACTGATGGACTTCAGTCTATCCCAACAACACGCTACGCAACTTGCCTACCTAAACTTTGGGTCACCCAACATACGAATATATTTCAAGGAAGGCAATTACATCAAAAACATTGTGGCGGCCCTACCACCTCGGGGTGACGTGTTTCCATGTACTCCTTGCCCGATGGGCCCAACTACATGTGTCCGGCACCTGCACGTCCTCCTCTTATCTCGAAATTTGTATCCATTTTGTTTTATAGAATCATTTAGTGGATTATTTGTATTTCCTTAACTCATTCTCTTTAAGTATTTAAATGTTTATTAAGTTCAATAATTTGTAGTTTATTCTAATGCATAACCATACTAGTGGGTTGTATCTTACAAGTTAACATAAATCAGTAGAATCCTTTATTAATACTTTTAGAATAAGTAACTAGTTTGGTACACATTATTCATAATAGCAAATCGTACTGTGGGAAACCCGAAAAAGTACTCTATATATGAGCAACATTACCATAAACAAGGTATATATACATGTATCGTGCCATATCAAGTCCCCCAATACCCAAAATAATACAAAATATCAAAATAAGCACATACCAGTAGGTCATCAATAACGGGCAATAATATGTAGTCTCTTAGGATCCCTTTGCCCCTACTGGTACTAAGATCTGCACTCAATCATCATAAAAAGATAGATGACGAGTCTAGTTTAAAATCCCAAGGAACCCCTCTGAGCATTAGCGTAAATAAAGTAAGGAAATGCAAGAAGTACTGTCAAGTAAACATGCGGAATGTAAAGACAGACAACTGTAAATGGCTCATCGCATGAATAAATAACAATTAAGAAAATAAATGCGTGTGCTTGCTTCAGATCGACTAGACTGTACTTTGGGTCACCAAGCTTCCACCTATTGTCACGCCCAACTGGCCCGCCAATTGGTCCCTTACGGTGCTGGTCAAATTCGCCGAGTCACCGATACGTCCACCAAGGGTAAGCTCAGGTTAATGTTCACTAAGAGACGAGTCACACGTGCTATAGTCCAGTGCATCAAGAACACAAAACCAAGAAATTCGGGGGAGTAACCGTAACCTACTTCCAAGTAATAGAATAGAATAGTAAACAGCAAGGAAATGATTGGAATGAATTTAAAACATAATCAAATACTCAAAGTTTTTTAGTTGAGTTTTACAAACTTTAAACCGATCTCCGACCACCATAGACTCCCATTTTCAACCCGTCAACTCCTTGACACCGAGCTACGATCCACTAAGTCCCTGAAGTCCAATTTTATAAGTTAGGTTGTTATAAATGTTTAGACATGTATTAAGTTGATATCACCAAAACAACCTTTAAATTCATATTTTATGTGTTATTAGCGTGCTAATAGGTTTACCTGGCACATTAAGGGATATGTCTAGAGAATTACTATTCTTCATTTTGAAAAATATTTGGAAACCAAGAATGATTAGAGCACTAATTGCCCTTTGTGACAGAATTCTCAAGTCGAGAATTTTGTCCTCCCCCTCTCAATTAGCTACCTAACCTGGTTTACATCCTCTCCATACCTAAGTGACTCCAAAACATCAGTTAGACTCATCTCAGAACAACAATTAAGTCAAAAGCCTCAAATCCCAACATTCACTAGTTTTTTCCAAATTCAACAAAAATCTCAATTCATGTAAAGCCAGTGATAAATTATTAATAAAAATGATCATTAAACCCATAATTCATTAAGTTTCTATCAAAAACCAAGAATCTAACCTTCCAACTTGAATTTGACCAAAAACATACAAAAATGGGTTCATTGAAGAGTGTATAAGACAAGGAAGATAATTTCCTTAGTTTGATTCTCAGTTTTGATCTTCAAAGTGATTGAACTCTAGCATGAATCCCTTATTCTTCTCTGGTTTTCTCAGATTGCAAGAGAGGTTTTGAGTGGTTTCATCAAAACTCCACTAACTTTCTATATATATATATATATATATATATATGTTTGGTTAAGATCAAGTGTGCATATGTATCTCGAGGATTATCTTGTGGTTCATAAATATGTTGTCTCACACCACCTGATGACTCCATTAATACACTCATCTCCTAGAATTACTCACAATGATCATCTTGAGGACCATCGTGATCCTCATTATTTAGTTCAAATTATAAGGTTTTCATATATTTGATTTAGGTATCTTATATTAGGCCTCATTAAACCATATGATTAGTGTTTTATTTAACAAAATTAACCAACTTGTGGTCCTAGAGACCTTTGGCTACCCAATATTCGATGCCTCAAGTCTCGACACACATTTCCAGGCGCGCCATAGCTAATTGTTTAAATTTTAATTTAATTAGCCTATGGTTAAATTACCCAATTTAATTGAATTACTTAGTCATATTAACATGAATTAGTCGAGTTCCCTAGTATCCAAACTTCGCCTCTTGATACCCGCGTTGAAATGTATTTCGAGGTGACTACCCAACACACAACCTCACACGATATAACCATTCCACATGCACACATACGATTTATTAACAAATAATTTCATAAAATGCATAGCAATTAAATAATAAAACACATAATTTACTAGTGTACCTAAGTCGATGTTTATCCTAGCTGACTCGTGGCGTCCACATGGATCCGAGCTAGCTTCCATGAAAATACGAAATAAATAACGGCGTTAATGAAATGAGTCGTTTAAAGCATATTCAACAAGGAAATAAAATCAAATGAGAAAAGAACTACTATTGATGCCCCTGCTAGTTTAATTACCTTTAATGTGCGAAAATCAATGCAATAGCAATTACCACATGCCTTGTAATGCACAAGTGGCTCCCATTCAATTTTTTTTTAGTCCTTGGTAACTAATTTTTTATATTTTAAGTATTAGAACACGTTGGAAATTAAAATATCAATTTAAAAAATAATTTATCTAATTTTCTTCCCATATACCGTAATTTACAAAAAGTATGAGATTTTTTGGGTTGTAATCGCATTGATCACACCTCGGTTTGGACTCGCCTCGACCAATTTTCCTTAGATTTTTATTTCCCTTTTTTTAATATAAACTCATTTGGGTTAGACATGTATGTATATGTGTGTGTGTATATATATATATATATATATCATATATAGTGTGTAGTGTATAGTATTATGTATATATACATATCAAAAGTACTATCATACGGATGAGATATGTATATATATGCATATATTGTCTTTGGCCATAGCCAAAAACAACACAATGCCCATCTCTTCCTCTTGCTGTGCGATCATGCACAACAATGTGAACGCTCAGCACGCTCACTTTTTTTTAAACCCTTCAACATATTTCTCTCAACACCACACTTACTATACTCTTTTACACAAACCCTATAAAAACACTATCAAATTTCAAGAAATTTTGCATCCAAAACAACAGAGATGGAAATCAATGGATAAACAACTACTCACCTTTATAGCCTAACAAAAGAGAGCAAGTGTAGGGAGCTTGAAATGCGAGAGAAACGTTTCGAATGCCAGAGAGATTCAAGACCTCGTAGAATGGGAGAGCACATATGAGATAGTTGAAAGAGAGGGAGAGGCAAAACATTGAGGAGGATGAAGGGTTAGAAGGAGTGGTGCTTATCCTCTCTTTTTTATCTCACAAACTTTGTCTATCCATTTATTTCTTTTTTTTTACCTTCTAAACCAGTAAAGAAATTTAACACCTCAAATTCTAAAATTTAACTTTGTTTATTTCATTTAAAACAAATCTCCATAATGCCCCCCATGACTCAAAAATTATTAAACAAGCCCCTTTGACTTAGTCAAATTAACCAATTAATCATTTGGCTCCATTTGGCTCACTTTGATTCTACAAGATTTAGTGATATTGAATATTTTTAAGGACTTATACCCTAAACCCTAGCATTTATGCTCTTAAAAATTCTCATTTTTCATATGCTCGGACAATTTATGATTTTAAGTCGGCGGCGCTTGCTCTCAATTTTTAGCGTGCATCTCGAGACAACTCTTACTCGTAAAAATCGAAGATAAAATAAATCAAATTATGCAACACAAATATAAGTAGATAATACACGTAATCTTTCGCAAGTTATTTGGGTCGTTATAGTTTTTCCAACTAATAAGAATTTTGCTCTCGAAATTAAATTAACCTATGGCGAATCCTTACCATAAATTTAAAGAAGAAAATGGGAGTGTTCGTTAAGTGGTCCCTTCACATTTTTCTCGCATGAAATCATCGAAATGTGACTCGATGGTTAAGACACTCTCCAAATTGTGGGCCCATGGCCACTTCAAGTAGTTTGGAATGTTCCATTCAAACTACTGACTTAACAAAGTCATTTCTAGCAGTTCTAATTTTAATTTATGAACGCTTAAAATAGCTCAACTTCCAAACAATTTATGAAATGTTATTGAAAAATCGCCGAAGGAAAAAAAATTTCTTTCAAACAATGCAACAAAGGAAAAAAAACCATTCATCAAAATAGAAGTACTTAAACAAGCATTGCATCTTATGTAAAAAAACATGAAAAAATATAAATAGAAGTACAAACTACACTAAACCATAGAGGATACACATAACCTCAACAAAGAATATTATTACCATAATAATTTCAAGAATTTATAAGCATGAGTACTTGTTTTGGCATAGGCAAAATGCCTTAGTTTTGGCATAGGCAAAATGCCTTTATTTTGTTCAAGTGCCATGTTTGACGTTTGTAAGCATGAGTACATCCATACATACATCCAAACATAACATCCATACATAAAATTGCAAAGTGATTGAGTACAAAGCAATAATAAAAGAAGTCTTGTTATTGTTACACACAAGTCCTACTCAACAACTCGAACATTACGATTTAACGCTAATGGGACATTCGTGCGGTGGAGTGTCACGCTCATTGAGAGGTACCGATGACGTATACACTGGAGTGCCATGCCTCGAACGCGTATCATCGTCATAACCACTTCTAATAGGTTGACTTTTCAAGATTCATCAGACTGTGTGTCGTAGGCACTTTTGACATTCTTACTTGTCAAATTCCACTATGGACTTAACCATGTCCCATATAAAAAATTCATAGTAGGTCTGTCAAACTGTGGGTATCTGCCACTTTTAATAACTCAACTTTTCAATTCTGAACTACAAGCTTTCCCAGATCATTTCAAATTTTTTAGTGTATTAATGAGGATGTCAATGATTTTAATAATAGGTGTCACACATTAATACATTACAACAACCAGTAATCATGGAGCAAAATGTTACGATTGCGACTCGAACACTAACCCTGTAAGTACCTTCCACTTGCATCTCAATTGCAAGTTTGTAAGCTTACATCGCTCCGAATAATTCAAGATTTAAGTCGATTTTCATGACCTTTGATGAATAATTATTAGTTGATCGGTCTTATTCATATTGAATGGAGACAACTAAGCTCCTATCAAGGCCACGACAATACCAAACCAGTAAAAAGTATTCGACAAGTTTGCGATTATGACCGTCATGAGCACTGGGTGTTCATGTATCATATGATAAATCACAAATTTATCTAGCCCTGTCTTACTTTAGGTATGTTCAAGGTAAGGTTCTACATCTTGTGAACCAAAACCTACCAAGAATTTGAATTCTACCAAAACTCTTAACTAAAATTAGGCATTTCTTATCCCCGACAACCAAGATGAGGTCAATTAGTACTGTCTAATAGGTGTCAGCCACGACTCTATCACCTATACGTTTGGAAATGCAAGCTACCATAGAAACTCAAATTTAGCAATCCATGTATAATATAATTGTAGCTAAAATAAAGTCATACCCTAGGCATTGCCATGCTAAACATAGTACGTGACATTCGAGGATTTTGTAAACTTGATTAGGATGCTAATTATGTATTTTCAATTTAATTTGCGATTTAACACTACAAAAAAATAGCAAATCAGAAATAGAATTTTCCGTCTCTGATTTGCAAAAATTTCGTCTCTAATTGCAATCAGAAACGGAACAGAGACGGAATGAGTTCCGTCTCTGAAAACGTCGTCGCTGATTCGATCAGAAACGGGAAATGGATTCCGTTTCTGATTAGAGACAAAATAGAGACGGACAAAATCCGTTTCTGATTAGAGACGGATTTAGAGACGAAAATTAGAAACGAACAGAGACGGAATGGAAATGGAATTTATTTCGAAATGGTACATTTGTAATTGCATTTCGTCTCGATTCCGTTGCTGATTAGCAACGGAATCAGAAACATAATTAATAAATTTATGAATTCCGTCTCTGATTCCGTTGCTAATCAGAGACGGAATCAGAGACGGAATGCAAATGGTCCGTCTCTGATTCCGTCTCTGATTAGAAACGGAATCAGAGACGGATTATTCCGTTTCTGATTCCGTCTCTATATCCGTTTCTGATTAGCGACGGAATCAGAGACGGAATTCTTATTTCCGTCTCTGATCCGTTTGTGATTCATACATATATTTCTGGAAAATTAGAGACGGAATAGCAACGGAATATTTGAATTCGTTGCTAATCCGTCTCTAATTTTCTCGTTTTGTTTAATTATGACACGAAACATAATCCAATTAGTTCTCCAACCTAAAAATTCAAATTACAACCCGATATGACCTACTCCATCGCACCGCACCCTCCAACAACTCCTCGGGGGTGCTAACATCCCACAAAAAAGCCAAATTGCACATCCATACATCGACAATATATATCAACAAATATTCAAAAGAGAAAGAAAAAATGTGAAACTCAAAATTAGCCAAAAATTTATATATCCACGAAAAATTGTCATGTATTACAAAAGCTCCAAAATTTGGAAGTATACACAAAAACCACCAATCCTATTGTTCAACAACGAAAAAAAAAAGAACACTTACAATCCTATAAATATGCACATAAAGAATTAAGTTTAATAACCAAGAACAAAATCCATCTAATGTTCAACACATCCAATCACCAACACTCCAACATGACTGGTCAGAATAAGAATAGCAAAAAGGACTTCATATAATAACTATAACGCAGCTTTGAAGCATTTCTGATTCTCCATCTAAGGACAACAACCAGTGATTATGCACCTGAAAGAAGTAGGTAAAAGAGAGATTATTGAACTAAGGATGTACATTGGAAGCGAATGAGAAAAATGGTGGATTTGAAGAAACATAGAAAGTAATAATAATCATACATAAAAAGTAGGCTTCGAACCTATTTTTTAATTTCTTTACGATTAAGTTTGCTTTGGTCTTTTGTCAATTCAACACATATGTAGGTAGAGAGGAGTACTAGAGCTAATAAGGAACATGAAAGAAAATTAACTCATATTAAACATTAAATACAACACCATAGTCAATACATGAAGTTCCTTATGGAGACCCAATTTTCATTCAATTCAAAAGAAGACAACAACGACAACAAGTCGTAATAAAACACTGAAACAAAGTAGAAACAAAACACACATTGTTGACTTTGATTTAGTTCTTTGAAAATTAAGATGAAAGCATTAACAACATTATGGGGATTGTAATAGGTGCAATGAGAATAACATGGAGCTTTTAGCATTAAAATAAGAAGAATTGACCATCATGTAAGTTGAGTTGGATTATTTATCAAGCTTTGTAAGGCATGCATTTCAACATGTATATGATAATGGTGAAGTGCAAGAATGCTAAAAGGAAAAAACTGAAAGTTAAGCACAAACCTTTATCAAAGCAACATTCACATCCATCAAATTTGATCCTAAACTCATCATCTCATCCACCAACACTGCTGTGTGCTCCATTAGACTGAACCATCGAGGTGTTCCTACTCAAAAAAAAAGAAAAAACCAACTGAGATTCAAGAAATGCAGTGAAGAAAAAAAAACCATACACTGCTGAATAAGAAAGCTTCCAAAAAAAAGTAGGAGCAGCAAGCAAATGCAGTCAAGGACTGAAGTTTTGTTGTTGTTGTGAGTTTGGGGTGTCACTGTAGCTATTTTTCTACGCATAGGAGATGGCGAACAATGTATGTATAAGATGTACCTATCATGTAAGTTGAGTTGGATTATTTATCAAGCTTTGTAAGGCATGCATTTCAACATGTATATGATAATGGTGAAGTGCAAGAATGCTTAAAGGAAAAAACTGAAAGTTAAGCACAAACCTTTATCAAAGCAACATTCACATCCATCAAATTTGATCCTAAACTCATCATCTCATCCACCAACACCGCTGTGTGCTCCATTAGACTGAACCATCGAGGTGTTCCTACTCAAAAAAAAAAAGAAAAAACCAGCTGAGATTCAAGAAATGCATTGAAGAAAAAAAAAACCATACACTGCTGAATAAGAAAGCTTCAAAAAGAAAGTAGGAGCAGCAATCAGATGCAGTCAAGGACTGAAGTTTTGTTGTTGTTGTGAGTTTGGGGTGTCACTGTAGCTATTTTTCTATGCATAGGAGATGGCGAACAATGTATGTATAAGATGGACCTATCATGTAAGTTGAGTTGGATTATTTATCAAGCTTTGTAAGGCATGCATTTCAACATGTATATGATAATGGTGAAGTGCAAGAATGCTAAAAGGAAAAAACTGAAAGTTAAGCACAAACCTTTATCAAAGCAACATTCACATCCATCAAATCTGATCCTAAACTCATCATCTCATCCACCAACACTGCTGTGTGCTCCATTAGACTGACTATCGAGGTGTTCCTACTCAAAAAAAAAAAAAAAAACCAGCTGAGATTCAAGAAATGCAGTGAAGAAAAAAAAAACCATACACTGCTGAATAAGAAAGCTTCAAAAAGAAAGTAGGAGCAGCAATCAAATGCAGTCAAGGACTGAAGTTTTGTTGTTGTTGTGAGTTTGGGGTGTCACTGTAGCTATTTTTCTACGCATAGGAAATGGCGAACAATGTATGTATAAGATGGACCTATCATGTAAGTTGAGTTTGGATTATTTATCAAGCTTTGTAAGGCATGCATTTCAACATGTATATGATAATGGTGAAGTGCAAGAATGCTAAAAGGAAAAAATTGAAAGTTAAGCACAAACCTTTATCAAAGCAACATTCACATCCATCAAATTTGATCCTAAACTCATCATCTCATCCACCAACACTGCTGTGTGCTCCATTAGACTGAACTATCGAGGTGTTCCTACTCAAAAAAAAAAAGAAAAAACCAGCTGAGGTCCTCTCCTGCAGTGAAGAAAAAAAAACCATACAAATAGATAGTATGCGTACATTGAAATGTTGGGTCACTTCCTTGATCTGCTGCAATTAAATAAAAAACATAGCAGAACTCACCTGATAAACAGCCCTCACAGTGCCCTCTATTTTCCCAGCCTCTCTATTTTCCCATCAATCTTGATAGGAAGTCATCATCTCATCCACCAACACTGCTGCGTGCTCCAAAACAAACCAGCCATGTGTTCCTACTCTCCAAAAAAAAAAACAGCTGAGGTCCTCTCCTGCAGTGAAGAAAAAGAAAAAAACTCACAAATAGAATAAGAAAGCTTCAAAAAAAAAGCTCACCAGCAGCAAGCAGAATTGAGATAGGAATGAAGTTTTGTTGTTGTCGTGACTTTGCGGTGTTACTATAGCTATTTTTCTACGCATTGTATCCATAATCCTAGCTAATGCAGTCAAAATTGAAAAGAGTTACTCATTGATTCCATTTGAAACAAAGAGAGAGGATCAACTGCCCTTCATGCCGAATCCAAAGAAACATTTCACCAAAGAACACCAAAAGCTCACAAGATCACTTCCACCATCCTACCATTTCACCAAAGAACACCAAAAGCAAATAAGAGTGTTAAAATTAGTGCTTTAGCCTACATAGTTTCTATTTATGTTATTTATTTAATTATGATGTGTGCAGTTCAAGATTTAGAAACTTCCTATTTCTTTTTTAAATTGGGGAAGCTCATACTTCTTAGGTGTTTAGTTTAGTTCAGATGAACTTATTTAAGGTTTAATAAGTTTCTATTCTTAAAGTGTTTTGTCTAGGAAAGTTATAAGATTTATGAGTTTATGTAATTTAGGAGTTACTATTTTGGTTTAGTTTTCTAAACTATTTATTACGTGCAACTATTTTTCATGAAATAAAGAGACCAAAATTACTTTTCAAGTTGTGTGTGCAACAATGTTTAAGGAGAACGAAAACATTGTATTTTGGACTCCTTTGTTCATTCTCTCCTATGTGTAGAATACAAGTCAATTGTAACTTGTATCTTTCATTGGCTTTAAAACCAAGAATATTTACCAACTTAAAGTTTGACTTTGAGTTTCAAATTATATTTTTGAACATATCCATGAGATTTTATCACTCAACAACCTCAGTTTAAAGTTAATAGACTTGAATGAAAAAAAGTCGAGAATTTAGAAAACTTCTATGATTGTTTTGACGCAATTCAAGTTTCACAAAAACCTCTATATTTAAGAAATTAATTTCCATAAGGGATTGTCTTACAAACCCTTGCCTTAAACTAACTTGAAATGACTTCCAATGGACTTTGATTATTCAATAATACTTAAAAACAATAGGGAAAGTGTCTACAAACTTGTAACACCAAGTTTGGACATTTGTGCTAAGTTAAGTATCAACGGGTATTTAAAATGAGTAAAAGACGCCTCTCGGGTTTATTCCTTCGCATCAAGCCTTCGTATATAGTAACAATGAGCAATTTGGGACTATGTGGACTTAGTATAAACTTGTTTAGGACACATTAAAGTTGAGATTGGATCTATGCTATATAGAAAAGACATAGATTGGTCTTCGCATCACACGGGCCGACTTCCTCAATCAAGCCACAATCACTATATTTTGGGATCAGGAAGGGCATTTCTTTTAGTTGAAAGATTTGCATACACAAAACCCAATGAAATCCAAAGTAAAAGCAGCATAAATGAAGGTCCTTGCCTCGGCATAAAAGCCACCATTGCTAATCATTGAACTGGTTTGTTTGACACAACTGAGATTCAAGAAATCCCCTATATCCACTTGGCTAGAAAAAAAAGCATTTAAGACTAAATGGAAATGTCCTAATTAGTACGCGAGTTCGAATCTCCCATGGCATTGCAATCATATTAAATCATACCATATATTCTTAATCATAGAACCCCAAAGACTCTACTTACAATAATCTGAGTTTTAAAATAGGCATCTTTGTCAATGAGTTGGGTTTTTGAATTAGATTTTCTTGAATGGGATTTAGCCCAATAACAAAACAATTAGCACAAAAACCAAACAAATTAAAACACAGCCAGATGATTGAAAAAATTAACTTTCTAGAAACCTAATATACTTTAGTCGAGTAAGATGAGGTGCAGAAAAGGCCATTCAACTATCACTAATGAAAAACGAAATGAAGAAGAAGGCAGCATAAAGAAAAAATGTAATACCTAATGTTGGTTTGAGTCAAAGATGAAAGGTCCATCTTAGCTTTCTTGAATCTAAATGTAATACCCAGTGAGGCGCCGAAGTGCTTGATTGTCTTTCAAAAGATCAATGCCATCGTCTCTCTTGCTTGTCTCAGTGAGGTCCCAGCAAGGCAATCTCCAAACTCTATGTTACAACAAGTGTATAAGTAGGTCAACAACTAACAAATAGCAACATGTTGAAAACTGCAAAAAACGAAATAAGGAACTTCATCATCAGTACCCTCCACTACATCAGGCTTCAACAAACCACCATGAATTGCAGGTACATTCATTGTTCATTTATCCTTTGTATATCTTAGTTGCCTTGGAAGCCCAGTTCATGCATAAGTTATCATGGATTTTATTTTTTATACCTTTTCCTCCCCAAAAAATTTTTTTAACCTCAGTTTAAGTAAAATATACTATAAGTAAAAAATGTTTGCAGAATTAATCCATGGGAGAAGAAAACATGCTAGCTTTTGTGTGCAAATCTTATGCCGTTGCAGGTTCTCTCCAGTGCTATGATGAAGAAAGTGGTAGAATTGACAGGGAGCAACATCTTCATGCCATAGCAAATGAATTTGGGAAATCGATAAAGGGTCGTTTTCCGGTCATCTGTGTTGAGAACATGTAGGCTCTTCTTCTTCTAGGGACATGCGATAATAGAAGAACAAGAGCCTACATGTTCTCAACACAGATGAACGAAAAACGAGCCTTTATCGACTTCCCAAATTCATTTGCTATCGCATGAAGATGTTGCTCCCTGTCAATTCTACCACTTTCTTCATCATAGCACTCGAGATAACCCGCACCGCCATAAGACTTGCACACAACAGCCAGCATGTTTTCTTCTCCCATGGATTATGCAAACATTCTGTACTTATAGTATATTTTACTTAAAAACAAAAAAAAATTTGGGGGAGCAAAAGGTCAAAAAATTAAAATCCACGATAAAATATGGAATATCAATCTAAATATGCACATAAAGAAGTGTCAATCATAAAGTAATTCGAAGAATTGCTAAAGTTTTCTATACTATAAAACGTTTAATCTAAGAATTTACACAAACAACAAGTGAAATACCTATGTATCACCAACCTGCTCATCTCTCGAGAGCCACGCTTATGTCTCACGCTCAACATTGTCCCCTTGTTGTGGTGGATCGATCGGATCTATTTGCGGCGGTTGTTGTTGGTCATGAGGTGGCGGTGGTGGTGGCGGTGGTGGTGGTTGTTGCTGAGCTAGGCCTACTTCGTCCATGTTCATCCCGAGATGCCGCTGCATGAACTCCATAACCTTTCGTAATTGCTCCGCAACGACATTGAACTCTGCCCGCGGCACCACATCCGGCATCTCCAACGTGCTAGCACCAGGATCTCCGTATCTCCTCTTCTTTCTCCCTACGGACCCGAGTCCGTACACACGTCCTTTGGAACACTCACCCGCCACATTGAGGTACACCGCCTCATCATCCACTGATTGGTCCGGCGTAGCCTCGGTCAGCTCCTGACGTCTGCTCTGGAGCCTATCCTGCATATATGCACAACAAACAAAATACATGATATGGGTTAAAGTAAACTTAATAATATTTTACATATCATTTCTATACTTACATAGAACCGCTCTGATCTAGTATCGATGAATGTCATCCTGTCGTGATTTACGGTGTGGAGATGCAAATACAAGTCATTCACAGTCGGTGGCGTCTCGGATGAATCGATCAAGCGTGCGGGACCAAGCATAGTGAACAAGTGTATAAATGTAAAAAATATCCAAGATGTTACAAAAACTTACCAATCTTTCTTGGGTAGTCACAAAAGACACGGAACCACCACCGTGCTTCGAGGGTCCGGTCCCCAGGGCCTTCGACCTCGGTGTTCCTATTCTCCGTCGCTTGCCTAGACCTGGCCTCGGAAGTCCTCGCTCTCACGATCGCAAGTATCTCCTCCATGCCTCATCTCGTAACAAAAACTGGCTGCGCACGATTCTTCTTTAACTTGTGCATCAACGCGGTGTACCTCGTGCCTGCAAGCCTGTCGTACGCCGCTCGCACGAGATCCTCGGGAATCGAGTCATCCCATCTAAAAAATACCTACAAATTGGCGATTGATATTGTTACGATACATTGAGAAAATAGTATAAATCATAAGGCATTTAGTAGTCATGTTTACCTTCCATAGGCGCCAGTATTGGTCTTTATGATGAGGCGGTACTGACTTCCAACAATACCCTTCAGGAATCATCCATCGTTTGAAAACTTTTGTCATCCTCGGTGCACAAAAATGCGAAGGATGCAACTCCCTGTGTTTCATGAACATGCATATCACCTTAACTACTTCTTCAATAATTGACATCCATATTGAAAACGACATATAAGAGTCAAACACAAACTTACGTATCATTGCCAATCAGTCTGATAGGGATCCCCTACACGCGAGGGGGCTCCATCCCTGTCCTCTGAGGTGGCCGCGGAGGGCATGTCACCTCCAACCCTGCTCTTACGTCTTCTTGTGGGGATGCTGTCGGTGATGCTGTGGCTGGGGGTGCAGGCCTCGTGGGTAAAGGAGTCCTTGATGTCGGAGATGGTGCGGGAAGTGTATATTTGGTATAGTCCTTGATGACGACGATGATGGTACAGACGACCCCGACGGTATGGAAGGGGAAGGTGACGATGCGGATGTATCGTGCTCGAGAGACCGAGAAGTTGGAATCGATAATGCAGGTATCGACCCACGACCTCGACCACCACGACCTCTATGGACCCCTCGTGTGGCCTGACCACGAGGGCGAGTTTGTATTTCGCCGCCAGATGTCGGTGCTGCACCTCTTCCGCCTGGACGATGGCCTCCTAATGGGAAACCTCGACATCCCCTATGACCACCTCCGGCCATGATACCTAACAAAATAGCAATAAAACATCAGAGAAGGAGGGCATACAAAAATTAGAAATTAAGTCTAAATGATTGGACTTAATAACACAAGATCCATGCTAATAAAAGTAACTACATTATTGGACGTTGACATATCATATACATATATAAGTCAAGTGACCTAAAATTGGATTACTAAGCTAATGTTCCATTAAGTGTTTTTTATTAAGAAATGCTAGAATAGATTATTTACCTCATCATAAATATGTAAGATGCCTGGATTAGAAAGTAATTGTTTTAACTTTTCATTGAACTAAGGATAGGGAGTTGAAAATTCAAAGTGTTTTTTATCTATACCAACTATGCTCATTGGAAAGTAAGGATGAAGTTTTACATTAGGGTGAAAATTAGACTTTTGTGGGAGTCAATTGAGAATAGGTACAGTCCACCGAACAGGGCCATGAGAGAATACACCATTGAGGAGACCAAGATTGAGCTCTCCAATGATCGAGCCATGAATAATTTTTATTCCTCGCTTTATGAGAACAAATTTAACACAGTTAGGCCTTGTCAAACAACTAAGGAAGTGAAGGAGAAGCTTAGGGTACATTATAAAAGTCAACATCAAGTGAAGAAAAATGTTGATAATCGAGGGGCACTATGAGACTTTCAGAGTTGGCTCCGATGAAGACATAGCCACAACCATCACTTCGTTCACTAAGCTCTTGAATGAGATCAAGAATCATTCAAAGAACTATGATCAAAGTAATACCTAGTATATTCAGAATTAGATTTTCATATTTCAGATCATTGCACCTATTATCAATTTTTTGGCATTTCAGAATAGCATAACCAAACATAATAAAATAGCAAGGAATAAAAAACACCCCATTCATGATAAATTTGAACAAAAAGACTGAACGAAACTTCTTGATTTCATTAGACCGAAAGGAAGTGGAAACTTGTTCTTTTTATAAATGTTAGTTGAACACCTACATAACACATCAAGAGAGACACCGAACATATAACAAAGACATCAATATATCACTTATGATAGCTGAATAGTTATACACATCAAGATATCTTACAATAGCAAGGGAGACATACTGGTAAAGTTACAACCAAATCAAATTTATTTAAATTATACATTTAAATAGGTAAACCAACATCAAGATATGATAAAATAGCAAGGAACACCCACATAACATGTCACTACCAATTCACCATAAACAATGGTTCGAGAGGAAAGAGGGAGAACTCACCAATCAAGCGCAGCGAGGCGCGGAATGAATGAGAGCACAATACCACCGAACAGAGATCGAAGAGGGGACTGAACGAGAGCACGAAGTGAGACCCGAGAGGAGCAGAGGCGCGGACTGAAATGGTGCAAGACAACCAAACACGACCAGAGCAGGGCAGCGCTACAAGGGAGCAATGTAGTGCGAGGACGACTTGTTGGGGGTTGGGGATTTGGGGGGCGGTGACTGGAGACAGACGAAGAGACCGAGAGAGAGAGTTGAAAGCAACGGAACAGAGACGCCAGATTTGTTGGGGGTTAGAGATTTGGGGCCGGTCACCGGAGAGTCGGCGCGACCATAGAGGAGAGACGAGAGTATAGAGGAGAGACGACGAAGACGATGAGATCTAATCGCGCGATTTCGTTGCTTGGTTAGGGCTTTCGGTGGTGGGGAGGACGAGACGAGGGGGGGTTTTGGAGGGGGTAAAGAGAAATCTCGAGATTTGTTGTCACAAATCTCGTGATTTGATGATCGGGTATAACAAAATAAAGTTTTGGCGGGAATGGTGGCGCCATTTTTCAGAGACGGAATTTAATTCCGTCTCTAATTCCGTCTCTGATTCGTCTCAAATCCGTCTCTGAATGTTTCCGTCTCAATTCCATCGCTAACTTTTTAATTTAGAAACGAAAATTATTCCGTTTCTAATTCTGTTTCTGATTTAGAAACGGAACTTATTTCCGTTTCTAATTCCGTTTCTGATTTGCTGTTTTTTTGTAGTGTAAGTATCCAAGGTAGGACCCATGTATCACGGATCGAAAATCACAAGCTTAAATATTATTTTTGTGCGTTGCATGCCTAGTGGATGTAATATATGGCATTTTTTCCTAACATCGAAGTGTGTTGAGGTGCATACTCAATTTTTCATACTCGGGGTCATAAGTGCATGTCTAAAGGGCATGAGTATAAATAAATTATTAGTTGTTCGAAAATTAAGTAACCGAGTGTTGATCCTCACATGAAAGTTTCATTTCAATTTGCGTGCAAGTCGAGATTGGTGGTAATATAATCTGATAATGAAGTTGGTACAAGGCTTTGTCTCGATTTCGTATCAGTTGGTAGTGGTCGCTATTTAAATTGAATATAAATCAGGGCATGTTTGGCTAAATATGACAAGAAAATTGGTCCATAAAGATTTAGTATGTCATGGAAAAAATTAAGATTTTTGGGGTTTTGGTTTGTTATAGGCGTTTTATGAAGATGGACTATTTTGTCAAGAGTTTGGTTCAATTTGTTGAAAAATCAAACTGAAAACAAGCATCAAAAAGTAAAATACGTCATTTCGGGAATTAATAAATAAAAAAAAATTAAGCTACTAACAAACAGCTAAGGGTTTATATATATAAAAAACAAATCATAATTAGACTCATTTGAAATGAACGAACATTTTGTTCATCTCAAAACCACTCAATTCGATCTTTCGCTTTGCGAGCTCCCGACGTTCAATTTTCACCCAGTTTCTTTTTGTAAAATTATAGAGCATTACAAAACAGTCAATTTGAGCTAGGTTTCCACGGAGAGAAGGAGGTATTCGGCCTGCAACTTTGGTAAATAATCAATTCAATGTATTTTCCTTAATTCAATTTGAATTCTCGCAATTTCTCAATTTTTTGCGGGGTTTCAATTGAAATTGGTAGAAATCATCATTAATAGATGTATTGGATTGATTTACACTGATTTGAAATAAGTCTCATTGGTGTGGGTTAATGTTTTGATGAACTGAATTTATGTGATTCAGTTGATAACTATTTTAGAGATGTTTTTGTTGTTGATATTGACTTATATTTATATTTTGGACGAATTGGACTATAGGTTTTTGTCAAAATTGACTACACGGGCAGAAATATTTTGATGTTGGTATCTAGTGGTTTCATGGTGTTTGTTGTCGAGTTTCGAGGATTTAACTGTGAAAATATTGATTTGGTGACATTTTTCAGTTCAAAATAAATAAAGTTTGCCCAAATGGCATGCTATATTGGAAAACTCATAACTTCTCCATCAGTAATCTGATTTGAGTGTTCTTAGAGTCTTTTGAAAGTAAGACATGCGTACTACAAGTTCCTTTTAGGTCATCATGACAAATATTGAGGTTTTTAAAGTTAAAAAGGTACCCCAAGTTAGCTAGTTGAAAGGCAGTTGAAACAATTATATAAATTAGTATTTTGAAAATTGTTCCCAAGTGTACTTTAGCTGTTGTTTTTATTGGCCTTCATGATTTAGTTTCACTTGAAGCTTATGGATCCATTTTTAAGGTGATCTAACGCTCTGAGGACCATGAGAATTAAACTCAAGTTGGGTTGGTTATAAGTAAACCCTAGAGTGATCTTTACTACTTATGAAATTTATCTTTGTACCTATAATTGTAATATAGTCTGCATTGCATTTTATTATTCTTGGTCATGCATAGAGTGAGTGAGGGGGATAAGCTTGTTTTGGAGACTGGTTTGATAGAAACTAGGTTTCAGTCCTGCCTCTACAACTTCTAGTGAGACTAGCGAGTCTAATGCCGATAAGTTATCTCTGAATTTTGTGATCTCTTTATACTGTCTCTGTATTATTTTTGGAAGTCGACATTTGATTATAGTTAGGAAATAGTGAAAAAGTAGATTGCATGTCATGTTGACGCATATATCTTATTGTTTATTTAGAATTACATGTCTCCATGTATGAGATTAACAATTGCAGGAGTATAGATCAATGTAGGAATTTACTTACCTGACATCTTGTGTTGTTTTTTATGGTGTCAGATGTGACGACCCTCCCTGAAATAGGTTTAGGTAGCCCAACCAAAAGTCGTTACCCGAGCCAAGTACATGAATTCTGTTTCGAGCAATGACTTGGCTCACCTAAAACAACATGCGAAATATAAAACTAATGCATATGGATAAATAATTATGAAATTAAATAAAAAGGAAATCCATATAACATACTATGAAACTATCGTTGGGTTTTCAAATCCTTATAATACTTAAGTTATTCAAATGCTATCAAGTCATTTAAGCTAAATGAGAGTAAGGTTCATTCTACCCTGAAGACTTAATAAATAGATAATATCAATATAAGGATCACATCAAAAGAGAAGGCTTCAAGCTATCACCTCTCCATTGTCTTAATCTAGCGCTGATGTGTATGATCCTGAGATGTAAGTGGGGTGAAACTAAAAGGGAAAACATAGCTAAGTAATGCGAAAAACTCGCTTAGTCATCAAATACGCAAGTAATACTTAATAATCATGCACGGATAGCATGAATTTAAATTGGGTAAAGAAGCATTTAAAATAAAACATCGCATGGATTTATAAAGCATTAATAATTCAAGTCAACAAGATTGATAAAGACATTTTCAAGTCAAAACCCATTATCATGCATAGGGTTAACAAAGAGAGATACTATATAAAATAGTAAAAATACAAATTCATGATTTGTTCAATGCATACTAGTTATTGACAAGAGTACAGCGACTGATTCCCCTACCCTCGAGGTGATGGCAACCACTAGCTGACACAAAGGCCTTATGTGCTTTCGCATTGGTCCCATCAAACCAATAGTAGGTTCTTCCAAAGCCATCACCGATGTGTCCACCAAAATCATTTAAGGTTTTCATTGGAAGTTAGCCACCGCTCATATCCATAATAACCGACCACAAAGGTTTATATAAGAGAGTAATCACAACTCATTTCCCAATAGAGGGTAATCCGAACTCCTTACCCAGGAGAAGGTAATCCCAACTCCTCAACTAATAGGGGAGAATCCTAACTCCTTACCCCAGGAGTAGGTAGTTCCAAGTTTGGTGCAACACACATACATCCCATAGATAAGTAGATTCAAGTCATTAACACGATGCAACCCATTTACCAAGTCTCTAATTAAAAACGTATGTCTCGACATAATTAATATCAAGCCATATTTGATAATTGAGCAAGCTCTCCACTTATCTTGTCTCGTCGCGATATCCAATCTCGGTCTTTGGGTGCTCGGAGCTCGATGCGAATTACCAAGCGAATCTAAAAAATTTAAGACATATTCGCATCAACAAGAAGTCGTATATTAATTCTACTTTATTTTGAGGTGCACTAGTGTAAGCCCCGCAGGTCCTTCGTCACTTGGTGCAAGAGGTGGGACTCGACCAACTCTTCCCTTAAGGATGCAGTTGCACGCCCCATTTAAAGGTATGATTTATTTTTATCTTATTTCTAACATATATCATATATATACATAAATATCATATATTCGTGTATATATATTATCGTATTTATTAAAATAAAGTAACCAGGGACATTTTTTAGGTGCAGGGGCCAGATTAGCCTCTAGTTAAATGGACAGGGATGCATGTGGAGTTTTTCCAAAAGTAAGGGGATTTACAATTTATTTCTCAAAATAAGGTGGTGTACTTTGAAAAAATTGAAGTAGGCAATAACGCCTTTTGAAAAGGCCTTATTGGTTTTGAAGTTGGTTAGGTGGCGGTGACGTGGCGGTGACGTGGCGACGATTTGTATAGATAGCGCCTTTTGAAAAGGCGTTATCTATACATTTGGCTAGCCACCTCACCGCCACCTCACCAACTTCTAATAACGCCTTTTGAAAAGGCGTTATTGTTTTATTTAGATGTTTCCGAGGTGGCGCTGAGGTGGCGGTGAGGTGGTGGGCCAAATATAGATAGCACCTTTTCAAAAGGCGCTATCTATACAATTCCGCCGCCACGTCACCGCCACCTCACCAATTGGACTCGCCGATCTGTCCGCCACCGCCGCTGCTGCTGGTCCACGACCTCCCTGTGCGCATTCTGCTGGCTGCGCCGCTGCGCTAGCCTTCATCGCGAGCTGCTGGACCGCGTCGTCCTCGGCCGCTCCGTCGCTCGACGTCGTCTTCGTCGTCGTCGTCATAGTTAAGCGATCTCGACAATGACAACCAATTTCGAATATGCATAAGAGGAGTTTATTTTTGTATAAAAAAGAAACCAATTTTGAATATATATATACACATTCGTTCCAACCTTCAACCCTCTTTTCTAAACTAACTAACCTTAACTAACCAAACTGAACTAAACTAACTAACCTTAACTAACCTAACCAAACTAAACTAACTAACTAACTAACTAACTATCTAAACTAAACTAAACTAAACTAAACTAAACTAAGTAACCCTAAGTAACCAAACCAAACCAAAATAAACTAACTAAGTAACTAACCTTAAATAAACTAACTAACTAACTAACTAACTAACTTAATTTAACTAACTAACTAACTAACTAACTAACTAACTAACCAAACTAAACTAAACTAACTAACCTTAACTAACCTAACCAAACTAAACTAACTAACAAACTAAACTAACCTCAACTAACTCAACCACCTAAACAATACAAACTAAGTAAACTAAAATAACTAACTTAACTAAGTAAAGTAACAACCAAAAAAGTAAATCATTACCCAAATAATGAGTCATAACCTGACCTAACCTAAGTCAACTAACAAACTTAACCTAACTAACTATACTAACCTAAAATTGCCCAACAACAACGAACTGAAGTAAACTAATCACAGTTAACTCACCCAAATAATAAATGAAAACTAACCTAAAGTAACTTAACTAACTAAGTTAACCTAATCTAACATAAACTAACTAAACAAACAACCAAAAAAATTAACAAAACTACCAAACCAAACTAAACAAACAACCAAGTAACTCGAGAGTTACTTGTTAACAACCTAACCTAACGTAACTATGTGAACTAAACTCGACTAACCTAACCTAACCTAACTATGTAAACTAAATTAACTAAACTACACTAAGGAACATACCCTAACTCAACTACACTAAACTAAACTAACCTCAACACCTAAACGAAAGTAACTTAACTAACTAAGCTAATTAACCTAACCAAACTAAACTAATATAACCTAACCACCTACACCTAACTAACTAAGCTAACTACTTAAGTTAAATTAAACATATAACCTAAACTAACTTAACAAACTAAACTAACTATTGAAGAGTAATCACAGATACGACATTATAATAATATGGAAAACATGAGAAATAAGTTTATTCAATGAGAAGGTTGTATACACATACTTCGTGAACCCAAATCATAAGCTATCTACAAATCACCATGACATTAAGAAAACTCATCATGCAGGTCTATTCCGGCGGTTACGTTGACGTTGTTGCTCGAAGATGCAAACCGGACGTACTATTTGTCTAGTTGGACGATGTGTTTATACATCCGTTTGAGGTTGTTGAGGTAGCTGGTCTTGCATTGATTCACGTCGAGTAGATTGACGAGTTTCCTCTAGTGCTTCACTCGACTCACCTCTGCTACTGATGCTCCCAAAAATAGGAGGCGGAACCATCCCAAAATACTGACTTTCTGTATATGGTTGGGGGAAAGGAACATGAGGCTGCGGCATGGTCAACAAGTTCATGAATGAGGAATCTCCACTATATGACATATTGTAATTATAAGGAGTATGAGTATATGGACTAGGCATGTATTGAGGCAGTGACGGATACATTTGAGGATGAGGCATTCCATGGTCCACATATGAAGACGACGGCCTAGGTGCGTAAGGATCAAATGGTAAGGAGGAATATTCACGCTCGGCTGCCTGGGTACAAACATTTGAGGTCCTGGTTGGGGTGTGGACGATCGTTGGCTACTCTCACCAACAGTCTCTGTTCTACTCGCTCTCGAACGAGATGAACGTGCTGGAGGAGAATGTCTGCTACTCTCTGCAGCAATCTCAGTCTGAGTAGATGGACGTGGTGGACAAGGACGTCTGGTGCGTTCCTGCACAGTCTCTGGTCGAGTTCATCTTCTTCTCACCTCTATGTTTGGTTCGGCCTGATCCTCTTCTTCATCTTCATGTTCATTATCCTCATTTATGTCTTTTTCGACGTCAATTTCATCATGCGAAAGAGTAGACCTTTGCCTTTCATCTTCATCTAAGATTTTAATCCCTTCATCAAGCGCAACAAGACCTTCCTCGTACCCATCCTCAATAAACACTCGCCTAAGTCGATGCACCAAGTTACGTTGATATACAAAAAATAAGAGCTCAAAGCACGCAATATAAGATATTAGATGTTCGAGGAAAAATAAGTGTTAGAAGCTTACCGAGTAGTCACATAACGCCCCGTTGTGTCCAATGAATCTCCTAGCGACCGAGCGATACCACGTCATGTAGTCGTGATGATCGTGCCCTTCATTAAGTGTCGTTGTCGCAATGGTGTCCCCACGATTTTCCCATATATGTATGTAGCTTGCGTGAAAAGCCACCCAATTTTCATGATGTCCAAGCAATTCGAGGCGGTGCAGTTGGGCGTCGTACGCACAATTTGGTAGCACCACTTAGACCATGCCGAATCGTCTCATAACCCTTTCTGGTCGATGCCACTCAACTATGTGGAAACAAATATGGGGACATGTCGAAAGTCAACTACCGCGACCGTTAGTGCAGTACTCGGGAAGAGACCCCATGAGTTCAGTATATGGTTGCCATACCACATCTTCCTCATGCTTTTGCGAGTTGAGTGCATCACGGTAAGCCGATACGACGTGCGTCGCACTTTGTGAAACTGAAAATGCATCGAGCCATCTGTGTAGAAAACAATGAGTTAAGATAAATGAAAATGGGCAAGATTTGTTAGCAAATTAGTGACAAATCGACTTTAATACATGTGTCACAGTGGAACGTCCATAAGCATATTTTGGCCATCCACCGTTCGCGGTTGAGCTCTAGAAACACGCAGGCGACGCGGTGCTATGAATGGAAATCTGTCTCTTGCCCACAGTTGTACAAGAATTGAAGCACCAGCAACCTCAAGTGCCCCTGCGCGAGATCCGTGACACAACTCCCTGTACAAATAAGCCAAACATGTATTCCCCCAACTATATTGTCCAGCTACTTGGAAATCCTCCAGCAATGGTAGGAACATCAAATATACGAATCGATTGGACTTATCGGCGAAAAGGCAACCACCGATAAGTTGTAGTATATACGATCGAACGTAACGTTGGACCAACTCCTCATCGCTATCATCATTTATTGCTGGTACGTTACGCTCAAGCCAATTGACCTTAAGTTTACAACCAATGACGTCATCTCCACCAGGAGCTCGTCCAAGTAGCCTCTCGCAGACATCGGCATAGTCTGCGTCCATCGTTCCGTCACAGGCATACCTTCATAGGTAATCCAAGTTGTACCTGCATGTCTTGGAGTGTAATCGTGCACTCCCCACAATGCATGTGAAATGTATGTGTCTCAGGGCACCATCTCTCAACGAACGCAGTAATCAAAGCCCAATCAAGGCTGAAAAATGCTACCCGGGAAATCCCATAGAACCCGCTGGAACGAAGATATGGGATCATCCTAGAATGACACTGCATCGTTTGATCAACGACCCCACTTCTTCAACATACGCGCATTGTTTCGTACACCTTATAATTGATAAACGTGATGTATGAGTTTGATACTTTATTGCTGTAAATTTGACGTATTGATTTAAAAAAGTTGACCTCGCCCCTCCAGGTTCGCGATGATCTGTGTGTAGCTAGGAGTTGCAATAGTGATGGATCTGAAGGACCTGGATCCATTGCAGTACAACTACAAATGAATGTTAGAAAAAGAAAATGAGTGCTGTACGAAACCAAACGAAGTATTTAATAAATGTTCACACAAAAACAACTGCGTAAATGCTCGAACGCAACATATGTACGAACTTAAGTTACTTCACACATTATACAAAATCGACTATAGGTTTTCATTAGATGGTTGAGGCCTGCTTGGACAATTTTTTTTGTTATATCCCTATGAACGACAAATACCACACCGTTTCTTCCTAGTTGGGACTCGTTCACGGTCTCTATTTGGACATGTTGTTATTCTATTTCCTTCTCGATGACATATCCCACATTGCAAAGGCCTTTGGACATTAGGCAAATCCATCTCGGTATGTTTTCGCGATCCCTTAGGTCTCCCTCGGCCACGTCTGCACCTGTGGTCGGGTATGATTTTCGTCCCAAAAGTTGGCCAAAACTTCTCATCTGGGATGGCCTTGAAATTGTATGAGTATCATTGTACGTACACATCTATCCTATAGTATGGCTTGATGAACTGCGCGTAGCTCACTCGAATAAACGCACATGCTGCTAACACGTGTGAGCAGAGGAAACCAAACGACTGCCATTTATTACAACTGCACACCTGGTCCTTTAAGATGACGATCTGTTTGTTGTTGCCTTTATGCATGCAATCTCCATGTCTCCTAGTCTGCACTTCGAACTCACCAATTTCTCGATTTATCAACATGACGTGATGCCTCCTTGCGGATTTTTCATTTTTTGCTATTTTTTCCATGACATATTTCGTGTACGCTTGTCCGTTTGAGATTGCTTCGTTGATTTCCTGGTTGCGTTCATCGTGGTATGTTGCCAATCTGTAGTATATCATCTGAGTCAACGCCGTTATTGGCAAGAATCGAGCCCCCTTCAAGATCTCGTTAAAACACTCTGCAATTGTCGATGAAACGCGAGTTAGTAATATTGGTTCGTCGAATAGTTTTTGAATTCGAGTGCAAAATGTAAATTGTATTTCGTACATACCAACACCATTAGAATTCATCTATCCATACCGCATGCCTCCGTCATGCGATTGAGTCCATAGTTCTTTGGGGATGGCATTGACATATTGCAGGCATAGAGGTGTTCGGGAAGATAAGTATGTGAAACGCTTCATGCACGCATTAAATTTTCGTTCTTGAAGTTGAACAACTGCTTGACCAAGTAGTATTTTCAAAAGGTCATTTTTGAATTGAGTGGTGAAATTACTAAGCAAGTGTCGCAAGCAATAACGGTGGTACCCTTGTGAGGGACAAAATCCGTTGCTTGGGGTTTTGACCGCCTCCAAAATGCTAGGGTGACGATCAGAAACAATGCAAACTCCTTCTCGATCTGTCACGTGTTTATGCAACATTCGCAAAAACCACCCCCACGAATCAATTGATTCGGTTTCTGCAACGGCAAATGCAACTGGTAATATGTGGCTATTTCCATCTACAGAGATTGCAATCATTAGCTTCCCACCGTATTTGTCATATAAGAATGTCGCGTCAATCTGAACCAAAGGCCTGCAAAACTTGAAAGCATGTATTGAAGCTTCAAATGAAAAAAACACACAACGAAATTGAGGAGACGCAATTCTTATTTCATCAGCATGACATTGTCTATGTGACCACTCGATTCTCGGTACCCGGACTCTTACTCCTCACAGCCGCCAACCATCTTGGTAATTGGGCGTACGACTCATCCCAATCTCCAAAAACACTTGCAATTGCTTTCCTTTTGGCATCCCACATTCGTTTGTAGTTGACTTCATGACCGTATTTTCCTTTAATTATTTCAACTAATGCTTTGATCGTGATACCTTGATCACTCTTGACGACGTTTTGGATCTCTCGCGCAATCATGTTGGCATCACGTTGGGCATGACCGTGTTCTACGTCGGGATTAATACACGTGTGCGGTACGTCTAACTGTGTTATCTCTCATAATAGTGTTTTCTTTCGCAAACAAGCGAGAAGACGCCACATATACCCGTGTTGATGAAATCTGCACTTAATCGCCCACGTAGTTGTAGTCGATTCCATCACATGGAATTGAGCATGTCTATTAACATGCCACACTTTAACGGCATGTTGTAAGTCTTTTTTGTTGTCAAAACACGTCCCTATCTCCAAATCGAAAGTTAGACATGTCTTCCTGAGTTTGCTTATGGGAATGTTGGGTGGTAGTTGAATTAGCCACCTCCCAATCGATTTCGTTATATCCTGGTATTGGTTGGTGAACTTCATCATCACTAGCTTCCTCCAACAAAATCTCTTCATCGATAGCAAATTGTTCATCATCTTCGACATTCTCCACACCCCGAGGTTCATATCTTCGATCGTCCGTGCAAACATTAACGTCATCCCAAATGGCAACTGGTGTAGTTTCTTCGTTGCGACGTATGTCCTCATTAGTTTCATTATTTTCGTCGTCGATCTCGTCATCGTCATTAATATCTTCATGAAATCCTACAACGAACCCCTCTTGCAAGACCTCGGCCTGTGGGGATTGCTTTTGCAGCCTTTCCATCATTAAGGGTGCATCTGGCGTGTCGGCGCGTTCATCAAAAACTTGCGAATGAATCGTACGATTTTGAACTGAGTTGATTGACTCAAATGTCAAATATATATCAACCGTTGAAGTTATTGGTAAAGTGGCCACCGTCTCCCATATCAAGTCGAAGTGTGTCGTATCATTCAATAACACTGGAACGAAATAATGTGCGCCGTCGGGAAGGATTATCATGTGGCGATAAGTCATTTGAACTACAGTGTTCGTAGATGACATAGTGAACGCAGTACACACGGCATCCATCATTTCACGGCCACTCGACCCAAACCTAACCATCAACACAACTGATGGGGGTGAGCTATACGTGATGCCATTTAACCTATTGACAATTTCACTGTACGCATAGAATAGAAAAGGGATGTTTCTTTGTGACATGACCTACATAAGTTTGCGAACTTTGATGTAAAAATGTTGCACACAAATGCACAAATATGTTAAGTGAACTACTTGACGAATCAAAGCAGTGTAAATCGCAATCGAACTTTCTTATGCACCAGATCGCAATAATAACGTTCATTAAAGAAACATATCAACCATTCTTCATAAACACAATACCTATGTCCCTATATACCATGCATAAATTTGAAACCTAAATATAGCAACATAAAAAAGTAATAAGTTTGTGAACTTACCTTTTCCTCCACTTTTCCTCTTCAACTAGATATTCTTGCAAGCACATTTTATTTTCGTTACTTTAGGACACAAAGAATATATTAAATCAACTTTAAGAAAACATAACTAAACTAATAAAAATAAACGATGACCTATTCCATGAGTCCTACCCTAACCTAACCTAACTCAGGTAACGAACCTAATTAAGGAGCAGAACCAACTTAAAATGGCCGAACAACAGACCTTAAGTACACTAATCACAGTTAACTAACCCAAGTAACCGTAGCAAACATGTACCCAAATATTAAATGAAAACTAACCTCAAGTAAGGTAATTAACTAACGTAACCTAATTTAACATAAATTAACCAAACTATGTGAACCAAACGTAACATAAACTAACCAAATTAAACGTAAACATAACAAAATAAAATAAAAAACCCAAACTTGTAGATGTGTTCATGAAACGTATGTGGATCGCAACGAATTCAAAGTCTAAATGAGCTTAGTCTACTATATATATATTCCATCACATGGTTGCTTAGGGCTTTCCTTAACATTAAATAAAACATATATGTTTGTGCACTTTTGTGTATTGGAGGTAAGTGCATCATGGGGGGAATCATGCGTTTAATCCAAGCTGTACCATTGGTTGGCCGTGTTAAAACTGGCGTCTCTCTTCTACGTTGGGATCATATAGTAATTCTAGCTTCTTATTAGCACGCATGCAGTTAGGTGTAATTGCGATTCTATATTGCTTAACAACCTAAACAACACCTATGTCACTACATATTAACAACCCGAACAACCTACACAAACTACATTAACTAAACTAAGTAACCTAAACTAACCTAAATACCTCAACTACCTAAACTAAAATAACCAAACTAATACATAAACTTAAACTAACTTAAACAAACTAACTAAACTAACTTAAACAAACTTAATTAACTAAACAAACTACCATAAGTAAACTAACTAAACTAAAGACCATCCTAAACCTAACTTAATTGACTTTACTAACTAAACAAACTAACTAAACTAACCTAACCAAACTAAACAAACTAACCTTAACAAACATAAATACATATACTAAACTAAACTAAACTAAACAAACTTAACTAACTAAACTAACCACCAATACCTAAACTAAACATCTAACCTAAACTAACTAAACTAACTTCAACAAACTTAATTAACAAAACACTCCTCCTTCGATAAATTAAGTAAACTAACTTAAACAAGCTTAATTAACTACACTTTATTAAATAACTTTCATTAACTACACTACCTTAAACAAATTTAATTAACTATACTTAATTAACTAACCTTCATTAACTACACTAACTTAAACAAATTTAATTAACTATATTAACTTAAACAAATTTAATTAACTATACTAACTTAAACAAACAAACTAAACTAAACTTAATTAACTAAACGAACCAAAACAAACTTACTTAACTAAACTTAATTAACTTAACTAACTTAAACAAACTTAATTAACTAAACTAAGTTTAACAAACTAACTAAACTAAACTTAATTAACTAAACTAACTTAAACAAACTTAATTAACTATGCTAACTTAAAAAAACTAACTACACTTACTTGAACAAACTTAAACTAACTTAAACAAACTTAATTAACTTAACTCACTTAAACAAACTTAAACTAACTTAAACTAAATTTAATTAACTAACTAAACTAAAACTAACTAACTGAGCTTACTTAAACAAACTTAAACTAACTTACACAAACTTAGTTAACTAAACTGGTAATAACAAACATAAACTAAATTAAACAAACTAACTTAAACAAACCTTATTAACTAACTAAACTAAAATAAATTAACTAAACTTACTTAAACAAACTTAAACAAAATTAAACAAACTTACTTAACTAAACTCACTTAAACATACTAAAACTAACTTAAACAAACTAACCTACACAAACTAAATTTACTAACTAAACTTAAACAAACTAACTAAACTTACTTAAACAAAATTAAACTCCCTGTACAAACTTACCTAACAAAACTCACCCAAACAAACTTAAACTAACTTTCACAAACTAACTTAAACAAACTAAATTAACTAAGTAAACTTAAACAAACTAACTAAACTCACTTAAACAAACACAAACTAACTTAAACAAACTTAATTAACTAACTCAACTACACATACCTCCTCCTTCTCTTCCTTCCACTCCGTTGTTGGTTCGGCTCGATCTCGGTATGTCGCGCGCCGCCGCTTGCTCCTTCCTCTCTCGTCGCCGCCGGAGTTCCCTCCTTCCTCCTTCGTACAGTTCGACCTCTCCTTCTTCCTCCCAAAGCTCTTTTTCCCCGCCTGTTCCCCCTCCCCTCCTTAAATACCGGACGCACCCCCCACACAAACCACCCGTGACCCCTACCACCCCCTACCCACTCGTGTTGCAGGCCCCTACCCTCCTCCTTCCCGAAATCGACGCAGAGAATATATTCTCTACGTCAGTTTCGGGAAAAAGACACTGATAGTGCCTTCGCAGAAGGCGCTATCAGTGTAACATTGTCCACGTCGATCCACGTGGCTATGCCAACATGGACATGTACACTGATAGCGCCTTCTGCGAAGGCGCGCAGAAGGCACTATCAGTGTCATGTTGCCAACTCACCTTGACACATGGATAGCGCCTTTTGAAAATGTGTTATTCATGTGTCCACGTCATCACCACGTGCGCGCCACTTTGATAACGCCTTTTGATTTGGCGTTATTGCCTATTTTCGAAAAAAAAAACATTTTCACCCCATCTCCCTCATACAAAGTAATTTCATAAGTACTTTTTGTAAAAATTTCAATGCATGTCCCTGCCTGACACACGGGCTGCCCAGAGGCATTGTCCCTAAGCGTCCTTTGTCACAGGGCAGTGCCGCTTATTCGCGAACTCACCGGAGTTGTTGTTGCCTTTCCATTCCACCGGAGCACCACGTCATTCACTTTACACCACCGTTAGCCATCCAGCTTGCCATTCCGTGCTCGCCGTGACTTTGTCCTCCACAGCTAGTTGTTGGTCTGCCTGCGTCTGCTACCGACCGAGCCGGTCCACGCAACTACCGCCCGATCCGGAGTTCCGCGTTCCTCTCTTTCTACACTGTCTCTCCCAAGCTGCCCCATTTCATCCTTTTTTATGCGTTCAAAGCAAGATAGGGTTTAAACCATTTTTAAGTTGTCTTTTGTTTTCTCTCTTTTTTTTCTATTCAAGTGATAAATATCTCATCTTTCTATTTAATACCAAGATTGACACAATTTGTGAAAAAACCTGATCTATACCTTTTACCAAATTTATTTTCAATGACTTAGTAATCTCATGGTCTCGTCGTTGTGCGCATAATATAATTGAGTCGTGATACTTACATAGTACACACAATATCACACCAAACACAATTAAAATCTTAAATTACCTTAATGCCATCGAGTCGGGTCTGGTAGAATTTGGGTCGTTACATTTGATTTTATATGAAGATAAGGGATGAATGGAGAAGATTCAAATATTATGGTAATTGTTTTCAAAAGTTAAACTAAATTCTTGTTGTAAATTGTTTATATATATTGTTTTGGGGTTCTTGGGGTGAGTATAGGACGCGAAGTTTATTTGAATGGTTAAGAGAATCTACTAAGTTAGTTAAATGTGTGTTGAGAGGTTAATAATTCAATCTTGGTCTATTTAAGATTGTAAAGTTGTGATTAAGCTATCGAAGACTTTAAGTTAATTCGTAAATTTGAATTTGATATATATTATGAACTGCGGGGAGTTGTGAGTCCTTCTAGGCCTCTCCCTAATTTTATTGTCTATTAGGTGAACTTTTTCCTATCGGCCACTTTTAGGGGAGATGCTGCCGAATTTTTTTAAAATACAGACATGATTTCTGAAATTGCTCCAATTGAACAAATCATGAATTCAGTTTCATTAAGGACAAAAATTAGTTTTAGAGCTTGTAAAGGATCGAAATAATTATTATTTTGAGGTCAAATTTGAAAGAACGAATTAGGCTTACTAGATTATCAAAGGATTAAGGTAATCTAGGTCGGTCAGTTGTCTTAATGGCGAGGGGCCTGACATTGTATAACTTCGGACATTTTTTCTTCAACTGTCCCAGCTGGCCACACTCGACACACACTCTCTGTCCTCGATGACTAATGCCACTATTTCTACATGTTCTCTCTATTGGCCTGTTCGCTTCACATTTTAGGGAGTCCTAAGGTCATGGGATTAATTTGTGATGGGACTAACACATGGGTTTAGATGGTTTAGTCTTATTTGTGTATCTTGTTTAGTTGGGAGTTTTAAGGCTGGGAGTAAATGTGGTTGTAATGGTACATTTACCAAAATACCCTTGCATAAGTTACACCTTTTCATCTCATTTTCACATCTTCATCCCCTTCTTCCTTCTTTCCATCGCGAGCTCGCAATCTGCGCTAGTGTTGTGTTCTTCATCACGTATTTATAGTGAAGGTGTTTTTTCATCCGAGGTAAGTTTAACTTTATCAATGATGACTCTCTTCACCTACATATGGTTGTTGAATGATTTGTCGTGTCGTTAGGGTTTGTGTTCTTGTTGGTGATATACTGCTCTGTTGTCGTTCAGGGAGATCTGTCAATTTCTCAATATTATCTAAAGACATCAGTGAATGGTAGTAGCTTTTCTGTGTGTTGAGTACACTGCGCAGTAGCATATTTTCATATATTCTGACAGTTGATAACTTGCAGTTATATCCCACCTAAAAGTATCAGTTAAACAGATTAATTAATCTCTTTGTATGAGAAACGAAAGGAGAAAGAGATGTGTATGCTAAAATTAATGGAACCTGTCAAAGGCTCAAAATAAAGTATCAGTTAAGGGAACTAATTTTGCAACTTCTGCTAAGTGGATCTTAAATCCAACCTGCAATGGCTTCATCAAGTCAATTCTCACTTTTACTCCAATGTACTTCCCCTCATAGTCCTCCCTAATCTTGTTTCCCAAATACTCCACCATATTCCCAATCATGCACTCCAGGGGAACATGGTGCATTTGTATCCAGAAAGCCTCCATAGTAAAGTCTAGCAACTCCAACTCATCCACCCCAATGGGCTTTACTAGAACGAGGAGTTGGTTATCGAGCACCATGGTCCCCCTTTAAGGATCTTATTTCGATCATCCTCTGATCTAAAATAGAATATGAAGGTGTTTTCGCATGCAATCTGTTCAACTTCAAATCCATTCATAATAAACCAACACGTTCCAAAAATAGCACTCCACCAATCTATCTCTCACAAAAGGTAGATTTGAGGGCACATCCAAATCCTTCCACCTCCTGCAGATATATCATTGTCCATGAACAAATAAAATTAGCAACTCATGAATTCAATATATTTCCCTCTATATATATACATTAAGATACTTGCTAGATGGTGAAATTATATGAAGAGGAAGTTGCCTCTATAGGACTGTTAGGTTAGGCTTCTGCATTTGATATAGGAGCTACTAATCATATGTTTACTGATTTTTTATTGTTGGTCAATCATTTTCAACCTACTAATCCTACCCCCGAGAAAAATTAGCAACTCATGAATTCAACTTTCACATGTTGGTTTTATATCCTTTGCTTTGTATGCAGTAAATTAGTAATGATGTCAAACACAAGTACTGAACCTCTTTTTTGCTTAGTAGACATAGATCAACCTGGCTCACTAGAATCACGCATTCGTAGTGGAGGGTCATTTCAACCCCCGAGAAAAATATTAAATACATCCACCAGACCTTCCAAGCTCTTTTAACAATGTGCAGGTCCCTCAACAAAGAAAATGGGGCAGGACAAAGGAAGGTGTTCACGTGAAGCTTCGCATGAAGACTCGGCCGACAATTTCAAAACATCTCAACGTAAGTGGAGCCATGCAGAGGATGTTGCCCTCGTAAATGCCATGGTTGAGATAGTGGCCAGTGGCATGTACAAATGCGACAATGGCTTCATGCCCGGATTTTTTAGCCATCTTTAGGAGGCATTGAAAATCACATGCCCAAACTCAGGGATCAAGGCCCGACCACATATTGAGTCTAGAAAAAAATCCTTGAAAAATGATTGGTTCATAGTTAATGATATGACATGCGACATTCAGCATGGTACAAGCGGATTTGGCTTCGACTCGACTTCCAACACGGTCACCGCTCCCGATGATGTATGGGAAGATTACCTTAGGGTATGTCATTGTTGTTGAAGTTTGAATTTTTTATGAATGCATCCTAATGTTTTATTTCATCCATATGTCATGACTAATATAGTATTATTGGTTGCAGAACTACCCGAAAGCAAGACCTTGGCGTCTAAAGTCATTCCCGCATTATGAAAATTGTTGTATCATTTTTGGGAATGATAGGGCCACAGGCGAGGATGCACGTACACCAGAGGATGCTTTTGAGGATGTCAACGATCTCCATGACTCCAACAATACAAGTGAGCCATTAACGGTGCCCACTGAAGAGTTTGATGCTACTCCCACATCATCGAGAACGAGGACTACTACGGCTGATGGTCGTGGGAATGAAGCAAAGAAGAAGAAAAAGGTGAGCAATGATGTTTACATAGGTGACCAAATGGTGGCGGCGGCACAAATCGTTGCGAACGAAATCTCCAAGGTGACTAGTGCCATTCGTGTTGAACACGACTTGCGTGACTCTTTTATTAATGCTATGGCTGAAATCCAGGAATTGACAGACGTTGAGAGGGCAATTTATGGCAGCAAGATTATGGGTCGCGTGGAGCTTATGGCGGCTTTCATGACTTTGCAACCCGAGTCCAGACTTCCTTGGCTACATGCGATGTTTAATTGACTTATGGCATAGTCATGTTTTTTGGTGGTCTTTTTTTTATGTAAACAATGTTGTTTGGTTTAGTTAATTGACTTATGGCATAGTCATGTTTTTAAATACAAGAAAAGATTGTAAACGTTTTGACAGTTTATGTAATCTAGCTGCAGTAATAATGGCTTCCTTTTTGACAGTTTATGTATGGTACTAACTTATATATTTGTATTGTAAATTTATCAGATATGTAACATGAACATCATCTCCTTCTTTCTATTATGTAAATTATTTTTTGTTTCCTTGTTGTCATGTTACTATCAAGCATGTTAGGCAAGCTAACACATAATATGTGAACTATTTTTGGCTTCCTGCTTACTATCATCTTACTATCTAACATGTTAATTAGGTTAGCAATCAATATGTAAATCTTTTCTCCTCAAAAAAATATGTAAAGTTTTTGTTTTTTCTTTTGTGCTCAAATGAGTAGTTGTTTTAATAATGATTAAGAAAGCTCTTTGGCAGAGCTTCTTCTGTCTCCAATTTTATTTTCTGTTGTTGAATTATAGACTTGCATTCGAAGTTTACATGATTAACTAATACAGAGTGCACATTGAAATACTTACCAGGCTTGTAGAGTTTATGCTCTGGAAACTAATCATTTCCTTTATTCTCAAGTAAAGGAATTAAATATGGGCGATGCCGTCTCCTAATATTACTACCAGAGTACCTTAAATGCAAGAAAAGATTGTAAGTTTTTTTAAGCTCAATGCAAGAACAAGTTTTGAAATGTGGAGGAGTTCAGATGCCTTAAATGCAACGAAAATATGCCAAGCTCCACATATATCTACTACATGGATTAATGTTTTCTTGTTCATACAAGATCACCAAATACAAAATACATCTAGTCAGACCATGTTCCATATACACCAGGGTCCCAACTACGAAACACAGTTTACCATCCAGTTGCTTCTCATGTCCTGCAGAAAACATGATGTTTCCCATCACAAGTACTGTAGAAACTAAAAATAACATATGGCACATAGGAATGATGTCAAACACAAGTAGTTGTCATTGGATCATAAAAATGGTAGCAGTTCACATTTAAATATTATCGGCATATAAGTGGTATCCTACAAAAAAAAAGCTCATCGACTTCAACTGTGTTCGACATTAATCGCATCCTCTCAATGGTAAGAATCCCACATATCTATGGCAAGGTTGTTGCGAAATGCAGTCCACGCATTAGTTTGTTCCACTTGGGTGATGACTTCGGGTGGTTCATTCAACACGTCATCTTTAGCCCCCAACTCTTGCCCTTCAACCACCACGTTATCCAACAAGTCATCTAGTACCTCCATTGTTAGGTAATTGTGAAGAACAACACATGCAATGATTATAAGTGTAGTTATTTTCACGTCGTAGAAACAAGGACTACGTAACACGGCCCAACGTTGTTTCAACGCTCCAAAGCAAGTCTCAATAATGTTTCTTGCCTTTGCGTAACGCATGTTGAAAACTTCTTCGGGTGTTTATGCTGGACATTTGCCACTTTCCCACTCAGATAAGTGGTATCGTTGATCGCAAAAAGGTGCCAAAAACCCTTGACAATTAGAGTACCCTGCATTGACCAAATAGTAGTTTTCATTAGGAACTTTTAAACCATTATGGCGTGATAAAGCATCCCTCAAAATCTTCCCATCGGTGGCCGACCTTTCCCAACCCGGTAAGATGTATGTAATTAGTTTAGATGGCGTACAAGCGCAAATGATGTTCATCGTTGGGAAGCCTTTCCTACACCTAAATCGCGCCTTTTGATTGTTACGAATGATGATTGGTATATGCGTCCCGTCAATAACACTAATGCATCCCTACATCGACAAAACCAATGAATTACATAAGTCGTATAACGAAGGAGAATTTCTATGACTAAAGAAAAATAAACGAGGACGTTTGCCATAATTTGTACCTGAAATAACTCCATCTCAAATCAGTTTCTTCAGGACCAATTGGCAAAGCGTGCTTCGAAAGCATACGTTGCAATAGCATGAGCGCGCGAATAGTTCTCCTGAAGACCTTACTTACAGTGTATCCCGATCTTTGGAACCATGTTGAGATGACCCTATTGCGTATGTTGTGCCCTAGTATGTGGAGGGTAACGGCCAAGTGCTCCTCGACAAGCACACAACGCTTATCCCTCAATTTTCCATGTTCGTACAACATATCTCTCAATTTTTCAAATGGCTTCCTTTTTATCCGAAGCATTTTGTAGCAAGTTTCATCGGACTTGTAGATGAGGTTATGGATAATTTGTTGATGCTTGTCATAACCTAGTTCTTAAGTTCGTTCCACATAACGCCTACGACTTGCCATAACTCTAAACATATGTACCATGAGTACAATGAATTGCAGACAAGTGTGGATGTGGTTCATGAAGGTCACCCAAGAGGGGGGTGAATTGGGTTACCGAGTAGTTTTTGCCCTTTTAAAAACTTTGTGCGCAATTTACAACTATGATGTATATATAAGCTATGCAAGTAAAAGAAATGCTGGAAATATAAAGTGACACAAGATTTATAGTGGTTCGATCCAACGATCTACGTCCACTACCTAACCTCCTCAGTTAGGATTTCAACCCACTTATATTACCAATAAGTGTTACAACCTAAGCATCACCTAGGATTTTCCCACCTAGCCGCAACTAGGATTTTCCCACCTAGACTCCTCTAGGATTTTCCTCACCTAGCCTCAACTAGGATTTTTCCCACCTAGCCGCAACTAGGATTTTCCCACCTAGACTCCTCTAGGATTTTCCTCACCTAGCCTCAACTAGGATTTTTCCCACCTAGCCGCAACTAGGATTTTCCCACCTAGACTCCTCTAGGATTTTCCTCACCTAGCCTCAACTAGGATTTTTCCCACCTAGCCGCAACTAGGATTTTCCCACCTAGACTCCTCTAGGATTTTCCTCACCTAGCCGCAACTAGGATTTTTCCCACCTAGCCGCAACTAGGATTTTCCCACCTAGACTCCTCTAGGATTTTCCTCACCTAGCCGCAACTAGGATTTTCCCCACCTAGCCTCAACTAGGATTTTTCCCACCTAGACTCCTCTAGGATTTTACCACCTAGACTCCTCTAGGATTTTCCTTTTCGACTTAGATCCCACTAAGTCTTACAATCACTCAATTACAACAATTCTGCTGGAAATACAAAGATACACTTTACAACAAAAGTAGTATCAAATTCAAACACAAGCAAGCCACCTAGAGCCTAACTCTTATGCATGCAAGTGTGAGCATAAATGGAATATGCAAAATATGTTACTGATGTTGATGCAAATTCCAAATCTGAAATCGTTTCAAAAACTTAATATATATGTGTGAAACCGATTTCGAGTATAAGAACAAAAGTTTAGCAAGAATCAAGTTTAAGTGCAATACTTTTGTTCAAATCAATCTCAGAGTTTGATATGATAAATTTAAGTACAAAAACTCAGAGAAGAGGTTGTTACAAATTCCACATTTGAAATCGTTTCAAAAACTTAATACATTTGTATGAAAACCGATTTCAAGGCTAAGAACAAAAGTTTAGCAAGAATCAAGTTTAAGTCCAACACTTTTGTTCTAATCAATCTCAGAGTTTGAGAATATAAATTTTAAGTACAAAAACTCAGAGAATATATTCAAACACACATACCAAAATGATTTTCAAATCAACTACTCAAAATATATAGATTAAGCACAAGTAAGATTTGTAGATCTAGAAATTTCTTACAACCAAAGAATGACGAAGAGATCAGCTCTGGAGTGATTATTGAACTCCTTTTGAAAGCCTCAAATGTCTTGGATATGTGAGCTAAAGAACGACAAACACCGAGATCTCCCTTATTTCTTCACAAAAATATGATTTCTACCTTGTAGATCTATTGATTTTGAGTGTGTTTGTTCTTTTTGTTTAAAACCAAGTTTGTGGTGGTTTTATAGTGGTAGGAATTCCAATATAGCCGTTTATGACCGTTCTAGGAATCCAGGAAATCAAAAATTCAAATTTCAAGCTTGATTTCCAAAAGTCAAAAATTGCGGCGAGTGCAATTAGCGCGCTAATACTTTGAGTTAGCGCGCTAACACTGCCTTAGCGCGCTAATGACATTATTAGCGCTAACCTACTTGGGGACTTCAATTTTTCATTTTGTCCCTTTGTGTTAGCAACTCTTAAACTTGTCCGGGACCTAACCAACCCTTATATAACATGTTATACATGTTTATTATGATTCATTTAAGCTTACTTGGGTGGTCCGGATAATTTTATAAACCCGAAAACGGAAATTCAAAGTTTCACAACTTATTAGGGGCTTTCCTGCAACTTTTCAGTTTTACATTTCAAAAACAAGTTTTTCTTTTTCAAAAACATTTATAATGATCTTCTAATATGTAAATGACCATTCACACATGATTTCACATTGTTTAATTTCATTTACCTATTTAGGTGTTTAAAATCCACTTTTAAATTTTGAAATCAACTTAAGACTTTGAGAAATGATTTCGAAAACTTGATGTATGCATGAACTAATGCATTTGGCTTGTGTGAAAGAATTTGTATACCTTACATTGGTTTTACAAATTGCGGTTTGAACTTTTCTTCTTCATTTCTTCATTTGTGCCGAGTCTTGAACTTGTATTTCTTGAATGCTCTTGAAGTCTTGTATTGCATCATTTATTCCAACAATTTCTTCATATTTCTTGAATATCCCTGATATGTTGTATTGCATCCTTTGACACAAACTGAAATACATGATTAGTACATTTTCACTTTGTTTGTTTCCATCAAAATCTCGGTAGGAATGTGAATGACTAACCACTTAGTCCAACAATCTCCCCCTTTTTGATGATAACAAACAATGTGAACTTTAAAGGTGTGAAAACACAATCTAAATGTTTATCACATTCAACACATCAATCTTTTCAAGTTTAACCACATTTAGCTTCAAATATGCAAGTTCAAAACCAACAACCGTTTCAAATATACCAAAGATAAAAACCTTTCAAAACCTTTCAAGTTCACCACAACATTTTTCTCCCCTTTTGATATTATCAAAAAGCGGGTTTAAGCATCCACAATTTTTCTCCCCTTTCAAGTATACCAATAAAAACCAACAACTTTTTCAAGTATACCAATATATGCAGGTTAAAATTATCAACTTGATATCAGTTACAAAAATCAATAATATTAACGTATCAACCTGATACCAGTAAAAATGAGAATTATTAACCCGATACCAATATATACCAATGAAAATATCACCCTTTCATATCATCCTTTCAAAAAATATCACAATATCAAAGATATCACAATATCACCCTATATCAAAAATATCACAATATCATCAAAAATATCACAATATCACCCTTTCAAGTTCAACCTTTTCTTCCCCGTTCGATATTATTAAACAATGGGGTCAAGTATCAGCAAAGATAGACACGATTTAAACAAATACGAGAGAAATAAACTTCTCCCCCTTACTGTATGCATATCAATAAACAATATACCAGAATAAAAGCATTCTCCCCCTCACTTTATGCATATCAATAAACAACACAATATACCATGATAAAGATATTCTCCCCCTTACTTTATGCAGATCAATAAAGAACATACGGAAGCGAAACATATGCATACACTAGAAAACATAGTGAAGCACAAAATAGCCATAAAGAAAACTCAGAGATACGCAAAAAAAATCATGATATAAATGACAAAAGTAATGAGATTGCATAATTGTGGCTTAACATGAGTTTGACCAATTAGAACACCTAAGACTAACATATTAGAGCCTAATGCTTATCTAGGTGTATCTAAACGCTTCTTCTAGACGATGGTGGTGGATGGTCAGAACTAGAAGCGTTGTCATCTCGCGCTGGCCGAGCTGGAAGCCGTTGACTCTCTATACGACGAAGCCGATCACTGTGATTCCGAAGAGTCGTCTCGACAGCATTGAATGATTGAGTCATATAATCGTGCAAGTAGCCCAGCTGTGCCGATACATATGCCAACGAAGGTGACATATTAGGAGGAGGTGTTAAGCCGCCGAATGTAGAAGGAAGCGGAGGCTGTGCTGGTTCCTCGTGCTGCGGCTCCGGAACGGTAAAGTCTTGATCTGCTTCATTATCACCATCATCATCATTGTGGCTTGCACTTCCCTCTTCATTGGCCTGGTCATCATCGCCAAGGTGATAGCTGTACTCCAAATAATCTGGCGCATCAAAAGGAGAGTCCGTAGGGAGAGGAGACTCGTAACCGCCGTAATGCTGATTATAAGGAATGGCATCATCCCTAGTCCACTGCTTCCTCTCACGAATATATCTGTATTTCATGGCTTTCAGTGTGGCCATGTCAATGGAGTCAAAGATACTGAGAGGATGACCGCCTAACGCAAGATCTACTTGGGCGGACTCAAGTAGGATGTAATAACATGGGCGTATGGAAGATGACGACCGGCGCTGCATGTGCTAGTCATATAGCCGATGAGAATGTGAGGAAGACTGAGGGGTAGCATAAGAAATAGATGGCCAAGAATGAACATGTCAAGAAGAGTGACATAGTTCTTGCTACCACCTCTTGGAAGAATGACCTTATGAAGTACCTTGTGAAGAAGATGAGGTACTAACTTAAAGTCGGTATCCGTGATACCGGCTTGGATATACGATTAAGTTACTTTTGGACCGTAGAAAGGAATTAAGAACTTCTAAACGGTCAAATGGCCAACTCAAGAATTTGCACACAACCGTGGTCGATGGAGGGTGCAATGTAAGGTTAAGCCGTTGAGCGAGATTTTCCGGTGTAATCTCAATTGCTCGGCTACCAACGGATGAACGAAGTATAAATTGATTTGAGGTTTCAAGGTTGGAATAGAAGACTCTAACTAGAGGGGGGTTATAGTTAGACCGATGAGTACAAAAAGTAGTCCACCCCGCCGCGTCAAGAATTTCCCGAATTGGGAGATGAGCCTTATCAAAGAAGGCGACATCGACAATGGCGGGACGTATAATTTTGGCGTCCGTAAGTCGTGGAGTTACCAATTCTAGGACTGAGGAAGACTCATGAATGGCTTTGGCACGACCCTCACGTAGTGGGGCATTTGCCGGAGGGGAAACAAGGTGAGTAGACTCATCACTAGATGAAGAGGACTGGACAATACGACGACTAGAAGGACGTCGTGAGGACGTTGCTTGGGTAGGTCGTGATGGAGTGGGAGCGGTAGGTGCACCCGTTCGAGAAGAAGGGCGGTTTGAAGGGCGACGTGATGACATATTGAAACAATGAATGGAAGGAATCAACAAAGATTAGGGAAGATTTGTACCTTAAAGGAATGGAGATCACGGTGGAGAGTCCCCGGAGAGTGGATTTGACAAGAGGAGAGGAGTTGCTTTGTGTTTGAGGTAAGTGGTTTATGAAATTTTAGGTTATAAAACCCTGTCGATCGACATTAGCACGCTAATGAGGGTCGTTAGCGCGCTAATTCCTCTCTGGAATTTTTCGGTCGCAGGGCTCTTAGCGCGCTAATTTTAGCTATTAGCGCGCTAATTCCTCTCTGGAATTTTTGACACAAAAATTTGAACTTTTGCAATTTAGCTCCGATTCTTCTCAAACTTTATGGACACTTCACTAACATCATATAAAAAGGTTTGGAATATCTAGAACATATGTAGAAGGTCCAATTTTCGAGACATGCCTAACTCACGCCGAATTTGAAAAACTTGTTTTCTAGGCAAAGGCTTAGTGAGTATATCGGCTAGTTGATCCTATATGGGCATATGAATAAGTTTTAACATTTCCCTTTTTGGATGTGATCACACAAAAAATGGTGTCTAATTTATTTTGCCACAATCATACATCACAATTACTTTATGCATTCAAAACATGAAACATTTTGCATATCAACGTTAATGGCATAAACATTTTTATCTATATATGCAAATAAACAAGGTTTGATGTTTCTCATTTCTAACAATGCATTCTGATGATTTAAACATAACATGAAATCCGTTGTCACACAATTGACTAACACTTAGCAAATTAAGTTTCAAACCATCAACAAGATAAATATTAGAAATAGAAAATAAATTGTTACCGACAGTTCTGAGACCAATAAATCTTCCTTTGTGGTTGTCTCCAACTGTAACCTTTTCACCATCATGCAGCTTTTAATAACTTGATGTGCATCTTCGGTCATGTGACTTGAGCACCCAAGTACCATGGGGTGCTTCTCCTCGCATCCTATACTATGGGAAACACACTAGTTTTTGGTACCCAAACACCTTTGGGTCCGAGAGTGTTAGTGTCATAAACATTTTTAGCTACCCAAGCTAGTTTACCCATTTTTACCTTTTGTAATGAACATTTCCCAACCATGTGAGTTTTGTTGCATTTATAGCATCTATGATCAACATTTAGCAATTTCTTATAGCTCAACAAATTTGCTCCGTAACCTATGCCTCTTTTATTAAGTGCACGTCGTTGTGCTCCTAACATCATATCAAACATTTGTTTACCATTTGTAAACTTGTGCACCGTGCTAGTCAAATCCTCTACTTCCTTGACTAAAGCATCTCTTTCTTTTATGACTTCATTTAAGTCATTTTGGAGATCATCAATAAACTCATTTTGTGACTCTAATTCACTAATTGCAATGGTCAAACTCTTTTTAAGTTGTTTAGTGTTTTTGACCTCCTTTTTCAATTCTTTTCTAAGCTCATCAATATTTGGAAAATCATTAACATTATCAAAATTGAAAGCATTAGAGTTTACCTCGCCTTGTGCTGTGAGACAAAATATTGCTTTCTCACTTTCTGATTCGGAGTCCGAACTTGATGATGATGAGTCATCCCAAGTTGCTTTGAAGTTCTTCTTTCCTTTGTCAAATACCTTCTTGGTTTTGCACTCCGTCTTGACATGACCCGGTTTGCCGCAACCGTAGCATATTATTTCGTTTCCTTCCTTGCTTCCATTTCGCAGCTTCTTTTTGTACTTATCTCGTTTGTACACGGCCTTATTCAGCTTTCTTGAGATCATAGCTACTTCCTTCTCAAGATCATTTTCATCACATGATTCTTCATTGATGACTTCAACCGATGCACTAGAGCTGTTTGCCTTCAACGCGATTTCTTTTCTTGAACTTTTAGCACCTCCATTTAGTGCTTCCAATCTTGCTCGATCTTTTAGTTCAAATTCATGAACTGTTAGTTCTCCGCATAATGCATCGAATGTATAGTCTCCAAGATTTTGAGCTGATTGGATAGCGTATTTCTTGGCATCCCATTCCTTAGGCAAACCTCTAAGGAATTTATATACTGAGGTCTCTTGATCATAATTCTTGCCTAGATTCTTGATCTCATTTAGTAGCTTTGTGAATCTAGTGATGGCGGTGGCTATGTCTTCATCAGCCCCAACTCGGAAAGTTTCATAATGTTCTTCAAGAATTCTCAGCTTGGTCTTCTTTACTTGCATGGTACCTTCATAATGTACCTCAAGCTTCTCCCATACTTCCCTTGCCGTTTGACAAGCACTTACTCTGTTGAATTCATTTTCACTTAATGCACAAAATAAGTGATTTACGGCTTGATCATTTGAAAGCTCAAGCTTTATCTCCTCCGTAGTGTATTCTTTTAATGGCTTATCCGGTGGAGTGTAGCCATTTTCAATTGCGTCCCATAAAAATCTATTTTGTGCTCGAATGTAAAATTTCATTCTTACTTTCCAATGAGCATAATTGGTTCCATCAAAATATGGAGGCCTAACCGAAGAATTACCTTCCCGAAGGCGAGCTGGATCTAAAGTTTGCATCCTTGCACAAAAACACTCAAAGATACGTTAGTAACACTTTGAGCAATAACCCGCTCTGATACCAATTGAAGGTCACCCAAGAGGGGGGGTGAATTGGGTTACCGAGTAGTTTTTGCCCTTTTAAAAACTTTGTGCGCAATTTACAACTATGATGTATATATAAGCTATGCAAGTAAAAGAAATGCTGGAAATATAAAGTGACACAAGATTTATAGTGGTTCGATCCAACGATCTACGTCCACTACCTAACCTCCTCAGTTAGGATTTCAACCCACTTATATTACCAATAAGTGTTACAACCTAAGCATCACCTAGGATTTTCCCACCTAGCCGCAACTAGGATTTTCCCACCTAGACTCCTCTAGGATTTTCCTCACCTAGCCTCAACTAGGATTTTTCCCACCTAGCCGCAACTAGGATTTTCCCACCTAGACTCCTCTAGGATTTTCCTCACCTAGCCTCAACTAGGATTTTTCCCACCTAGCCGCAACTAGGATTTTCCCACCTAGACTCCTCTAGGATTTTCCTCACCTAGCCTCAACTAGGATTTTTCCCACCTAGCCGCAACTAGGATTTTCCCACCTAGACTCCTCTAGGATTTTCCTCACCTAGCCGCAACTAGGATTTTTCCCACCTAGCCGCAACTAGGATTTTCCCACCTAGACTCCTCTAGGATTTTCCTCACCTAGCCGCAACTAGGATTTTCCCACCTAGCCTCAACTAGGATTTTCCCACCTAGACTCCTCTAGGATTTTACCACCTAGACTCCTCTAGGATTTTCCTTTTCGACTTAGATCCCACTAAGTCTTACAATCACTCAATTACAACAATTCTGCTGGAAATACAAAGATACACTTTACAACAAAAGTAGTATCAAATTCAAACACAAGCAAGCCACCTAGAGCCTAACTCTTATGCATGCAAGTGTGAGCATAAATGGAATATGCAAAATATGTTACTGATGTTGATGCAAATTCCAAATCTGAAATCGTTTCAAAAACTTAATATATATGTGTGAAACCGATTTCGAGTATAAGAACAAAAGTTTAGCAAGAATCAAGTTTAAGTGCAATACTTTTGTTCAAATCAATCTCAGAGTTTGATATGATAAATTTAAGTACAAAAACTCAGAGAAGAGGTTGTTACAAATTCCACATTTGAAATCGTTTCAAAAACTTAATACATTTGTATGAAAACCGATTTCAAGGCTAAGAACAAAAGTTTAGCAAGAATCAAGTTTAAGTCCAACACTTTTGTTCTAATCAATCTCAGAGTTTGAGAATATAAATTTTAAGTACAAAAACTCAGAGAATATATTCAAACACACATACCAAAATGATTTTCAAATCAACTACTCAAAATATATAGATTAAGCACAAGTAAGATTTGTAGATCTAGAAATTTCTTACAACCAGAAGAATGACAGAAGAGATCAGCTCTGGAGTGATTATTGAACTCCTTTTGAAAGCCTCAAATGTGCTGGATATGTGAGCTAAAGAACAGCCACTGAGATCTCCCTTATTTCTTCACAAAAATATGATTTCTACCTTGTAGATCTATTGATTTTGAGTGTGTTTGTTCTTTTTGTTTAAAACCAAGTTTGTGGTGGTTTTATAGTGGTAGGAATTCCAATATAGCCGTTTATGACCGTTCTAGGAATCCAGGAAATCAAAAATTCAAATTTCAAGCTTGATTTCCAAAAGTCAAAAATTGCAAGAGTGCAATTAGCGCGCTAATACTTTGAGTTAGCGCGCTAACAACTGTCTTAGCGCGCTAATGACATTATTAGCGCGCTAACTGGCAGGGACTTAAATTTTTCATTTTGTCCCTTTGTGTTAGCAACTCTTAAACTTGTCCTGGGACCTAACCAACCCTTATATAACATGTTATACATGTTTATTATGATTCATTTAAGCTTACTTGGGTGGTCCTGGATAATTTTATAAACCCGAAAACGGAAATTCAAAGTTTCACAACTTATTAGGGGCTTTCTGCAACTTTTCGGTTTTACATTTCAAAAACAAGTTTTTCTTTTTCAAAAACATTTATAATGATCTTCTAATATGTAAATGACCATTCACACATGATTTCACATTGTTTAATTTCATTTACCTATTTAGGTGTTTAAAATCCACTTTTAAATTTTGAAATCAACTTAAGACTTTGAGAAATGATTTCGAAAACTTGATGTATGCATGAACTAATGCATTTGGCTTGTGTGAAAGAGTCCAACAGTTCATTATCAAATCCTTTGGACGAGGTCGACCGCTTGATGAATTTGAATCCATACGTGGGTAATCTATTTGGAGCCCAATTTCATAAAATAATTAGCGAATCTCTTCCATTATAAAATGGAGGCATAATTGCTTAACAAAATCCACCAAAGAAATCTATCGAATTCGACCAAAACATGAATATCTACATACAAAAAGTATTCATGATTTTGTGAATGCAGCTTACATACGATTTTGTATTACTTTCCTCGTGGTAATTAGTACAATTTCTATGAGTAGCATACATAATTACATGAAAATGAAGCACAAAAGCGGTTGTTGTTAGAGCAGAGAGGGTGAGAATAGGGAAATCAAAATTGTACACTAACTGAAAAACAGACAAAATTACCAAAGAAAGAAAATTACACAAAACCAAGATTCAATTAACTGGCTAATTAGCGTATCTTTTTAGACCCATAAATAGCTACAAAATTAATGACACATCGAAAACGACATTCAACACCCGCATTTCAAATCATAAGCACAACCCATTAAAAATTTATGTCAAAAACACTACACTGAAATTGAAATTGTTCACCAACTCTAACATGGAGATTTTTCCAATGTGGATGTTGTTTTTTGTTGTTTGCCTCATGGAACTACTCAGGTTAATTTCCATGTCAAGTGGTAATGCTTAGTAGATTATGTATGATTTTCTAAAGAAGAGAATTATTTATGATATTATTAGTTCAATTTAGGAAAAGACTAAGCTGGTGTAGTTGTGTTTGCTATAGGAAATCATTAAAGCACTTCCCAAGGGGCTAAAGATTGTTGATCTTTCAGAGGTATGCTCGCATTCGTCTCTTAATATAAGTTGCTTTCTAAAATAGTATATATTATTTCACTCTAAGGTTATTTCTATGAAAGTGCAAAAAAAGTCAGATAGTTTTGTAGGATTTCAGGCTGCGAAATATCAAAGAGTATGAAGAATAAGGCTAGCCTCACAAAGCACATGAATTGCATGTAATTAATTGTAAGCCTTTTTAGGCAACGATATCATTTTTGAACTTCAAACACCAATGAATATATTTCCTCTTTGTTGTTAAAAGAAAAGCATGTGTGTACTTTATTTTTAAAAGACAAGAATAGTGCGTAACAAAAAATGCAGGACCTTCTCATACCATGTGTCCCCTGCTTGACCCTATATTTCCTTTTTTTTATCGAAGGCTGCATTTCTGCTTGCTTTATAAATTTGTGCAAAATGTTGGAATTGAGTATCTTGACCAACTTTTGTGATGATAATGATAAGGCAGTGTAGGCCTAAATCCAACTAGATTTTCTTTAGTTTCGGATGGTGGTAAATTATATTTTCAAGTTCATTTGATTGGAAAATCTGGAAGTCTAAATAGTGGAAGTTCTCAAGTCCAAATTCTAATTCCCAAATCAATAAACACAAAAACGAACTTGAAGATTCCCCTAATGAGATCGTACAAGACAAGTAAAGGGGATTTCCAAATTGTTCAAATTAGGCTTTAGATGGGTTTCAAGTACGAAAACAAAGAAATTCAACAGAAACTTCAAACAAAGAACAAACTTTAAATATCAAAGAACACAAATGTAAAGAGAAGAACTGGAATCGAAGCTCACCACAGCTGCAACAATGTTGGTTCACTCTCACGCCCAGATCGACAACCAAAGAGAATGAAACCCTAAAGCATACAAGAAAGAGAGAGAGAGAGAGAGAGAGAGAGAGAGAGAGAGAGAGAGAGAGAGAGAAAGGAGTTATTCGAGTGTATTGAAGACACAAGGATGAGGGTTCGATTGGGGAAGGAAAGGCAGATCTGTTTGATCGAATGGGGAGGGAGAAGGCGAGTTTGTGAAATACGTAAGGGCTAAATTGGTAATCTGTGATAATATACCATTGGGATTAGTTAATCCTACCAAAACTAGTGGTTTTGTTTAGTCCCCTATACTGCTCATTACCTAATCCCATGGCCTAGTTAATCCGCGAAGTGAACATCGGCTTAGCCACCCAATGGGGTTAATCAACCCTAAGGCTGTGAAGCGAACAGGCCATATATATTGTTGCTGCTGAACTGGTCGTACCATTTGCGATGGTCACCTAGCATAGTCGATCGCTGAGGTAGGAGGAACCACGACTATAGAAGCTAACCATACTGGTGGTGCCAATGACCCTGTACTTCAAACCTTATTGACATCTTGGTCTTACCATCAGCTCATCTTCCTCTTCTTGTCCTGCCATGACATCTGCTCGGACTTTTAGTCGATCTATGTTTCAACCAGTTTTAATGCACTATACTCGGGGTGCATGATGAGATATGCCTATCTTGTCAAGCTACGCTTATAAGCTCTATCTAATATTGCAGGCATTATCGTGACTACTGCGCCCTCCATGGTTGGAAGTTATCTCTCGCAAAAAAATGAACTTAATCTTTATTTTTATCTACCACCCAGCTAGCAAACTACAATAACTGCTGGTACCTCCCCATATACTACATAATGCTCTCTCATAACCTTTATCGAATCTTTATGAACTTTGACCTCTTGGCAATCATGACGAAGGCGGGTAATATTTTTGGTTAAACATATTCTTAAAGTCTAACCAAGTATTAGGCTCTTCTTATGTAACTATCAAATTGATCCACTAAGTATTTGCATCTCCAGAAACTGAGAAAGTTGCTAACCCAAGCTTCTTGCTATATTCAATTTTCAAGAACCTTTGAATCTTCTCGTAGCTCTTGATAAACTTCTTTGCCTCTACCACATCAGAGTTTCCACTAAATCAGTGGGGCATGTACCTCTTGACTCCCTAGTAAACTTAACCTCCCAAGTCAATTGAAAGTCTGCATATATCAGAGCTGGTGCCACTGCTATTGTAGGCATAGGTACAATTGCGACAATCGGTGGTGCAGGTACAATGGAAATTTGGCATCCTGTGTAAGAGTCACTGTAAGTGTAAATGGAGATGAAATTTTTCATTTTAATATAGTCAATATATCATCTAGTCTTTGATCCTGCAACTTAACCCTCTACTATAAGGCCCGATACCCGCTTACGTCAACAAAGCTGGAAACTGTACCTTTACCCTAATCAATAGTGTCTGGCTAATCGGCTATAACGGTCTGCAATCATAGATCACTATTTTTTATTAGCTACTATAACTATCAATTTATTATATAGTACAATCAAAACTATATATATAGTTTAAGCTTTGATTATTCTCTAACTCACTCCGCTTCCCTACTAGGACTCTAAGTTAGGATCATAGGATTTTCACACTAAGTTCTATTTTAATTTAACTCTAAGTTTGCATTCTTATTAGAATTGAAAGCTTATCAATAGTTAATGACACGTGTCAAGCATGCACAATAATTTCTCATATTTTACTATTAACTTGTATTAGTGGATATCGTTTCCACATGGATTTTCTAAATCTCAAAGGAAAGTAACTTTTTCTTGTTTTTATTAATTTAATTAATCTAGTTAAACGGGAACTGAAATACTAAATAACTTAACAATTATGATTACTAGCTTAAATAACCAAACTAACTAAGTAAAGCTAAATAAATCAAATTCAAACTAAACTAAACGATTTTCAAATGCAATTCAATATAAATAAACAACCATCTAAAAAAACCTTCACAAAACAATATAATATATTTGGGTTACTTTCAAATACTAGAACATAATATTACTTTACTCTATAGTTATAATCATAAAATAGGAATCTTGGAATCATTAAACCTCATTTCATGATAGGTCGATAGCCTTTAGCTAGCCACCAATTTTCTTTAATACAATGGAAATGCCATATTGTTATAATTGTAAATCTACCCATTGGATAAAACTCAACATCATAGAAATACGATAGTATTAAGTTCAATAAAAATCATCAACAATCACCTAGAACATCCACTCAGGAAATGTCCAATGGATTAATCCTAGTTACTACTTCTATAATTGTTGTCAATAACTATAGACATAGATTCAAAATCATAATACCACATAACACATTTGTAACTATACATGCAATACTAATCTCCTTTAGTTGTAATACGCAAAAACAACTTGTTAATATGTGATTAACGTGTATGAATAGGTTTAAAGCATTAAGTACATGATTCCATAATTATAACTATCTAGAAATCCAAAATACACTATATCGTATAAGGTTTGTTTAGATTGATAGACTACTAACTCATGCTGGAAATAAACAACGCACAAATAAAAGTTAAAAGATATAATAAAATTGTGGCAGCCCCAGCCGCCCCAGGGTCACATGTCTCCGTGTACTCCTTGTTGGCTGGCCCAACTACACGTGTCCGGCACCTACCCATCCTCTTTATGTCTCATAAATCGTGTCCACAAGTGTAATATTAGATAAACTAGTAAATCATCCTTATATTCTTTGTCCCATACCTACTGTGGCTATCCAACTATTTCAACTGTTACCTAGTTGACAATTTATTGAGATCCTAACTATACTAATGGGTTGTATTTTAATGTTAACATATTCAGCGGAAGTCTTACTTAATACCCTTTAAATAAGATAATTTAGCATGATAAACATTATTCAAAGGCCAAACCTAATGTGGAAAACCCTGGAAAGTACTCTGTATATAAGCGACATCACCACAACAGGTATATATACTTGTACAGTGTTATCTCAAGTCTCCCAATACCCAAAATATAAAAATATCAAAAATAAAAATGTACAAGTAGGTCCTCGATGTGGGCAATCAGATGTAGTCGCCTAGGATCCCTTTGCCCCTAACTGGTATATTACCTTCTCCTCATCAAAATAACCTCAATCCACGAATCAGAATACTCCAAACATCAGTGTACATCAATTTTTCACAAACCATGCATTTACCACCATCTCCATTAACAACCAATTTCATCGAAACTAACTAAACCAGTAATAAATTCTCCTTATATATGATATAATGACATGAGATGCATCATAATTACACAGAAAACTAGAGGTTAAAACATCAACTCGAATTTCACTAAACATACCCCAAAAATAGGTTCATTTGCAAGCTTAGTGGGTAGAGAAGGTGATTACCTATGTTAGATCGCTTGGTTTGATGCCTAAGTTTTTGAATTCCCAGTTGGAAGCCTCTTCTCCCTCCTCAAGTTCTTTTAGTTTTGCATGAAATGAATGTGAGTGTTTGTGATCAACACTCCACTAACTCTCCTATATATATATGCTTATGGAATCAATTGTGTGCACGTATCCCGAGGCGTATCTTATGGTTCACAAGTATGTTGTCTAATGCCTCCTACTGACTCCAATAGTACACACATCATCTAGTACCACTCACCATGCTAATCTAGATGTCTATCTTATGGCCCCTTTTATTTAAATGAAACTATAGGCTTCCATTTATTTTATTAAATGTCACATTACATTAAGCCTTATCCAACCATATGGCTAGTGTTTTATTTATCAAATTAAACCAACTCATCGTCATACTACCCCTCGGCTACCCATACCCGGTGCCCCGCGTCTTGACACGCATTTCGAGGTGCGTCATAGCCTATTGTTCCAGATAATTTAATAAGCCTATGGTTATATTAATCATCTCAATTTGATAACCTATGGTTGCATTCATTATGCGAAATTGATAACCTTGACATTGTTAATGTAAGTTCATTAAGTTTTCTCCAGTGTACCCATATCTCGCCTCTCGATACCCACATTAGCACGCAATTCGAGGCAGCTACCCATCACACAACCTTGGAAGCTCCCGTGATTCAACATATACATGTGCGATGTATTTAACCAACAATTGAATAAATTGCACTGCAATTAAGCCATCTAACACACAATTAAACCGGTATACCTAGGTCAATGTATGTCCTAGCCTACCCTCGGCATCCACATGGACCTGAGCCGGCGTCCATGTCTGCAAATTTCAAGATAATTAATGGCATTATTAAAATGAGTTGTTACAAAATAAATAAATACCATAATATAAATCAAAGCTCCAAAGTATCTTCAACGTAGACAAAAAAACTAACCTGAAGCAAAAGAAGAGAAGAAGAGAGAGTTATTTTGAAGCTCTCTGGTCTTTTTTATAGTTTCCCTACATATACATATCATAGATAATCTTAAATGCGTCATAATAATCTAAAAAGCCTTTAACCGACTTCAATGATTTCTCAACGATTCCTAACTTATACACAAATCGCTGAGCAAATCACTAAGTTTAGCTCTTAGTACTCCACTGATTCAGCAGGTGAGTTATAGTTCATTCTCCGATTTGCTATGTATTCGTTGGCCTTCCTCTTTTGCCGATTGATATGGCAATTCCTAGTATTATTCCAAATCGTTGTGGATTCACTGGTGTAGTTTTTCAGTTGATTGTTTTGCTTTTCTTTCTCTTTTCTTTCATTTCCTCATTGTCCTAATTAAAACTTTAAATCATAAAAACAAGAGAATACTTAGTATAATATCATCATTTATGCTTAAAATCAACATAAATCACACTATAAAATGTGTCTAATTATTGACTTATCAAATACATCCAAACTCAGCACTTTGCCATCTTGAGCAAATGAATATTATCAATCATATCCTTTTTTCATTCTTTATAAACAGATTTCAATCTAATTCATATTATCTTCAAATGAAATAAAGTTCAAGATAGAAATGATTTTATAATGAAAATATATTACCCACAAGTTAATGAAAGTTATGATATAACATAATGATTTACTCAAAATAAAACATCCCTTAATGATAACTTAACCACCTAATGTAGCACTTCTTTAGAAGATAAAGTTCATTGCCAAGTCTAGTGCAAAACATAGGTTTTCTCAATCTCCAACTACAACCATCAAGCTTGTGATAACTAATATAGAATCTCAAAACACAAAAACCTTTAGATCAATCTTAGCATTAGAAAATACTTTATAATAGTACCACAATCAAAATCAATAGAAATTTTCCCAATATACCAAGGAATATGTCATTTAAAACATCTAAAATTATGAAATACTTCATTCAATTCTAGTTTCCAGTACTCGAGTTAATTTTTTTCATTTGAAGAGTTTCAGAACATCTATCTTCTTCATCTCTCATCATTTTTTCTCTTACTCCATTCTAATTATTTCTTTTTAACATATTTTTGTTACTTTTGCTTTTGAGTCCCTGCTATGTTTCCTTTAGACATTCTTACCTTTTTCTCACTATAGATTCCCTACTATATTTCCTTTGAAATCTAGAGGACTCCCTATATATTTATTTTTATAAACTCTATTAACACTTCTCACTATCTACTAAAATTGAATAAAGTATTCTTTTTAACTTCCAGAAATTCATCGGTTTCTAAACCATTTCGTTTTTCAATCATTGCATAATAGCTTTATATATATATATATATTGTAAAAATACTTAATCAATAGATTTTGTATTACAAAATTCATAGAAATCATTCTTATTCATCTTGCACTATTGATTTGATATTCTACCAACTATCATGACTAACACAAGGCATTCAATTTAGTGTTCACATCGAGTGCAAAGTTAATAAAAAAGGTTTGAAAAACATTTGATTCCTTCTATTATAAATTCATTTGGGTAATAAAAATACCATTTCCATTCAAAATCTATTATATATATTTATTTTCAATCTTTTCTTAACTAAAAGTAAAGGAAAATGAAATTTATACTTACTTGATTTCGAAAAAAGTTTAAAAACTTTCGTCACCTTACTTGAATATTGGATAAAAAAAAATATGAACTTTTTCTACCTTTCTTTCCTTTCATTACTGTCGATTCCATACTTCACCTAAAATACTCCCAAACTCATTCTAAACCTTGTCCTTAAGATTTAAAAATGAAGTTCCATTTTCAATATAACAAACATACCACATGAAGTAAAAAAGAATTGACAAAATAAAAATTAATATGACAATTAAGAAATTAAGTTAATTTTAATAAGACAAAGAGCATAAAACTTAATCATACCACATGAATAAACATCATCATTATATAACAAGTGAATTAAATATCATACCCAAACACCGAATAGAATATATTACAAAGTATATCATCATAAACACAAAGTATATAACCACTAAACATAAAGTATGTCACCACTACCAGAATTACATAGAGATCTCATAACATTACTCAGAGACTGAGAAAATAATTAGAAGAAAGAAATCAATGTCGGTGTTCGAAAGTCGCATCGTCATCATCATCTTTCATTGGATCAATCATTTGAGACTGGTATTCCTGACCTGGCAATGTTGAAACATCAAAATTACTACTAAGTGGTAATCTCATATATGTAAACGGTACAGGAACCGATGTGCCTCCTTTATGTCTATTTCTCCTAGACTGTAAGCTTTATTTTGTGGATGTTTTTTGCTAAAGCTCTCTGGTTCTTGAATATCAATTCTTGATTGCAGAGAATTGTCATCTGATTAGGTAAAATTGCACATATAAAAGCCAACTCCAACTCATCCATATATAATTCGTCATAGTCCCTGGCAGGTCACTCTACATTCGGATCATTTCGAGCTTCCTACATCTTTTCCAAGATGCTCTTCTTATCATCTCTGATTTTCCTTCTCTACTTGGTTTCTCTTCTAGCTATCTCAGCTCTCTCTCTCTTATCTCTATGTCTTCATAACTATTCACTCTGTCATATCTCTCTATAACCTCATTAGTGATTGTCTTCTCAGGTATTACATCCATGTCGATGGGTGTCATGTTCACTTGGTCCATCCTATAGAAGGTCGTAATCATCAAGGGGAAAGGAAGTCCATTATTTTTTTTGTTGGTGATGGCTCTCCTAATGGATTCATAAATAATTTTGCCAACATCCAAGTATTCTAATCCCATGACAACGTGGTAAAGTAGAGTGGCCTTATAATTCACTATATCATAGTATTACAGGCTCTGCTTTAAGCTGACGTTGATAAAACAACACCAAAATTTAGTGGTTTTCCTAAAAAACTTGGTGGTTATGTGCTTGGGATACCCCTCCCCCCATATAAAAATAAATCCATCTCCTTAGATTGCCTCTAAACCATCCCTTATTATCTCAATAGGGAAATGGTACTTAATTCCATACTCGGGTTTGGGGTACTCATTATTTTGTTTTTGGTGAGAATTTGGTAATCTAAAATATCAATTTATTCTTACAGCAGAGTAGCCCACTTTCTTCCTTTAACTTGAGACTCGGTCTTATTTTCACTTCCATACGCATTGGCATACGATTTTCTCACTAAAGCGTCACAACCCTGTTTACTAGAGACATCCTCTAGGTCTAGGTGGTTACAATCTCTAGTCAGTAAACCCTAGTTTCTTATCTCTATGATATCTAGGATCCTAGGCCTATACTTCAATTTGTTCTTCACATTAAATCCCCATTTCGAGATCAACTTCTTATCCTTAATTACATCATTCCTAAATTTTTTGTAGGTCTTTTCATTGATGAAATTTTATGTCCTCAATTCTTTGTTTTTCTTCCATATTAATATCTCTCATTCAACTTCCTCTACATCCTCCTCATCCATCTAATTATCTTCGAAGATCTAACTAATGAGGAAGGTGGATTACGTTCTTTCTGTGGCATAATCCTAGGTACAATTAAAGATATTAATGTGGGTTAGGTTTGAGAAAATTTGGATTTTATTTTTGATTTTTTTTGCTAATTTTCTTTTTCCCTTCTCTTCTCATGAACTTCTACCTTTACCACATCTAGCCATTTGGAATAGTGTAAGTAAAAGAACTAACATGTAAAATCATTTGAAATCAAGTTTGTCAAAAAAGTTTTCGATAAAGTTTAACTTACCTATCGAGAATAAGAAATCAGCGAGAGAAGCATTTTGAAATTGAGATTTTGAAATTTATATGAAAGTTTTTGATAAAATGGTATTAGGGAAAATAAGCTTTGTAAGTAATTCAAATTAATCGATAAATATGAATAAAAATCCTTTAGATTCATTTGAAATTTATTCTTAAATTAGTTTTCTGATACAATTCAATATACTCACAATATACGAAAAATTGTTCAAAAATTCGATAGTAATAAATAAATCATCACTTCACCCTCATACTAGTAATATAATAAGTCATCCGATATTAAAACCATATTAAAAATAATAATTTTTTAAATCGAGTTCCTATTCTAATAATCATTACAAAACCAACGAAAAAACCAAAACTTTAATCCATAAGAGGTTAAGGTTTTAGTTGATTACCTTCTTGAAAGTGATTATTTCAAGTATCGAACTCAAGATTTCTTCTCTAGAAATCTCTCAAGCTCCTATTCGAACTCCCTTGCTCAAGCCCTAGGTGACTCTATACTCTTAAAACTCACCATGTTTTTGGGGTGAATGTGTGAGAATTGAGGTGGGAGACACTTAAATACACTATGATTAGCCTTTGGATGTTTGAATCTAGTCAAAAATTAGTCTCTTAGTCGAACGGGTACAATGGTTTGTGAGTAAGAATGGTTTAAATGTAGCGATTTGGGATTTCTATTTTAAAAACTTGAACTCGTTCCTAATAAATTAGGGTTTAAGTGGATTCACTGAGAAAATCGCTGAAAATGAGTCTTAGTGACTCAGCAATTTGCTCAGTGATTTTTAGTAATAAGTTTGATTCGGGGAGAAATCACTGGCTTCGAATTTACATTGAAAATTTTGCATACTATTCCCGATTTTCTCAGTGATTTCCAGAGCAAATTGGAATCGCTAGGACATCGCCAATTTATTTTTACTATTTTTCCAATTAAATTTATTGTCACTTTTAATTATCGCATATATATTCGATTAAGATAGAAAATTCAAAAATTCCAGGATTTAACTATGATATGTATTAAATAATTTATTTTATTAACATAAATAACCACTTAACATAAACCTAATGCATAAAATAATATAATATAAATAAATTGGCATTATCAACCCCCTTACATGAAACTATTCTAGAATTGAATTTCTAAAATATCCCATTATAAGAGTCAAAAATTGAGAGAATATAAAAATAACTAACTAATGCTAATACTAAAATGGAAAATAAAGATAGAGTATGGGATGCCTCCCATAGAAAGCTTTTATTTACTGTTGTTGGCTCGACTAAACCAGATAATTCTAGGCTAGTTCTATGAACTTAAGTGAAGGATTATCCACTCTTATGTCATTCTAGAAAGTGATTGTTCAGCCGTGCACTCGAAAAGTAATTGTCTTGTTCAGAGTATTCATGATAGCTTGAGGAGTGGATAAGAAAGGTCATCCTAAAATTAATAAATGATCTTCGTTGATGAAATACAATATAACCTAAAAATCTATGGGAATAATATATTTGTCAATTTGAACTGGTATATTAGTAACCATACCTATCAATTTTACCGAATATATGTTTGATAGGGCAATTTTTTCGAAAGAAAGTACATCCAATTATAATTGAGAGTAAAAGAGAAATGAATCGGCATATGGTTTGCTCTAGAACGCGTGTCACATATAGCTTCAAAGTACCAAACCTATTTGACTTTTATGTTTATGTATATATCTCATAGATTATTGAGCTTGACAATTGTTGGATTCTTCTTTTTCTTCTTCTTATTTTTTGTAGGTTTAAATTCCTCCATGTTATTATTCTCAACATTGTTTGATTGCTTAACCCTTCATTCTTGGGTTATTGTCTATTGATTAGTAGTATTTTCACCTTGCTTATTCGTAGTCTTAACATTTCCATATTCAATTGTTACTGCATTACTAGCATATAATTTAGCTTCAAGACAATTTAATTCTAAAGATTCATTGTCTTTAATTTATTCATTATCATATTCATCAAAGTTTCCATATATATCTTCATCATTAAAATGAGAAGTGGCAATTTTATTTTCAAACTCTATAAACATTGTTCCTTTAAAGATATCTTGTTTTGTTTTAGCTAGTTTTAGGAATGATCTTCCTAAAAGTATATATGGTTTTAGTTGTTTTTAGGAATGCTCTTCCTAAAAGTATAGATGGGGACTTAGCTGGTATTGAGTCTCTCATTTTCATAACATAGAATTCATCGGGAAATACTAAGTCATTAACTTTGGCCAAAACATCTCCTAGAAAATCATAAGGTTTTATAATGTTGTTGCCAACTAAAGTAAGGTTGATAGGTGTATTGTTCAATGAGGCTATTTTCATTGACTCATATAACTAGAGGGACATACGTTCATTGATGCTCCAAAATCTCGCATAGCAAGATCTATTAAAGAAAATCCTATTATGATAGGAATTCCAAACATCCTTGGGTTGGAACATTTCTTAGGTATTTTCTTTTTAATTAAAGCAGACACTTTTTCTACTAAGTTTTTCTTAGATTCTTCTAAAACTTTTTCTTTTGATTCAGAGAATTCTTTCAAAACTTCATCATAATTAAAAAAGTGCATAATTGATTCCATCAATGGTTCATTGATTTCTATTTTTTAAAATAATTCAAGAATGTCTTACTTGATTTCTTCCTCCCTAACATCAAATAATCGTTATGGAGCAATAGAATAGGAACATTTATGTTAATTCAAATCATCAAGAATCTTATCATTTTTATCCTTATCAACTAAGTAAAACTTTTATAAAGATTTTCATATGCTTCAACCCTTGTTAAATACCATGAGTATAACGTTTCAGGAAAAGGTGTACGTTTCAATTACTCAACCAACCATTCTTTTGTAGGAATGGCATTGGCCATCATTTCTTCTTCTTCTTCGTTAATAGTTTTCGAACTTTCTTTTTAATACTTTGTTTAAGTGTCTTACCAATTGTAGTCATGTCTTTTTACAATAATAAGTATTATTAATATATTGATTTCTTAGGGGACTAGAAAATTGATTCTGCATTGTGTTAACCTCTTCAGTGTTTTCTTCATGTAGAGTATGACATGAATTTTTAGGATGTGCAGCCTCAATATAGAATTTGTAAGCTTTAACTTGATTAGATCTATCATTAACTAACACCTTAACCATCTTAAATAATTCATCAATTTTATTGTTGGTTTATTTTTCTTACTATCCACTTCATAGAGTTTCTTTCTTGAGGATTCAACCTTTTCACCATATTGTTTATATTGTTTTGTCATTTTAGTAATTGCTTCTTTCGCTAAAGTAAGTGTTGTTTCAAGAACGATCCACCACACATTGTGTCTAGTAGTCTTTGTTCAAAGTGATAAAGACCTTAATAAAAATATTCTAATAAAGCTCTTTTAGTATATCCATGTTATGGACAAGAAAAAATTAGTCTTTGGAATCTATCCCAAATTCATTTAAGTTTTCATCATCTTTCATCTTAGCAACTGTTATTTACTTTATATAGGAACTGGTTTTTCTAGCAGGCATGTATTCATCGAGGAAAGCCTCTAACATTTGAGTCCATGTAGTTATCAAGACTTGTGGGAAATAGAACAACCAATCTTGCGTTTGATCTTTCAATGCAAAAAAAAAATGTTAAGTTTGACTTGTTTTAAAGTTCCTTCTTTCTGTTTCACTTCATTAACTTATGTTGATACTCCCTTATGAATTTATTTGGGTCTTCATTGTCTTTACCGTAGAAGTTAGGTAAGGCACTAATAAATTTAGATCTAAGTTCAAATTCAGGAAATCCATTGGGTTATGTTGTACGCGTATGCTCATATACTGTAGCATTTTGATTTGCTTGTCTAAAAGTGAGTTCTCTATTATTATCAATAACTCTATTATCATTGTTATTATTAATGACATTGTCATTAATATCATTATTGTTATTTTCCATCCTATTAACTAAATTTTCCCTAAGTTGTTGTTGTCTTAAACTTTGATTAAAAGTTTTATCAATCTCAGGATCAAACGGACGCAAGGATCCTATTGAATTAACACGATGAAGTGTGTAGGCCGTACAACTTCTATAATCCGCTAAAAATTAACTAAGATCCCTGGCAACGGTATCAAGAATTGACACATATCGAACGTGCACAATAATTTTTCATATTTTACTATTAAATTATAATAGTGGTAAATGAGATATCGTCTCCACAGGGATTTTTGAAATCTCAAAGGAAATTAACTATTTCTTATTTTTATTAATTTAATTAATCTAGTCAAACAATAATTAAAATACTAAATAACTTTACAATTATGATTACTAACTTAAATATCCAAACTAACTAAATTAATTTAAACAAATCAAATTCAAACTAAATTGAACAATATTCAAATGCAATTCAATATAAATAAACAACCATCTAAACAAACCCTCATTAAACAATATAATATATTTGTATTACTTTCAAACATTATAACATCATATTACTTCATTCTATAGTTGTAATCATAAAACATAGAATCTTGGAATCATTAAACCTCACTTCAAATAGGTTGATAGCCTTTAGCCAACCACTAATTTTCCTTAATTCAATAGAAATGTCAAATTCTTCTCATTGTAAATCTATCCATTGGATAAAACGCAACACCATAGACATACGATAGCATTAAGTTCAATGAAAATCATGTCTAATCTAAGCCAATATTACCAAAGCCACAGAATAAACAACTTAGACAATCACTTAAACATCCACTCGGGAAATGCCCTATAGATTAATCCTAGTTCCTACTTCTATAATTATTATCAATAATTATAAACATAGATTGAGAATCATAATACCATATAACACATTTACAACTGTGCATGCAATACTAATCTCCTTTAGTTGTAATACGTAAAAATAACTTGTTAATTCCGTAATTGATGTGTATGTAAAGATTTAAAGCATTAAGTATATGATTCCTTAATTATAACTATCTAGCAATCTTAAATATACTAAATTGTCTAGGGTATGTTTAGATTGATAAACTACTAACTCATGCTGGAAATAAACAATGCATAAATATAGTTAAACGACATAATGAATGAATAAATCCTCAATATAAATCAAAGCTCCAAAGTAACTTCAAATATAGACAATAAAACTAACCTAAAGCAAAAGAAGAGAAGAAGAGAGAGTTATTTCGAAGCTCTCTGATCTTTTTTGTAGTCTCCTTACGTATACACATCATAAACAAACTCAAATTTTTCATACTAATCTAAAAAACCCGTAATCGATTTCAGCAATTTTTCGATGATTCCTAAACACAAATCGATAAGCAAATCAATGAGTTTAGCTCTCAGTACTCCACTGATTCAGCTGGTTTTTTATAATTTGTTTTTCAATTTGTTGTGTACTCACAAGCCTTATTCTACTGTCGATTTATATGGCAATTTCTAATGTTAATCCAAATCGTTGTGGATTCGCTGATGTAGTTTCTCATTGAATATTTTGCTTTTCTTTCTCTTTTCTTTCATTTCTTCTATTTCCTAATTAAAACTTGAAATCATAAAAACAAGAGAATACCTAGTGTAATATCATCATTTATTATTAAAATCAACATAAATTACATTGCAAAATGTGTCTAATTATTGACTTGTTAGTTAAAGTGAAACCTTGTTCTCTGATACGAACTGAGACGACCTCAATTGCCATAAACTAGACCCCGCCCAACACTAAACCTACATGGACCCCTTTAACCCGCGCGAGGTCAACTTAAGCCTGCTCGGCTTTCTTTCCCATTATTATTAGTTATTAAGTGATTTTAAATTGAGTTATTAGTTTTGCAAGTTTTAAAATTTAAAGCAGGGGAATTAAACTGGCAATTTAAATAGCTCGTAAATACATCAATTCGGGACTTCAATAGTGTAGAAACCCAGTAAACATGATCTCATGTATATAAGTTGACCAAAGAGTGCAAGGAAATCATATACATGTATCACAAAACATCATTCAACCTATTAACTAGTTTTATAAAAAAAAATAAGTATAGCATATACATACATCAAAATATAAAAAAGAAACCTATATAGTAATAAGGGGAGAGCTAGCTCTAAGGAAAGCTGGGAGGACGTTACCGATCATTGGCTCTTTACATTTGCTACTCGAGGGACCTGCAATTGTCACTAGAATAGAGACAATTCCAGTGAGTAAATCTAGTAGAGTCTCAACAGTACTTCAAATATCAATAAAGTATAGTCCATAAATCATGTGGATGATAAAATAAACAGGAGAAATAGTAAGTGCATGATAAATAGACTAAATAAATGAACGACGAGAAATGAGTGATAGAATAAAAAGATAAACGTCTAAGTGTCAACGTTCTTCAAACTATGGGTTCGCGGTCTCTTCTCGAAATAGCTTGAAGTAAATCCTAACTAGTCTTAAACTATAGGCCCATGACCACTTCCAAGATCAGCTTGATAATAATTCTCAATCTATAGGTCTACAACCATTTCCATGAACAACTAACTAGTCTCAAACTATAAGCCCACGACCACTTCCAAGAACAGCTCGATAATAATTCTCAAACTGTAGGTCTACGACCATTTCCAAGAACAGCTTTATTGTCAAATTGTGGGCACTATGCCACTTTCGAGAACAACTTGACCTTACACTAATGGACTTCATCTTATCCCAACAACATACTACGCAACCCTACTACCTAGGTTCTAGGTCACCCAACAGTACGAATCGATTTCAAGGAATGCAATTACATCAAAAGCATATTCAATAAGGACATAAAATCAAATGAGAAAAGAACTACTATTGATGCCCCTGGTTGTTTACTTACCTCTAACGAGCAAAAACCAACACAAAAGCAATTCCAACATGCCTAGTAATGCACACCTCGCTCCTGGTCGATAGTGTTTTAGTCCTTGGTACCTAATATTTTATATTTTATATGTGTTGGAATACGTTGAAAATCAAAACCTCAATTTTAACAATAATTCATTTAGTTCTAATTTTCTTCCAATATACCACAATTTACTAAAAAAATATGAGATTTTTTGGTTTGTAATCATATGGATCTCCTCTCACTTCAGACTACATTGATCAAGTCTCGCTTTGACTAATTTTTCCTAGATTTTTATTTCCCTTTTTTATTATATAAATTCATATTGATTAGACAATAATGTATATATATCATATATAGTGTATAGTGTATAATATTATGTATATATACATATCACTAGTATTATCATATGGATTAGATATGTATATATACATATATTGTCTTTGCCCATAGCCAAAAATAAGACAATGCCTCATCTCCCCCTTTTGTTGTGCATTCACGCAGCACAACATGCCCACATTTTTTTAAACCCTTACTTCAACATATTTGTCTCAACACCACACTTACTATACTCTCTTTACCAAAATCCTATAAAAAAACTATCAAGTTTCAAGAAATTTTGCACCTAAAACAATAAAGATGAAAATCAATCGGCAAACAAATACTCACCTTTGTTGCCTAGCAAAAGAGAGCAAGTGTGGGGAGCTCGAAGCGTGAGAGAAACATTCCAAATGAGAGAGAGATGCAAGTACTCCTAGAATGGGAGAGCACACATGAGAGGGTTGAAAGAGAGGGAGAGGGAAAACATTGAGGATAATGATGGGTTAGAAGGAGTGGTGCTTATCCTCTCTTTTTATCTCATAAACTTTGTCTATTCGTTTATTTCTTTTTTTAACCTTCTAAACCCCTAAAAATCTAACACCTCAAATTCTTAAATTTAACTCATTAATTTATTTAAGAAAAATCTCCATAATACTCCCCATGACTCAACAATTATCAAACAAGCCCATTTGACTTAGTCAGATTAACCAATTAATCATTTGGCTCCATTTGACTCATTTTGACTCTAAAAGATTTAGTTATATTGAATATAAGTACTTATACCTTAAACATTAGCATTTATGCTCTTAAAAACTCTCATTTTTTATACACTTGCTCAATTTATGATTTTAAGTATCAAGCACTCGCTTTTAATATCTAGCACGTCATGAGATAGTTCTTACCAGTAAAAATTGGAGATAAAATAAATCAAATTATGCAACATAAATATAAGTAGATAATTTGCGTAATCATCCGCAAATAAAATATTTAAGTCGTTACATCAATAAAGTTAGGACAACAAATAAATGAATTTAAACAAGAAATGAGATATTAAATTCTATGAGGTTTTCTCGTGAGTTACTTACCTCACATGATAAGTCAATAATTAAACAGTGTTTTATAGTCATTAATTTCTAGCACGTCATGAGATAGTTCTTACCCGTAATTTTAGATGTAAAAGGCAATTTTAGATGCAATATTTAATATGAATATGTGTGAGTAGTTTATTAATCTAAATAAAGTTCGAACATGAACTTAATCCGTTTTGTAATGTAGTCATAATAAAGAATTATTTATATTTAATGCTTTAAACTTAATCATATACGTCAATTCACGGTTTTAGTATATATTTTTTTACGTATTACGATCAAGAAATTTTGTATTGTATGCATAGTCTAAAATTTCTATTGCAATATTTAGGTTTTATATCTAATTTAAAGTAATAACTATGATTAATTTAAATTTTTATTACCATTTAGATGTCCTAGATTAATTGTGTTCTAAGTTTGATATTGATTCGACTTTCTAATAATATTGGCTTAGTAGTAAGAAGTTTTCATAGAATTTAATATTGTTTTATTTCTATTTAATTATCTTTGAGCATTTGAAGGATTAATGTAATAAAATTAAGATGTGGCTTTTCCATTGATATAAGAAAAACTGGTCACTCGATAAAGGCTATCAAACTTACTTATGATTTAGATTTAATGATCGAAGAATAATTTATGATAAAAAGGAATTATGATTATGACTATAATTTAAATAATGTGCTTGTATTTAAAATAAATTAGTTTTTTATTGTTCCAGATATTTTTTTATAAGTTTATTTTTATATTGAATTGATTTGATTTGAATTTAGTATTATTGAATTTGAATTGTGTAAGTTAAATTAGTTTAATTAGTTTAATATTGATTGGTATAGTTTAATTAGATTATTCTAATTCCCATTTTCAATTAATTAATTAAACTAAAACAAATTAATAAAAACCATTGGAATCCTTTTTCTTAAAAAGTTTGAAAAATCCTTGTGACGGCCCAGAATTTACTAATTGTTAATTAGTCCTTAATCATGGTTATTGACTCGTGATGTAGGACCTATATCGATATTCGTGCATTGACCGAGGCAATGTGGTCGAAGTATGTGTTAGTTTTGTTATGATGTATTCCTAGCGTGATGTATATATGTAGACTACTAAGTCACTCCTACTTGTATATAGATGTCGAGACGTTAGTGGGGACGCGCCTTAAAATGCATGCCGATGTGGGACCCGGATATAGAGTGAAGTGGTAAACTAACTTAAGTTGATGTGGCTTAGTTGTTGAATTTGATATGGTTATAACTAATTTTATATTAAATGTAACTTAAATTAGCAAATTAAAACATTAGTGATCGATATTTCTCGAGATACGTGTTGACGCATTAAAAGACCAATTGAGTTGAAATTTGTGTTAGCAAGAGAAAGTTAATGGAGAGTTAGTGGAGTTAAAATCAAGATATAAGTCATTAGATTAGTCTCAAGATATGTATGTACATTATGATCAATGGCTATTAAACAACTTTATCCATATATATAAGATTGAATGGGTTAGTTCATGTAAACCATTTCATTTATAAACTTAGAGAATAAGTAAAGTGCTGGAAAGGAAGATTTGATAAAAAGATCAGCAAGTTCGTGTTCTAGTGGAATTGAAGAAGTTGACCTAGTTTGTGGTGTACAACAACTAGGTAATTCTAATTACTCCACTAATTTAGTATATTATGATGAGTTTGTCTTAATGATAGGGATTTTATTTCAAATGAGTTGAGAAACCTTTTTCACTGATTTTATTACTTAATTGAAACATTAAATGAGTCCTTGAACCTTGAATTTCAAATTTGAAGTTTATTGGTAAAAAATAATGATTTTAGTCATGAAACTAATTTTTACCACATTTTGATATGAAGATGTTTTAATTTTAGAAACTAATAGGATTTTTGAATTCCTCACAAAAAATCAACAAATTTTCTTTGATTTCAATTTAAATTGACAAAATTATGGTATTTTGAAGTGTAGGTGTTTTGATGAATTGTTTTTTAATGAAAAACTATGATTTTGGTTTAACCCCCAAATATTTAAATTTTGGGTAAATTGGTGATGATCAAGCTTGATTTAGGTGTATGGATTATTAGAATGAAAGGTTGATTTCTTAGTAAGAAACATAGGCTTGACGTTATAGCAACATCGTGGGTGTAGAGTACACAACGCCATTACAATGTCAAGACTCAAAAAATAGTAAAGTTCTTACTAAATGTTTGGGGTTTTCTAATTGGTTTAATCTAACTTTGATAATTTGTATAAGTCCTAAAATACCCTAATTGGCTTCAGAAAACTTGGGAGGAGTCTCGAGAGGTTATTGGTGAGATACGGGGTGTCGGGAGACTAGATAGCTTAGGAACTTCGCGTGGTTTGTAAGTACACGAATTGAGATATTTATTTCAATTTCTTTTCTATTATGCTTCTTATTTACAGTCATTTGGATTGAGGTGCCTATCGTACTTTTGATGCCATGACTTTGTTCTTTCGTCTCATTTCATGAGATTGTTATTGTTGCATTAGTCTATATTTAAATGGTATTCAGTGACTCTTATTCATGTGCTACGTCATTCTTGGTTGTTTAGTATGTAAATCAAGTACAATAGCATGCTATTGGGTATGAGATCTTTGGTATTGAAAATCTACTTCCTGTGGGCGTTATTTATGCATTCACCTTTACTGGATTTCTTAAATTGTGCCATTTCTTGAGTTATGAAAATAGTTCTTGTATATATGACCATTATATATAGATGGTCACTAGATTCTAGAGATGTCGGGGTCTCACCACTAGCTTGAGCGGCACGCGGGGTATGGGACCCGGAGTTGTCGGCAAGTATATACATATATGAAAAATGGGCAATCGAGCATATCTACGCCCTAGATAATGGAATAGAGTTAATGTAATATAATTTGATAGTCAACCAACCCTAGACCATTACTTTTTAGTCGATTGTCGATTTCATGATGTTTAACTGAAGTATCTTATTGCATTATTCTTGTTTCAGCTTTCTTTGCTACTATTATGCTTTCAGATACTTGTTGTCTATTTGGAGATGTTGATAAATGTCTCACGGTGTTACTTTCTACTTTACCATACTAACTATCCTTTTTATGACAGTGGATGCAAATATTTTGAGTAGCAGACTAGAGAAGGAGAAGATCAACGATTAATTTTGAGCCATCGGATGATAGTTTCTCCTACTTTTGTAGGTAATTACTTTATGTATCTATTACTTATGTCATTTTGTATAACTTTGGGTTGTATATTGGGTTGAGAGACTAGGCTTCCCTACTGTATCATTTATTACTTTAGTTTGTTTTATATGATTGTCCGTTTACCTTATTTCCATAGTACGTGTTTTATAAATGCTTTAACTTTTTTACTAAGTCTTTCACTGAAAGTTAAGGTAATGGCAATGATGTTTTAATTAACTCTGATGATATTGAAATAAATAGTAATTATGTTGATCGTGAGTAACGAGGCGAATGAGGTGAAAAGGCTGACTAGTATGTTAAGTCCTACATGGTATGGGTTAGGGCTTAAAGCTGGGATTAGGTCGGGTAGAACCTGGTTATGAACCAGGCCATCACAATCCATTTGGAGACAATCTTACTTATCATTATTAGAAATAATAAGGATAAACATGAAACTTATTATCCACGCTCAATATGTGTCAATTTTTGGCGTCGTTGCCAAAAATCTTTAAATATTTTCTTAGGATTTTAGACGTTGTATGGTCTGCACACTTCATCATTCTTATTCCATAGGATCTTTACATCCATTCGATCCTGAGGTAAATATGACTTTTAATCGTAATTTTAGACAACAACAACATAGGGAACGCCAAGCTACCACAATGGAAGCCAACAATAATAACGATAATAGAGAACTTACTTTTAGGCAATTCGATCAAAATGTCACAGCTTACGAACCAATGTGCATTACCTATCCTAAAGGATTTTTTGAATTTGAACTAAGATCTGGATTCATTAGTACCTTACCTAACTTCCATGGTAAAGATAATGAATGCTGCTAAAAACTTATAAGGGAATACCTACACAAAGCTAATGGGATGAAATCTAAAGACGATCATTTGGAACAAGTAAAACTTAAGGTTTTTCCTTTGGCACTGAAATATCAAGCACTAGAATGATTGTTTTATCTTCCTCAAGACTACATGAGCTCAAATATTAGAAGCTTTCCTAGATCAATACATACATGCAAGAAAGATTAGTTCCTATAAAAGACAAATCACAGTTGCAAAGATGAAAGATGATGAAGAAATTAATGAATTTTGGGATAGATTTCAAAAATTAACTTCCTCTTGCCCCAAAATTAATATACACAAATAGCTTTATTGGAGTACTTTTATGAAGGTCTCAATCATTTTAAACAAAGTGTATTAGAAATCGTACGTGGTGGATCATTATTCGATGTAACATTAACTTTAGCAAAAGCGGCTATTAATAAAAATGGCTAAACGATCAAAACAATATAGTGAAAGGAATGAGACATCAAGGAAGAAACTTTAGAAAATTAATAACAAAAGAAGTAGTACATTTGACGAAAAAGTTCATGAGTTATTTAGCATGGTTAAATTATTATTAAAAGGTATATCAAAACAAGAAAAACCATGTGGATTCTATAATAAAGTTACACATCCTATGGATGCAAGCCCTACTTTACATGAAGATAATATCGAATAGGGTAATGCAGTTATTAAACAATTTTCTAGTCCTCCCAGGAATTAATATAATAACATTAATTATTATACTAGAAAATCGTATTCAAATCTTAGATATGGTCTATAAAATCAAAATTATACCACATATAGAGTAAGAGCACACATATAATCTACACTAATTCAACAATTTTAATAAATGCTTCAACCTATGTAACCAAATTTTGAGCAAATCTTGCATAATTTTATGACTCAAACTCATCAAAACTTTACAGAGATATCTCAAAATCAAGTTAAAAATGATACATCTATCAATGAGTTGAAAAATAAATTAACTTTGGTGAACCTACAAATTAATAGGTTAAGTAATCAAACTAAAGTATCTACTCAGACTAATACCCCTACTAACCAAGGAAAAGTTAATGCTTTATTTTATGATAATGAAAAAAAGACACTTAAATTAGAAAATATACCTAAGAGCAGTATAAAGAAAAGAAGATACATAAAACAATATAAGATGAAAAAGAGATGATGGTCAATGTCATTCTCACTAGAGAATGGATGACTAAACAATTGAAATGTACACCTTTTCCTGAAAGATTGTACCCATGGTATTTAGTCAGAGTTGAAGCATATGAGAAATCTTTACAAACTTCTAAAATAGTTAATAAAGAAAAAAATGATAAGATTCCTGATAAAGTAAATGAATATATGTATTATATTCCTCCCGTTGCATAACGATTAGCGAGATGCTAGGAATGAAGAAATTAAAGAAGACATTCTTGAATCATTTAGGAAAATAGAAATTAATAAATCTTTGAAGGAATCAATTATGCAATTATCAAATTATGATTAAGTTTTAAAAGAATTCTATGAATTTAAAGATAGTTTTTTAGAAGAATCTAAAGAAAACTTATGGCAAAAGGTGTAAGTTTTAATAAAAAAGAACATACCTGAGAAATGTTTTGATCCGTGAATGTTTAAAATACCTATCATAATAGGAACTTCTCCTATTAAATTTGCTATGTGAGATCTCGATGCATCAATTAATGTAATGTCACTTAAATTATATGAATAATTAAAAATAGTATCGTTGAATGATAGACTTATTAATCTTACTTTAGATGATAATACTTTTATTAAACCATATAGATTATTAGAACACGTTTTTATAAAAGTAAATGACTTAGTATTTCAAGCTGACTTTTATGTCATGGAAATAAGAGATTCAATATCACATAATTCTCTACCTATATTATTAGGTAAACCTTTTCTTAAAACAGCTAAAACTAAGTTAGATATTTTTCAAGAGGCCTTGTCTATGGAATTTGTAGATAAGATTTTTACGTTCAAATTCAATGGTAAGGATAATTATTATGATTCTGATGAATTCTTTAATAAAGAAATGAATGAAAATGATTATCTTGAATTAAATTATTACGATAATTTAAATGTTGAAATATATGTAATTAATACAGTAACAATGGAAACTAAAAATGAAGTTTCAAAGAAAGAACAAGTTGAAGACAATCCAAACGAAAAAGAAAGTAAGTCAGGAATGGAGAGTTAAGCAACTGGATAATAGGAAGAGTATTAATAAGCCGAGAGATTTTAAAGTTAAGAAGAATAAGAAGAAGAAAAAACCTAGTTTAAGTCCTGTAAAACTGAATGATCCTGGAAATATACATTTGAATGTAAAACCAAATGGACTTGGTACTTTAGAGCTCGGCGTGATAAAGGTTCTAATGCAAATCTCATGTCGATACACTTCTTTTTACATACTTGATTGGAGTTGGATGAACTTGCTTTTGTAAGAGTTCCTTTACTAAATAGTTCTTCAATTAAACCAATAGGAGTGGTTTCAAATGTACTAGTTCAAGTAGACAAGTACATTTTACCCATAGACCTTTTAGTTATGTCACATTTCATTAATGAAAATCCTCCTTTGATTTTGGGACGCCCTTTATTAGCCACTTCTCAAGCTATTATGGATATATGAATGAAAGAATCATTTTACCAGTGAATGGTTAGACAATTACTTTTTGGAATGGCACTAGAGTTGACAACCGTATATTTAAGTTTAGAAATCTGGTTTAGTACTGGAATGGCTCGATCAAGTCAATGACAGTAAACAAAAATGCTCCATGGGAGGCAGCCCATATTCTATCTTTATTTCTATTTTATTAATATAGTATATTTTTAATCTCACTTTTTGTCTCTCGCTTTGTAAATATTTCAGAATTTAAACTCAAGTACTTCCAAATGAGGGGGATGATTGAGTTGTTATGTTCTTTTGCAAATATATTATGGCCTTTATGCAAATTTACATTATTTATTTATTTAATAAAGTAATAAAATTATTTGTTAGTTATATATCTTATTAAAAATTTTGAATTTCTAGTGACTTCTATCTTTATATTGATTATTATGAGTGATATATACGATAATTATGAATTTAACTTGGAAACACAGTAGATTTATGTCTAGAGAGTCCCAAGCGTTGTGGATTTACACTACACTTCACTGGATAAGTTGGTGACAGTTAACGAAAATTTAAGTGAAATTTAAGTGTAGCGATTCAGCAGTAAATCGAACTTGTAACTTGAATCACTAAAAAAATTGATAGAGCATAGAGTCTTACTTTCACTGATTTAAGAAGCGAACCACCTACGAATCCACTTTTAACCTTAATTCACTAGGCTCGATTCCGAGTTTTTAAAACAAAACCCCAATTCGCCACACCATAACTCATTTTATAGACACAAACCATTGCATCCATTCGATTCAAAGACCAACTTCTGACCTAGATTCAACCTTCCCAAACTAGATTTTAGTGTATTTAAGTGATTCTCATCTCAATCTAGTTTCGTTCAACCTAAAAGAAAGCGAGTTTGAGAGTTTAGAGTCAAACTAGAGCTTGAGCAAGGAATTTTGAGTAAAAGCTTGGAAGATAGATTTAAAGTAGTTCAAAAGCTTATATCTTGAGGGATTCACTCTCAAGAAGGTAATCACAGATAAACCTTAGCTTTTAAAATTGAAAATTTTTGGTTTTTGATGAATCTTTGCAAATTTTTTATTGATTTTGAAATTATTTTATTGAAACTCATTTTACTACTATTGAAATATGATTTCATTGATTTCAATAAGAATAGAAATAATGAATAAAATGATTATTTGTTTACAAAGCAAATTTTCAAAATCTTGGCATTTTATCGATTCAAGAATTTTTTTATATACAATTGATTTAAAATTAAGTTTCAAATGAGTTTGGAAGTGTGTTTTGTTTTAATAAGACTTCATTTTATAGCAAGACTATTTATGTTATGAAAGTTTTCGAAAAGCAAATTATAAGTTTATATTAAGATAAAAACTTTGATATCGATTGTTTTATTTAAGTTTTCAATTGAATTTAAAACTAGCTTTTCAAATGAATTTATCCTTGATAAGTTGAGTTTTGAATTTTATTGAATTATTTCAATAATTGTTTTTGATTGATTTACAGGTTTAAATTTCAATTTGGACTTGTGATTATTTGAATTGGAAAAAGGACCAGAAGTGGAAGAGGTAGAAGTTCAAGGGATGAGAAAAGAAAATAAGTGATAATAGCGAAACCCCAAATAAAAACCAAACTTCCAGCTATACGGCCAACAGAAATTTCGATTAATAATCTCATAGTTAAATCTTAAAGAGAACCTACTTTACCAATAGATTAAAGTGATGATTCCGAGGGAGAGGAAGTAAATGAGAATCCACATATTGCTTATAATGTGGATAATCTAGTTAATGCAAAAGCTTTTGCTAGAATGAAAGGCGATATTAAGAAAAATAAAAAGTGATCTCGGAGAGGGGATTCAATGTGAAGAATGAGTTAAAGTACGAACCTAGGATTTTGAACATAATAAGGGAAATGAACTGGGGTTTATCGATTAGGGATTATAATGGTGATGATTATGAGGATATTGTTAGGGAAATGGGTGTGAGATTTTGGTTAGAGAATTTTATTTTAACGGGTATGGGAGTGACAATAAAAATGTATTCATGGTTAGAGGAAGACCAGTAGATTACTCACCTGAAAGAATAAATCGATATTTAGGATTGCCAAAATTTCATAGAAAAGAAAAATAATGATTACCCACAACTAGACTATGGATTTAAATATGGATTTCCCTAAGAAACAATTAGGAGTGGATTAGAAGCAATCTTGAGGGATGGATTTATTTTGGGTAAATATGGGTACCCCAAACACATTCGAACAAAGAATTTTAAAAAAATCACAAAAGCATGAAATTATTTTATCAATGCAAACCTACAACCAAGTTTTTAATACTATGAAGTTGTGAATTACAAAACAGCTTTGTTGTATCGCATTATTTAAGGGTTAAGTTATATAGATGTTAGCAAGTTCATTTACGATTTGATCAGAAATGCTATGACATGAAAAAGAATGAAGGACTAATTTTTCCCTTAATGATCACTGAGTTTTGTAAATAAGACTGAGTTCTTATAATAGGTGGTGAGATGGTTGTTTTTTGACAAGACTATCACTAATGCATACATAGAGAGCACTAAATAGGTGAAACTCTATGTAGATTCAAATGATGAAAGAGAAAGAACAGAGATACTCGGAAGAGAGACCGAAGAGTTAAGAAATATACGAGCAGAGAATAAAAGAGTTTTGGAAGAGATGCAAGTTGTTGTGTATAATGAAAGAAGGAACCAGAATTCATAACCACTTGCTAAGGATTACAATGGATGTATAATAACGAGACAGAGTTAGCCATAATGGGATTAGTTCTACATAACCAGATACAAATTCTGATAAATTAAGAATACATGTTTCAAAAACAAAGAGAAATAATAAGGAGTTTGCACAGTTTTGAAAGAAGAATGTAAAAAAAAAAAGCATAAATTCTTGTATCATCTACCCAACTGAGATTACCGAATGAAGGAGTCTTTTCTGACAGAATTCTAGAGATTGGAGTGGACTACATACTCTACGATTCTGTAATGAGTTATCAATCTCAACAATATGATCAAAGGGATGACGTGATGATGCAAATTTTGGACAGCAATTTAGACCTATTTTCTTCTCTACTTCATATATCTCTAAGTGATTTTGTCTGAGGTCTTACTCTATAATGTGATATTGTTATATGTGATACTATGATACCAGGGCTTATAATTGATTGTGATTGATGTATTTTTGATACATTGATGCTATTGATGATGTTTGAGAATTTATATTTGTCATAATTTCTTTAATTATAAAAATTAATTGATATGATAATTTTTTCATTTTTATTTTATATAGTTCATTTATGCTTCACAAGGTATGTTTATTTTGTTGAAACCCCGACTTACTTTTTAAACTGTGAGGACAAAGTAAATTGATTTTGTGGGTATTTAGGTGAAGTGAAGTATAAAAAAATGAATTATGGAAGACTCAAGAGGTAAAATCTATTTATTCAATATTCAAAGTTTATTGAAATTTTGCAAGTTCTTGAAGATACAGGTAATATTTCTTCATTTTGTTTTATTTAGTTAGGAAGATATAAGTTGAATATAATTTGGATTTAAATAGAAGTGATATTTTTATTACCCATGAAAATAGAAATTTTATGATATAAAAGAATTGTTATGCCCTATTTGACTTACCTAGATTGTGTATGCACTAGAAGAGTTTAAAGGGATTGATAGCTTTGTGTTAGACATTATAATAGTTGGAAGATCGAAATAAAAGTGCAAGATAAAAAAGACAGATTTCTAAGAATCTTGTTATACAAAGATTATTGATCAAGTATTTTATATTATATTTATATAATGAAAAGAACTTATACCACAATTGAACGAAGAAATAGGAAATTAGCTAATAAAACTTTACTTAGTTGGAAAAAATGCTTCATTAACTATAGTGAAAGTGAGAAGTGCAAACAAGAGTTTTTAAATGAAAAATAGAGAGATCCACATATTTCAAATGAGATGGAGTAGGAGATCTAAGAGTTCCTACAAAAAGAATAACGGTATCCAAAGAAAATGGAGTAGGAAATCGTAGAAATGCAAAAGAAAAGAAAAATATAGGAAAGAAATAAAATAGAAAAATGTTTATAAAAAACTCTTAAATTTATTAAACGATTTAGATCGATTGTTTATAGCTAAGTTGACTGAAGTATCTCTTTTTTCTAGCATTCCAATAATTGAAAATGAAAATGATATTTATCGGTGTCTAAAAATTCCTATCGACTTTGATTGTGGCGGTATTTTAAATATTATCTTAAATTGAGATTGATTTAATGGTTTTCATATATTGAGATTCTATATTAGTCATCGAAAGCTTGATGTTTGTCAGTATAGATTGAAAAAATCTATATAGTGACTTGGCTTTGGTACTAATTAGACTTTGAATTCTGAAGTGTATTATATAACTAGGAGTTGAGTTGTCAAATAAGGGGTTGTTCTTTAAACGTTTCTAGTCTATCATAATTTTTTTATGAGGGCAATATGTTTCTATTTAATTATCACTTCTGTTTATGAATAATAATTATGAAATCAGAATAAGAAATTAAAAGAGAATAGAATTAAAAGTATTCTTTTGCTCGAGACAACAAAGTGTCGAGTTTGTATGTATTTAATAAGTCAATAATTATACATTATTTTATAGTATATTTTAGGGTGATTTTAGATGTGAAAGACTATGTTACACTTGATTTTCTCATAATTTTATAATTTCTGGATATATTAAGGTTATGTGAAGAAATGAAAGAAAAATGAAATAAAATAGAGAATTCAGTCAAGTGGAGAAAATGCACAACGAATCAAGAAATGAACTAGTATTCATTGCCAGCAAGTCAAGAGTGAATCAGGAAAAACACAGAAATCGTTATTCAAATCGGTGAACAATAGAGACAGTTTTTCACCAATTGTTATAGCGAATCAACAATTATAGAGGATTCGGTCAGGAATCACCGGTGTCGGTTTCAAGAAATTAGGAGGAAATCAAGGAATTTCATTTTGATTGGATATGTATTACTTAGAATATTATTTATATATATATAACCTTATGCTTTGAAATTAAAGGCCTTTGATCATCTTTCATTGCTCTTGGAGCCATTTTTTAGTTTTCGATTAAGTTTAGTTTAGTTGAGTTGTTCATTGCTTTTTGGAGACGATTTTGAAGATTTAATAAGAGGTATTTATTAATGTCTTTTATTTATTTAATTACAATATTTACTATGAATATGAGTGAGTAATCTATTAATCTAAATAAAATTCGAACATGAACTTAATTTGTTTTGTAATGTAGTCATAATAAAGAATGAATTATACTTAATGCTTTAAACTTAATCATAAACATCAATTCAAGGTTTTTAATAGGTTTGTTTTGCGTATTACAATCAAGAAATTTTGTATTGCATGCATAGTCTAGAACGTCTATTGCGATATTTAGGTTCTATATCTAATTTAAAGTAGTAACTAAGATTAATTTAAAGGTCTATTACCATTTAAATGTCTTATGTGAATTGTGTTCTGATTTTGATATTGATAAAGCTTTTAGATAATATTGGCTTAGTAGTAAGAAGTTTTCATTGAGTTTAATGTTGTTTTATTTCTATTAATTGTCTTCGAGCATTCGAAGGATTAATGTAATAAAACTAGAATGTGGCTTTTTCATTGATATAAAGAAAATTGGTGGCTTAATAAGGGCTATCAAACTTACTTATAATTTAGGTTTAATGATCTAAGAATAATTTATAATAAGATGAAAGTATGATTATGACTATCATTTAAGTAATGTGTTTGGATTCAAAACGGATTAATGTTTCATTATTCTAGATATTTGTTTAGATGTTTGTTTTATATTGAATTGATTTTATTTGAATTTAGTATGAATAATTTTGAATTGTGTTAGTCAAATTAGTTTAATTATTTTAGTTGATTGTTATAGTTTAATTAGATTGTTTTAATTCCCATTTTGATTAAATTAATCAAATTAAAGAAAAATAATAGAATGTTATTGGAATCCTTTTTCTTAAGAAGTTTGCAAAATCTATGTGGAGACGGTCTCATTTATCACTAATACAAATAATAAGGATATACGCGAAACTTATTGTACACGCTCGACATGTGTCATTACACATGTCAAGTTTGCCCTATTAATTCATTTTAGAGTGGTTTAGTGTCTAGTTGAATAGTTTAAAGCCTCATTGTTCAGTTTAGCAAAAACAAATGAAAAGTGTTGTTACAGCACTAGGTAGCTATAGGAGTTTACTACCAGGTTCCCTGCACTAATTCAGAACCTAGATTGTGTAGCGCGCGATTGAGCCTCGGTAAAGCGTTATGTATTCAGGAGCCTATAATTCCCAAATTGAGAATTGTTCTCCCCGCTCCAAATCGCTTAATAAGTAGTTGTCTCCTTCACCATCGACCCTACCATCTCCTTATAGAGGAACTTCGACACTACAATAAATTTCATAAATTAAACAAGATCAAACCATGCTTTTATACAAATCTACAAGAGCACTCATGTTTTGTGAAAAAATAGTTTTGACTCAAAGGATATCTGTAAAAATACTTGTAATACAACATAATTGCTTAAAAATTAAACTAGTGAGTATATATAGCTTAGTTTTAATAATTGAAATTCATTTTTAAAAGCATTTCCCTCTACTGACACGTGTCGAGCGTGTAGAATAAGTTTCCTGTAGGTCCTTATTATTTATAGCAGTGATAAGTAGGATCGTCTCCATAGGGATTTATTAAACTTCTCAAGGAAAAAGGTGGATTTATCAAACTTCTCAAGGAAAAAGGTCTTTTAATAGTTTTTATTATTTCTTACTTTAATTAAACTAATTTAATCGAAACGGGAATTAAAAACCACTAATCCAATCTATAACATTATAGTAATTAACTAAACTAATTAAACTAACTTAACTATCACAATTCAAATTCACTAATATTCAAATCAATTCAATTCAATTATAAATAAATATGTAAACAAACATCTAGAACAATGAAACATCAATTTGTTTTGCATCCAAACATGCTACTTCAATCATATAGTTATGAGCATACTTTATAAAGTACCATAGATCATTAAACTCTAATCATAAGTAAGTAACCAACCTTTAACCAGCTATTAGTTGTCCTTGTACCGGTGAAAAAGTCACGTTCTAGTTTAATTGAGCCAACCCCTTTGAATACACAAAGACATTAACTTCATACAATAAAATTGCATTACATTTTAAGAGAACTTTAAACTACTAAATATAACACCTTCGAAAAGCCACTTCAATATTAGATTTAGATCTCAAATTCATTTAGGACATCTAAACTGTAAGACTTTTCAAACAATCCTAGCTACTACTTTAAACTAGATAATGAATCTAAATATTACAATACACATTCTAGACTATGCATGGACTACTAAGTTCATGATTAAAATCCTTAAATAATAATCTATTAAATAAGTGAATCAAATAATACAATTGGCTTAAAGCATTAGCACATAATCGTATCATCATAACTACGTTACAAAATGGATCTAGTTCACGTTCGGACTTTGTTTAAATTAATAAACTACTCACTCATATTCATAAATAACATTACAATAAAGTAAAAAAAAAATAGACATAGATAAATCGTCTGGAATAATATTTTAAATCTTCAAATCTTCTCCAAAAGCAATGAACAATTAAGTAATAAATTAAAACAATAAACTATGGCTCCTAAAGCATGAAATATTGATTTAAGTACTTAAAGGTAACTGATTTCGCAACTCTAAGGTCGTATTTTTAGAATTATAGGTAGTAAACATCTCAAACTAACTCAAACATCTCATGGTTATCTAAAATTTTCAAAATCGAACCCAGTAATTCCTCAGCAATTCGGGTTTAAGTAGGATAGTTAAGAGAATCATTGAGAAATTGGTCTTAGTTTTCACTGATCTAAGTAGTGATTCTGGTGGTGGTACGTGAGGAATCGGTCAAGAATCATTGGCTATGAGATCCAATATTTTTCCTTCACTTGTTAATGATTCTTTACATACTCTTTAATTTCCACTTGATCAATTCCTTCATAATCTTCCATTTTTACTTCATTTCTTTCATATATTCTATTTATCACTTGAAATAACAAAAACAAGAGAAAACTCCGTGTAATATAGTCTTTTACATCTAAAATCATCCTAAAATAAAATATGTTTAATTATTTGACTAGTTATCCACAACCATGCATCAAGAGTACAATTGAGCAATTTAACCTCAAGGGAAAAGAGGGTTTATACCTATAATTGAGACTTTGCCTTGATTCTGCTCTTTAGGTAAATTCTTTCCTTAGATTACCCTAATTCCTTCAATGGATTCATAATGTCCAACCCCAATTTGTGTTATTCTTTATAGGATTCCTCATTTTATTAATCTCATGGTGCATCTAAGGGCTCTAATTATTGATTCAATTTGAACTTAGGCTTAAATTAATCAACTTAGCCTTTTAAATATTATAGCAAATTAGAATATTTAGATGGCTTAGCTTATGGTTCTAATTTTAATAAATCCCCAATTACTATCTAAGTAAACCATTGATATTTCCTGGCTACCCCGCGCTTTGCCTCTACGCGCACCCTGAGGCACCCCGATGTCTTTATTAACTTAATTAGCTAGGCATAGTTTATTTTCTCAATCAAAGCTTAGGGTTATTATTTATAATTTAACCAAATTCATCTAAGCTATTTAGATGCCCATACCTAGGGGTGTCAATTTTTCGGGTCCGAATGGGTCCGGATCCCTACACCTTGATATAAACGAGCATTTGCATTGTCCAGACCCGGCCCGGTTGTAAATTCGAACAAGTGTGCCTTGCCTAGACCCGATTTACTTTAAATCCAGGCTATCTAAATGTTTAGATTTTTTCGGATTTTTTAAAATTATTTTATGTTTAGAAGCTTTTTCAATTATTAAAATTATTATAAATTCCTTGTAATATAATTTTTTCTAACATAATTTCAAAACATAATGTTCAAGTTGTATTGAATACTTTAAATTACAAGTCATAATAAGGTTTTTTTTGTTAAAAACAAAATTCATAATGTTGTCTCAAGCAATTTAACTAAGTTTCAAAACTAAAATAGTATATTTATGTACAAATTATGTAGTTTCTTTATTTATATTGTTGTTTTTGTGAATTATACTATCTATAGAAGTATATGATAAGTTGGTTTTTACATTCTTCTATTAGTCTATTTTAGTATAGTTAATGTGGAAAGTTTTTAAAATATACATTTAATTATATTTATTGGTCATTTTTAGGTGAAACGGAGTGCGTGGTTGAATTTATGGCGAAAAATACTCAAAATGGAGTATTTGCATGCAGTGATTGGACACTGGACAGTATGCCTCGAGTTATACATTGCCCGGTGGGTAGAATAGGTGATTAGCAAACTAATTAACATGTGGCAGCATATCATTGGTCCAACTCACTTCAACATGCCACGTGTTAGCCGTCTATTTGTTCAGCTTGCCAAGGCATTCCAACTGTTTCCTTGCACGTGGACACGTGGCTCGTTCTTACCACACTAGCACCGATCTCATCCAATCAAACGCTTCCACGTCAACCATTCTCCAGCAGCACAGTACCATCACGATCGTTCGATATCTCCACATCAAATTCGTCTCATGAAGTCGTTCGTTCGACTAAACAAAATTCCTCCCCCCTTGTTGCCACGTGTCGTTACCTGGTTTGTCCAACACGTCACACAGTCGTCTCCAGCCAACCAGCGGCTGTCATGTGGCTATTTTTAGCTCAAACGCTCCAATCGCGTGCTGCTACGTATAGGAAACCCATTTTCACCCTCAAAAACATTCCCTAGATGCTCCTCAGCGCACATACTGCGAACTAACCCCTAGTTTTAGTTTCTCTCACCTTCAGAGAGCAATTTGTAAAGATGATGTTCGACTAAACTAATCTTCGCCTAGGTTAATGAAGAAACAAGTGAGATTCATGATTCATGATATATACTATGTGAGATGTATGGTTTTTATTTAATTTAATTCAATTTCTCATATTTCATTGTTGTTGCTTTTAAAGTATATGATTTAGATCTAAGGTGTGTATGTGGCCAGTGCATGCTTTTAAGGGGACAACCTATAGTTATTAGACCGATAGTATCCATGTAATTATACTTTTAGACCACTAAAGTGACGAACAATCACCTATTTGCCCTAAAACCCTTTCAGTTCTTGAGTGTACAACAATTTAATATAGGTTAAACCAAAAGCAAACACGATTCGGCTATTAACGATTTGTATTCCCATGGAACCAAATTACTGTGGTTAGTGTGTTAAATCTGATCGGCAGATGTCTAGGGTTATACATTAATTAGAGAAGTAGTTAGTAGCGAACGTCCTTACTATCGAGATTAGAGGAATTAAGAATTTCTGGCGGACGTCGATTTTCTATAGCTAATCTATGAGAAATGGAATTAATAACTTTTTGGAATGATTGAGGACCATTAAATGCCATTGAATCTTAATTCTTTCTTGTGGAACCGTAGACTTAAGCAATTTCTCTCATTGACATTATATTTTTTTGCGAACTTTTTATTTTTGCTAGTTTAGTTAATTGTTTCCTTGAACTTTCTAAAAACCCCTAATTTTAAGTTAACTTAGAGTAAAACTCAAGTCATGTGGATTCGACCCCCGTATTTACCACTACTACACCCTTGTGGTTGGTAACTCGATTGCGGGTTATATTTAGCATGTATGACACGTGACCAGTATATTTTCAAAATAAAATAGAAATCTTTTGAAATCTGGGCCGGGTCCAGACTTATAGGGTTTTGTCCAGACCTAGCCCGATTTTAATTTGGATATCAAAGCCTTGTCTAAACCCTACCTAGATTTATAAAATTATTGTCCAAAACCTTTTTTCTGAGCGGAACAAAACTGGGCTAGCGAGCCGAACAAAAAATCGACACCCCTACCCATACCTATCGACTTACCATATATTCACAATCGCACATATCCTGAGCAAGGTAATATACCTATCGCTCATTAATGCTTGCGGGACATAAAATTAGCACACACGCGATGTAATTCAATTAAATTTAAGATAAATGCTGCAATAAATGATACTTCAACCAAAAATAACAATTTAAAATACTTAAAAAAATGCCATAGTCTTATCTGCGGTGTCCACGTGGGTCTGAGCTGACGTCCCAGATTGAAATTATTGAATTAATCGAATTAATTAATATTTGGTTGTTACACACATCCACCCTCAATCCATGTGTATGTGCACCCCCATTGGATATGATCTAGCGGAGATCCATGGGCTTGCATAGGCCTACGCGGGTGAGCCCAACAAGGCACGACTTGTAGACATGTCCATCCAATCTCATATGTTACATCTTGGATGGATTTCCTTTTAAGGTGGAAATTGTTAAAGATGTGCAGATAACAAGAAGTCCCATATCGGTCTTTTTCTGAGGGTACTACTCCCACATCAGTTAACTATAACTTCCTAACAAAGTTCATAAGTGCGGATCTCTCCGCAAATAGTACTATATGTTCGTTATTAATTCAGAACAATCTTGTGATATATATGGGTGCTTCTATCATAGATATCAAATAAATACTCATGGGATGGGTATCAACTTATAGCCATTGGATTAATATCAAGAGAGAAGGTAGTATTAATTGAATTGCTAAACATTGCATTAATGACATAGAAAAGGTTACATTGATGGGAGACAAGCAAGCTTTTGTGGGCAATCACGTAAGCTGATAAGTTTAAATTAGTGGGTCCCTAGAGATGTTCTTTGGTGGGTTCTAGAAAGAAAAAGAGTGCACGCTAGATACATAGACACTATTAAAGATATGTACGATGGAGTAGTAACGAGTGTAAAGACATTTGGAGGAGCTACAAAAGAATTTCCCATTACGATAGGACTACATCAAGGATCGGCTTTAAGCCCATATCTATTTACTTTAGTTATGGATGAATTAACTAGACATATTCAAGAGGATATACCATGGTGTATGCTATTTGCAGATGATATTGTCTTAGTGGATGAAACTAAAGATGGAGTGAATAGGAAATTAGAACTCGGAGAAATACATTAGAATCTAAAGGCTTTAAGTTGAGTAGGACGAAAACCGAATACATGCACTCATGAGTTTGGAAACACTAGACATCGAGATGACTGAGTGGTAAAATTAGGGGAAGTAGAAGTGCCTAGGGTAAACCACTTTAGATACCTAGGTTCAATCATACAAAATGATGGTAACATTGAAAATGATGTCACACATAGAATCCAAGTTCGATGGAAGAAATGGCGGAGTGCAACGGGGTGATTTGTGATCGACATGTTCCCACTAAGTTAAAAGGAAAATTTTATAGGACCGCAATTAGGCCAGCTATGCTCTATGGAAGTGAATGTTGGGCGTAAAGCAACAACAATTACATAAAGTGAATGTAGCAGAAATGAGGATGCTTAGGTGGATGTGTGGTAAAACCCGTAAAGATAGAATAAGAAATATAGAAATTCAAAGACAAGTAGGAGTAGCACCAATTGATACAAAGATTAGGGAAGGGCGGTTGCGATGGTTTGGTCACCTGCAAAGACGGCCTACAAATGCCCCAACTAGAAAACTTGACTCAATAGAAACTGTAGAAATTCGACGAGGTAGGGGTAGACCAAAGTTAACATGGGATGCATTAATTAAGAGAGATTTGAATAGTTTGCAAAGCTCACCATCAATTGCACTGAATCGAGCACAATGGAAAAGTTTGATCCATGTAGCCGACCCCAGTTAATTTGGGACTGAGGCTATGTTGTTGTTGTTGTTGTTGTCATGTGGCATTACTACTGAAGAACATAAGAGTTACTTTCTCCCTCTAAAAACTATAATGTCTTGTATCACATTAAATAAAAAATATACTCAAGTAATCTAATGTATCATGCTCCAAAAACACCAAAAAACGAAACAAAACAAAAAATTGGAAAAAAAGAAATGAAATTCAACTGTATTTTTTATTTCTTCACATATAGGATTTTATTTTCTATCTCATTAAAAAGAAAATTAAAAAGAAAGTTGTTTTCTATAAAGATCTTAAAATTAATTTTTGTTGAAATAATTCTTAAAACTAGTTTCAAAACTGAAATATTGTAGATTTTAATGCGAATTTTTTCTTTTTTTTTCAAATTTTATCATTGTATTTTAGTTAGTATATCTTAATTGTTAGTTATATTTGGATTGGGACAAGTTTGAGTTTTATAATGAACTGAACATAACTTGGGTTGAGTCGGAGTAGCTTTATTTGAAAAGGGTTGTCCATGCATGACTAATTATTCACAGCATTGAGTAGATCGAGTGACCCTCTATACTCCTTGAATAAGTTTAATTTATTCATTATCAATTCATAAAATTAAATTATAAAATTATAAAATTAGAAGCTGCGTGAATTTAAATTTTTGCCAACAAAATTACAAAGAAAGGCATGTAGATTCATCACTTATCACTTATATATAAATATATATAATAATATTTATTTTTAAATAATATAAATTGGATAAATAATTATCTCAAAAAGTTCAGATAAATAACTAACTAAAAAATCAGATAAATAACTTGAATGGTTGAATTTTTTATTTCTAAAATATGTTTCAAAATGCACTTTTTATTGAATATTACAAAGTCGTAAGCAAAGTGATATTTGAAGTGATCTAATGAAGTCTTTATTATTTATATTATATAATTTGGTGATAATGATATAATAATTATTTAAGTTAAGGATTTTTTTTACACAAACTTAAATCAAAGGTTCAAAAGAGTGACAAAAAAAACTAAAATTTGGAATAATTAAAAATTGTTTTTTCAATTTTCTTGTAATTGTATCGAAAATTTGTTTGAGTTTCAGGCTTTGTGCTTATATTGTTTTATTGTTCAAAAATATAAGCACATAGCTAAATATATTCTTACATAAAAAAGTCAAAATATCTAAGAAATAGTAACGGTTAATGTTACAAAAATATTTAAAATAATCGCGAGCGTCGAATGTTAAAAAAAAATTGATCTTTATTTGTAATATCAAAGTTTTTGCCATCTCATTTAAATAATTTATATCACCATAAATGTTTGAGTAAGTATTATATATTATCTACAATTATTTTAGCCATAATCAAAATAATTATATATATACTAGTGGGAAGTCACTTGCTACGCACGTTAATATATCCATCAAATTGGCTATTTAAATCAAAAGATTCAATTAAGATAACTATCCATATCCAAAAACAAAAACTCTCTCTCTCTCTCTCTCTCTCTCTCTCTCTCTCTCCCCCCCGCGTATCACTTTTAAATCTCTTTTTCTATGTTAGATGTTAGTCGAGTTGAATTTACTTAAACACCCTTAATTTTATTTTATCAAAAAAAATTTATTGAATCAAATGTTAACATTGATGGATACTTTTGTCAATAAGGCTAGTTAACTTCAAGAAGATCCTAGTGTGTTTTGTCACACACACTACAAAAAAAAGCAAATCAGAAACGGAATTTTACGTCTCTGATTTGCAAAAATTCCGCCTCTAATTGCAATCAGAAACGGAACAGAAACGAAATCAATTCCGTCTCTGAAAACGTCGTCGCTGATTCGATCAGAAACGGAAAATTGATTTTGTTTCTGATTAGAGACGGAATAGAGACGAAAAAATTCCGTTTCTGATTAGAGACGGATTTAGAGACGGAAATTAGAAAAGGAACATGTACACGAACGAAAGGGAATTATTTTAGAAATGCAACATTTGCAGTTACATTCCGTCGCTGATTCCGTTGCTAATCAGAAACGGAATCAGAGACGGAATTAATAAATTTATGAATTTCGTCTCTGATTCCGTTGATAATCAGCAACGAAATTAGAGACGAATCAGAGACTGAATGCAAATATTCCATTTCCGATTCCGTCGCTAATCAGAAACGGAATCAGAGACGAATTTTTCTGTTTCTGATTCCGTCTCTGAATCCGTTTCTGATTAGCGACGGAATCAGAGACGAAATTCTTATTTCCGTCTCTGATCCGTTTGTGATTCATACATATATTTCTGGAAAATTAGAGACGGAATAGCAACGGAATGTTTGACTTCCGATGCTAATCCGTCTCTAATTTTCTGTTTTGTTTAATTATGACACAGAAACATAATCCAATTGGTTCTCCAACCTATAAATTCAAATTACAACCAAATGACCTACTCCATCGCCTGCACCCCCTCCAACAACTCCTTGGGGGTGCTAACATCCCACAAAAAAGCCAAATTGCACATTCATACATCGAAAATATATGTCAACAAATATTCAAAAAAGAAAGAAAAATGTGAAACTCAAAATTTGCAAAAAAATTTATATATCCACGGAAAATTGTCATGTATTACAAAAGCTTCAAATTTGGAAGTATACACAAAAATCACCAATCCTATTGTTCAACAACCAAAAAAAAAGAACGCTTGCAATCCTATAAATATGCACATAAAGAATTAAGTTTAATAACCAAGAACAAAATTCATCTAATGTTCAACACATCCAATCACCAACACTCCAACATGACTGGTCAGAATAAGAATAGCAAAAAGGACATCCATATAATAACTATAACGCAGCTTTGAAGCATTTATGATTCTCCATCTGAAGACAACAACCAGTGATTATGCACCTTAAAAAAGTAGGCAAAAGAGAGATTATTGAACTCGATAGTAGATTGGAAGCGAATGAGAAAAATGGTGGATTAGAAGAAACATAGAAAGTAATAATAATCATACATAAAAATTAGGCTTGGAACCTATTTTTTAATTTCTTTATGATTGAGTTTGCTTTGGTCTTTTGTCAATTCAACACATATGTAGGTAGAGAGTACTAGAGCTAATAAGGAACACGAAAGAAAATTAACTCATATTAAACATTAAATACAACACCATAGTCAATACATGAAGTTCCTTAGGGAGACCCAATTTTCATTCAATTCAAAAGAAGACAACAACGACAACAAGTCCTAATAAAACACTGAAACAAAGTGGAAACAACACACACATTGTTGACTTTGCTTTAGTTCTTTGAAAATTAAGATCAAAGCATTAACAACATTCTGGGGATTGTAATAGGTGCAATGAGAATAACATGGAGCTTTTAGCATTAAAACAAGAAGAATTGAACTCCATCTCCTATGGTTGGATTATTTATCAAGCTTTGTAAGGCATGCATTTCAAAATGTATATGATAATGGTGAAGTGCAAGAATGCTAAAAGGTAAAAATTGAAAGTTAAGCACAAACCTTTATCAAAGCAAGATTCACATCCATCAATCTTGAAAGAAAGTCATCATCTCATCCACCAACTACTGCTTTATGCTCCATTAACCAGCTGAGTTCCTACTCAAAAAAAAAAAACCAGCTGAGGTCCTCTCCTACACTCAAAAAAAAAAAAAACTCATTTGAAGATAGTATACGTACATTGAAATGTGCACCTCTTCCTTGATCTGCTGCATTCAAAAAAAAAACATAGCAGAACAGAGAGGATCAACAGCCCTCGCAAATCCCTCTATTTTCCCAGACTCTCTGTCAGGGTTAATTGGGTCATTAAGTTGGTTGGATTATTTATCAAGCTTTGTAAGGCATGCATTTCAAAATGTATATGATAATGGTGAAGTGCAAGAATGCTAAAAGGTAAAAACTGAAAGTTAAGCATAAACCTTTATCAAATCAAGATTCACATCCATCAATCTTGAAAGAAAGTCATCATCTCATCCACCAACTACTGCTTTGTGCTCCATTAACCAGCTGAGTTCCTACTCAAAAAAAAAAAAACCAGCTGAGGTCCTCTCCTGCACTCAAAAAAAAAAAAAAAAAACTCATTTGAAGATAGTATATGTACATTGAAATGTGCACTTTTTCCTTGATCTGCTGCATTCAAAAAAAAAAAACATAGTAGAACAGAGAGGATCAACAGCCCTCACAAAGCCCTCTATTTATAGAAAGCCTATTTTCCCAAATCTCCGTCGTGGTTAATTGGGTCATTAAGTTGGTTGGATTATTTATCAAGCTTTGTAAGGCATGCATTTCAACATGTATATGATAATGGTGAAGTGCAAGAATGCTAAAAGGTAAAAACTGAAAGTTAAGCACAAACCTTTATCAAATCAAGATTCACATCCATCAATCTTGAAAGAAAGTCATCATCTCATCCACCAACTACTTTGCTTTGTGCTCCATTAACCAAATGAGAGTTCCTACTCAAAAAAAAAAAAAAAAACCAACCGAGGTCTTCTCTTGCACTCAAAAAAAAAAAAAAAAAAAAAAAAACTAAGGAACTTCATCATCGCACCCTCCACTACATCAAAGCTTCAACAAACCACCATGGAATCGAAAACAAATTAGCATGCAATGGCTAAAAGGAGTAATGTCAAATAGCCATTTGTTACCATGGATAAAGCAGAGATAGTATTTTTTATTAGAACCCAGATTATTGGATGCATACCTTTGAGATGAACGAGTCCACCATGAATTGCAGGTAAATGTGTTCTTCCTTTATCCTCTGTATATCTTAGTTGCCTTGGAATCCCAGTTCATGCATAAGTTATCATGGATTTTAGTTTTTTGACCTTTTACTCCCCAAGAAAAATTCTTATATAATGAAATATATACTATATCTACAGAATGTTTGCATAATATTTGGGAGAAGAAAACATGCTGGCTGTTGTGTGCAAATCTTATGCCGTTGCAGGTTCTCTCGAGTGCTATGATGAAGAAAGTGGTAGAATTGACGGGGAGCAACATCTTCATGCCATAGCAAATGAATTTGGGAAATCGATAAAGGGTCATTTTTCGGTCATCTGTGTTGAGAACATGTAGGCTCTTGTTCTTCTAGGGACATGCGATAATAGAATAACAAGAGCCTACATGTTCTCAACACAGATGAACGAAAAACGAGCCTTTATCGATTTCCCAAATTCATTTGCTATTGCATGAAAATGTTGTTCCCTGTCAATTCTACCACTTTCTTCATCATAACACTCGAGATAACCTGCAACGCCATAAGACTTGCACACAACAAACAAAGATGTTTTCTTCTCCCATGGATTCTGCAAAAATTCTGTAGTTATGGTATATTTTACTTTACATAAAAAAAAAAATTTTGGGGAGGAAAAGGTCAAAAAAGTAAAATCCACGATAAATTATGGAATATCAATCTAAATATGCACAAAAAGAAGTGTCAATCATAAAGTAATTCGAAGAATTGCTAAAGTTGTCTACAAAGGCAAACGTTTAATCTAAGAATTTACACAGACAACAAGTAAAATACTTATGTATCACCAAGCTGCTCATCTCTCGAGAGCCACGCTTACGTCTCACGCTCAACATTGTCCCCTTGTTGTGGTGGATCGACCGGATCTATTTGCGGCAGCTGTTGCTGGTCATGAGGTGGCGGTGGTGGTGGCGGTGGTGGTGGCGGTGGTGGTGGTTGTTGCTGAGATAGGCCTGTTTCATCCATGTTCATCCCGAGATGCTGCTGCATGAACTCCATAACCTTTCGTAATTGCTCCGCAACGACATTGAACTCTGCCCGCAGCACCATATCCGGCATATCGGACGTGCTAGCACCAGGATCTCCATATCTCCTCTTCTTTCTCCCTAAGGACCCGAGTCCGTAGACACGTCCTTTGGGACACTCACCCGCCACATCGAGGTACACCGCCTCATCATCCACCGATTGGTCCGTGTAGCCTGGGTCAGCTCCTGACGTCTCCTCTGGAGCCTATCCTGCAGATATGAACAACAAACAAAATACATGATATGGGTTAAAGTAAACTTAATACTATTTTACATATAATTTCTATACTTACATAGAACCGCTCTGATCTAGTATCGATGAATGTCATCCTGTCGTGATTTACGGTGTGGAGATGCAAATACAATTCATTCACAGTCGGTGGCGTCTCGGATGAATCAGTCTGCGTGCAGGACCAAGCATAGTGAACAAGTGTATAAATGTAAAAAATATCCAAGATGTTAAAAAAAACTTACCAATCTTTCTTGGGTAGTCACAAAAGACACGGAACCACCACCGTGCTTCGAGGGTCCAGTCCCAGGGCCTTCGACCTCAGTGTTCCTATTCTCCGTCGCTTGCCTAGACCTGGCCTGGAAGTCCTATCTCTCCCAGTACTCCAAGTATCTCCTCCATGCCTCATCTGTAACATAAACTGGCTGCACACGATTCTTCTTTAACTTGTGCATCAATGCGGTGTACCTTGTGCCTGCAAGCCTGTCGTACGCCGCTCGAATGAGATCCTCGGGAATCGCGTCATCCCATCTAAAAAATACCTACAAATTGGCGATTGCTATTGTTACGAGACATTGAGAAAATAGTATAAATCATAAGGCATTTAGTAGTCTTGTTTACCTTCCATTGGCGTCAGTATTGGTCTTTATGATGAGGCGGTACCGACTTCCAACAATACCCTTCAGGAATCATCCATCGTTTGAAAACTTTTGTCATCCTCCGTGCACAAAAATGCGAAGGATGCAACTCCTTGTGTTTCATGAACATGCATATCACCTTAACTACTTCTTCAATAATTGACATCCATATTTAAAACGACATATATGAGTCAAACACAAACTTACGTATCATTGGCAATCAGTCTGATAGGGATCCCCTGCACGCGAGGGGGCTCCATCCCTGTCCTCTGAGGTGGCCGCGGAGGGCCTGTCACCTCCAACCCTGCTCTTACGTCGTCTTGTGGGGATGTTGCCGGTGATGCTGTGGCTGGGGGTGCAGGCCTCGTGGGTAAAGGAGGCCTTGATGTCGGAGATGGTGACTGGAAGTGCATATTTGGTATAGTCCTTGATGACGACGATGATGGTACAGACGACGCCGACGGTATGGAAGGGGAAGGTGACGCTGCGACTGTCTCGTGCTTGAGAGACCGAAAAGTCGGAATCGATAATGCAGGTATCGACCCACGACCTCGACCGCCACGACCTCTATGGACCCCTCGTGTGGCCTGACCATGAGGCCCAGTCGGTATTTCGCCGCCAGAGGTTGGTGCTGGCACCTCTTCTGCTGGACGATGTCCTCCTAATGGGAAACCTCGACGTGGGGGATGACCACCTCCCGCCATGAAACCTAACAAAATAGCAATAAAACATCAGAGAATGAGGGCATACAAAAATTAGAAATTAAGTCTAAATTATTGGACTTAATAACACATGATCCATGCTGATAAAAGTAACTAAATGATTGGACGTTGACATATCATATACATACATTATTCGCTATCATCCGTTTCAAATTCACTCTCATGAGTAGAAGTTGAGGATTCTTCTTCTGAATCATCTCCACTATATACTTCTTCACTTGGACCCGCTTCGACAATGAATCGAGTCCCAGTCGAATCATCCAGATTGTTGATATCGGCGATTGCATCATCGACTACGCACGTGGTGGGCATCCCATCTTGGAAAGCAATCTCTGCCGAGCCCTGGTCATTATCGTCTTTGCTAGTTTCCTCGTTAGCGAATTTTGGCTGACAACAACAAACTGCTAGCCATTCTTGTCGGTTGTTCCTCATAGAAGGGTACGAAAGGTAGTACACTTGAGTGGCTTGCATTGCTAGTACAAATGGCTCGTAGTTGTTATATCATCGACTTCGATGAACCTCTACCAATTGAAGTGTTGGGTGAGTCCTCAAACCATGATTTGGTGTAGGGTCATACCATTCACACTTAAACAAGACCACACGCTTGAGGCCGGTATACTCAATCTCCACAACCTCTTGCAGGTACTCCATAATAGTTATGGGAAACATCGGCGTAGTTTGAACCCTTCACCAAAACATGCTGCTCTGCGTCGATCTATTAACGTCATATGTTGCGGAGTGGAACTTATACCCATTAACAAGGTAACCAGGGTAGACAAGATACATGATCGACTAGGACCAACAGAAAAGATCAACGAGCGTCTCGTCAACTATAGAATTCCGAGCCTATTCAAAAAAATTAGAAATGCAATATGACACATTACTTATAGAAGAAATTTATGAATCTATAACGTACAAAAGTAATGACCTTACATATGTTTGAAACCAAATGGGGAAGTTGTGCTCTGGACTACGATCAACTTCCGACTACCCCATTGCTTCAGTGATTTCATCGACGAATATCCTAGAATAAACGAACATGTAAGTAGGTTGTCTTACTAAAATATGAACAATGAATGTACTGCATTATTAAATGAAAGTGACGGACATACTGGACATAAGGAGCGATCTCTGGACAATTGAGCAGTATGTACGAATGAGCGGCATTATACTCCTGCTCTGTTAAGTACCGCTCCTTCGACTTGCCCATGGGTCGACCAGGATAAGTGAAAATTGAGAAATTACCGACAAAATTCGATGTGGGCCCGAGACCGCCATCGTCGTTACGTGGCACTTTGTCATGCAACGTAAAGACGTGATCTTAGAAGTAGTAAGAACAAAAGGATGTCACCTCTTCGACCAAATAAGCATTACACATGGAGCCCTCAACCTTCGCTTTGTTTCGCACATTGTTCTTCAAATGTTTAAGGTACCTGTATGAATGTTATAGGAAATGTTGATATAAAACCTATTGAATGGGAAAATAATTTCAAGGGCTCAAGATTGTACCTCTCAAATGGATACATCCATCGAAATTGAAAGGGACCGGCCAGACGGGCCTCGTAGGCCAAGTGGATTGGTAGGTGTTCCATAGAGTCAAATAAGCTTGGAGGGAATATTTTTTCCAACTTGCAAATGATTTTTGGTATTTCAGACTCTAAGACCTCCATATCTTGTATACTGACACATTTCGCAGTTAGGGATCGGAAAAAAATGCTTAATTCGCTAATTGCAACCCAAACCGGGTTTGGGAGGAGTTCTCTGAATGCAATTGGTATCAACCGTTGCATGAATATATGACAATCATGGCTCTTCATGCCGAACATTCGCAGTTTCTTTGGATCCACACATCGACCAAGATTCGAAGCGTAACCATCAGGAAAACGCAACTTTTCAACCCACTCGCACAATTTTTGTTTTTTTGATGTATCAAGAGCATAGCACCCAAGGACGTAAGTATTTGTCGCCGAATCAATGTGTAGAGAAGGTCGGTGAAAATATTCACGAATATCTTGCCTCGCTTTTGCATTGTCCTTACTCTTGCCCGGTACACACATAATAGTATTCAATATGTTGTCAAAAACAATTTTCTCAATGTGCATGACATCTAAGTTGTGGCGGATCAAGTTTGTCTTCCAATACGGCAAGTCCCAGAATATGCTTTTCTTCCTCCATCCCGAATTCTTAGCTATCCGCCCATTCACAGATTCAGCTCCGATTTTTGTCACCTTCATCAAGCCAACGATTCAATTTCTGCCAAAATTTCTTCACCAGAACGCAAAGCGGGCGGATCATCATATATGACCATTTTGCCTTTAATGAAATTTTTTTTGTCTTTCCTTAATGGTGATGACTTCGCCAAGAAGCCACGGTGACAGTTTAACCACGATGTCTTACCACCATTTCGCAATTGAAATGCATTTGTATCCTCCATACAATATGGACAAGCGTACTTACCGTGTGTGCTCCAACCAGACAACATACTATATGCAGGGAAATCACTAACAGTCCATAAAAGGGCAACTCGCATGAGAAAATTTGTCTTGGTGGAGACGTCGTATGTAATCACCCCATTGTTCCATAAATCTTGCAACTCTTTCACAAGCGGTCGAAGGAACACGTCGATTTTCTCGCTTTGGGTGGTCGGTGCACAGAACGATAACCGTTAAGAACATAAACTCGATTTCATGCACATCGACGGTGGAAGGTTGTAAGGAGTCAAAATCACGGGCCACGAAGAGTACGATTTCCCGGAAAGCCCAAATACTTGAAAACCATCAGTGCACAATCCTAAACGAACATTCCGAACCTCGGCGGCGAAGTCTCTATTGACGTCATTAAAATGTCTCTAAGCAATCGAATCAGAACAATGTTGCATAACATCTTCTGGCGAGGAATGATCTCCATGCCATCGCATATGTTTTGTGGTTGACTCAGACGCATACAATCGTTGGAACCGAGGGCCCAAAGGGAAGTAGTACATTTTTATGCAAGGGCGGTTTTTTGTGTTCCGACCACGACCTCGTCGATTTGCAATGTAGCGTGATTTCCCACAAAATTTACATGACGTAAACTCAGAGTCCACTCCCCAATAAATCATACATTGGTCCTCACAACAATCTATTTTTTCAACAGGTAGACCTAGACATCGCATTAGTCTTTTAGTGGCATAAAAATTTTCAACCAATGAGTTGTCATTTGGCAAACAATCCTTCATGAGTTTAATGATTTCATTATACCCTCGTTCAGATATTTGATGTTCAAACTTGATCGCAAGTAATCTTGCCATTGCGGACAACGTTGTCATGGTTTCGCAACCAGGCCACAATTGTTCCCTACTTGCATCAATCATGTCATATAGTTGGCGTGCTTGGGGGTTTGGTGATTCTTCCACGTGATTCCAATTGAAACTTGGACCCGCCATGTTGTGTAGCATCTCGCGGTAAGGTGTCGGATCGTATCCTCCCACATCAGCATCATCGATATGGCTATCCATTTGGTAAAAGTTTTGCGGGCCTTCATCTCCGTTCTCACCATGTTCGTACCAATAGTGATATCCCAGGACAAATCCATACCTACATATGTGGTACTCAACCGTTTCGACGTCCAGGTACGGTACAAGTCGACATTTCTTAAAATTGCACGGACATCTAATCTTCCTTTCACTTTGGTATGTAGGACAATGTTGTTTGGCAAATGATATGAATTCTTTAACCTTCGCCGCGAATTCAATTCGAACGTAACCGTTGTCGAGCCGGTTGTACATCCAGTCTCTACTTGTAGACGACATTCCTATTCGAACGTAACCGCTGTCGAGCCGGTTGTCTATTCAAGTAATGAAAGAATAATGATTAAGATGATAGGAAATCTCACTAATTGGAGAATAGTGTAAATCGGAATAGCGATCAAGACAATCTAGAAGAAATTGATAGCTAAGTGAAAGAACGAGGTTCTTGTTGAACTCATGAATAAAGAATAAATTGACAAAGTTAGAAAGTCATTAATTTTCTAACTAGTCAGAGTTACACGATGTGTCAGGTTTCATTTATGATCATATTGTAATGTAATGTCTCTTTTCATATGATGATAGATGTAATTAGATCACTCTAGTCATGGAATGACTTATATAATTATAGGTTTTATTAAGAAATGCTAGAATGGTGATAGATCAAATTTACTTTCATATCTAATGTTGTGCTTAAATATTATCTACATCATTTTTTAAATATTTTGATTGAAAATAATCTTAGAATTGATCTCATTTTTAATTCGATGAAAAAATGATTAGTGATAAGAAAGTAAATGAGGATTTGTACACGCGAGTTTGGTAAACAAGGAATGAATTATCAATGGTTTTTGGAAATGTTGTTAGTTATGAATTAAGGCAGATTTATAAAAAAAAAGATAGGATATATCTTGCTAAGTATTAATGTTTGAATGCAACTCAAGGCACGAAATGCAAAGTACAACAACATTTATTCGATATTCCTCTAACTGGATTATTTACCTCATCATAAATATGTAAGATGTCTGGATTAGAAAGTAATTGTTTTAACTTTTCATTGAACTAAGGATAGGGAGTTGAAAATTCAAAATGTTTTTTATCTATACCAACTATGCTCATTGGAAAGTAAGGATGAAGTTCTACATTAGGGTAAAAATTAGACTTTTGTGGGAGTCAATTGAGAATAGGTACAGTCCACCGAACAGGGCCATCAGAGAATACATCATTGAGGAGACCAAGATTGAGCTCTCCAATGATCAAGCCATGAATAATTTTTTTTCCTCGCTTTATGAGAACAAATTTAACAGAGTTAGGGCTTGTCAAACAACCGAGGAAGTGAAGGAGAAGCTTAGGGTACATTATAAAGGTAAACATCAAGTGAAGAAAAAAGTTGATAATCGAGGGGCACTATGAGACTTTCAAAGTTGGCTCCGATGAAGACATAGCCACAACCATCACTTCGTTCACTAAGCTCTTGAATGAGATCAAGAATCATGCAAAGAACTATGATCAAAGTAATACCTAGTATATTCAGAATTAGATTTTCATATTTCAGATCATTGCACCTATTATAAATTTTTTGGCATTTCAGAATAGCATAACCAAACATAATAAAATAGCAAGGAAAAAAACAACAATGCCTAACATGATAAATTTGAACAAAAATACTGAACGAAAATTCTTGATTTCATTAGACTGAAAGGAAATGGAAACTTGTTCTTTTTATAAATGTTAGTTGAACACCTACATAACACATCAAGAGAGACACCGAACATATAACAAATACATCAAGATATCACTTATGATAGCCGAATAGTTATACACATCAAGATATCATACAATAGCAAGGGAGACATACTGGTAAAGTTACAACCAAATCAAATTTATTTAAATTATACATTTAAATAGGTAAACCAACATCAAGATATGATAAAATAGCAAGGAACACCTACATAACATGTCACTACCAATTCACCAAAAACAATGGTTCGAGAGGAAAGAGGGAGAACTCACCAATCAAGCACGACGAGGCGCGGAATGAATGAGAGCACAATACCACCGAACGAGAGATCGAATAGGAGATCGAATGAGAGCACGAAGTGAGAGCCGGGAGGAGCAGAGGTGCGGACTGAAATGGTGCAAGACAACTGAACAGGACCAGAGCAGGGCAGCGCTACCAAGGAGCAATGTAGTGCGAGGACGACTTGTTAGGGGTTGGGGATTTGGGGGCGGATCTGGAGAGAGACGGAGAGACCAGAGAGAAGTGAGAGTTAAGAGCAACGGACAGAGACGCCGATTTGTTGGGGGTTGGAGATTTGGGGGCCGGTGACCGGAGAGACGACGCGACCGAGAGGGAGAGACGAGAGTATAGAGGAGAGACGACGAAGACGATGAGATCGAATCGTGCGGTGGGTTTGCTTGGTTAGGGCTTTCGGTGGTGGGGAGGACGACGAGGGGGGTTTTGGAGGGGGTCAAGAGAAATCTCGAGATTTGTTGTCACAAATCTCGAGATTTGACGAACGGGTATAACAAAATAAAGTTTTGGTGGGAATGTTGGCGCCATTTTTTAGAGACGGAATTTAATTCCGTCTCTAATTCCGTCTCTAATTCCGTCTCTGATCCGTCTCAAATCCGTCTCTGAATGTTTCCGTCTCAAATCCGTCGCTAACTTTTTTATTTAGAAACGGAACTTATTTCCGTTTCTAATTCCGTTTCTTATTTGCTGTTTTTTTGTAGTGACAATTTTTTGTTTTTTGATATGATAAAGAAAAGTTTTAAATTTATAAATCAAACCTAGAGGTGTAAACTTTTTGTCCACTTTGTTCACTCAATTTTATTTGACCGAAAAAAGGCTGGGACAATGATTTTTTAAATTTGAGCCAGATCTAAGCACGGTTATGATATTCGAATTGAAATATTAGCTAGGTCCAGAGAAAACCTTTCAAGCCCTAACTTTATCCAAATTTCAAAAGGTACTGCCCTACTTTTACTTCAAAAATATAATAACATACTTTCTATAATTTGCTAAAAACAACTTTAAAAATAATAAACCACATAATATTATCTCAAGCAATATAGGTAAGTCTTGAATTTAAAATATGTGTGTTGTGCTGTTTAATTTGTTTAAAAGTTGTTTTTAGCAAATTATATAATGAATGATAATATATTTTCGAAGTAAAAGTAAGCCGATATCTTTTAAAATTTGCGTAAGGTATGGGCTTAAGTATTTTTGTAACATTAATCGTTATTATTTCTTAAATATTTTGACCTTTTATTTAAGAATACTTTTAGCTATGTACTTATATTTTTGAACAAAAAAATAAAATAAACACGAAGCATGAAACTCAAACAAATTTTCGATATAATCACGAGAAAATAGAAAAAACAATTTTTAACTATTCCATATTTTAGTTTTTTTTGTTCGATCACTCTATTAAACCTTTTATTTAAGTTTGTATAAAAAACATCCGTAACTTAAACATTTATTATATCATTATCACCAAATTATTTATATATACTACAAAATTGCAAATATAAATAATAAAGACTTAATTTGATCACTTTAAATATCGTTTTGCTTATGAATTTGTAATATTCAATAAAAAGTACATTTCAAAACATATTTTTGAAATAAAAATTCAACCATTTAAGTTATTTATCTGATTTTTTTGGTTAGTTATTTATCTGAACTTTTCGAGATAACTATTTATCCAATTTAGATTATTTAAAAAAGAATATTATATATATATATATTTATTTATATATATAAGTGATAAGTGATGAATCTACATGCCTTTTTTCGTAATTTTGTTGGCAAAAGTTCTAATTCACGCGGCTTCTAATTTTATAACTTTATTATTTAACTTTTTGAATTGATAATGAATAAATTAAAATTATTTAAGGTGTAACAACCCATTTTATTAAATTTGCAGACGTGGACGCCAGCTCGGATCTACGTGGACGTCGCGACATGCTAAGACACACGGGGACTTAGGTATGTTAGGTATTTGTGTGTTAAATGCTTATTTGCGGTGAAATTTTTAGAAATACATCGCTTGTGTGTATGTTGCATAAAAATACGTGTGAGATTGTGTAAATAGTATTCGCCTCGATATGTGTGTCGACACGGGTACCGAGTAGTTGACGGGACTGAATATTAGGTCGGGAAAACTAAAACACATAAGTTAAATAAAAATGGTTAAGTAACTAATATCGAATGGTATTAGGTGGCTAGTGACGCGGCGGTACGCGTACATCGCGGTTCGGACGCGAAATCGAACGTCGAAACACCCGAAAAAGGTATGTGTATCCCAACGGTGTCACATTGTGGTGTCAAGATAAAAAGTCAACTATCTGTATCTACACACTCCATCACCTTTTCTCTCACCTCACACTCACACCCTACTCTCACACCCGTACACACCCCACACATAAAAATCGAGAGGCCAGAGAGGGAAAAAGGAACCTGAGAGGAGGAGGAGGAGGAGAAGGAAAAGGAAGGAGAGAAGAGAAGATGGAGACGCCACGATCGAGGTGAGTCTTAGTAGTTTTTGGTTGTGGATTTCGGTGGTTGGACGAGGTGGCCGGGACAAGGGTTCGGCCACGGAGGCTGAACTAGGTCGTAATCACTACGAAAAAAGCAAATCAGAAACGGAATTTTCGTCTCTGATTTGCAAAAATTCCGTCTCTAATTGCAATCAGAAACGGAACAGAGACGGAATCAATTCCGTCTCTGAAAACGTCGTCGCTGATTCGATCAAACACGGAAAATCGATTTCGTTTCTGATTAGAGACGGAATAGAGACGGAAAAATTCCGTTTTCGATTAGAGACGGATTTAGAGACGAAAATTAGAAACGGAACAGAGACGGAACAGAAATGGAAATTTTTTCGAAATGGTACATTTGTAATCGCATTCCGTCTCTGATTCCGTTGCTAATCAGAAACGGAATCAGAGACGGATAATTCCGTTTCTGATTTCGTCTCTGATTTAGTTTCTGATTAGCAACGGAATCAGAGACGGAATTCTTATTTCCGTTTCTGATTTCGTTTGTGATTCATGTATATATTCCTGAAAATTAGAGACGGAATAGCAACGGAATGTTTGAATTCCGTTGCTAATCCGTCTCTAATTTTCATTTTCGTTTAATTTTCAAACATAAACATAATCCAATTGGTTCTCCAACCTATAACTTGAAATTACAACCATAGGACCTACTCCATCGCTTGCACCACCTCCAACAACTCCTTGAGGGTGCTAACATCCCACAAAAAAGACAAATTTGACATTCATACATCGACAATATATATCAACAAATATTCAAAAGAGAAAAAAAATGTAAAAATCAAAATTTGAAAAAAAATTATATATCCACGGAAAATTGTCTTGTATTACAAAATCTCCAAATTTCTAAGTATTCAAAAAAACCACCAATCCTATTGTTCAACAACAAAAAAAAAAAAACTTACAATCCTATAAATATGCACAAAACGAATTAAGCTTAATAACCAAGAACGAAATCCATCTAATGTTCAACAGCTCCAATCACCAAAACTTCAACATGACTGGTCAGAATAAGAAGAGCAATAAGGACTCCATATAATAACTATAACGCAGCTTTGAAGCACTTCGATTCTCCATCTCGAGGACAACCACCAAGTGATAATGCATATTCACGGGGTTCATTCCGAGCGATCCCCGAACCAAATAGAGAGCTAAATAGCGCCCAGAACAGATCCGCTCCAACGTCTGGTAAAAGCAATACACCACACAACATCAAGAGCTTTCAAGGAAGTAAAAATATATAGGAAAAGAAGGGGAGAGGCTGGAAAGTATATGGGGTTCCAATCGTCCAGTAATCAGAAATATGGACGAGCGTACCTCAAATTCTTAGTCTTTTTCAGTCCCTGATAACATCACATACAAGTTTCGACTTCAGTGTGATAGATGAGGAACTATCATCTATCAAAGTCTTTCTTTTCAAATATCCGTTGCATTTATATTAACATTCTACATCGCACCCCTGAAAATGCTTTTCTTTCCTAAAACATATGATCTCCATCCTAGTCAACATCTTCAGACTACTAATCATCTTATGCAACTATAGCTCACCATGAATTAACATGCATGAGCAATATCTAAACCCCATATTGTCTATTTTTAAATTAAAAAAGAGAAATAACTACAAAATCTACATCGAAGAGGTAACTTGCATGAACAGAACAACTTCTCAAAACCTTTTTGGACATATTGGTTTATCAATCCCCCTCATTTGTCATTTTCTATAGATAAATGTGCCAATTTTGGTCAATGTGTAGTTTTGTTCTCAACTATGCAACCTCAAGGATGGTTTACTTGATTGCATCATGTAATCTCTATCAGCCTAGCCAACACAAGGTTGAAAGTAGCAAAAACTTTATAAAATAAAACATTAAGCCTCATCTACCTAATAGAAGCTAGAAATCCAGAACATAACAATACTAGTTATAAAGGAGATAGCAAAGTTATAGTCTAGCTTTAGCTCCCAGAACAATTAGACTTCATCGCGAGACACCATGTCACAATTCACAAGGGCTCGTTATCAATTTGCCCATCATATAAGATTTAATCACAAGTGAAAATAATGGATACAAATTTGGCAAAAAAGTGTAATGCAAGAAGCCAAGAACCTAACAAAAAAAAATCCGGTATGCACGTATGAACTCTATCTTTTTGAGAATAAGTATCATTATGCAAACACACTTTTAAGTCATCATGGAACGAAAAAAAAATCAGTTTCTTCCATTGCAAACGACCAGCAGGCAATAGTTGAAAAAATGACAGGTAAAAAAGACATGGGTACAAAAGAATTAGGAAACAGAATTGAAAAAAAAAAGAATTGAAGAACTTCAGCTCGAACAAGATTTTAACTTACCATTTCCGCATAGATTTGCAATTGCCCCAGCGACCATTCGAAGTGTTTGTGGATCTTCAGCATCCGGTGTTGTCATTGACAACAAACTGATGCCTCCTTCACCCATTATAAGCTCCTGGTTGCTTTCTCGAAATTAAAAAAATCGATGGCATGGAATAATGGAAGGAACGATATTCATATCTTTAAAGAGGTGGACATGGCGATACATTTTTGAGTTCAGATAAATTGGTCATTATAATGCATATTTCCTACACAACAACTCAAGTCAAAATGAAATTAAATTTAATCAAATAAAAAATACTTACCATTATAAGCACATATTGAAAGTTACCACAATTTTAATAGAAGTATATACTATTTTACTTGTCAGCATTAATCAAGCACATATTAAATGCAGACACATAACTACCAATTGACATTCGATCAAGCTTAATGGAAACTTCAGTTACAGGGTAGCCAATAACAAATGATTTGAGACTAAGCCTTTTTTTTTTAAGTTTTTTGGTGTTGTCCAAGTTGACAGTTAATGGACAAGCATAGTGAAATTCTTATGTTCAACATACATGGAATCGAGCAAACACACAAACACCAGAATTGTCAAGCCTAAGATATATACATACAATCTTATAGCACTGAATGCAGTGGGATGTCCAAGAATAAAAAAAAAAAGCAAAAAGAAATCCAATTAAATATGCAAATTACCTACCTTCAGCAACTAGATTTGCTACTACTTTTACTGCATGAATTCTAACTTCAGCATCGTCCGACTCGAGCAATGACAAAATCTTTTGCAATCCCACTGTAGTATAAACAGATTGACTTAAGAAACTCTGCTTCATACACCTGTTTAGAACATAATTCAGTTCAGTCAAAAAAAATGCCACTGGAGCGCGTATAACAATTTCCGCCATCCCGTGTTATTCAAAATGCTCCTGGTCACGGCATAAAAAACTCTCTAACACACTATACTATCATTCCGCATTTTGTGAGAAGTGCAATCATATAGATGCTATTAGAAAGTTAATTTCTAGCAGTGAGTCATCCATGCAAACTAAAGGGTGAAACCGAAATTAATAAAACCATAAAAATGCAAGGACAAGGAAACAAACAGAAAGAATTAGTGTTAAACTTACTCAATGAATGGTACCCAATCATTACAATGTTTGGGAATGGTTCAATGTATCGAGTCTTGTTCCGCTGTTGAGAGGCTGCTTCTAGATATGAACGCATACCTACAAGCCATGAACCTGGATCCCAACAACTGCAAAAAGAATGAGAAGGAAAAACAGTGAGAACTAAATGGTAAATCCACATTGCTATTCTATCCAATTAATCGGAGTAATGGAACTATGCGAATAGATCAAACTGTTAACTGATATCATATCTCTTACTCTTACCTTGTGAAACTGCCACCGACGAAGCTCCAATAACAAGCATGCTGATTTGGGACTTAGACACTTCATTAGATATTGCAACTGGTACATCATCTGCTTCAATTTGTACAAGACAAGCTGTCTAACCTGATTCTTCTCACACGCACCCTTATTAATTACAGGAAGTGAAATACAGAACCATCTCAAATATTATGTTGTTGTAGCATTGCAGACACAGCCCAAAACAACTATGATAGTGTGATAAAAAATACCTAACTGAAAGAGTAAAAAGACATTAATAAAATATAGCACAATTTAACTCATACATGAATTCTTCAATTTCCAAATAGCCTGGCTACCAACAATCAAGGAGAACTGCAAACCAAAAATCAAAAGTTGTTTGCACAACTGCCTATTAGCATGAGACATAGTAAACGTTCGTGCCCAGTCAAATAATATTGAAGAGAATATTTGTTGAAACAGGTGTCTGGTCACCAACTTACCATTGAAGAAGAACTAATCAAATGAAGAGTCTAAAACCCAACTACCAAACAATTACATAAACAAGAAGAAGAGGAAGCTTAAGGAAATGATGGAAATCATATAAATATAATACCTGTTCGTGCTTCTCCCCATATATTCCATGACTTGCAGCTAACTCTCGAGTACAGTTCAGATTTTCTTAGATTGAAAACTTCTCCACCTCTACCAACTTAATCTGCAAAGAAGAAGAAGCTACACAAAATAAAAATTATGTGTTTCTTTCATATAAAAAATAAAAGATCAAAGGATCTCCCACATGAATCCTTCACAGAAGTACCTGCTCCTGAAGCGATTTGATCAAAAGAATAGCCTCTGGTTCACTTACAAGTTAAACCCTGGAAGTAAATACCTATATAACATTCTAGAGCCCTGGTTACGGAACCATCTGCACTTAATCCAGAAGTAACTCTCCCCCAAAAGTTCTTTCCTTGCTGAGTAAGTTCCAACTTAGACGTAACAATCTTGTTGCAGTAGTAAAATAGAAGAAAAAAAAACCAAAAAACCAATTAAAGGATGAAATAAAATAAGATTCAATAAAATATATATTGACTTGAGAAGGAATAGCATGTCATTAACCATCCAAGTAATCCATCTTTTTTTGGTTCATAAATCAATCTATATTTAAGACAATGCATTACTCATAGGATGCGCGTTGAGCAATATAAATTAATAAACATACCAACGGATTGTGGTACTTCAAAATTTAATAGTTTCCAAATTGTAGTATCTAATTGTGCTTATTTTAGAGAATCTTGAAAGAAACATGACATGAAAGCTTTGTTTGAATAAATAATCACATTAAAGTTATATCAGCATGTTATTATACTTCCAAAACATTTAAATTCCTGAAATTACAATCTCGAATGTCAATAACCAATGCTTTCCAAACAAAACCTGTTCCAAGTAAATGATTTGTTTCTACAATAAGTATTGTACGTCAGTGCTATCATGTAGTCCAAAAAGTTTTTACTATTAAGTACACAAGAAGAGAGTTGTTTACTTCATCAAAGAGGTCTCAAGAATCCTAATTTGATTGGACTGCCTCAAAAAAAATCTTTGAATAACAAAGAGTATTTGTGTACAATGTACGAGCTATCCTTCTATATAATTTACAACACCTACTAGAAAATGTGGCAACTAGAATGAAAATATCAGACTGAGATACAATAGAAACAATGTGTAAGTTTTATACATGTATTTGCAAGCGATTTATAACATGCTTGTTAGTTGTTAGTTCAGATTAATATACATGATTGTCATCAGAACATAATAGTAATAGGGAGAAGCCTAGAAGGAAATGACATACCTTCGACCAGAGATGTCCACGAGTCTTATTGCAATAGCTATACAGGGAAGCATCAACAAGGTCGTAACAGCGCTAATAAGGATCGATGTGGAATCCAAACTAAGACCAATGTTTGTACAAACCCCAGCATCAACAAAACCTCTAACAAATTTCAAGGTTCGACATTCAACCTAACATCTATCCAAACAACCTAATCGCATGAACAATCAAACAGCACAGACGATCGGAAACGCTAGAAATTGAAACCCTAAAAAAGGCACAAACAACTAGCTAGGGCATCGACAACAATCTCAATAGAAGCATCGATTGAAGATGCTTACTAGAAATTTCATCAACGCGAAGGTTCGAGACGAATCGAAAACTGAATCCCTGGACGAAGAGAGGAATTTGAGACGGAGAGAGTGAGAGCAGAGAGCCGCGAGAGAGAGAGAGAGCAGAGAGCGGCGATGGTGAGAGAGAGAGAGAGAGCGGTGACGAGAGAGAGAGGAGAGAGCGGCGACAGTGAGAGAGAGCGGTGACGGTGAGAGAGAGCGGTGACGGTGAGGTTTGTCGAGAGAGAGAGAGCGGTGAGGTGAGGGAGAGAGGTTTGTCGAGAGAGAGAGAGCGATGAGGGTTTGGTCCCCTTTTTGTATCGATATCAAAGCACTCACGAATCTCAAGACGTAATGGACGATTGAAAAAAAAAAGGTTTTGGTGGGAATGTTGGCGCCATGTTTTAGAGACGGAATTTAATTCCGTCTCTAATTCCGTCTCTAATTCCGTCTCTGATCCGTCTCAATTCCGTCTCTGAATGTTTCCGTCTCAATTCCGTCGCTAGCTTTTTTTTTTAGAAACGGAACTTAATTCCGTTTCTAATTCCGTTTCTGATTTGCTATTTTTTTGTAGTGAATGGTGATGACAGAGGTGTCTCCCCTGCCGTCGAGTCCACCGGGGGTCGGGGTAGAAAGCAACCTCAACCTCAAATCAAAAATAAAAAATAAAAATGTTTTTTCTCCCGATCGAACCATTGGTTCGATCTGGGAAGAAGGTGCACATGAGCGCGTTTGCGCGCGCATGTGCACCCTCTCCCAGCTGGGCCGAGCCTGGACCTGTTCTGGTCCAAGGCCGGGTTGGGTCCGAGTCGGTTGAATCGACCCGACCCAAACCAAAATAAAATAAAATAAAATAGAAAAAGAGAATAAAAATGAAAGAAAAACTTGAAAAAATTTCGGAAAAATTGGGAAAATTCTGAAAAAAAAAACATATTTCGAAAAAATAAGTAGAAATTGAAAAAGTTCTACGAAAAGAAAATATGTGGGAATGTCGGACGCGACTTTTTGCGGGGTTTTACCTCAAAAAGTGCGAAATAGGCAATTTGGCCTAAACTTTTTAGAAATTTGCGGTAAATTGTCATGCTAACTTAAGTTATTAATAAATAGACATAGGTTGACACGCTGATCAATTAGAATTCAAGGACTCAGTGGACTTGGACCCGGGGATTGATTACGGGGTATTGAAGTGCGTTGTGAGGTTTGTAAAACCCAATGAAAAAACTCTTGAGTTTTTATTTTGCTTTGTAATTCCATTCAATTCCAGTATTTCCTCGTGATTCTTCCTATATCTTATCTTATCGTTGTTTGCACGGTTGGTTAGTTACTCCCACCAGATTTTCCGTTGTGTGTTTATGCATTCTAGACCATAGCATGTGTATTAGGAGTTCTCGATGGATAACCCGAGCTAAGGAGCTGCAACACTACAAAAAAACATCAAATCAGAAACGGAATTTTCCGTTTTTGATTTGCAAAAATTCCGTTTCTGATTTCAATCAGAAATGGAATAGAGACGGAATGCGTTAAAATCTCTCAAAACGTCGTCGTCGATGGATCGAAACGGAAAATGGATTCCGTTTCGATTTAGAAACGGATCGAAACGGAATAAATTCCGTTTACGATTAAAACGAATTTATTCCGTCTCTAATTCCGTTTACGATTAGAGACGGAATAAATTCCGTTTACGATTATTTCCGTCTCGATCCGTTGCTAATCGAGACGGATCGAACGAATTTAATCCGTTTCTGATTTATGTATCTAACATAAACGAAAATTAGAGACGGAAATAGCAACGGAATCCAAAGATTTCGTTGCTATTTTTCTCTAATTTTTAAGTTTTTGTTTAGTTTTTAAAGTCTTACATATATAGGTCTCAATCCAAGCACATTTAACTTTGCCAATATATAATAAAAATCATAGCTAAATAATATATTGATATTACACAATTTATATAAACTTAACATATCCTTAACATTATCTTTTCTCAATGTAGTACACGAAACAACAAAAACAATATAAAAAGTTTCTATATCGTATCTTTCTACAAAAGTAAAAGCAAAAATTGTTCTAAATGAAAAAAAAATTAAAAAATGAAGTGTTAGAGATTATATAAAGTTGATTGTGCTTCAAATAATACTTGACTTAAGTACAAAACACACGAAAAAAGATCAAAAAGAAAAAAATCACTAAATTATACAAACAATAATAGAAATATAAACAATATTATGGAATATAAACACAAAGCATAAATAAAGTAATAAAGAAAAAGAAATTCATCATTATGGGAAAACTACGTATCACTAGCTAAAAACTCATTCCTTTTGGTTCTACGAACAAGATCTAAGAATATAGGTAGATAAACGCAATTCTTTGGTCCAAGTCAAAAAAGAGAATGAAGGAACTCAATACAAAGAAAAACTTTACCATGTAAAATTAGAAACAAAGTTGGTGGGTTTCCATTTGAGGGTCTTTGAGGAACAAATTCTAACTAAAACAACAAAAATTGGTGTTTGATATCAAAAATTCGAGAACCTACGAGAATAGGATTCACACCTTCCTTAAGGGGGCATTAACTAGAACAAGTCCTAACACACCTTCCTTAGTTTGAAAAGTGCATTCGACATGAAATATTTCTTAATTCAAAGGTTTCCATACATAATCGTGATTCGATTAGTAATATCTAGAAAAAAAATGGCTTAAATGAGTTAATTTTTAGTTCTCTATCATAGCACAAGTGGAATCGAAGTGAACAATTGCAAAAATTGTTCTATTTCAACGTTAGTATATGTTCTTCTTAGCAAACAAAATATAATTAAATCAACGTTAAGAAACTTAGTCACCCAAAAGAATTATAGGATCTAAAAGCAAGTTATTTGTGTCAAGAAATGAAGTAGTACCTTTCTCATAGCCCTTTTTTCAATGACACAAAAGATATGATGTCGAATCTCTTACATTCCGTTTGCACCTAAAATTACAAATAACAAAAAGAAAAAGTAAACCAATTAATACTGTTATAATGTTGTGCATCACAAGAAAAATCTTCATATATTTATCATTTTAGCAATAGATGAATGTTTTCAAAATCTTCATAGAAATAGATGAATACTTTCAAAATCTTCATAGTAAACTTTTGGGCTGAGTAAGCAAAAAGTTTCGTGTCATCACCAGATGAAATAAGCATGGGAGCGCCAAATGAGCCCACTTGTTGTAGCTAAAATTAATAGGTTTTTCACTTCCACGCTTTCTCTTCACCTTATCACCAAGCATTGGACCTATCGAATGAGATGGTAAACATAAATAGTCAGGTCATAGTGATGATGTAATTGATAATGAGAGAAACATAATGATTTAAACATGCAACTATCAAGTATTAGTTTCTAAGCAAACCTTCTTTGCTAATAGGCACTCCCAATAGTTTCACTTAACTTGTAGAGAATAACCTAAAAAAATACCTATTAAAATTACCTATAGATCCATAAAATTAGCAAAAAATGTAACACTATTTTGAACTTTTAACAACATTTCCATTTCGAAATACAAACAATCGGCATGAAGCGACTTTAAAATGCATGAATATATGCACTTAGATGCATGTAACGTTTGTGCAAAGCATATATCACAATCAAGCTTACAATAGGCTTGGACCAAGAACTCACACAATCGACATTGGAACTTGCGAGCGATGTGACATTCTATACTCACACTGGACCTCAATTTTCCTATGTCAAAATGATGAATGCTCAAAATATTTTACTATACAAATTAACAAAATCATTACTTTCCGAAACCAAATGCATAAAATACGAGAAAAAGCATGAGCTTGAAATTGATTGAGTAAATGCAAGCTACACAAATAAAATGGTGCACCAATCAAATTGTTCTTACATCTTCTTGTACACAGCAATCGAACCAATGAGAAAACACCTTGATATGACTTGGAGTGCCGCTAAAGCATTAACATAGTAATTGCTCACAAGAAAGAAAAGAAATAATGAAAAGGTCGATAACTCGTGAGCAATTACTTGAATTAGTTAATTAGAGATGATAATGATCTGATTTATCTATGTTTATTAGCAAGTAACAAGCTGCTAAAAGACTCTCAATTTGAGTCTCCCTTTGTTGCACTTGCTCAATACATCTTCTCCAACAACCGGTGCGAGACAGGCTCGCCGTAGCAACCTTGGAGTTGCGACTTCGGAAGGTTGAAGAGCGAAGCGGAAGCTATACATATATGCATATGTTGTAATATATGGTACATTTAATTTATTAGCGGAGACATACGTACACTTATATGAATGAAAAATTGAGTGTATTAATGTAGCAATGAAACTTAGCTACTTAATGTAACGTGTATACTTATATATATACATGTACACACACGTATATATCAATATACCTTGAGACACTTGAACAGACAATAACTTCATCGTGAGAGAACATACGAACACTAATCGGTTCCATTTACGACTCAAATTGAACCACAAACCCTAACATGATCAATTCAACCGATTATACAACACATGGATTAACAAACAACAATACAAACTACAATAAGCGATAAATCGCACTCGAACACGCACAAAGATCAATCTTTCCACAACACATCAAGTGCAATTCACCTAATTTTCAAGAAAAACGAGAACCTAAACAATAAATTCATCGAAGAACGCATAGAACGCTAATCGGTTCCATTCACAACGCAAATTGAACCACAAACCCTAACACGATCAATGATTCAATCCAATTGATTAGACCGTACATTGATTGACAAACAACAAAGACACTAACCGCGAAGCGCTTCGGATCTGAGACCGATAGAGTGAGAACGAACAGCTAGGGTTATGTGCTAGCGATCTCTCTAATGGCCGTGAAAGCACAAAGCACTGGATGCGGTCGACGGTCTGTGAGAGAGAGCGGTGACAGAGAGAGCGGTGACAGAGAGAGCGGTGAGAGAGAGAGAGAGATCTGCCGTCGAGAGAGAGGGATTTTTGGGGAGATAGGGGTTCCGGAGAGACAGAGAATCGGGTGAGAGCGCGGTGAGAGAGAGAGAGAGAGATCTGCCGTCGAGAGAGAGGGGTTTTTGGGGAGAGAGAGCAGAGAATCGGGAGAGAGAGATCGATGGAGCGCTGGGAAGATAGGGTTTTGGGAGAGAGAGAATCGGAAGAGAGAGAGAGGGAGTGTTGGGGAGATGGAGTTTTCGGAGAGACGAATCGGGAGAGAGAGAGAGGGAGTTTTATTTTTGAATCATCGAGATCGAAGGTGCACAAATCTCGAGATTTGATGAACGGGTATAACAAAATAAAGTTTTTGCGGGAATCGTGGCGCCATTTTTTAGAGACGGAATTTAATTCCGTCTCTAATTCCGTCTCTAATTCCGTCTCTGATCCGTGTCAAATCCGTCTCTGAATGTTTCCGTCTCAATTCCGTCGCTAACTTTTTAATTTAGAAACGGAAATTATTCCGTTTCTAATTCCGTTTCTGATTTAGAAACGTAACTTATTTCCGTTTCTAATTCCGTTTCTGATTTGCTTTTTTTTGTAGTGCTGCTACATGTGTCGGTGCGTCGTAGGTCTACGCCGGCCACCGAGAAGGATCAAGTGATAGCTAGTTGGGTAAAACCACTAGTGGGATCCTGGAAGGAAACTTCGAAATATGGTTTAGTTTGATTGGAAGAGACGCACACATTTGCACTTTATTGTTATTTATGCATGCGATGCCCTACTTACAGTTGCATGTTTACATTCTGCATGTTTATTTAACAATATTTATTGAATTTCATTTGCTTATTTGAATGCTCAAAGGAGTTCCTTGGGATTTTACTGACTGGACTCATCATCCATTTTCTTCTGTGATGATTGAGTGCAGATCCAGTACAAGTAAAGGCAAAGGGATCTTACGTGACTACTTCTGATTGCCTACCTTTAAGAATTACTTGTACGTGTAATTATTTTGATATTTTGATTCTTTTGGGAACTGGGGAGTGACATGATATTGTACATAGTTACTTTACATGGTATAGTACAATACTTTTCAGGGTTTTTTCACACTAGGTTTTGTTTAATCGATTAATATTTCTTGCATTTACTTACAATTTCCGCGGCATATGTCATTTATACACCGTACACACACAAGTGGATACATTTTGAGACAGAGAAAGGACGGGCAGGTGTCGTACACGTGTAGTTGGGCTAGCTTACAAGGAGTACACGGAGACACGTCACCCCGGGGCGGCGAGGGCCGCCACATAAGGAGCATGTAGGGAGTTACTCGATCTACCCAAGGCCATGAATAATTAGTCATGCATTGATAACCTTTTTCAAATAAAGCTGGTCTGACTCAACTCAACTTATGTTCAGTTCATTATAAATTTCAAGCTTATCCTGATCCATATATAACTAACAATTAAGATATGCTAACTACAATACAATGATAAAATTTGAAAAAAAACATTGCTTTAAAATCTATAATATTTTAGTTTTAAAAATAGTTTTAAGAATTATTTCAACAAAAATTAATTTTAAGATCCTTGTAGAAAACAATTTTCTTTTTAATGAGATAAAAAATACTATATGTGAAGAAATAAAAAATGCAGTTGAATTTCTTTTTTTTATAATTTTTTGTTTTATTTTGTTTTTTGATTTTTTTTGGAGCATGATTCACTAGATTACTTGAGTATATTTTTTATTTAATGTGATACAAGACGTTATGGTTTTTTGAGGGAGAAAGTAACTTTTATGATTTCACTACTAATGCCACATGTCAGTTGCTAGAAAAACGTGAGTCGTTAATATGTTTGTGTGTGTGTGTGGACCCGAACTATAAGTGTATCTATATTCATTATTTTTTTTTGATAGGATATATGTATTTAGTAAAATGTTTGAGATAGTATAACTCTCATCATGACCTAATAAAAATAAGAAAATAAAGATATATAATATTTATACACTTGTCCACCTTTATTCATGTAACATGTATTTACAAAGCATCTCAATATAAAGCTATTGATACTACTTGGTCACGTACCACTGAATTGCAACCAAATTTGAAGACCAGAAATGGAAGCCTGGCCAAAAAACAGTTGTATCAGCTCGTACCACACGAAATTTACACTGATGTGTATATTTTGTACACAGCATATATACACATCAGATCATTAAGTGTATCCAAACAACAAAGACATGTACAATCTGCTCTGCTGAATATACATGAGTAGCTGGTCTGCACAAATCCCACAGCAGAGAACCTCTGACTGCCAAGTGTCATCTCGTTCCTTTGACACGTGTCCTGTCAAAAAAATCAATTTGACTGAGCAAAGATTAAAGTAAAAGTAGAACAATATTATGTGTTAGCACTGAGCCAATGGTTTCAAAGGGACACAACATTGGAGGCTTCCCTTTCCCACCCAAGGAGAGACAAGTTTGTAGTGATGGAAGGGCAGCTAGCACTGCAGATTTTTACTGTTTAAAGGAGACCAAGTGACCAAAAAGGGAGGGGTTTCACCTTTTTACACTTGCTCATGCAGAGTAACATTGATGATATTCAGATATTGCCATAAAGATGACACCTTATAAAGTGCCCTCCTTTTAATTTCTCTCCATTTAAGGGGAAATAATGCCTCATTATTTTACTGTTGTACTTTCATTTATGATGATGCTTAATTTTTTTTTTTTTGATAATCGAGGCTATCCGAGCCACATACTAGATTGAAAGTAAATCCAACCTTATTTTTTGAGTCTTTAGTTACCCCACTAGAGAACCCGAGAAAAAAAGTCGAAGGAAAAATAGAGGGGGTCGAGTTTCGAACTCAATTAATTTAATATTAAAAGTTTTATATAAGTTCAAGATTTGGATGCACAGTAAATTACGTTAGGAGACTTCATCTCTTTATCCTTATTAAGAGACTTCACCTCCTTATTTTTTTACACATGTAAAGAATATTGATGTGGACGAGATAGACCGAAATTACTATCAGTTGAAAAAAAAAAATTTGTAGCCTTCCCATTAAATTTAGTTTTTTCATAGCAAGAATTCCATTCAAGATATATATTTTTTTTTTTTAATCATAGTAATGATCACTTTTATTGGTTGACATACGTGCATAGCTTGTCATGCTCGTGGGATATTGAATTTTGAGGAAAAAAAAAAAAGATTTCTTCCTTAATTGCACTCACTAGATTCTAGATAGGATAGAAAAAGCAAAATCAGCACATGAAACTATATTTTTTAAATGACAACACACTATGGGCTCTATTTGTTGGGATGTAGTGGCACATATAAACAACTATGAGACGAGACTCGGCTTTCACAAAAAAGGGTGCAGTCCTCTCACATCATCAACTCTAGTGGGCCTTATTATTACTAGGTTTACAAAATGATATACAATAACTAATCATTATAAACAGGATCAATAACACGCCTACATTGGACTGTGCCAATATAAATAAATAAATAAATAAAAAACAACTACTATATATAGAAAACAAAACAAATAATTAAAAAAGGAGGCGAGGCTTCAATGAAATTATAAAGTGTTGGTGAACCATATGTATCTTACATGCGTTATTTGTCTCCAACATTCCCTTACTTCGCACTCAACACATTATTTAGTTTGTTTATAGAGGTGCGTGTAGCATGTCTGTGGACGTAGCTTCCGAGGAGACATTGGCTGCCAATGGTGCCCTTTTGTAGTGCTGATTAATCTTTGAGCAGCAGGGTTTAAACCTAGAAATATAGTTGAGGTTGATGCATTATATTTTCTTTTTTCTTTGTTTTTATATATAATTAAATGCCCTTTTATTATTTATTCTTACAGGAAACATCTTTTACTTGTAAAATTGACTGAGTGCATTTTTTCATAAGAAATAGATGTAACCAAGAATTATTTAATTTATATAACACTAGTTATTAATTTTACCCCTTGAAATTGTAAACAAGAGGAAAAGACATTATTTTTTTATTACCGTGGGTGTCTGAACCTCCTCTCTCTTGATTAAGGTCCGACTAATCACACGGGGTTTAAGAGGTTGCTCCTACCATAACCTAGAAATCGATTGAGAAATATTACAGTTGATGCGAATCAAACTTATCTCCTCTTCCTTAGTCAGAATACTAAGGCTCGCTTCGAAACCAGTGCGCCACACCCCTTGGGGGCGGAAAACATATATTATTGTTCAATTATACTTTTTTCTTTAGCTTATTACTATTTTTTTTTAAGCCTAACTACTTTTTCTTGTTCGAGTTAAAGCTGAAAGCTTTATTAATCAGGTTCTAAACTAGAGGTTACAACACTTGAAGGGGGCCACTTAGATAACAAATGTCGAGCACGGTCTACAAAGGGGTACGATAGAGGTAACAATTTTGGCTTGGGAGATGTGTAGATTGAAATATATAGTCACATATATCAATTGAAAATCTTCGTAATGAAAAATATTAGCATTCTTGTTAGATCCCTAGTTAATTGTAATGTATTGAAGGTGGTTAAATTGAGGATAGTATAAGATAAAGCTCCCAATGTTTCCTTCTTCATTTTTATGGTTTAAGCCAAAAAAGTTCACCTACTCAAGCAAATTGAGGATAGTATCATTCATATATACATGTAACCCCAATTTCTATAACAAATTTATAAGAACATAGAGGATATATATATATATAAAGATAAAAAGATTTTTTAAAAAAAGAATCTCATTCATATATACATGTAACCTCAATTTGTACAAAAATAATAAGAACATAGAGGATACATATATAAATTGTACAAAAAAAAGAGTAAAAAATAGAAGGGTAGGATGGGAATAATACTAGTGACAAAGCGAGAGAGGGGGGAAGCCTGATACATTAAGTATACATAGAGAGTGATCTAGATATGTAGGTGGGGTACATCATAGAAACAAAACAATGTCACCAGGTACCCCAGCTTTTGGAAGTGGAGGGGAATCACTGTAGCAACAAAGCAATGTCAGTATCCACTACACTCACTCACTCACTCACTTTGAAAAATGAGAGAGAGTTTCAAAGTCCCCTCAAACATCCCCTTCTTTTGTCCAGAATCATATAAAAAAACAAAAGTACCAAATCAAAACAAAAACAATATGTGAAAGCCCATGATATCCCCCTGCGACTATTACTTCTGTCCAAAACTAATAATCAATAAAATTTTCAAAAAGAAACTCACAAGCCCATACTCATCACTACTGCTTCTCCTCTCTTTATTTTCTCCCACTCTAATATTGAGCATGCATTTATTATACATTGGAGTTTTGTGTTCATGCCACCTTGTCTAGCTATGTAAAACCTGTCTATAATGTAATGATGTTCTACCTCTGGTCTCAAAGGGTCCGGGGTCCATATATAAATGGTCCATTATATCATTTGGACCTTGAAAAATGAAAAGGACTTGCATACAAATTATTTCAATTGGTGGTACATGTAATGGTGCACTACATAGTCGATCTCAAGTCTGCATAAAGGAGGACTCTGACGCCATTCTTCTTATCAAAAATGAGTAAGGGAGATTTTAAACTCATTTTTCTTAAACGAAAAGTGGGGGAAGAATGCCTCAAGCCAATTTTTCATTCTTTAAAAATGAAGGAATGCCGTAAAACTTTTGTCACTTTTCATGACAGGTACATGTAATGATCAAGATACATAATATTTGTTGCGCTTTGCATGTGATCAAATCATAATTATACACTTTTCAACCCTTGCTTTTAAACTCCTCAAAACCCAATTAGTCAATTGGTGATCGTCTTTTAATATATATTTATACGATTTTTTTTATCCATGCGATATATCTATATGATGCTTTTCAAAATAGCACGACCCCTTTATTACCCCTTTATTTTTATAATCATATATATATATAGTGCCAGCTTCTAGCATTCTATCAATTTAGGCCTCGCATTTTTGCCAACATACCGTAAGTTTTCTCACATGGGAGTTAATGCATAAGGAGTTAACTTATGAGAGAGTTCATATTTTCATGTTTGGTTCAACTTTGAACTTACAAGGAAGTTGCAATTTTTTTTAATAAGAAATTATAAAAACAATTTTGTCCCCACGAGATTCGAATACATGACCTCTTACTTTCAAATCTCATACCAAATCATTGGATCACCACCTATTTAATTGTTGGAAGTTGTAAATCTTAAAAATAATAAAACATGAAAATTGACAAAATACCCATCAAACAATAAAACATGTAATAGAGATGTGATTAATGAGGGGTAGTTTTGTCGATCTGTCCTTAGAGATATAACGCCCTTGGGGTGAAGGAACTCCCCCTTGAGAGTATGAGTTGGGAGGTAATTTGCAGTGCAGTTGGGTTTATAAAATTAACCAAACAAGATTAGTTTCAACTCCGATGCAAGTTATTTGCCCTTCCCTCGCCTTAAAACGTAAGAGAATTAAGGTAGCATCTAAACTTTGATCAAGTGCATGTAAACTCAATTTAAGATCTCATAGGTGATATTTGTTGCTTCAAATAATTTAATCATGAGAAGGGCCACACAATATATGCATTAGTCGACACACATCGGCCTACACACATCGGCCAATGCGAGTAATTTATGCATGCCTCGGGATACAGATGCACGCATCCTTAGGGACATAACACGGTCATCAAGGGCACTCTAGCATTTTTCCATTATTAGCGAAATCGATTCAACTCTTCTTACCAAACAGTTGGACCAATCTACCAACTATGTGGATAGCCAATTGGTTTGGTATGTGGTATTGTTACAAGAAAATGGGGTTTCGAGTCTTATATGGGCAAGAAAAGTTGGTTTCTTTCATATGAAAAAAAATAATTGGAACTGTTAATGTAATTGAGTTTTGTATATTAATCAAGCTAAATCAAGGCAAACAGAATACAATGATATGTTCTTCTTTATAGCGCTTTACTGTCACAGCCTAAATTCCTAATCCTAGTTTATTTCCTAATTAGGATCATATCCTCATGATGTGAGACTCGCATCGAGATACGTGCACCGACCGAGACATATGGTCGATGTATATTTTAGTTTTGTTGTGGTGCATTCTATTGGGGCACATACCCTATGTCAATCTACAAACATTATTTATCTTATAATCTTAGTTAATAAAATAGAGGTTTTACTTTGTTGTTTTATTATAAGTGATTACATGTTTAACTTATAATAAGATCCATGGGTATTTGTTGAAATATCATAAATGTCCATAGTCGGTCATTATACTGGGAACCATAATGAATTAAGACTAGTATGAATATTGATTGATGGTCATGTGATGATCATGCATATAGGGATACAAATCGAGATTATAAGTAATTATAAGGGAATAGGGTACTGGACTGACCCGCTATGAGAACACCACATGGATTAAGTCATAAGCGTTACTTATGATAGGTCTATCATTTACTCTATCGACTTGATATTATCATAGACTTCAATATTATGAGCATGAAAATTTGACACAATCAAAATTATTTTTAACCGGGTGATTATAAAGATTGTAATTGGTTACCATATGAATAATGTGTGAAGGTGTGTAATTAAGATATAATTTGTCTATCTTGTATAGAGATAGATATCAGTGGATCTGTCACGGCCTTAATTTCTAATTCTAGTTTAATTTATTAATCAGGATCAAATGACTCGTGACGTGGAACCTGCATTGAGATACGTGTCGTGACCGAGGTGAGATGGTCAATGTATATGTTATATTTGTATCGATGTATGTCTAGTGTTTTATATATGTGTAGACTATAAAGTCATTCTTACTTATGAATAGGTGTCGATACGTATGTGGGAATGCGCCTCGAGTTGAGTGCCAACGTGGGATCGAGGTAGAGAGTGATATGGTAAGTTGATATAAGTCTTATATAGCTTTTATAGTGATTTGAATGGGTTATGGTTGATAATATATTAAGTATGCCTAAGTTAGTAAGTTAAAATAATAGCCACTTGATTCTCTCGAGACACGTATTGACCCATCTCAATACCGATTGAGTTACATATTTGTGTCACATAGCATAAGTTAGTGGGATGTGTTAATAGGTGTATCACTAGATGAGCTTGGAGATACGTGTGCACAATGAGATCAATGGTTATTAATCAACCATATCCACTTACTATATAAAGCTAGTAATCAACTCATACAACGAAATCAACTTCATTTCATGTATTTAATTGAGAAGGAAACTTGCTAGAGAGAAGGAGAAAGGCTAAAAGAAGAAGAACAACAACCAATGTGGGTTTGGTGAAGGAGAGATCAAGTTAAACTAGGTGTTCATCAAATTAGGTAACCATCTCTCAATTTATTTCAAACCAATTTAGGTTTTTGGACAAATTCAAAGGGTAGATGATTAAGATTTTGCAATTGATTTATATATTTGGATTCCTCATTTTAAGCTGATAATCCAGTTATATTAAAGCTCTTAATTTGGATTTGAAATCATAAAGATAGAATTTTTGAAGTTGTAAGACCAAAACTGTATTTCTGCATGTTGTATTAGGGATTAGTCTATATAATTTGGTCATAACTTGTCCATTTTAGATCCAAATCGACTCAAACTGATAACATTTGAAAGTTACTCAAAGGGAAACAACTTTGTTTAACTGGAGATGTTGTATTTCAAATGTTTTCATGTCTTAAAGTACTCTACAAATAGGTGTTGGAATGCAATAGAAGATTTTTGAAACTAAAATTGTTAAAGGCATAACTACCTAACTACTCATCCAAATGAGTTGATATTTTAATATGTTGTTATTTGCTATGTTGGATGCCTTGTAACAAAAAATTAAGAATTTATATTTTATGAATTGGGAGAAATGAATTCTCTAAATCTGATGGTTAGTTTAGGCTCCAATTTGAGCTGTGTTTAGTAAAATTACAATATCTTTTTCGTTTTAAATCAAAATTACACAAACTAAATCCTTTCGAAAATCTAAGTTAGAGACCCCAAAACTTTATATAGGGAAGGTGTTGAGATTTGGGCAATTTCATGCCTAAAAGAGTGTTGCAATACATGATTAAAATTTTAATATTGTTTAGTATTAAGGGGTTGTTTTGGTTTAAGGTTCCTAAACCCATTTGACTTGACCTAAACTCAATTTATTTGAATTAGTTTGATATCAGGAACTTAAGAAAGAGTCTTGGGAGTTCGAATACGTGATACGAGGTGTTGGGAGGCCCGATTAGCATAGGAAATTGCGTGGATTGTAAGTAAATTGATTGAGATATTTATTTACATTTCATTCCTATTCATATGTTCATTTCCAATTATTTAGTTTGAATTGCATCTGTACTACATATGTCATGATTTGTTGTTCATTCTCATTACATGAGGTTGCTTTCATGGTATAGTTTGTTGATAAAATGATTTCATTGACTTCAATTCATGTGATATGTCATTATTGATTGTTAATACATGTGGTCAGTGAAATAACATGCTATTAGATAGTTATTACATAGTGCTGAGAATCTATATCCTTTGTGCATTAGTATGCAATGGTTTTGTTGGATTCCATTATTGTGTTGTTCTTGAATGTGAAAGTAGTTCTTGTATCTAGGACCACTTTATGATAGAGGTCCGACGAACATTCGGGGTCACTAGACTTTTTAAAGTGATAGTGATTTCTCCACTATCTTATGCGGCACACAGGGTATGAGACTCGGGGTTGTTGGCAAGTATACATCCTAGATAACTGGCACTTGAGATAATTATAAAGGCGCACAGTGTAATTACAACCTTCACACAAATGTAGAGCACAACTCCATCCATATATAGTGGAATTGGCATTGGGATAGGATTCCCATCCAACCGGCCCGAGATCAGTACTACTTAGCCTAACGTCTATTTCATTTTGTTTAACTAAAGTATCTCATTGCATGATTTCTTTTCAGCATAGTTGTTATTATTATGCATTTTGATACTTGTTGCATAATTGAGAATGTGAAAAAATATCCCTCAGTGTTACTTTCCACTTTTCTGTACTCACTATCCTTTTTAAGATGGTGGATGCAGATCCATTGAGTAGTAGGTCGGGCAAAGAGTAGATCGACGACTATCTCCGAGCCAATGAAGTGCTGCTACGCCATATTTTGTAGGTTCTGATTTTTTATGTACTACTTTTATATGCCTATTATACACTTTTAGGGCTGTATATTATAGGTTGAGTGATTAATACCTTGACCAGACACATGTTATCATATATCGTCATTTTCTATATATATATGCATGTGTTCATTATTCTTTAGTTTTTTCACGATTGTTAGGTATCACATTAATGCTTTAGTTAATTTGTACGACTTCTGCTGAATAAAATCTTAAGTAAGCAAAACTTTAATTAACTCTATTTATTATATGACATAAGACATTAAAACTCGTATTAAACTTATAATTTGTAAGTAGGTAAATGATTTTGAAAAGGCTGACTAGTTCCAGTATTAAGTTCTATGAGGTGAGGTTAGGCCTTAATGATGAGATTAGGCCAAGCGGTGACCTAATTTAAGAAGGGGTAGTCACAGTTGGTATCAGAGCCTAAGTTCTATAATATTATGGGCAATTTATGGAATCGTCCAAAATTGAGATACATGTGGTATTATATCCTAAATTTATAAAGCTTAGGAGAGCCTATGTTTATAGAGCTTATGAGAGCCTATGTTTATAAAGCTTAGGATTATAGAAAATAGTCATTCCACAAGGTGATACCAAAGCTACAATGTGTAGAGAAATGCTTAATTTTCCAATGAGTAACAAATGAAAATTTAAACTAGAAAAAATAAATCTTAGTTATGGAAAACCAGATGATCCTTGCCTAGAAACCATTAGTTGGGAAGTGAGTGAAAGTGAGAAAGGGATTTTTTATTTATGCATGTTAGTTTTCTATATGTATATATGCGTTATTTACATAGTAGCTGATTCACGTTTGTTATCAACTTGCAAACACCGATGAAGAATTCATACGATAGTAGGGATGCAGGTGTGAGTGGCAGCCAGCCTTATATACCATCAACCGATGATTTTCAGAGGCTATCTGATCGAGTAGTTGTTCAGGGATAGCAGTTAGCAGAGTTCATCACTATGATGACTCATATTTCGCTCCATTAGCACATACACTAGCCCCTCTACTACGACTACTTCCACATTACCCATAGCAGTGCCGTATTACAGACGATTATTAGCGATAGTAGCTCCAGCCATAGAGACAGTTTTACACCATTTTTTACACCTCAATCTTCTAGCTCGTTGGCAAATGTTTAGTGATGTGAGATGATATCTTTTGAGGGAGAGTTTGAGTCTTGGAATGGCTTCAAGAAGAAAGTTTTCTTGGGATGCCTTCAAGATGAAGTTTTACCAGCAATACCTCTCGCATTTATGAAGAGGTTGAGGAAGGAATTTATGAACCTGAGACAAAGAGCTGATAAGTCAGTAATGAGCTACAGATATAGATACGGTTATCTGAGGTAGTTCACTGGAGACTTAGTGAGAGAGGATTCATATTATATGTACCACTTTAGGGATGGACTGAGGCCAGATATTGGATTTTATGTAGTCAGTTCAGGTGCCAAGACTTTAGGAGAGATTTACAAGCGTGCGTTCTCTCACGAGACCTATTATTTTGACAAAGTTGCCGATAGGACACCGCTAGTACTAGCGTTGACACTTGATCAGGTTTCGAGTATGAGAGGATGAGACATAGGGGCAAAGAACCGAGGAGATGGGATAGAGGTTCCCAGAGATTAGGTACATCTATAGCAGTTGTACCCTTTGTATCATCTCCTGCACCATTGCAGATTATTGTTGGTAGACCCTCTCTGCCACCACCAATCAGATATGTTGTACCACTACTACTATTATTTTACCAGCACCACGTCAGGAATAGCAATGTGGTAGAGTCTGAGGGTGAGGTAGAGGTAGAGGATGAGATAGTTCCCGATAGGGGTAGAGACAGGCACAGGTCCATGATCAGTTTCAGGGACAACGTAAACCAATCACTTGGTTTAGGTGTGGTCAGGTTGGGTATGTGATTCAAGAGTGTCCACAACCAGTAGTTGTGATTCCACCACAGAGTCGAGAGGGTGTACATATGGTTGCACAATCTAACGCAGAGGCCACACAGAGACTCATTGAGGGTATGGTTTCCATTTGTAGTAGAGAGTCATATGTTTTGTTTGATTCGGGTTCTACAATATCTTTCATTTCTGGTCGCATGATGGGCATCTTAGGGATGACATCGGTTAGAGTTAGCGTACATTTTATCTTAAGTACTACAGCCGGGGATAGGGTGTACCCTAATTGTCATTATAGAGGGATGTCCAATAAAGATAGGCAGGGTAGAGTTACCTACGAACCTCATAGTGCTCGACTTCTTAGATTTCGATGCATTGCCAGGGATCGATTTGCTAGCATCGTGTCATGATTATATCGACTATTTCGGTAAGATAATGATATTTAAGATCCCAATGCGCCCGATGTTCACATATAGTGGTAATATTTCGAGGGTTGAGAGCACTAGAGCTCGACTTACGACTAGTGTAAAGATGGAGACTCTAGTATCATTATATATCCACAGCAGAGAGTCAGGGACCCAGACTAGAAGAGATTCCAATTATATGCGAGTTTCCTGACGTATTTTCAGAAGACTTACCTGGTTTATCACCACCTAGAGAGATAGATTCATTATTAAGTTGGTACATAGTACTAGACCTATATCTATACCACCGTACCGCATGGCTCCACAAGAGTTGAAGGAATTGTGGAGTCAGTTGCAGGATTTATGAGAGAAGGATTCATCACACATTCAATGTCACCATGGGGAGCACCGATCCCGTTTGTGAAGAAGAAGGATGTTATTTTGAGACTGTGTATCGATTATAGACAATTGAACAAGGTTGCAGTCAAGAACAAGTATCCATTACCACGAATTGATGACTTATTTGATCAGTTGAGATGAGCGCAATTTTTCTCCAAAATAGATATGAGATCGGGGTATCATCAGCTTAGGATCAAGGACGAAGATAGGTCTAAGACAACGGCGTTTAACACTAGATATGAACACTATCAGTTTACAGTTATTTCATTTAGTTTGACTAACGCTATTGCCATGTTTATGGATTTAATGCACCGGGTAATGAGACCATTTCATGACTAATTCGTGATAGTTTTCATTGATAATATATTGATATATTCAAAGACTCGAGGGGATCACGAGCAACACCTCAGAGAGGCGTTGCAAACCTTGAGGGAGCATCGACTTTACGCCAAGTTCAATAAGTGTGAATTTTATCTGTCAAAAGTCAAGTTTTTGGGACATGTTGTTGGAACAGCAGGCATTGCTATAGATCTAGCTGCGACTCAGGCTATTATAGATTAGCCTGCATTGACGTCAGTTATGGAAATCAGGAGTTTTTAAGGGTTAGCAAGATATTACCGTAGGTTTGTGAAAGATTTGTCAAATATCACTTTACCGATGACCAATTTACCCAGAAAAACCTCAAGTTTGATTTGGTCTTAGGAATGGGATGAGGCATTTGCTCAGCTAAAGAGATTGTTGACTACCACACCAATGTTAATATTGCCAAAGGTTGGACATGAATTCCTTATATATACAGATGCTTCTCATACATGTTTAGGTTGTGTGTTAATACAGGATAATAGCACGGTAGCTTATGTATCTAGATAATTGAAGATACATGAGAAAAACTATCCTACTCAAGACTCAAAATTGGTGGCAATAGTGTTTGCTTTGAAGATATGGAGACATAATCTATATGGAGAGAGGTTCACACTCTATACTGATCATAAACATTTGAAATAAATCTTCACATAGAAAGAGCTTTACATGAGACAACACCGATGGTTGGGATTTCTAAAAAACTACGACTTTTCTCTAGAATATCACCCAGGAAAAGCTAACGTAGTTGCTGATGTACTGAGTAGGATGCCGCTTAGAGATGTCGAAGTTGTTAGATGGCATATAACATATGAGTATGGATTACTCGAGGTAGCGGCGATAATGAATCAGTTAGATATTCTTACCGATACTCCGGTGATGATTTGTGCATAAATGATGCTTCAGACAATGTCTATTCGGAGAGTGTTAGAGGGACCAAAAGCCGACATCTTATACATAAGACTCGATGATTTGGCCTAGAGTACTGAGTGTACTAACTGGACATAAATGATGGATCGTAATTTGAGATTCATAGGTTGATTGTGGATACTGGTAATGGCAAAGCTAAAAGATGAGATTCTTTAGGATTCACACCATTCTAGGTTCACCGTATATCCAGGTAGGACCAAAATGTACCATGAAATGAAGAAACATTTTTGTTGTCTTAGGATGAAAGTGGGCATATCGAAGTTTATCAGGAACTGTGAGATTTGCCAATAAGTGAAGGCAAAGCATCGTAGACCTGGAGGATTGTTACAGTCGTTTCCCATTCCATGATAGAAGTGGGAAAACATAGCTATGGATTTTGTTAGAGGACTGACAAGAATTGCCCATCGACACGATTCTATCTGGGTGATTGTGGAAAAATTGACGAAATCTGCCCATTTCATACTAGTTGCAGCTCATTACACATTTGACCAGCGGAATGTATTATTCGAGAGGGATATTATTAGGCTGCATGAGGTACCATTGACCATTACATCATATAAAGATGTTATGTATACGTTCAAGATGTGGCGGAGTATGCAAGAGCATTATGGTACGCGCTTATAGTTTAGCACAACCTTTCACCCTCAAACTATGGGCAGACTTAGCGGTTGATTAGAGTCTCGAGGATATGCTCGAGGCTTGTGTACTTGAGTTTGGCGGATCATGGGAGGAGTACCTACCATTGTGTGAGTTTGTATATAACAATAGTTACCAGGCTAGCATTGAAATGGCGCCATTTGAGGCTTTATATGGTAGGTCGTGTCGCTTGCCATCTTGTTGGGCTAGGCCAGAGGACCAGAACATTATAGGGCCTGAAATTATTGTTGATCACACGAAGAAGGTATAGCAGATTCGCTAGAGGCTTAAAGGAGCCTAAAGAGGCAGAAGAAGCATGCATACACGTATCGCAACGATCTCGCGTATGACGAAAGAGCCTTAGTGTATCTAAAGGTTTCTCCTTGGGAGAGTTTTCACATATTTGGTCTGAAAGGCAAGTTAGCACCAAGATTCATTGGGTCTTTCAAGATTAAACGTGGGTCGGTAAGGTTGCTTATGAGCTTGAGTCACCTTCATAGATATCGGGGATTCATCCAGTGTTCCATATTTCTATGCTTCAACAAGCCAAGTCGAAGGCAATCAAGAGAGCGACAGTGGACTTGAGTCGGATTGATCTGAGTGAGGACGTATCTTAGAGGAGCAGCCCGTACAGATCCTAAAAAAGTAAGTGCAACAATTGAGAGGCAAGTCTGTCCTGAAAATGTTAGTCAAGTAGTAGTTTCATGGAGACTCAGAATTCACTTGGGAATGGGAAGATTGTATGCACGATAGGTTTACGTGCCTCTTCGAGTTATGTATGATTATAAGTTAAGTTTAATTTCGAGGATGAAATCTCCATTAGTTGGGGAGAATTGTTCCGACCCAGATTTTTAATTCTAGTTTAATATCTTAATTAGGATCAAATGACTCGTGATGTGGGACCCGCATTAAGATGCATTTCATGACCAAAGCGAGATGGCTGAGGTATATGTTATATTTGTAATGATGTATGTCTAGTGTTTTGTATATGTATAGACTACTAAGTCATTCCTACTTATGAATAGGTGTCGATATGCACGTGCGAATGCGCCTCAAGTTGAGTGTCGGTGTGGGATCGAGGTAGAGAGTGATATGATAAGTTAGAATATGTCTTATATAGCTTTTATAGTGATTTAAATGGGCTATGGTTGATAATATATTAAGTATGCATAAGTTAGTAAGTTAAAACAATAACCACTTGATTTTTATCGAGACAAATATTGACTCATCTCAACACCAATGGAGTTACATTTTGGTATCACATAGCATGAGTTAGTGGGACATGTATTAATAGGTGAATCACTAGATGAGCCTCGAGAAATGTGTGCATAATGAGATCAATGGTTATTAATCAACCATATCCACTTACTATATAAAGCTAGTAATCAACTCATACAACCAAATCAACTTCATTTCATTTACTTAATTGAGAAGGAAACTTACTGAAGAGAAGGAGAAGGGCTAGAGGAAGAAGAAGACCAGCAACCAAAGTGGGTTTGGTGAAGGAGAGATCAAGTTAAGCTAGGTGTTCATCAAAATAGGTACACATCTCTCTATTTAATTGAAACCAGCTCTGGTTTTTTATCAAATTCAGAGGGTATATGATTAAGATTTTGCAATTGGTTTAATACAGCTATAATAAACTTCCTAATTTGGATTTGAAATCATACAGATATAAATTTTTGAAGTTGTAAGACCAAAACTGTATTTTTTCATATTTTATTAGGGACTAGTCTATGTAATTTAGTCATAACTTGCTCATTTTAGATCCAAATCGACTCAAACTAATGGCATTCGAAAGCTTACTCAAATGGGAACAACTTTGCTTAACAATGATGTTGTGATTCAATTTTTTTTATATCCAAAAGTGCTTTATAAGTAGGTGCTGGAATGCAGTAGAAGATTTTTGAAATCAAACTTCTTAAAGGCATAACTCCCTAACTACTAATCCAAATGAGCTGATCTTTTAATATGTTGTTATTTGATATGTTAGATGCCTTTTAAGCTGAAATCAAAAATTTTAAACTATAGATTAGGAGAAATAAATATTTTAATTTTGCTGGTCAGTTTAGGTTCCAATCTGAGTTGTGTTTAGTAAAACTGCAACATCTATTTCTTTTTAAATGGGAATTATACAAACCAAACCTTTTTGAAAGGCTAAGTTAGATACCAAAAACTTTGCGAGGGAAGGTATTGAGATTTGGACAATTTCATACATAAAAGTGTGTTGCAATATAGGATTAAAATTTTAATATTGTTTAGTATTAAAGGGTTGCTTTAGGTTAAGGTTCCTAAACTAATTTGATCTAACCTAAACTCAATTTATTTGGATTACTTTGATATCAAAAACCTTAGAAAGAGTTTCGGGAGTTTGGATAGGTGATACGAGGAGTGGGGAGGCCCGATTAGCATAAGAAATTGCATGGATTGTAAGTAAACTGATTGAGATATTTATTTACATTTCATTCCTATTCATATGTTCATTTCAAGTTATTTGGACTGAATTGCCTTTGTACTCCATATACCATGAATTGTTTTTCATTCTCATTATATGAGGTTGCTTTCATGGTATAATTTGTTGATAAAATGATTTCATTGACTCCAATTCATGTGCTATGTCATTATTGATTGTTAATATATGTGGTTACTAAAATAGCATGCTATTAGGTAGTTATTATATAATGCTGAGAATCTATATCCTTTGTGCATTAATATGCAATGGTTTTGTTGGATTTCATTATTGTGTTGTTCTTGAATATGAAAGCAGTTCTTGTATCTAGGATCACTTTATGATAGAAATCTAACGGACATACGAGGTCACTAGAATTTTCAGGGTGATTGAGATTTCTCCACTATCTTGCACTGCACATAGGGTACAAGACTTGGGGTTGTTGGCAAGCATAACTTGGGTGGCTTCACGAGTTATAAACTCGGGGTTGTTGGCAAGTATACATCCTAGATGACTAGCATTTGGGATAATTATAAAGGCGTATAGCGCAATTATGACTTTCACATAGATGTGGAGCACTGCTCTATCCATATATAGTGGAATAGGCATTAGGATAGGACTCCCGGTCGACCGGCTCTAGATCAATAGTACTTATCCTAACGTTAGTTTCATTTTATTTAGCTAAAGTATTTCTTTGTATGATTTCCTTTCAACATAGTTGTTATTATTATGCATTTTTATACTTCCATGTATTCACCGTCATTTTTATGGCGGTGGGTGAGATTCATCGAGTAGCAGACCAGACAAAGAGAAGATCGACGACTGCCTCTAAGCCAGTGGAGTGGTGCTACATCGGATTTTGTAGGTCTTGATTTTTAATGTATTACTTTTATATATCTATCATATACTTTTGGGGTTATATGTTATGGGTTGAGTAATTAGTACCTTGACCAGACACATGTTGTTATATATCGTCATTTTCTTATATATATATATATGCATGTGATCTTTATTCCCTAGTTTTCTACTTTTGTTAGGTTTCACATTAATGCCCTCGTTAATTTGTAAGACATCTGCTGAATAAACTTTTAAATAAGCAAAATCTTAATTCACTTTGATTTATTATATGACATAAGACATTAAAACTCATATTGAACTTATAATTTGTAAGTAGGTAAATGGTTTTGAAAATGCTGACTAGTTTTGTGTTAAGTTCTACGAGGTAATGTTAGGGCTTAATGACGGGATTAGGTCGGGCGGTGCCTAATTTGAGAAGGAGTCATCTCAGGATCCTTCGATATGTTAGATAGTTAAATGGCAAAGTCCAAGTGAATTGATATGATCAATGTCACTTAGATGCTTTCGGACTACTTAAAGACCGAGATTAGTATGATTGAACATTAAGGGTGACTTTCCATGGCTTATGTTTAACTAAAGTATATCGCACGACAAAAGGATATGATATATATTATTCAATAGGTTGTATCGATTTTGATATTCATGCTACTTAGTTAATCATAATGCCTTGCTAGAGACCGCTTATAACTTGTCTACCAAAATGGTTTTGGTTCACTGCCAATGTCGCATGAACCTATTTTAGTCGCGCACAAATAATGGCTTTGCGCAATTTCAATTAGTCCAAAGTGATAAATTTTATATGATAAAATTTATGACAAAAAGCCCTTATGATTTGATATATGATAAGTTATTAATATGGGCATTTATGTAATTTGCTTGAATTGCCTAAATGCAATAGTTGTATTACGAATAAGTTTTTTAAGAAAGCTTATCTACACATAAATAATGGTTGAAATCCTAAAAATGAATAAAACTTTCATTTTTGTTATTTTTGAGTTTTCTGAATTTTGGGAGAGAGAAAAATGTTTTCTATCCTTTGGGGCTAGAACTCCAAATTGTGGTCGCCGTTTGTGTATGAGTTTTCGATAAAGTACGTGTACTTGAACTTTTTTGAAATCGAACAATCAGAGAAGGAAATCACGGATTAAGGTACGATTTACTTTTGTAAATCTAGTTTAATGGAACTTATTTTCCATCCTCTTAGTGTTTTTCAAAAATTATTTTGAGTTTTTCGCTACGTATGAACCTTAAAACCTATCATATTCCTAGTGTAATATATATGTATAGACTACTAAGTCTTCTCTACTTGCTAGTTATAGATATAGTGGGGACGCGTCTTAAGATGCGTGCTAGCGTGAGACTAGGGTAGAAAGTGATATGCTAAATCCTAATTTAATTAAATGAGATTATAATAGCTAAATCAAATGTGTCTATAGTTCAGTGACATTTATGTAACCTAAGTTAGTAAAATTAAATAATAGCTATCGATGTATCTCGAGATACGTGTAGACACATCATAAGCCAAATTAAGTTGAATTGTGTGTTAGTAGAGGTGAGTTAGTGGATAGATAATGAATTGTGAAGTCATCTTATAAGCCATTAGATTAATCTAAATTCACACAAACACATATATATAAAGGATGAAATGAGATTACATGCAAATCACTATCATTTGAAACCAAAATAGGAGAGAAAGTTCATGAAAGAAAGATCTGTGAATTTGTAAGGAAATGCTAGTGAATTCAAGGAGATTTTCCAAGTTAAAGGTGATCTACAACTAAGTAATCAACTTTCATCCTTAGTTTTAGTGAAAATAAACAAAAATTCTAGCTTTTGGTTTCGTTCTAATTTTTCAGCAATTATAGTGGGCAAATGAATTTATTTTCAAATTTTAATTTCATATTTAGATTCCTTGTGAAATTACACTAATTTTACTATAGAAAAGTTCTGGATTTAGAATTGTATTCATAAAGTTGTAAATTTTTATGTTGAAAGACTAAATTTGAAATCCCGCATGTTGTATTATGAACCAGTCTATGTAATTTGGTCATAACTTCCTCATTTTAAATCGAAATGGACCCATTCAGGTGGCATGTGAAAGCTAACTCAAAGAAGAATAATTCTTGCCTTTGAAATATTTTGAAATTAGATTTTTTCATGTTTTAAAATCATCTGCAACTTTGATAATGAATCTAAAAATATTTAGATTCATAGTTTTTGCTACTGTCCTATTATTTTGAGTATAAATCCCTCATTTCTTATTGGATTGAGCTTATCTTTTAGTATGATGTTCTAGAATATGTTAATAAGCTTTAATTAAAAAATTATGAGTTTTAAAACTATGGTTTAGGAGAAATGAGTTTTTCAAAGTTGTTGGTCGAACCACAAACTGTTTCGAGCCATTGTGGTAAGATTTTCATCTTCTTCGATTTTTATCAAAATTGCGCAAACCTTATAGTTCTGGAAAGCTAAGGCATAGCTCTAAAAACTTCTCTTTATGCTACATTATCTAATTCTTATGTTTTGATAATTGAAACCAGCTTACAAATTGTTGTACTAAAACTCACTTTTTTAATAAAGTAGATTTGGACATTAACAAATTATTAATGAGGCTGATTTGAAAAATTAGAATTTAAAACCACTTAAACCAACACCAATAACTTGCACAAGTCCTAAAGCACCCTAATTAACCTCTGGAACTTAGAGGAGAGTTTCAAGAGTTCGGGTAGACATTTTGGGGTGTCAGGAGGCTGGTTAAGCTAGGAGAATTGCGTGACTTGTAAGTAAACTGATTGAGATATTTATCTCCATTTCATTTCCTATTTTATTTCTCATATACACTCTTTTGAATTGTTTCACCTGTTCTACTCCTAATGTCATGCCTTTGTGTCATATCTCATTATATGAGCTCGTTGTTATGGTATTATTGATGTTGAATGATATTCATTTACTCATATTCTTATGTGATGTCATTCTTTGATGTTATGGACAGTTAATGTGTAGAATAGCATTCTATTAGAAAAATTATTGGTGGTATTGTAATTCTCATCCTTTATGCTTTATATAAGCAAACAAAGTTTTGGAATCCCAACCGAGTCCTTTCTTGATTATTGAAAGTAGTTCTTGTATTTAGGAGCATGATACGATATAAAGAGTGGTACACGAGGTCACTGGATTTTGGGGATATCGACATCACACTATTAACTTATGCGGTACATCAAGTATTGGACCTGGGGTAGTCTTCTAGTAAATATATTTATGTATATATGTGTGTGATGGGTATTTGTGAGAGTGCTCACGCCTTAAATAGTGGAATTAGGCTGATACGATGTAACTCATGACCGACCGATCCTAGATCACTACTACTAAGCCTAGTTTTAGTCTCATTTTGTTTAACTGAAGTATCTTATATAGTTATACCATATACTTGTTTCAGATTTCTTTGTTATCACTGTGCTTTCAGATATTTTCTTGTATATTTGAAAATGTAGATAAATATCTATCAGTTTTACTTTCTATATTATTGTGCTCATCGTCTTTTTATGACAATGGGTGCATATCCATCGAGTAGCAGGCCGAGCAAGGAGAAGATCGGCGATTGCCTATAAGCCATTGGAGTGCTGCTACTTCAAATTTTGTAGGTTTTTGAGATTATGTTGTATGACTTATTTATGTCTTTTATTTACTTTTGGGTTGTATATTTTAGGTTGAGTGATAGTTCCTTGACCATATACATTTTTGTTATCCTATTATCGTCATTTTAGCCTTCTATGTGCATGTGATCGTTCTTTCCTACTTTCCACACATACTTAGGATTTATATTGATTGCTTCCGCAAATTTGTTAAGACTTCTGGTGCATAATATATAAGTTATAAAAGTTGTAATTAACTCTAACATAATGACAATAATGAGAATTATGTAATGCTTATTCTGAACACTTTTTATAAGGAGAATATGATAAAAGGCTGACTAATACGTTGAAGTCCTACATGACTGAGAATATGGCTTAATAACGAGATTAGGTCAGGTGGAGGCCTAAATTAAGGAAAGGTGTGCCACATTTACAACACATCAATAATGAAAGTAATCATGACACGAATATAATTACACCGTGAATACCAAAATTACAAAACTATAACAATTACCATAATTACATAAATACATCAACATTGTATAGTTGCCTAACATTCCCTCTCAAACATGAAGTACTGACAACGAAACCAATTTAAGTTTACAAATCAAAACAAATATAGGTAGCAGGGCATGAATGGTGATGAACAAGCTGAACGGGCATATTAGTTGTGTAAGTACAGGTAGAGACACACATGAGGCCATCAAAATAGGCATATCAAAAATGCAACAAACATGCAGAACATGCAGAATTAAAGATAAATTAACAAACAAAGAATCTTTTAACAGAAAGCTTGATATGATATTAGATTGATACGCACATGATGGTGCGCACATGAATTGCAAAAACATAGATCATGATCGAACGCACACAAGGGTAATTTGGCAGATAGGGAGGTGCACAAATGTGACAGCCCCAAACTCCAAGGAAAACTGGGTACTACCACATCATTGAACATGTTACCTAGCATGCCACATCATTGCACACTTGTCCTTGAAGGCCCTCAACCTAAACCTTTGTTTTTATTTTATTCGCATTAACTTAGTATTTATCACGTATTTATGAATATTTACAATAAGTTAACTAAGTTAAGTTGTTTATGATTTATGAAAACATTATAAGTTAAATATCTTAGCAGAAGTCATCGAGGCATGCAAATATTGTAAATAAAAAGTTTACATTTTATAAACAACCCTATAATATGGAAACCCGACATGAGATACCATGTATATCAAAAAGCAAAAAAAAATACAAAATATGGTTATATACCTGTATCAGGTATACTAGTCATCCCGAAGATCCTATAAAATAGTAAATAAGTACATACAAACACCTACGCAAAAAGCTGATGAGGCTCTCCTAGCTAATAGGTAGTCACCTAAGACAGCCTTGCCCCAGCTCGCCATAAGATCTGCGATTTGTCACTAAAACCAATGACAAATCTCAGTAAGTAAATCCCAGAGAACGTTAGCTAATATTCATGAAACCCAATAAAATGACAACAATTCATGCAATTTAAATAAGGAACAGGAAATAAGTTAATCGCATGAAAATAAGTTGCAAAGAAGTCTATACTGGACAGGAGTGTTGCGTGAACAAAAACCCTAGTCAACATCCAAGAAACGACTTAGCTAAATTGAGAGGAATCCATGACGATCACCTCGCCAAACATCTCACGATCAAATGAGAGGAACTCATGAACTAATAAAACCCAGTCCAAACATCTCTCGAAAGGAACCCATAACGGAGACTTAAGTCGTCGTCAAACATCTCTTAACCTAATGGGTTTCATTAGAAGTAGTCACCGCGTAGCCCCAACATGGCCAATTACTCAAACAGCACAAGGTAGGTAGCCCCGAGGTGTGAGTCTTGTCATGTCCGACAGCGTCGACAAACACGCATACACACGTGGAAGTGGATGAACAATAAGTGAATATCAATAAATAACACGATGGAATAATTGAAATTCAAAATAAATTAAGTAAAATAAATGAATTTTAACTAATTTTCTTATGGATTTACTTACTTCAAGCAAATCGCAAATCGCCTTCAAAATGTCCACTCACACCTCGATATGCGCATTGGACACTCGACTATAGTCTGCTAAGTCCCTGGTGTCCAATTATACCATTTAATTATTTTAAAGTCTCATTAAGTGAATTTATAATGTGGGACCACAAATTTAAAATTTTATTCTCAAAAGTTTAGTTTTAGCACACTTTTCGAGTTATAACAGGGTGTCAAACGCCCAAAAAAGCCTCGAAACTCATTTTCCTAGCTTATTCTAATTTTTCATATTTTTGGAATTTTTTGGAATTCTCCATAATTCTTATCTATTTTTCATAATTTTTTTGTAATTTATTTACAATTAAAATCATTTTATTTTATTTTAATTAATTTTTTAAAATTTTTAATGGGTTGGGCCCAATTCGACCCATTAAGATTATGGAGATGAATTTGTCTCGGGCTTGGCCCGGTCCAACCCATAATTTTTATTTATTTTTCATAATTTTTTGGAATTTTTTGGAACTCGCCTCTGGTTTGGCCCGACCCGGTGGGCTTAGGGTAGCCAAGCCCGACCCACCTAGCTAACCTTCCCCTCCCAATTTGTTTCTGAAGGAGTCGAGTTTGTCTCCCCCAAAAACCTTTTTTTGTTGATTGCAATACAACAACAATAATAACATCATTATAACAATGCTAATCAACAAGAACAAACCAACCACCATTAATAGTTATCAAGTTCTTCCACCAAATCAATAACAAAAGTAACCACTTACCTCGGTCTAGGGAGGTCGCCGCGAGGGCCGCCAATAGAGAAAACTTCGCGAGAGAGATGACCGACCTCTTTTGTCCGTGGAGTGTGAGGAGAGCTTGGTGAGGGAGATATTGGTGAGGAAGAAAATGAGAGGGGTGTGAGAAGGAAGGAGGAAATTATTGGGGAGATAGAGAAAGAGAAATTTTTGATTTTGTTTGGAGAGGAGAGAGAAAATAGGAGAGAGAAAAAAGTCAGGTATGAGATGATATGATGGGTAGGTGTAATGTGATGGATGATGTGACCTATAAACCCCGACTCTCCTATACACCCGTACTACGCACACCCCACAACGCGACCAATAAAAATATTAACTAGTGCGATGTGAATTAACTAACAATACAACAATTTGACACAAATCACACAAAAATAACTATTTATACTTTGGTTGATGTGCTCTAGATTTGTTGGCAGTGTCCACGTGGGCTTGAGCTATAGATCCTAATCTTAAATTAATAAATTGATTAAGATTAAATAATTCAGGCTGTTACAATCTTCCAAACTAAAAAGAACTTCATCCCGAAATTCAAACTTAAGCAAAAAATTTACCTCGAAACAGTTAGGGGTATCGCTCCCGCATGGTAGATTCTCACTCCCAAGTAACTCTTTCGTTCTTATGATATTGCCATCGAATGCGTACTACTGGTATTGCCTTCCTCCAGAGAGTCTGTATCATACGGTCCACTATCTTAATGCGGTGTTCCTCGTATGTTACATCTAGTCGAATCTCGATCTTAGTCATATCAATCATCAATTTTTGTCCTAATCTGGCCAACCGTAACATCGAAATATGAAAAACATTATGAACCCCTGCCATCCGGTTCAGCAATCTCAACTGATAGGTGACCTCCCCAACTCATTTCTCAATCTGAAATGGCCCAATAAATCTTGGTGCTAGTTTCCCTTTGATCCCAAATCTTCGATTATCCTTCAACGGGGAAACCTTCAAATAGACCCAATCATCTATCTCATAGTTCAGCCCATCGCGTTACTTATCCGCATATTTCTTCTGTTTGTGTTGAGTCGCATATAATTGTTCATGAATCAACCTCGCATTCTCTCGTACGGTCCACAATAGCCTCAGGCCCCATGGTTGATGTATCCTCGGGCTCTGCCCAACTAATCGGTGATCTACACGGTCTACCGTACAATGCCTCAAATGGTGGCATCTTAATACTGGCATGATAGCTGTTGTTGTAAGAAAACTTATAGAGTGGCAAGTACTCTTCCCAAGACCCACCAAACCGCAATGCACATGCCATGAGCATATCCTCGAGTATCTATATCAATCTCTCTAACTATCCATCTGTCTCGAGGATGGAATGCAGTGTTAAATTGTAATATAGTACCCAATTGCTCATGCATAGCCGACCACAATGATGACGTAAAATGAATGTCCTAGTCTTAAAATCAAAATCGCTACTCCGTGCACCCATACAATCTCTCTCTCTAATAATGCACTTAGCTATATAAAGGTATATTTTATAAAAACTAGTAGGAAAGGGGCTAATTTCGTCAACCTGTCCACAATCACCCATATCGCATCGTGTTTTCAAGAAATCTGTATTAATCCACAAATGAAATCCATAATAATGTGTTCCCATTTCCATTGAGGGTAGCCTTAATTTGCTGGCATACCTAATAACCTCTAACATAGGTGCTGATGTTTGCCGTCATCCCTAACCCAAAATAACTGTCGGATATCGTGATGCATCTTCGTCCTGTCAGGATGCACTTTATACTCGGACATGTAAGCTTCTTGGAGCATCCCATCACGTATCTCTGCCACTGTTGGAACCCATAACCTCACTCGGTGCCTCAAACACTGATCCACATACTCACTCCAATCTGGATGATCGGGACAACGTGCCATCTCACTAAGCCTCGAGTACATCTCATCAGCTCTTTGACACTCTAACACTCGTGAATAGAAACATATAATACCCCAATTTGTCCATAAATATATACGTCAGCTATTTTAGGAACCTCGGTCAAACTCGATGTTGTCGCCGCATCAAGTAAACCATACTCGTACATCATATAGCAGAAAATTTTTTCAGAATTTGGTCCTCTCTTACTCAGTTCATCTGCTACGACGTTTGCCTTCTCAGGTTGATTTTTAATGGAGAAGTGGGTAGTACTTCAGCAACCCTAACCAATGTTGTTGTCTCATATTCAGATCTTTTTGAGTGAATAAGTATTTCAAACTCTTATGATCTATAAACAATGTAAACAATTTAGAGTTAATATCTTCATACCTTCAGTGCAAATATGACTACTACAAGCTCCAAGTCGTGCACTAGGTAATTTGGTCCTTAATTGTTGGGATAGGTAGGCGCTAACGATGTCTCCCTACATGAGTACACAACCCAGCCCTGCGCCATAACCCTTAGTATGAACTGTCAATCCTTTGCCTACCTATGAGAATACCAGTAATGTTACGGTAATCAACCTCATCTTCAACTATGCAAAGGGTCTAATCAAAATTTGTTTCTTTCTTAGTCAATCTAGTCATTGGTGCAACGATCTTCAAGAAGTCATTTACAAATTGTCAGGAGTATCCTGCTAACCTAAGAAAACTCTTGATATCCATGACTATTTTGGGTGTCGACCAATCGATGACTACATGAATCTTACTCGGGTCCACCGATATACTTTTTTCATTGATCACATATCCCAAGAACTTGACCTATAATAGCCAAAATTCGCACTTACTAAACTTAACATACAATATGTGCTCTCTCAATGTCATCAATATATTTCCAAGATGTTATTCGTGCTCCTCGCGAGTCTTGTTGTAGATCAATATTTCATCTATAAATACTGTGATGAATATGTCAAAGTACGGCTTTAATACTTTATGCATCAAGTCCATGAACATGGTCGGCGTGTTCATTAGTTCGAATGGGATCATTGCAAACTCAAATAACCCATATCTGGTGTTGAATGCAATTTTCATTATGTCTCCATCTCGAATCTTGAGCCGATGATAACATGATCTCAAATCGATCTTAGAGAAGAAATGGGCTCTGCCCAACTGGTCAAAAATCGTCGATCATAAGTAACGGGTAACGATTCTGTACTGTCACTTGGTTCGACTTCCTATAATTAATGCACATCCTCAAGCTACCATCCTTCTTCTTAATGAATAGTATCGGTGCTCCCCATGGCGATGTGCTTGGGTGTATAAACCCCTTCTTCTTCAAGTCTTCTAGTTGAGTATTCAACCCATCCTATTCCTTTCGTGCCATCCGATATGGTATGCTAGCTATCAGTTGTATGCCCAGTACTAACTCGATAACAAACTTAATCTCTCTATATAGGGGCGATTCTAGTAAATTCTCCAGAAAGACATCGAGAAACTCACTAACAACTGATACATCCTCAAGTCTAACCTCTCGGTGTCTCGGCTGACTTTAATATCCTTACAAACACCTCCATCTCTAGGGTCATGGCCAATCTACCCCTAGTGGTCGATAATACACTCGCATCACCAATGAAACTAAACTCTGGTATGTCAGGGATATGAAAAGTCACTATCTTACAAAAATAGTCCACTTGAGTTTGATATAATGCTAGCTAATCCATGCCTAAAAGCGCATCAAACTCTAAGAACTCTAAAATAAGTAGGTCAATAGGGAGCTATTGTTCGCATATCTCTATCATGTAACCCTTACAAATCATGTTTAGGTAAGCCTTCTCTCTAGTTGTCGTGCTGAGAATTAGAAGTGTGCTAACTCTAATTGGTGTTAACCCTAACTCATCAACAATACGTCCATAAATAAATGATATGGTGGAATCAAAATCAGTAAGTGTATGCATAAAACGACCACAAATCAAAATCATATCCTCGATGAGCTGTTTGGTGGCCTCGCAGTCTGGCTAAGCTACCACGTGTGCCTATTCTCTAGCTTGAACTGGCAGTGCTACAATCAGTGCTGCTTTGAAGCTCTCGATAGTCCTTCTTAATGCGTCTAAGTTATCTGCATTTGAAACAAGTAACCTACCGGTGTCCTAACCTCTGACCCTAACCACTACCGGACTTCTAGCCATGACTATGACCCTGACCCTGACCATACTATCCTCGGTCTCTACCTCCCTGGTCATGGGTCGGTCTATGTCCATGCTATTATATTTAACCACCACCTGACATTTATGTTGGCTATATGAGTACTATCGCATGGGCAATAACTGCATGGTAGTCATCACGTCTGAGCCTTTATCCCCGTCTATCTCCATTATCTATAATCTTTTTCCCTTTCCTGTCAGACCTAGTGTCGTAATGGAACGACCCTGAAGCCAGCTGTAGTATGGGCATCGCGGCGCGATGAAAAGATGTCACATGGGTTCAAGCCCTCTCGTAGATCTCCTAAAATGTACGAGCTCTGCCTGATACTACTACACTCGCTATCTCATCTCTAAGCCACATTCCAAAATAGTGAACCTGATCGATCCGTAGAAGTCAACAGCAAATTATAACAGGTAAAGAAGCCTCTCCATATACTGAACAATTGTTCGGTTACCCTTTCTAAAACACAAAACTCTTGTCTTAAACACGACTATATTTCCTTCGGTATGTATTGATCATAGAAGACCTATCTGAAACCGGCTTAGGTAGTGGCTCCATATGGGTCTCGATATGAGCAGTCCACCAAACTCCGGTCTCTCCTTAGAGCATATATCTAAATATCCTGGCCCGAATGTTTTCATGAATCCTTAGAAGGTCATGTAACTCTCATGTATGAGAACCCATCTCGCGTTGCCTCTGGGTCTCTACCTCCAGTAAAATATCCTGGCTGAAATCGCATAAATTCTTTTGTCAGCTTAGCCTCAGCTAACAAGAAGGTCTCAAATGTGATCTCCTGTGGGGTCAGTGTCAGTGTCACCGCGGGTGTAGATGCTGGTGTAAAACCTTAGTACCGATCTCTAAAACTATAACCGGCGTGGTAGTCTTTGCCATAACTATAGCCACTAGCGTACTCTGTACAATCAAAGCGACTATCGTCTCAGTGACGCTTAGTGTAATGGTGGTGGTAAGCATCGCGATAGTCACTGTTTAGGCATGGAGCAAGGCCATCATCTGCTTGAACTATCGATCGTGTGCCGCGATTCGATCAAGTACACTCTAATCAGTCGCAATAGGTATGGTACCACTCGTCTATCCACAATCCTCTGCAGGTGGAGTCGACTATACGTCCATGTCGTATCTACAATAGCGAAGATGTGTCCGTATCAGCCTCATATACACTTATATACTATTAAAATCAAAACATATAACGTATAAGCCCCAATACTACCCACCTCACGTTCACTTCCCAACTAAGGTTCTAAGTCAGGATCTTCAGGTTTTCGCGTCTAAGTTTGTTTGTTAAGTCTTTTCAATTTTATTAAACTTTTCCCTAGGTTCACCTGAACGTAGACCCTGATACCAACTATGAGGCCCCAAACTCTGGGGTAAATCAAGTACCTCCACATCGCCGAACATGTTACCCAGGATGCCACGTCAATGGCCCGCAACCTAAAACTTCATTTCTATTTCATTCGCTTTAACTTAGTATTTATCATATATTTATGAATATTTACAATAGGTTAACTAAGTTAATTTGTTTGTGAATTATGAAAACATTATAAGTTAAATATCTTAGTGGATGTCTTTGAGGCATGTAAATATTATAAAATAAAAAGTTTGAGTTTTATAAACAACCCTATAATGTGGAAACCTGGCATGGGATACCATGTATATTAAAAAATCACAAAAAATAAAATATGGTTATATACATGTATCAAGTATACAAGTCCTCCTAAATATCCTATAAAAATAGTAAAAAGTACATACAAACACCTACGCAAAAAGTTGATGGGGCTTTCCTAGCTTATAGGTAGTCTCGCCTAAACCCTTTTGCCCCGGCTCGTCATAGGATCTGCAATTTGTCGCAAAAAATAATGACAAGTCCCAGGGAGTAAATCCTGGAGAACGTTAGCTAATATTTATGAAGTCCAATAAAACGACTACAATTCATGCAATTTAAATAAGGAACGTGAAATAAGGTAATCGCATGAAAATAAGTCTCAATGAAGTCAAAATTAGACACAAATGTCTCGTGACAGAAAACCCTTGTCAACATCCGGGAATCGGCTTAGCTAAACCAAGAGGAACCCCTGATGATCACCTCGTCAAACATCTCACGATTGAATGAGAGGAACCTATGAACAATAAAGCCCAATTCAAACATCTCTCAAGAGAAACCTATAATGGAGACTTAAGTCTTCATCAAACTTCTCTCAAGAGGAACCTATAACGGAGACTTAAGTCTTCGTCAAATATCTCTCAACCTAACGGGTTTCGCGAGAAATAATCATTGCGTAGCCCCAACCTAGACAATTACTAGAACAACGCGGGGTAGCTTGCCCCAAGGTGTGAGTCTTGCCATGCCTAGCCCCGTCGACAAACACACGTACACACGTGGGAATAGATGAATAATAAGTGAATAGCAATAAATAGCACGATGGAATAACTTAAATTCCAAATAAAGAAAATGTTATAAATGAATTTTAACTAATTTTCTCGTGGGTTTACTTGCCTCAAGCGAATCGCAAATCGCCCTCAAAATGTCTTGCTCACGCCTCAAGATGCGCACCTAACACTCAACTATAATCTCCTAAGTCCTTGGTGTCCAATTATACCATTTTAATTATTTTAGAGTCTTATGAAATGAATTTATAATGTAGGACCACAAATTCGAAATCTTATTCCCAAAAAGTTTGATTTTGGCACACTTTTTAAGTTATAACGGGGTGTTAAACACCCGAAAAAACCTTGAAACTCATTTTCCTAGCTTATCCTAATTTTTCGTATTTTTCGGTATTTTTTTTGGGATTTTCCATAATTTTTCTTATCTATTTTTCATAATTTTATGTGAGTTATTTACATTTAAAATCATTTTATTTAATTTTAAATTAATTTTTTTAAAAATTTAATGGGTTGGGTGTGACCCCGCCCACCCGGGCTTGGGTCCATCCGACCCAATGGGCTTGGGGTAGCCACGCCCAGCCCACTTGGCTACCTCCTAATTCATCTCCGGAGGAGATGAATTCGTTTCCTCTAGAGACGATATTTTTTATATATGTTTTATCAATTGCAATATAATAACAATAACAACAACACTACAACAATGATAATCAACAAGAACAACCCAACCACCAATAATAGCTATCAAATTCCTCCACCAAATTGATAACAAAAGTAACCACTTACTTTGTTCTAAGGAGGTCGCAGCGAGGGCCGCCAAGAAGGAAAACTTTGCGAGAGAGATAATCAGCCTTTTGAGACCATGGAGTGTGAGGAGAGCTTGTTTAGGGAGATCTTGGTGAGGAAGAAATGAGAGGGGTGTAAGGAGAAATAAGGAAATCGTTGAGGAGATAGAGAGAGAAATTGTGGGTTTGTTTGGAGAGGAGAGAGAAAATAGTAGAGAGAAAAAAATGAGGTATGGGATGATGTGATGGGTAGGTGTGATGTGATGGATGATGTGACCTATAAATCTTAACTATCCCATACACCCGCGTTACGTGCACCCCACGACGTCATACACTCTCGTCACTACATGTCCATAATGCGACCGATAAAAATATTAATTAGTGCGACGTGAATTAATTAATAATACAACAATTTAACATGCATCACGCAAAAAGAACTATTTATACCTTAGTTGGCATGCCCTAGACTTGTCGGCTGTATCCACGGGGTCCGAGCTATGTATCCTAACCTAAAATTACCAAATTGATTAAAATTAAATAATACAGACCGTTACAACAAAGGATCCCACAAGCATAACAAGGACATATAAGACGATCAGATTGAGTATGTTCACACCAAAAGGAGTGCTAATACAAAAAATTAACCTAAAGGCCGTTGGGGCATGTGTGGCGGCCTCGCACCCCATGGTCGTTGTGTGTTCTACTATACTGATCCTGCAGCGCATCGGAAATCTATCGACATATCAATGCACTCCTCGATGTGTGTGCTATTCATCGTATTCTTTTTTATTTACTAATCATTATATATATACATTAAATTATAAGTATGACTTGTGTTTTTCAGAGTTGCATGCAGGTAACCAATAAATTCACAGCATAAGTCTTAAAGTAGATTAACATAGATTTTATTAACTTTTAAGTTTATAGAGCATCAATCCTACTGTGGAAAGTCAGAAATAGAGTACACAATATATAAAGCAACAAAAGTAAATATACACAATTACAGATGTTTCATATGTCTCCCATAAACCCAAAATATATAACAATGTAAATACACCTACGAGTAGTATGCGAAACAGTAGGCGAGCTTAGAGATAATTGCCAAAATTCATTTACCCTTAAAGATCTACATTCAGTCATCACAACAAAAATAGATGGCGAGTCCTGTGAGTAGAATCCTATGGAAATTAACTGAGCATTCATATGATAAAGTAAAGAAAATCCAATAAATACTATTAAATAAACATGTGGAATGTAAACAGCCAACTATAAAGGGACCATCAAATGCGTAAATAACAATAAAGTGTAAATGTGTGTGCCCGTTAGGGTCAGACTAGAGCATACTTCTGATTCTCTACCCAGGATCCCACCAGTGGGTGTACCCAACTAGCCCATCACCTGGTCCTCTCGGTGGTAGGCGTAGACCCACTACGCACCGACACGTGTATCGACAAAGTAGCTCGAGTTTTCATTCATCGAGGAATCACAATACACATGTTATGGTCTAGCATGCTGTAGACACACAACGAAATACCCAATAAGAGTAAATTCAACCAACCGTTCAAATAGTGACACGTACATAGACAACCAAGTAAATAAGGAATAGAACAATAATACATTGAATAGAATAGAGTAAAACAGTTATGAAAGCAAGTAGATACTCAAGTGACGTTCCTTTACAAACCTCGATATACACTCCGACTTCTCCGGACTCTCGAATCCGACCTTGGCTGGCTCTCGGTACCCAACTACATTCTCTCAGTACCCCTGAAGTCAATTAATTGTGTTTATTATGTATTTAGATTGGTTGAATATGTTTTAAATTGATCTTTCAAAATCTGCCCTTAAAGACTAAATAAAGTCTTAATTTGTGGTCCCATGTTGCAGCGCATTTTAAGGCTTGAAATTGTCCAAATCTCAAAAACTTCCTTTAGTACAAAGTTTTTAAATCTCTATCGTAGCTTTTCGAAAAGGTTTGATATGCGAAACTCTGATTTAAAATGAAATGCAATTCTACCAAAAACGACTCAAATTGGAACCTAATTCGACCAGCAGACTTAGAAAGTTTATGTCTCCTAATATATTGTTTCAAAAAAAACTTGATTTTTGGTCATAAGGCAGCTAACATACTTAATAACAATATACTAAAAGATAACAATATACTAAAAGATCAGCTCATTTTGATAAGTAGTTAGGGAGTTATGCCTTTTAAAATTTAGTTTCAAAAATCCTAGAATTCATTCAATCACCTATTTTTAGAGCACTTTTGAACATGAAAACATTCAAATTTAAACATTTCTAGCAGAGCAAAGTTGTTCCTATTTGAGTTAGCTTTCAAATGCTACCATATTAGGTCCATTTCGATTTAAAATGAGGAATTTATGACCAAATTACACAGGCTAGTTCATAATACAACATGTAGAACTTCAATTTTGGTCTTACAACTTCAAGAATTCATATCTTTTTTTATTTCAAAACCAATTTAAGAACTTCATAATAGCTAAATTATTAACTTGAAATAAGGAATCTAAATATATAAACCAATTTTAAAGACTCAAACATCTACCCTTTGAAAATGACCAAAACCCATAACTGATTTCAAACTTGAAATAGAGAGATGTATGCTTAAGGTTGATGAAACTTTGATTTGAGCTCCGACTCTCCTTGATCTCCTTGAGTGTTTTAGCCAAGACCCTTTGCAATTCCTCCGATTTTTCAGCTCAAATGTATATGTTGAGCACCTCCACTAAGTATAGGCTTTATATACATATATTAGTAAGTGATTAATTCGCATAATCTTTGATTTACTATTAGTTAATTACTAGGACATGTGTCCTCCTACCTCAATGCCACTTATCCACAAAATTAAATCATTTGTCCCATATGAAAGTCATTCATCTTGCCTTATTATATGTATTCTAGGATCATCACTAAGTTGATCAAAGGTTCAATTAATTCCTATTCAACTATAGGACTTTATTTTATCTTAAAATAAATTAATTCACCTAGGCACATTATTACTTATGGTTATCATGTTTAGTCATATACTTCACATATTTGTGATCCAGACTACTCGGCACTAGGTGCCCCGCGTCCTGGCATGCATCTCTGGGCGCGCCAATCCTTGTTGTTCATGATTATAATGACTTAGCCTAAAGTTTGATTATCGAGTTTATGCCATATTTCCCTAGTTCTAGTCACTTGATTCATGTTAGCATTATAAGACTTAGTGTACCCATAATACGCATACCCGGTACCTGCGTTAACATGTGTTACGAGGCGTTTACCTATTTTATAGAGTCTCATACGACATGGCAATTTAAATACATACATGCGATGAGTTATGAAATAAATGATAATTAACATCGCGATTATGCAACCACCAAACACAAATAACAATTTAAGCCCAATCAGGCGTGTTCTAGCCTATTCGGAGCATCCGCGTGGGCCTGACCTGGCGTTCGAGTTTGAAAATAACCTAAATAATGATGTCAGTAAATATTAGACCATTAAAGCATGTGCCCTAGGTTAGTCTTATAGACATTGTTATAATGAAATAGAGAGTTTCATTTGTTGTTTATTATTATAATTGGTTTGCATGTTTACATTTTAATATGATCCATGGATGTTCAATGAAACATCCTAAATGTCCCTAGTCGGTCATTATACTAAGAAATATAATGAATTAAAACTAGTGTGAGTCTTGATTATTGGCCATGTGACGATCATGCGTATAAGGATACGAATCAAAATCAAGAGTACCTATAAGGGAACAACATACTGGACCGACCCGTTATAAAAACACCTCATGCATTAAGTCATAAGTGTTACTCATAATAGGTATATCATTTAGTTCTCTAACTTGAAATTACCACAGACTTCAACATTATGATCATAGTAATTTGACATAATCAAACGTTATCTTTAACCAAGTGATTATAAACATTGTGATTGGTTAATATATGTATAATGCGTAAAGGTATGTAATCGAGATAGAATTTGTCCCTCTCGTTTAGGAAAATATTAGTGGATCCCTCGATATGTTAGACTAAAAATGGCAAAGACCAAGTGAATTGATATTATTAATGTCACTTGGGTCTTTTCAATCTACTTAGAGATCGAAACTATTATGATTGAACATTTATGTGCCTCATGTTCAATCAAAGGATATCGTATGACAAAAGAATATTATATACACTATTGATTATATTGTATCTATTTTGATTTCTGTGCAATTTGGGTAGTCATAATGTCTTGCTAGAGATTGCTTATGGCTTGTATACCAAAATGATTTTGATTCACCGCCAACGTTGCATGAACATATTAGGTCACACACAAAGAATAGTTTTGCATTGTAATGGCCTAAATTAATTAAATTAGGGTTAGCATTAATCTTGGGGATTAATGATCAAAATTAAGTGTTACGTAGACAACTTGGTTGATACGGAAATGAGAATCGAGAATAAATATTATTTATGGATAATGGTTTCTTATAATGGAGTGTTTAAAATCATTATATTATTGTATTGCATTGCATGTGTATACGTTGCTAACGAGAAAATTGGTGTGATAGGTAGGTACATTAGGATGCGTGTCGACGCGGGTATCAGGTAGGAGTTATTCGGGGATGTTAAACTAATCTAAATAGTATTATATAATGTCTAATTAAAACTATAGCCTTAGTTCATTTAATAAAGTAAAAATAATGTACCTCGAGATGCGTATCGAGGTGCGGGGCACCTGATGCCAAGTAATCGGGGGTTAGTGTGTCAAGCAAATATGTTAAATATATAACTAAACATACTAACCCTATTTAATTATTTGCCTAGGTGAATCAATTTGATGTAAGATAAAATAAAGTCCTATAGTTGGATAGAAATTAATTGAACCCTTGATCAACCTAGAGATGATCTTAGAATACATATAACAAAGCAAGATGAGTGGCTTTCATGTGGGATAAGTGGCTTTCATGTGGTACAAGTGGTTTTATTTGGAGACAAGTGACACTGAGGGAGGACACATGTCCAAGTAATTAACTAATAGTAAATCAAAGATTTGGCTAATTAATCCACTTATTAATATAAGTATATAAGACCTATATTTAGTGGAGGAGCTCAACATATACATTTGAGCTGAAAAATAAAAGGAATTGAGGAGGGTCTTCATTGAAAAATTCAGGGAGATCAAGGAAAGTTGGAGCTCAAATCAAAGTGTCATCAACTATGGGTACACATCTCTTTATTTCAAATTCGGAATCAGTTTTGGATCTTGGTAATTTTTAGAAGGTAGATGTTTGAATCTTTGAAACTGGTTTATATATTTGGTTTCCTTATTTCAAGTTGATAATTCAGCTGTTATAAAGTTCTTAATTTGGTTTTGAAATAAAAAATACATGAATTTTAGAAGTTGTAAGATCAAAATCGAGATTTTGAATGTTGTATTATGAACCAACCTATGTAATTTGGTAATGACTTCCTCATTTTAAATTAAAATGAACCTAATTTAATGGCATTTGGAAGCTAACTTTAAGGGGAACAACTTTGTCATACTGAAAATTTTGTAATTCAAATGTTTTTATGTCTAAAAGTGCTCTACAAATAGGTGATTGAATGCATTGTGAGATTATTGAAACTAAATTTTTAAAAGACATAACTCCCTAATTATTTATTGTAATGAGCTGATCTTTTTGTATGTTGTTAAGTGGTATGCTAGCTGCCTTGTGACAAAAAATCATGAATTTTAAAATTATAATTTGGGAGAAATAAACTTTCTAAGTCTGCTGGTCAAATTAGGTTCTAATTTGAGTTATTTTTGGAAGAATTGAGGTGTCTTTTGTAAATCAAAATTTTGCAAACTAAACCTTTTTAGAAAGCAAAGATATAGAAAAAGACTTTGTACCAAGGGACAATTTTAAGATTTGGACAATTTCATGCTTAAAATTGCACTGCAATACAAGACTAAAATCTCAATGTTGTTTAGTCTTAAGAGATTTCTTTGGGTTAAGATTCCTAAACCTAGTTGACCTGACCTAAACCCAATTTATTTGGACCAATTTGATACTAAGGACCCAGAGAATTGTATCTCGGGTATCAAATACACTTTCGGGGTGGTTTAGGGGCTTCACAAGTGAGGATTTGACTTATTTGAGGTGCATAAATTCATCAAAATGCCTCACAAAATTCATGGTTTTATTTTATCAATATCGGATTACGTGTGACTGATGGTGGCAACACATGAGTTTTCACTTTGAATTCGATTGCGTATATATTGTTTATGGCTAAATCACTTGCACGGGTTTGCTTATCTTTAGCACTTGTGTTGACAGGAGTAAAATGTATTTACAACCGTCGGGAAGGATGTAAGATGTTCTCTTGACTTGAAATAACGTCTGGAGAGGTTCATCTATTAACCGTAGTTGGGGTTTAGTCACTGTAAGCCCGTGAGTATATACGTGGTTCCTATCCTATTTTATTGATTACCGACTGGTTTAAGTCATGATTTTCTTGAATTATTCGCTTTTTTATTCATCCATTGTTGTTTTATTTGTGAGCTTGCTTTATTGGTATGTGTTTTTACAATTATTTGTTGTTGTTTTTGCCTTTCATATGCTGCTTACATTCACGGGAATATGATTTACTTTTGTCAGATGTTATATGCGCATGTCTCATAGTTTACTAGTTTTATTTCATGAATATTGTGCAGATTTCTCTTGGAGTTTTACTCGCTAGACTCGATATTGTATTTGTTAGATGATCGAGTGCAGTTTTTTCGACGAGCAAATGCAAGGAGGTATTGGGTGATTACCTCTGAGATAGTGACGCCAGTTCGTGTTTAACTATAGTATGTATATATTTACATTTTTGTTGGGTTTTGGGGACTATAGAACACTGAATACATGTATATGGATCTCGTGTAGTACTTGTTTCGCCTTTTTATATACATGGTATCCTTTTTGTCGGGTTTTCCACTACTTAGGGTTTTTAAATATTACATATTTTATTCACTTAAAGACTTCCGCTGTAAAATTATAATATAACTTGATAAACTAATTAACTATTTAATTAATTACTTATACTTTAATGAATATTAATTAGACTATGTCTCGCCACCCAACCTGGAGGTTGTCCCACCAACTCATACGAATAGTACATTTTGTTTATTAATGAATCAAGTTGTGAACATATATTTAATCATATGTTATGTTTTTACATAAAAAAGTGAAAACTATTTTATATTAAATTTATTTTCAAAATATTATTCAACCATAGTTGAACTTGTTGCCTTATTATATTACCAACAAGAGATACTTGTCATGACAATTAGATACTACAATTTGAGAATAAAGCATATATGCAAAACCGTGTGTTATACATAATCATTCGCCAATTTCTCTTTAGAGATTTGAAAAGTGAATATTTCACTTTATATATCTTTTCACCTTATGGAGTTATATGTATACATACCAAAAGGGTAATGCTCTAAAAGCTCAAAATGAGCGGCTGAGTTTCATGCTACAAAATTTAATCAGTTAAATATTAATTATAATTCCACAATTTTAATTACCTCTATTTTGAGGCTATGTGGAAATATGACTGATGAGACAATAAAAATAAGGTCACGTGGCCCGCCTCGATTTATTGCTGCAACAAATATCGAGTGCACACATCAATCCAATAAATATTAAGGATTGATTTCTTGTCTCATGGTAGCTGAGTAAAATAATGAGATATTATAAATATAATATCGCTCTCGTCCAATTAGTTCAGTTTCAAATTAAGAAGCATATGTTGCATATAATGATCATGATCGCAATAATAAATTTATGGACGTGAAAAATGTGAAAATATTAGGTAAAGGTCGTATTGACAATTCCTCCAAAAATTGGAACAAAAGTGGTGCACCACTACAAAGGGCAAATAATTATTGACAATGAGCACTCATAATTGTGACATTTTTTTGGTCATATATGAAAGACAATTTTGCCTAAATATTGTCATAAATATACCCGAATATTTTTGTGACCTTTACCATGCCTTCAAAATCAAAGGCAAAATATTATGAATTTTATCATTAAAAATGGCTCGATAAAATAGGCACATCGAGATGTGTTTAAATCGTGACCTAAATATGGGCAATGAGTTTATGTCTTATGTATCATGCTACATGCATTCACAAAAGTGAATATTTCTCGAATTTGAACTTAGAGGAGGCTAATGTTCAGACAATATCTAATATAACAATTTTATTGTTAATGTCTTGTTCAGAAGAAGTCTACTCAGAATAATAGAAAATTTTTCTATATGATTTAATATGAGTATAATATTATCGGCTTTAACTTCTGGAATATATAAGACACTTTAAAATGAATGTCTTCATAAATCAAATGACATTCATAATGTGGAAAGATCTATTTGATTATCCATAATCATCAATAATGCGAAAATATCATAAATTCGCATGGACATCCTTTATCGAACTAGATTTTTTTTTGCTGGAGATTATCTCAAGGAAAATCAATAGTAGACATACATTAATTTACTCTCCACTAATCATATTATAAGATGCATTGAATCCCTAATAGGGAAATTATTTATAGCAAGTTTTGCTAATTGTCACTTTGATGAAGCAGTTTTCCCACCATTAGGGGGAGATATAAACCAATTCAAAAGGAATGGCGTGAAATTACTTGAAACACATCAAATTGCATTAAATTTGTTTTATTATGATCCATGAATAAATTAATATGAACTCGAAGTTCAAAGGATCATTCAGTAGCAACAAGTTATGAATCAATTACTTGATGCAAGTATTATATACAAAAAAGTGACAATCGTATGCTTCGACATTAAATGGTTCATATATTTCGATGTGCAACAAATGCATAAGATGTCTCACCCATGTGAACATGAGGGGGAGAATCAAAATGAGTTATTGGTTAGTGTATTGCACTTTTTTCCCTTTGCTATGGTTTTATCCCATTGGGTTTTCTTTGCAAGGTTTTTAATGAAGCAATTCTAACAATATTAAAACTTTGTATTTGGATTGATTAGTGTATTGCACTCTTTTCCTTTTGCTATGGTTTTATCCCACTGGGTTTTCCTAGCAAGTTTTTTTTTAGAGGCAATCCTAACATTATTATACTCCGTACAAAAAACGTATGAGAGCAATGTACTCCTTTTCTATACAAGATTTTTTTCCCACAAGGTTTTTCTAGTAAAGGTTTTAATGAGGCATATATATTCTCTCAAAGTATATCAATGTGTTGCATTCTTTTCCTTAGTTTTGGTTTTGTCCCGTTGGGTTTTCTAGCAAAGTTTTTAATGAGGCAATCAATAATATTATACTGCAAATCAAGATTGACGAGAACATTGTACTCTTTTTCCTGTACTAGATTTTTTCCCACAGGGTTTTTCTAGTACAGGTTTTGACGAGGCATATTCTCTCAGCAAGTGTCATCCAAGGGGGAGTGTTGTAAACTGGATGACCCTTTAACCAAGCTTATGAATGATCACATTGTCAAGCATGACTCTCACATTGAATTGTAACATCAAGCATGACTTCTACATTGAATGTAACTCGTACACTCTACATAACTTGTATTCAACTCCAATGTATAATCACTTATCCATGTATTGTCATGTAACTTGTAATCCTCTCCAATGTACACCAACTCTTCCATGAATTGTCTATGTTGCTTGTGATGTGTTGTATGACTTGTGGTGTATGTATAACTTATACACTTTGTATAAGTACAATTGTCATCATCACCAAATGACCTATATAAAGGGTGCCAACTTCATTGTAATACACACACCAAGTTGAATGAAAACTTCTCATTCCAACTATCTCATTTCTTCTCTTCTCCTTTATAGTAGTAGTTTTTAGTAGTAGAAGTTCTTAGTCTTCTATTTTCCTTCTCTAGTTCTTAGCAAGTTTCAACTCAATTCACAATAGTCTTCATTAATTTAAGTAATAAAGCATTTATTTAGTATAATATTCCCTAATTAAATATCTAAATTCATTTTTGTAATATTTCTTGTTGAGTATTAATCAATTCTACCTTAATTATGATTGTTTTGTGTGCTAATCAATCAAATATAGAATATAATGGAAAAATCGCAGAAAAATGACTTAGCGATTTCCCAATGATACCAAGTAACACTAGGAATCACTGAGTAAATTGTCATCGGTTTGTAGGTTTTTAAGTGAAAATTGACTCAGCGATTTGTTAGCGATCTTGGTTTTACACTAGGATTCGCTGAACTAATCACTAAACCACTAAGACCAATTTTCAGTGATTTGTTAGCGATTTCACTTAAACCATGATTCGTTGAGCATGAATCCGTATTTTTAAAAAATAAAACCCCAAATCGCCAATAATGAACCCTTTCACACCTAAAACCATTGCACTAATTCGTTTGATTAATGGAATTTTGCCTAGACTTAACCCTTCAAAGCTTGAATTAAAGCTTAATTGTGTGCATCCCACCTTTCTTAGGAGTGTTTCAACCTTATAAGTTTCAAATCCAAGTTCATACAACCTACTTAGGACTCGGTAAATGTTATGTTCGAAATTGGAGCCTGGAGAGGGGATCTAAGGAGCTAATAGAGCATTTTACTTGAGAGATTCACTCTAAATAAGGTAATGAATCGATACAATCCTTTTAGTTTCGATGACTTGAACAAAAACTGATTTTTGATATATTTGCAAACAAAAATTGATTTTTGATATATTTTCAAACATATGTACTTTAGGGTTTTTATTGAGATTGTTTTTGGAAATGGTTTTTCATGCACATTTTCAATTTGAATACGGGTTTTCAAATGAGTTTGGGGGATACTATGAGTTTTTTCAATATATACATGTTTATTATAGGGATATATCGATACAATTATTTTATACAAATCACTTTCAAATCTTTCGAAACTCTATGATAAAACCTTTTTCATAAACTTGTTTTCCTTACCTTGTTATTATGGATTTCCAACTACAAGATTTCAATTTACCTATTCCATCATTAATTGAGTTACTCTATGGCAGGAGGTGGTGGAGGATGAGGTAGGGGTAGTAAACGAGAGAAAAGGAAAAGGGTAGTGCAACCCAAACAAAAGCAGAACTATGCAGGCCACCTAAAGAATATTATACCTACCAGGGTTTATATAAGAGAGCCTAGACCTGGAGGGATTAACTTAGAGAACAATCTCCATTGTCATCTGATGAAGAAGAATATTTTAAGAATCCATCCCTAACTACTTAGTGCCTTGTAACCCTTATTTGTTTGTGAGACCTAGAGCTCATATGATGTATTATAGTGATAAAAAGATAGTCATAATTCCTAATAGAGGGTGGTTCGACATTTAAGATGTAAGAAATATGAGGACCATATTATGAGTATCATCATAGATAAAGGATAGGAGTAGCTTCTGCAAAACTATACGAGAATAGGAGAAAGAGGATGTTCAAAAATTGTACGATAATGTTATGCAAATAAGCATGTTGGTAGGGAATGCGACAAACTAGTAGTTGAAGGGAAGTAAATTGATATTTCACCTACGAGGTTGAATATATTTTTCGGTCTACTACAAAATGGACAAAGAACGAATGAGGATTACTCGAATGTCATTTACGAAGTTAAGGAATTCTACCCCTTTCAGATAATCCAATACGCTTTAGAGATACCTCTAGGGAGAGGATTTGCGCTTGATAGCGAAGGCCACCCAAAATTTACTGAAATAACTCATTTTAGGAAGATTACAAAGAGTTAGAATTATATTATAGATACATGTTTTATCCAACCAAGTAACACTTTGAAATGAAGAACCATAAATATGTTTTATTATACCAATTAGTGATTAAGAAGGTTTATATTGATGTTGGATAAATTATACATGATTCTATGATTTTTGCAATGCAAACTAAAAAGAATGAAGGATTACTGATCCTAATTTTGATCACGGAATTGTGTAAGAAAGTCGGGGTGGGTTTCAATAACGAATTCGATGTGTTGCCCGAAATGACCATAAATGATGCGGAGTACAACGAATGAAGAAGGTGGTAGGATACAATGGCACGGAAGATGAACGAGAATCATTCAATGCAATAAATACGAGAGAAACAAGGAGGCAAAGCAAAACCAACAACAGTATGAAGATAAGAGAAGACGCACGATAGCGACATGATTAATGGTTAGAGTGAACGTACCGAGTATCCTAACGAGTTTGGCTCCATCTTCATCAAAGCCTAAAAGGACATGATTTTTGGGACCATATTTTATTCACTTATGTGTAGCCAGATAAAGATTCATCCAATGAAGAAATGATAGTAGCAAACGAGAGGACTTTATAATGCTACATTATATATCTAAGAGAAGACATGATAGACATTTGTAGACTCAATAAGAAATGTCAACATCCTATCTCTGCAGTTGCAATTTCTAACTGGGGCTTACAACCCAGATGATAGTTTATGTTCCCGACTTTCTGTAGAAATGGATGAAGATGATGAAGCTGACAATGAACTTACTTTTGGACACCGCTTTGTGTAATTTTTTCTATTGTATGCAATGAATAACTGCATGATACAATATATTACTCTTGGTTTAGTTTTTGTTAATGAAACTATATGTTCCCTTTTGTATTCCATTCATTTGAAAATTGTTGAATTCAATATTTGCATCTTTATTTACATTTTATTACATATATCAAATTGTTTATGCTTCACGTGGTATGTTTGTTATGTTGAAAACCTAACTTAATTTTAAACCTTAAGGATAAGGTTTGGAATGAGTTTGAAGGTGTTTTAAATAGAGTATGACATCGATGGCAATGAAAACAAAGAAAGGAAAGAAATGTAGAAGATAAGTTCAGAATTGACCAAAAAAATCTGATCAAATATTCAAGGGAGTTGATGCAATTTTACAAATTTCTTTTGAATTCAAGTAAGTGTAAATTTCATTTTACTTTATTTTTAGTTAGAATGATAATGAACATATAATATATTATTGAATGGAAATTATATTTTTATTATCCAAGTGAATTCTATGATAGAAGGAATCAATTTTTGTACCCTTTTTTTATTAACTTTAATAGTTGATGTATACACTAAATTGAATACCATGTGTTAGTCATAATAATGGGTAGAAAATCGAAACAATAGTACAAGATGAACAAGACAGATTTCTAAGAATCTTGTGATACAAAAGCTATTGATTAAATATATTTATAGTATTTATATAGAAAGCTATTATCCCACAATCGAAAGAAGAAATGAGTTAGAAATCGACGAATTTTTATAAGTTAAAAAGAATAATTTTTCTTCAACTTTAGTAGATAGTGAGAAGTGTTAACAAAATTTTACAAATATAAATATATAGAAAGTCCTCTAAATTCAAAGGAAAATGGAGCAGGGAATCTATAGTGGGGAAAATGTGAGAATGTCCAAAGAAAATAGAGCAGGGACTCAAAAGCAAAAGCAAAAAGAAACATGTTAAAAAAATAATTAAAATGAAGTAGAAAATAAAATGAGAGATGAAAAACATGGATGTTCATAAACTTTTTGAAGAAAAGATTTAACTCGAGTACTTGAAGCTAGAGTTAAATGAAGTATTTCTTAATCTAATATATCTTAAATGACATATTCATTAGTATCTTAGCAAAATTCCTATTGATTTAGATTGTGGTATTATTATAAAGTATTTTCTAAAATCAAAATTAATCTAGTGCATGGTTTTTGTGTTTTAAGATTCTATATTATTTATCGTAAGCTTAATGCTTGTCAATGGAGATTGAGAAAACCTATATTATGTATTGACTTTGGTAATGAACTTTAAATTCTGAAAGGTGTTACATTGGGTGGTTGAGTTATCATGAATGGATGTTTTGTTTTATCTAAATCATTATATTCTATCATGACTTTCATTTACTTGTGGGTAATATGTTTTATTTGAATATCACTTATATTTCAAAATTTATATTATTTAAAGTTAAGGTGAATTATATTGAAATTAGTTTATAAAGAATGAAAAGAGAATACGATTGAGAATATTCCTTTGCTCGGAACAACAAAGTGTTGAGTTTAGGGGTATTTGACAAGTCAATAATTAAACACATTTTATAGTGTGATTTAGGTTGATTCTATATATAAATGATGATACTATACTAGTTATTCTCTTGTTTTTGTGATTTCAGAATTTAAATAGGAAAATGAAGAAATGGAAGAAAGTATGAAGAAATGCTAAATAGTCAAATTGGAAAGGATGTTCAACGAGTAGCCAATGATTTGAGTTTACACTTAAAACTGTCACCTAAATCGGCTACAGAAAAAGCCAGCGAATCCACAATGAAGTGGAGAATGAACTAAAAATTGATAGCTAAATCTGTAGAGCACAAAGAGTTAAACTCAGCGATTTATGTACAAGTTAGGAATCAATGACAAAGCGCTGAGGTTGGTTACGATGTTTTACATTAATATGAAGAATTTGAGTTTACTAGGATATGTATACGTAGAGAAATTATATATAGGACAATAAAGCTTCAAAATAACAGACTCTGCTTTCTTTTTTTCATTTTTATTCTCTTTTTAACTTTCCATTACTCTTGCTTTTTTAAGTTTCGTAGTATGTGTGAAGCAACATTTGAGCTTTGATTAAGAGGTATTTATTTATTTAATTATGTCTTTTAATTACATATTTGCATTGTTTATTTCCAGAATGTGTGAGTAGTTAGTTAATCTAAACAAACCCTAGACATATAATATACTTTGGATTGCTATGTAGTCATAAGTATGGAATCACGTACTTAATGCTTTAAATCGATTCATACACGTCAATCACGGATTAAACAAGTTGATTTTGCATATTACAACTAGTAATTCTTTAGGTTGAGTGCATAGTGACCAATACGTTCCTTAGTATACAGAGTGTTCAATTCTATGTCTATAAGTATTAACAACAATTATAGAAGTAATAACTAAGATTAATCTAAAGGGTTTTCCCGAGTGGATGTTCTAAGTGATTGTAATCTAAGCTATTTATTATGCGGGTTTGGTTAATATTATCTTAGATTAGGCATTATTTTCGAGGGCCGCTAAGGGCACCCACCTTTTCATGAAGGCACCCAACTTATTTGTAAAAATTCCAGCAAAAATGGAAAAGACCATTTGCCCCTGTATATATATAATGGTTCAAACCCCACAAACCATTTTGATAAGGAGTTAGGGCACCCCACCACCAAGCTTGACCCACTAAGCCACAACCACATTCCGTTTGGCGAAGAGCTGATCGATTCTTGCGGATTGACATCGTCCGACAGCGAGGTAACAATGTTTGACAACCATATTCGGGTTTTTTAGAACTGTTTAGTTGTGTATAACTGTGAAAATGATGATTTGTTTGTCAACGTAGGGTTTGGTAATTTCTTCAAATCCGAAGTTGTTTTCACTATATAATGGAGGATTGTAATGCTTCGGTGCTAGAGGAGGTCGTCCTTGAGGTAATTTTGCAAATGTTGTGTTTTTTATGCGGTTGGGAGAAGTTTTGCTCTGGGTGCGCGATTGTTTCGGCCTCGCAGGACCGAGATGTATAGTAATGTCTCGGTCATAGAGGACCGAGAGGTTTCACGTAGTCACGGACTGGTACGACCGAGAGTACTGAGTAACTCTCGGTAGTACATGAGCGAGACTTTGAAGAAAGTTTCGGACCTGTACAACCGAGAACCTATTTTTTTTTGGGTTTTTTGTGATTGTGCTGTACATTTTGGTTGATTATAATGTTACTCTGTTTGTATTGCAGGTAATGTCGTTATCTAGTAATTTTCCATACTACAAGGACACTTTTACACCTTCTAAGCCATTCCCCTCTCGAGAAGCGGCCACGGTATGGCTTCAAATGATTAGTGGTGAGAACAAGTTTGTGTTAGTAACGAAGCGCTCGGATGTCAGGGGCATTAAGCGCAGGGGAAGGGTGAAACTTACCTGTGAGAGGTCTGGGACATATAGGGGACTGGCTCAGAGAGTAGGGAAGGGGAAAGATGCAAAAATTTTAAAGAAATCAAGGAATGATGAAAAGGCGAGGACTCACACTAGTACGAAGAAATGTGGATGCCCTTTCCAAATTAACGTCAAGGAAAATGCTGACTCCTTATGGTATGTCACTGTGATTTATGGGAGGCACAATCACGACACCGCAGGAAGATTGGATAAGGGGGAGGAGGAAGTTGAGGATGCGGGGGAGGAGGACGAAAGTGAGCGGCTCGGGGAGATTAGTCCACCTTCGTCTTTTGTGGAGTGCGAGCGAAGTTGAGGGGGATTTGAGTCCTCCCACTCCACAAAAGAGGCCTCCACTTCTAGGCGTAAGAAAGGCAAGGTCGTTCCACAAATGCGTCGTGCCAGTCGACGCACGCAAAGTGGATCTAACATGGCTTATGGTCATTGCTTAGAACTGGATTGGTTACCACATGTTGAGGCCATTATCGATGTGGTTTCCAATGGAAATTGTGGATATCGGTGTGTAGCCTCTGGGCTTGGACTTGCCAACGTAGACGGGTGGAGGATTGTGCGTAGAAGGATGTACGATGAGATTATAGGGTATGAAGACCTTTGGCGGGAAGTGCTTGGCTCGAGTTTCGAGCCTATCAAGAATGAGGTGCATTGCCCATAGAAGCAAGAGGGGGCATCTTTCAAAGAATGGTTGACACTTCCAGACATGAGATTGTTAGTATCCACCGCATTTAATGTCATTCTCGTCAACCTCTCGCATGGGAGTGCCTCCATATTCCTACCTCTACGTAGTACTCCACCGTCGTCATTGCACAACAGCCTTATCATTGCAATGGAAAATGAAAGGAATATCCATTGGGTTAGGGTAAGTTCTATGATTTTTCGTGAATTGGTTTGTTTCCCCTTCAGTCGGGTTTGTGACAATATCTTCTATGTTCTACTTGTTCACTTTGACAGGTGCAGTTGCGTGTGAATGCACAGCCGTCATCCTTATATCCATCATGGGATCGGTACGTTGAGGACTACGCCAAAGGTTGGCGAGATGGATTCGTTTTTCGAGACATCGCGCCCATTGCAACTGCTGATGATGAAGCCACCATACCCGTTGTAGATTTAGATACACCGTAGGTTAAAGCTTGTACCTAGAAACCTTGATGGCTAAAAATTAAGAAATTTTGCCAATTCCTCCGAATGTTCTATGTATATGCAAATGTTGTGCTGTATTTTGATTGTTGTTTACTTATGGATGGACCCTTTTAGAGTCAGTTTGAATGTTACGGAGATTTATAATTAATTAAGTTTCGGTGCAAATTGTGGTGCTGGATTTTCAATCTTGTATTGTTAGTTTGACATACCACAAAAAAATTTTACAAAAAGTAATGTTCAAATTCATCCATTTCTGATGTCTCGGTCAAGCAGGTTCGTGAAACAACCCATATTTTCGGTCACCCATGAACTACAAATAGTACAATATATCGGCCGTTTACAACCGAGTTCAATAGCAAGTTCTCGGTTATACACCACCGAGATGGATTGACCATTTCAATTCGCCTTACTCTCGTCCTATGATGATCGAGCCTACTGAGACCCTCTCGGAAGTGGAAAAATCGAGTGTAGGAAAAATTACCGGTTGTACACCACCGACGCCACATTACCTATCACTAATTGTAGCTCTCGTCATGTCACGATCGAGATAACGACAGTATTCTCGGACATGCGTAACCGATACGCCGTCAACTCTTCCGGTCTACGTGGCCGAGACTGCGAGTTCCCAAAAATATTAGCTTCTGTCTCGGCCAAGCAGGCCATGCTTGGCCGAGACAGTTGACACCGTCTCTGGCCTGTGTGGCCGAGAACCGCGATTTCCCAATTTTTTTACACTTGAACAAACCACCACACACACATTACAACTACTCTACCAAATGTAACTTAATTCGACGATCTTCAACCGAGCCCTAATTTGGAGACGAAATCGGCTCACACACCGACCCTACAAAATGCGAAACCTCGAACAACGAAGGAGAAACACACAAATGAGGGACGGAGAACACGATTTCGGGGATTCCTCTCACCGGTCGGTTCAAAACAAATGGATTCTTCCACAAGGAGTTCGGTGAAGGTGGTGGTGGGGGTGGTGGGGTGCTCGAGGGTTTGCACGAGGGTGGTGGGGTGCAGATGGATTTCCACGAGGGGTAGTTTAGGTATTTCGGGTCTAATTTTTGGGTGCCCCAGGTAAATAGGTTTGTGCCCACATTAACTGGGTGCCTTCATTAATGGTGGGGTGCCCTTAGCGGCCCTCTTATTTTCATTAAGTGTAAAGCTATTGTGTTTTTATGGTGTTGCGTTTTATCCAATGGGTAGATTTACAATGATAAGAATGTGGCATTTCTATTAAATTTTGAGAAATCGATGGCTAGCTAAAGGCTATCAACCTATTATGAATTAGGATTTAATGATTCTGATATTCCATATGATATAATTATACCTATAGCACGAAGTAATGTTATGTTCTAGTGTTTGAAAATAATTCAAGTATATTATAATGTTTAGTGGGGGTTTCTTTAGATGTTTCTTAGATAGTTTATTTACATTGGTTTGTTGATTATTTGAATTATTAATTTGAGTTATATTAGGTTAGTTTATTAAATTTAAATTGTTTATAGCTTAGTTATTTTAATTACTTGTTTATTTGTTTGCGTATTATGAAGTGTTTAATTCTTGTTTAATTAAATTAATTAAATTAAAATAAGTTAAATCCGGTAAAACTTTAGGGTAGCCTTAATTCTTAAGAGATTTGAAAAACTCATGTGGAGATGATATCTCATTTATCACTACTACAAGTTAATAGTAAAATACGGGAAGTCATTGTGCACACTCGACACATGTCACTATTTTTTGATTGATTTTTTGTATTTTTGTAGATTAAGACTTACTAGATCATCGCTCGACTCGCTGGGTCATCTCGAGGGGTTTAATGATGGTTTAAGTCGGGCAACCCTTGTTGTAGGAATTGCGGTCGTTAAATCTTAAGTTCAAACCTCACAACTAAAGTGAGTTTTTACAAGAAATGTATAAAATACCACTCACATTCAATGCTGACCGAACATAGGCCAAAACACAAAATTAGGCCCATCCATAAAATGAAAGGGCTTGGGCTGAGCTGGGGTTTTTTGAAGTAAAATGTGACACATGTAAGTAAGCTCACGCGGGTGTTGGCAGGCCAAACAAACTTTTTTAGACAACTACATAAATTTTTTATATTTATGTGACTTTGATATTTAGGCTGGTTAACCTTCAAGTCAACCTTCAAGTCAACGATCAATTTGTGGTGTTAGTATCTCATTTTTGTGATCATTCTCGTTTTCTATTGAGGGCCGCTAAAGGCACCCCACCAATTCATGAAGGCGCCCTCTTATTGAGAACACAAACCAAATTACCAAGGGCACCCAAAAATTAGGCCCAAAATCCCGAAAATACCCTCGTGTAAAACGAGACACCCAACTACCCCACCACCATCCTCTTGCTTGACTTGCCTTTCTTCTCGTCAACGAACCAACTAGCAATCCCGAATCTCAGTTGTCTTCATTCCTCTCTGTCTATCTCCGCTGTTGTAGGACTTTTTTCGAGTTTGAAGGCTCCGAGTTTTGGTCGATTTCATTTCCACATTAGGGCTCGGTTCAAGTTTTTCGTTCACACACTCAAGTCGTGAAATCGATCGTTTGAAGGTACGTTGATAGTCTAATTAAGTTGCATTTGGTAGAGTAGTTGTTATGTTCGTGTAGCGATGCATTCAATGGTTCATTTATTGGAAAGTCGTGGTTCTCGGCCACACAGGCCAGAGATTTTGTTTACAGTCTCGGCCAAGCATGGCCGAGACTGAGGGAAAACTTTTAGGAACTCGTGGTTCTCGGCCAGACAGGCCAGTATAGTTTACACAGTCTCGGCAACGAATGGCCGAGAGTTATATTGTTATCTCGGTCACCACTTCACGAGAGCAACCATTAGTGTATAGTTTATGTTCTGTCGGTGATGTACAATCGAGAGTGTAAGATAGATCTCGATTGTCCATGACCAAGACTTTTATTGTCGTCTCGGTCACTACATCCCGAGAGTAAGTCGAAGTGTATAAATTATGTCATGTCGGTGATGTAAAACCGAGAACATAGCATTTCTCTCGGTTGTCCATTACCGAGACTTTTATTCCTTTCTCGGTGGATGTTGACCGAGACGTTTGTATAATTCTTGGTCCTGCGAGGCCGAATCAATCGCGCTCGTGAAAAAACGTCTAGAAACCCTATGTTGACAAACCAAATCATCAATTTCACAGTTTTTTATCCAAAAAATAGTTCCTTCAAAGCTTCATATGGTTGTCAAACATTGTTACCTCGCTATCGGATGATGTCAAGACGCAAAAATCAATACACACTCGGCAAACACGATTGTGGCATTAGGTTTCACTTGTGATCCAAAGTGGTGGGGTGCCCTAGTTTTGCATTGAAAATGATTTGTGGGGTTTGAGAGAGTATATATGAAGGGGTAAAATAGACATTTACATTTTAGATGAAAAAATGAGAAAAAATATGGGTGCCTTCATGAATTGGTGGGGTGCCCATAGCGCGCCTCTTTCTATTTTGTTTTTTCCATACTTCATCATCTTTGTTTTTATCGACCTATCGTGTCTCGTCTGTGCCTTTTCCTGCGTCAAAGTGTGGGCATCTCTGAATCATCCGTATGCACGTTTGGCCTCCGCCTATCTCCTATTAGTCTGTGCTTCTTTCAATTCTTACACTCTACACCAAATGTGTGATTGGGTTTGCCCGATCTACCGTGTTAGTGGTCGAGCCAATATGTCCATGCGTCATGCATGCTTTCTCGTGACACTACAAGAAAAATGAAATTTAGAAACGGAATTAGCAACGAAATAAGTTCCGTTGCTAAAAAAATTAGTTAGAGACGGAATTGAGACGGACTAATTCAGAGACAGAATTGAGACGAATCAGAGACGGAAATAGAGACGGAATTAAAATCCATCTCTAAAAAATGGCGCCAACATTCCCACCAAAATTTTCATTTTTACAACCGTCCATTAGTCTCGAGATTCGCGCGTGCTTCGATCTCGATGATTCAAAAACGGGGACCAAAACTCTCACCAAAATCTCTCTCTCTCTCTCTCTCAACCCTAAACGCGACGCTCGCTCTCTGCCTTCTCTCTCGTCCGGTCACCGCTCACCCCGCTCACCGATCTCGCTCCCTCTCCGCTCTCTCTCCGATCCCCGCTCTCTGCTATCTCTCCGCTCACCAACCAATCCACCGCTCTCTGCCCATTTCTAGGGTTTCTTTCTTTCTTTCTTTTTGTGAGCAACACCGGAACACACAACACAGTACGCGTGATTGTAACAACTTCAGGAGCGACAATGGAGTCGGTTGATCGATCGATCGATGAGCGCCACGAACGTGTGGCTCTTGGCGCTCCAAGACGCCCAATAATGCGTTCTAGATAAGTCCACTCCACCATTATAGCTCTATATCCATTCCATTCGCACACGTACACTCGCTATCTCTTCATTCACTCGCATGCAAACCCTAGTTTCGTCGTCTCTTCGATTGGCCTCTTCAATGGCGTCGGTGTCCAGATTGGTTTCCAAAGATTGTTCTTTGGACCGAAATCAGCCAGGATTTGAGGTTTCGAGCCAATTTGGGCGCTGGAGGCAGATTATGCACATCAAATGTTTGGCGAAATGGTGGAAAGATCACTACTTTGAATCTATCTCATATAAATTCTACGTCAATTCTTCCTTTTTTAAAAAAAATTTAGTTTATTATTTCATTGATATTCCACTTATTTATGTTTTATGTGATCTATCTCATATCTTAATGTTGATTGATCAGGGCTCTAGTGGAGCAAGAGATGGTTTTGAAGTTACAAAATTTGGGCATGGACGTGTTGCATTAATAGGATTTCCTAGGTATGCGCAAAAGGAAAGCAAGAGTTCTCGGCTTTGTTTCTCTTGGTCACTATTTTTAACAAATTTTATGGTGATATTTTGTGTGTTCCTTGCCTCATAATATGCAATTTCATTTAATTTTTTGGACTGACCTGTTGATGCGTGTTTTTCCTCCCATTTCTTTTTCTTCCTTTCTCCCTCTCTTACGGTTCCCTTTACCATTTTTTACTGTTGTTGTGCGAGCAACCAAATAATTGTTACTTCTGATTTACTTCAGAGTGAAGGCCATCGACAAATATTGACAAGTGAACTGGAAGTCGTTGGTTTGCGTCAATAAAAGACCACCTCGGGTATGTTTATCCCTTTACGATGGTCGGAGTTGTCATGGGCCTAAAATTATGACAACTATGCCCCATTTTTCACCTTTTTGATTGTGATATGTTTTCTTGATTTCTTATACTTCTACTTCTGACACTATTTGGTTTGTTAGTATTAAAAGGAAAGTTATGACATTCCCAGGATATTTTATGCTAAAACCTTCGCTTGTTTCGTCGGTAATGAGATGTTGACAAATTCTTCTACATTACATTTTTATAGAATGTCCATATCAGATATTGCATTTGTCTATGTTTTTTTAAGTATACTACTGATTATGAGAAGTGATCTAGCTAACGTTAAGATGGCTTGCTACGTGTTACTCTCTCTATTATGTTGCTCTCATATGTTGATTTATTCAAGACCGAATCAAAATGCAAGCTGGAAATTGTACTTCTAATTAGAATTATCTGATTGTTATTTGTTCGTTTTTATGTTGGCAGATATACTTTAAGAGGAAAAAGACCGGTGGTATTTCTTTCAACGGACGTTGCCATTGACCCATGTGGATGAGAAGCTTTGCTATCAAATTTTACATGAATACAAGATACACAATGCGAGGTTTACTTTTTTTTTAATTATTTTTACAAACTTTGATTGTGCAGAGCAAATAGTCTGAAAGTTGTCCAAGTGAATAAATTGAAGTGGAAAATGAATGTGAAAATCACTTAGGTATTTTTATAGATTTCACTCCCTTTGCCTTGCTTGTTCATCATTTTTGCTCATGTGCTTTCCATTATGTTAGGAAATAAGAAACCTAGGCATGATATTTGCCATTTTCGTTATAACTTAATGGTTTGACCAGATAGAGTATCCCGAGTTTTTGAACTTCCTCATTCTTGCTCGTACTCAAGTACATAGTTTATTTGTGCTTGATTTGTTAACCGATCGATACACTTCATTGAAATCCCAACACGAGTCTGATTGTTAACAATATATTGGTAGTTGAGCTGTCCTAGAATTTAAGGTTGCATTGATGTTTATAATTTCAATGACTTTTGGAATGTTTTTACTTTGAATTTTTTGAAGAAAGCATTTGGGTTCTTAGCCACTTCATTTTCTTAAGAACATAAACATTCAATTGTATATATCACCAAAATATATTACATGCTGAAAACTTGATTCTTGGTTGGAATTATGTTGCTCTAAGTGGGCTTTGGAGAGATTTAGTAGTGAGGGTAAAGTTTTATTCAAGTTGTTGCATGTTTGTGCGAGGATCACTACAATTCCGACGCCAAGTAAATTTTCTTTCATTTTCTTTCTTTCGTTTTTGCAAATTAGTAACACTTCTCCAAATATTGTGCTCTAAACCAAGTTTTGAGCTCATGTCTGCATTATGTCAATCCTTTAATTTTTAATGCCATTTGAAATTGTTGTCCTTCAAGTGGGAAATAATTAAGTTCGATATCCTTTCAATGCATTCTTGTGATCGAGCAAGCTTATGGAGAACTAGCAACTACCCGAATAAAACCTTTACCCTATTACATGGGTGAACGAGTTCGTGTTCGACAAGATTTTGACAAAGTTATATTTTGGGCTCTCGGTTACCTAATACATACTCTACATTCTAGGATTAAAACCGGCTGTTTATAAGGTTAAGGTGAACAAAACTTGCAATGTTCAAAATCTCCTTATTTTAGATCCTGGGCATTCAGTAGTTCAATATTTACGGTTCAGACTAGTAATCTTGGGATATTGGTTTCTTTGGTAGCTTTCTCCTCTTATTTTGTTGTTTGGTCCTACTTAAATATTCGCTTATTCCTTTGTAATGCTATTGGAATGTTTTGGCATAGCTAATTCTTGTGTAAATTGCTATCTTACTTGGGATCATGATGATTTATCTCAACGTGCTAAAGTGAGATCTCGCATACATGTGATGTGAGATTAGTATTTCACTCGTAATCATGAATATATGGAATTTACTCTTGTCTTTATCCGGCAAAATTTCGAATCTTGGTAGTCCCGATGTGCAAGCATGAATTTGATGCTCGTTACCAGAAGTCGGAGGATAAATTATATATTGCTTAGTTGTATTTTCCATTGATTGGACAGGTATTTATCTTGTATGAGATTTGTCATATCCAGTTCTTTGGTCTTGTGTAGCTCTAATATGACTGGTTTTTTTTTTATGCTTCCTTGTGTAGCATATTATATATATAATATGTTGTTCCTTGTTTCCAATTGTTCCTAGTTCTATTTGAGGTTTTAATTAAACCTTCCTTGAAGTTAAAACTGTTATTTGATTGGGTTGGGTGTGCTGATGATTTAAAGCAAGGCCTTTTTTTTTTGTAAAACAAAATTTAATAGCTAAGGTTTTTTGTTTAGCTCATTCAATTAGGATTTTGAAAGTTTAATTTAAAGCAAGGCTTTTTTTTTCAAAATATAACCCAACCTGTTTTTTTTTTTCATGAAAATATTCTTAGCTATTGATCATGAAACATCAAGACTATATATATAAGCATCACAAACCATTGCTATGTTATAGTTTGGAGGGAGAGATAATTTGCTAATTAACACTATGTTCCTTCTGGATAATGATGAATTTCTTTTTCTTTATTACTTTATTTATGTTGTGTTTGGCTCATACACTTGTGCTTGCGATGATACGTAGTTCTCCCATAATATTGTTTATATTCCTATTATTGTTTGTATAATTTAGTGATTTTTTTTTCTTTTTGATCTTTTTTCAGGTGTTTTGTACGAAGTCAAGTATTATTTGAAGCACAATCAACTTTATATAATCTCGGAACACTTCATTTTTATTTTTTTTCATTTAGAACAATTTTTGCTTTTACTTTTGTAGAAAGATACGATATAAACTTTTTAGATTGTTTTTGTTGTTTCGTGTACAGTACATTGAGAAAAGATAATGTTACATATATGTTAAGTTTATATAAATTGTGCAATATCAATATATTATTTAGCTATGATTTTTATTATATATTGGCAGGTTAAATGTGCTTGGATTGAGACCTATATATATAAGACTTTAAAAACTAAACAAAAATGAAAATTAGAGACGGAAATAGCAACGGAATCTCTGGGATTCCGTTGCTATTTCCGTCTCTAATTTTCGTTTTTGTTAGATACATGAATCGAAACGGATCAAATTCGCTCTGATTCGATTAGCAATGGATCGAGATGGAAATAATCGAAACCGTCTCTAATCGAATTTATAAATTCGTTCTCTGATCAAACGAATTTATTCCGTTTCGATCCGTCTCTAAATCGAAACGGAATTGCATTTCGTTTCGATTGAATTAGCAACGACGTTTTTAGAGACGGAATTGATTCCGTTTCTGTTCCGTTTCTTACTGCAATTAGAGACGGAATTTATGCAAATCAGAGACGAAATTTTCGTTTTTGATTTGCTATTTTTTTGTAGTGGACCGAGTTAATAACACCCTCAACAAACAAATATTCTCCAGATTTGACACATCACGAGAAGATCCTACTTTCGTTATTATTTCACCGAGTCAATAATGCACCATCTAGAAAATTTGTGTGTTCATACCTGCATACTAGCTTGTGCATTCTGCTTGTTGCGAATGTTTCATCTTGTTCACACAAGTGAGTCCTTATATGTCCGTAATCTACAAGTTATGTGTATCTTGATGAAAGTTCATGTCATGTCTGCTCGAATTCATGCTCGAATTCCAGTACGAATTTCAATCCGAATGTCGGTCCCCGTGCGACCATCTGGAGTTTGATTCAGTCCCCCATTTGTGCGGCGTCACCCTCACAATTTCATCAGATTTGTTGATTATGGTTGATTATGGTTGATTATGTTTGTGTGAATGTTAACGACACATCAGATTTGTTCTCTTTTGTTGGTGCTTTGCATGCGCATACTCTGTTTGATCACCTCGTGCGTCTTTGTTCTCTCTGTGGGTTAATCTTAGTCCACATGCCTACATCTGCCCCTGCATCCACGTCCGTGTCTGCATCTGCATCTGCGTATGAGTATGCTTCTGTTAAATATGCACGTTATGTTCACTGCGCCTTCATCCCATATTGCGCGAGTAAAACCCGCCCTTGATCGTCTTGTACGGCTATTTGAACTATAGTCCGAATTTTCGTCCGAATTTCTATCAGAACTCTAATCCGAATTTTAGTCAGAACTTCATTCGAATTTCAGTTCGAACTCAAGCCTTTTCTATCCGAGTTTAGGGTTTTTTTTTATTTCCAAATTCAAATTGGTTGCGTTGTCACCACTTTGAGTTAAAGGGAATTGTAGACAACTATATAAAGTTGTTATATTTATGTGATTTGGATATTTGAATATTACGAGTAGTAGTTATTTTCTTATTTTTCAATTGCAAAACTCTATAAATAAGGGCCTATTGTATACAATTTGCCATGATTAATACACATTTCAATTACATTAACAAGTTTCGTGAAATTAATAGAGTTGTTTATTGGTGCCTTTAAACCTTTGAGCAAACACTATAAACAAAGTTTTTTATTTTTATTTTTTTGTTTTCGACGTAGTATCCAAAGCTGACCGCGCACCACGATTAATCCATACTCGAGCAAAGTTGTCTTTTAATAATATCTTTAAAGGTTATGTTCTAATTTGTTTCCTCAAAAGAAGATGTTCGCGATACTGTGACTAAGTTGAATTATTGTCGAGCGGTACCTTTTCTACTTAAGTTCCATATATTATGTGTTAAAATTGAAAAATAAATGATGAATTTGGTGCTATAATTAACGAAATTAAATTTTCAATTTATTTTTGCAAAAAAAGAAAATAAAGTTTGTGTTTTTTGATAATTTATATGTAAAGAAGAACTTTATTTAGATTATTTTGTCATTAAATTATGAGAAGTACTAGAATGACAATAACAAGTCACACCACAAGACACATTGAATCACGAGAGTCATTCATGTACGCTTTCGGATGTGGGTACACAAATTTCGATGCATAACGCGCGAGCTTAGATCACATGGAAGACTCACTAGAACAAATTCTACTTTTCATAGAGGTTTTTGACCTCTATGAAAAGTGTTATCTTTTAAGGCGTTATCGTATCTTCAAAGCTTACATAGGGGTTTCAAACCTTTATCAAATCTTGGCTATTTCATAGGGTTTGAAACCTCTATAATATCTTTAGAGGCTTACATAGGGGTTTCAAACCCCTATCAATTGTAGTGATTTCATAGGGGTTTGAAACCTCTATATTATCACCAAAGGCTTACATAGGGGTTTCAAACCCCTATCAAATGTAATTTAAAAATAATAATAACTGAAAATACCCAAAATTAATTTCCATTTCCATTTTCAATTGAAAATATACAAATCTACATTCAACTCGCAATATTATTATTCCATCAAGAAATTCGGAGTGTTCTACAATCAATCAACAAAAAAACACAAATCGATAGCCACACATTTCACGAAACCAATCAACAAAACTCAATTTTTCATTGTCAGACAATGTGTTAGCAGAGAGAAGTATCTGTAAAAAGTCACCTTGCTTGTTTGAAACTTCACCATTGCCAATTCTCTCATCCACAATTGCTTTGACAGTAGAAGCAATTCTTGTTGTAGCCTTTGATTTGCAGAGTTGGGATTGACCTTCCCTCAATTGAAGTCTGGTTTCAATGCATGAACATCAATGCAGAAACTTGAGCATTACCAACAATTCTCAAATTTTCAGTTAACATGAAAGAGGTACTTAACAATTAAAAATACTTGTACAAGAAAGTTGAAAAAAATGAACTTCATTTTGGTGATAGTTAACTTTGCTATCTGTTCACAACAGGGCCTATTGAATTCACTCCACATTTTGCCAAACAAAAAGAGAACATTTTGCTATTACCTTTAGCTGGAAAGCTTGACAAGGGTCTCAAGGTAAGCAAAAATATTTCTCATCTACACGTGATAAGAATCAATTTTGTGATTTTGATTTGTTAACTGAAATGGGTTTTTCAAAAATAAAACAGGTTTCAGGGAGGATTACTTACAATGGTCATGGAATGGAAGAGTTTGTGCCATAGAGGGCCTCGGCATACATCGATCAAGATGACCTTCACATAGGAGAAATGATCGAGGAGACCTTGGCCTTCTCTGCAAGAGTTCAAGGAGACGGGAACATTAACATTATGTATAGAAATATACTAGAATGACACACTTTGGCTACGCAATTATTGAAGTCCTTCGGATATACTTTGAAATGAATGCACATGCATCTCATCAAAGCATGATATAAAGAATTAATCATAAGAGACCTCATAACTCATAAGCAATCAAACAGTTAATAATGATGAACAATGTTCTACCTAAATCAATATAAGAACATAAAGGACGACTCTGCTGAAGAAGATGACATAATTGGAAACAAAATAGTCAACAAAGGCAATTGAAATAACAGAGTTGAAGAGAGAAAACTTAGAGAATAAAGGAGACATACACTAAAAATGATAGAAAGGTTCCATCAATGATTTAAAACTAATTTTAGCGAAACATTATTGAGATTTCTAAACAAAAGTTCAAATTATCATATGTAATATAATGTAATTCAATCCAGGAATCTGATGACATAAAAAAGTTATAAACAGCACCTAAAAAAATTTAGATGATTCACATTATAAATTGCATACTTGTGACAAATTTTACTCATAGTTACGATAAGCCAAAATAGTCATGTCGCTTCAAACAAATCTGCTCCAAACGATTCTCCTCCGCATAGTGAGCTTCATTCACCGTAGCCTGTTCAACAAACGAATTCCCAAATTCTCGCATTCGTACCAAAATCACAATCAAACATGCATAATTCAAATACTTGATTTGAATACATTCAAAATCTAGAGTTGATAGATCCAAGTTCACTGTCATACATTCAAAAGATATAAATAAAATAAAATAAAAATGAAAACTGAATATTTTGCATAAGCACATTGTTCCTATCAAGCTCTATATGTTATAAGCAGACAACCTAGTCTTTCGATCTAGTAAGAGAGATTCACAGCTTTAAATGATTTGCTAACAACAACAACAATTGAGATAAATTGCAATACACGGACATGCTTAATTGGCACTTCAAAATATTATAAGATAATAGTTATACATCCATGAATTAGGTGCTATTAAAAGCCTAATCGCCTAATACATAAATGTAAACCAACTATTGTACCGCAATGAAACAGGTTTTTAAAGTAATACATGTTCAAATGGAATACAAGTATATAAACTTATTGTTGATAGTTCTCTGGCGTGAATGGGCCAAAGACGAACGAACAAATGGATCGACTCTTCGTACTCACTAAATGTAAACCAACTATTGTACTGCAAAATATAACCATGCAACGGAAATGAAAATGAGTTATATTCAAAAGTATTTGTGCATCATGTGATTGTCTAAATAATAACTACTTTGAAATAAAAATATTGAAAGAGTAACTGCATTTTTTAATCGTACTTGATCAATTGCAATAAGTACAGGGATATCCTTCACCAGTGATAATTCCTTCCTTAACCGAATAAGAACTCCTACAGAAGCATGCGTGTGAGTAATTCCTGTTTGAATCAATTCATACAGAAGCATGTGAGTAACTCCCCAAATTTGTAACACGTCTCAAACTAGTAAATACAATTTGATTGCAAACAACAAAGCCCAAATGACCACAAAAAAATTTTGAACAGAAAACCAAAAACATGAAGTTGGGAATAAGAGCATAAGAGGGTACCTTCAATTCTCTGCAGTAGTTTCTTGACATCCTTCTTACACCCATCACAATGTATGTTCACTTTGAGAACACAACTCTGTAGAAGATCCCAAAAAAAACAAAAGTAAAGAAGAAGAAGAAACAAAAAAATAAGAATGCGCTCATTAACAAATGGATCGAGTGTCACGGAAATTAAAAACAAGCAAGAACAAAGGATACAATATCACTTGGGTAATACGATATAGCTCATATAAACCAATACGACAAGTTTTTTTGTTGCCAATCGTTCTGAATATTGGCGAGAGTTCTAGCTGCAAGTCCAACGACAACCCATTTCTAATAGTAATGAAGGAAAATCGCTATTGAAAATATGGAGAAACAACATATGAGCAGGTGTAAGTAATACCTTCAACTTTGCGTCCGCAGAATGCACATCAGGTGATGAAATGTTCACCAAACTAGAGCATTGAGAATGGTTGTTGACACCATGTTGCGAGAACATCCTCGCAGCAATGAGTGTCTGGCAATTGATGACACATTACATGTTAAAAAGAAGTTAGAGCAAGCTCATTTTCCTTATCCTTTCCTTTTAAGTGTACCTGAAGATTAAGGTCAATATAGGCAAGAATAATGGGTTCAGGTTCCATGTCGACAAGTTCTATAAAATTTAGTACCAAAAATTGTTAACCGAAAGAAAAATAAAAATGTCCGAATTTTGAGTGTATGCCTCCAACTATGTTTGTTGACTCCATTAATGGTAAGGCCATGTAAACATAGTCATTCAAGTCCCCTTTGCAAGATAATTTCGCAATTATAGAAAAAAGGAAGATGCCCGATCAAACCTCAAAAACGTCTCGACTTTTGTGATGGAGGGTATCCAAATCATTCCCATTCCCGGTCTTTCCTTCGCAACTGTTTCAAAGTGGGAATAAATTATCAATGAAGGGATTAGAGTTGGCAATATCGAGAAACAACTCATTATTTGATAATATTACCAACCTGTTGTTGTTGATGAGGCGACATACCAGGACCACGCTTCATTGGAATGCCACTAGGATGCATCCCTCCTGCCATATTTTCCTGAGAAGCAAGATTGAAAGATGCCACACCTGGAGGCATTCTAGGCATGTTCATCATATTCATTGGCCGTTCCATAGGTCTAGTTGTCACTATGGACGCAGCTACTACATTTCCAGACGAAACCTGCAGCCATAAAATCATACATCAGCCAAAAAACTTAAACCAAATAAAGAATTTAAGTATTACAGGAGCATTAAAAAAGTTCTTCTAAATAAGATATCAAACTCCTTGTATAACTATGACACTCTTAGCATTGCAAGTACTACTTATGACGGTTTAATAGCATGGAACCTACTTTTTTATATAATAATGTCAATCACACAAACCACTGATCATGTACCACCAGCACCACAAACATTCTCCAGAAATAGTTGACATGAAATAACATTAGTAACAAGTGATGAAATCCTTGTGATCTATAATGATGGAAGCAATACACCTCTTTGTGGATTCCCACGCATCTTTCCATTGTTTTTCCTCATCCTTGAATATGCGAAAATTATTCCTCTCTATGCTATGGTAGCCGCACTCTCCAGCCAGGTTGCCATCGATGAAGGGCATTCGCCAACAAAAAAAAAAGATGTTCATAAACAGAATTTGTGCATTCACTGAAGTACTTCAAACATAACATTACTCACCTGGCTTCACCTGGAATGGTAGAGGTGATCCTTCAGTTGAATTGCAAGTACATCATCATATTTTACCCTGTAGAAACCAGTTTGCTCAACATTTACTTTAATCCATATTTGCTCACCAACCTTTTCGCAGTTCGGCCATATGTTAGAGACACACGCATGTATGTATGGAGAAGTGAAAGCAAAGTACAATGTATTTAAAGAAACACAAAAGTAACAAAGATTAGTCTCATACAAAGCACTTAAAACTAGACAAAATAAGCTCATTTTCTATATACGAGTAAAAGTAATAGAAAAGAAGATATTGAAACAAATATGAAACATTGAAACTCATCAAATTTCTAGCACCATCTATACGCTCTTCCCATCATCTGGCAAGCACAAAAAAATTAAATTCGAGACACAAGATGAGTAAAAAAATAAAACTAAATGGTTGAAACGTACTTTCCTCAAGTGTTAGGTATGAAGACATGTTGTTTGGGCCATGGAATCGATTCCCCTAAAGCTTGCTCTATTGTCCTCATATTAGCTTGAGTCCTCCATATCAAAGCATTGTGGTCAATGGCTATTTGCACCCACACCATGTAAGATCTAACCCCAATAGGAGCACCCTCCACAACATGTAGCTGGTCATCTATTGCAATCTCTCCTTCTGCCACTATATGGGTACCAACAACCCAATCGATCAACTTGCACTTCATTCCACACTCATTCGAAGAGTTCCCGTTTTGTGGCTTCAATAAAAAATTATGAAGTTTCATTATCCGTAACATTTACATTCAATAGATTAATATTTTTTTACCCATGTGTACAAGTGTGCCCGTCTCCCCCTTGTTGACCATATCATAAAAATAACCAACACAATTTAAGAATGAATATTGTTCACGATATGAATAAGTACACATATGTGTATAGTGAAAATATCAATTTGTACCTGTTTATATTGATTGTAAACATAAGAAGATAAATCTTCATATTTCTCTCTCAAACCCATAAGTTCTTTGATGATAGCGTTATTCTGAGTTGTTGCACCTACATCAATAAGAGTTACTCCAAAACCAAGACCTCTCACTCGACCTTGGTGTTCAAGTACAAAAACTTGTGAGATAGGGTCATTGTTAATTGATTGAGCAGTAGATTCTGAGCATTGACTTTGATTACATGCATTGATTTTATCCTTCAAAACAAACAACTACTATTTGCATCAAATGGAAGAAAAACTTAATAATATAAAATATCAAAGATCTATTAGTTAATTCACCATAATTTCGGCAATTTCGGCATTGTGTGGTTTCCCGTTTTTATCTGAATGCCCTCTAATCCACACTTCAGCTCTGGAAACACTAGCACCGTCTTTTTCTTCAATCTATAAGCATAAAAACAATAAATAATACAAGATTAAAATATAGGTATAAGTAATAGAATAAATGAATAAAACTTGTCATCTCATATTCAAGGCGAGCATATCCTTTTCGACTTGTCGTAAGCTGAATTGTTTGCTTTGCTCTAATTTCCTTAGCTTTATTGCTTTGTTCACGAAAGTTGTTAGATCTCCTTTGTTTTTTGAACTCTTTCCATAACTTTTCATCAATTGTGGTAGGTTTCTCGTCATTGCCATTTTCTAACTCCTTAGTAAGCCTTGATTTCCATGCTCCAAACAATCGCCCAATTCTTTGTAATATATGTTTTTCATGAGATCCGAAATTATAAATCTTTCCTGCAATGAGAATGAAACACAATCAAATAGAGTACTTTTTATAATCTTATATAATAAAAATAGAAGTCTAACCTCAATAAACTTCCATATTCTTTTCTTATTATCTCCCCTGAGTCGGCACCAATCTGACAAAGTAATTGGCACCATTTCGCGTGACACGATTCCCAAGAAAGAAGAAAATACATCTGCATTTTCACCAATGGGCTGATTTTTATCATTGAAAGTAACGAGTACTTTTTTCTTTCTGACAAGTGAAGGAAGCTTGGTTGGACTTCTTTTCTTCCTTTGTTGTTATTCATCTTGTTGATCTTCTTATTCTTCTTCTCGTTCTTCTTGTTCTTGTTCTTCTTCTTCTTGTTCCTCTTCTTCTTGTTGTTCTCATTGTTGTTGATTGAAGCTCCTAGTTATTGATTCATAAAGGCCACAAGGCACAAACCAAGATGCTGCAATACTCTACCAGGTATATATATATATATATATATAGAAGAACTATATACTATACATGTATGGCCTAGATGATTCATGTCCTAGATGAACTATACTATACATGTATATATATATATAAGATTGATTAATTTTTGTTTCATTCATATGAATGAAGGGCTTTTAAGGAAAATGAGCATTTTGTGGTGTTTTTGATGGACATGGAATGTATGGCCATCTAGTGAGCAACATCGTTATGAAGAGCTTATCGACGCTAATAACAGATCAAAAGAATGCATTTGCTTTCGAAGAATTAGGGGAGGAATCCGATGGGGGATCAGTCTCAATCAATGAATGGAGAGGGGCTTGTGTTTATAATTCTAAGCCTAAAAGTGGAACTCTCATAGTGTTTGACCAGATAATCACATAAATACAAAAATCTTTTTTTTTTCAATGAACCAAAATTTCATCTTGATCGAACAATCATTCCATCAATTATACCAAAACGTAACGCACAACGCGTATCCACGCATCTTAGATAATGAAAACCTAGCTAGTTGAGATAAGCGAATGAGCACAAAAAACTCTCATTTTTTATCTGCACATACAATGAACCAAAACCTCATCTTGATTGAGCAATCACTCCATCAATTCTACACATCCACGCATCTTGACCATGAAAACCTAGCTAGTTTAGATCGTCGTCAACTCTACCTACCAAACACAACATACACAAAACGAAATTCTTCGGTTCTTCGAAACAATCATAGAAGAAGATCGGACGCACATATCTGAATCACAAACAACAATTCAACAAAAATTTGGACCGATCGACCGTATTCGATCGCTAATTCAATTCAATATAGAGACTTAGAGAGATTGTAAATCAGTAACCATTTACCATAACCAATTCAACACAGAACCATAGAAACAATCTCGGCTAACCTAATCAACACAACGAGACTGTAATTCAGTCTAGATGATCAAAATTAACCAACATAACCAAAGATTCATAGCTTCATCAAATCGAATCGTTAGGGTTTGAGATCGATCGAGTCTAACCTTGCAGATTGGACAACTGGTCTTGAAATCAAAGAAGGTCCGAGAGCGGTGAAGAAGAGGCAAGGTGGAGGCGGACCAAACCCTAGATGAAGAGGCAAGGTCCGATTGCAAGTGCGAAATTGTCTGATTCAGAGTTGACGAACGCGAGTGCGAGAGTGTTGGGCGAGAGTGAGCGAGCGAGAGTATTGGGCGAGAGTGAGCGAGTGAGGGCTGTTGGGCGAGAGTGAGCGAGGCGAGAGTGAGCGAGTGAGGGCTGTTGGGCGAGAGTGAGCGACGCGAGAGTGAGCGAGTGAGCGAGGGTGAGCGACGCGAGAGTGAGCGAGTGAGGGCTGTTGGGCGAGAGTGAGCGACGCGAGTGAGCGAGTGAGAGTGTTGAGTGAGAGTGTTAGGCATTTGTTGTTCTTGGCCAAGAGTTTCCATAGGGGTTTTTTAACCTCTATGAATTAGTGCTATTAAAAGCCTAATTGTCTAATTCATATGGGTTAATTAAAACCTCTATCTATTAAATGTTATTAAATCTAATTCATAGGGGTTAATTAAAACCTCTATCTATTAAGTGCTATCAAAAGTTAAATTTGTTCTAGTGACTATTGTGAGTTAATGTGTCTTGTGGTGTAACATTGTTATTGTGTCATTTTAGTATTTTCCTTAAATTATAGAAACTAGAAAATATAAATTATTTAAATACTATAATTGATAGAAGAAGAAAAGTGTTTCGTGGTATAAAAATGCTAGTTAATTTTTAATTACACATATGTTTTGTTGGTAGTCAGCTACATCTTGCAATTTACATACTTTCTTTTTGATAAAAAGGAGCTGCATGTATATATATATCGAAAGCGTGCTGTATATCAATTTAGTTACAAGTTTGAGCCTAAATTCCCCAAATGTTTTGTAGAGTAAGTGTTTTGATTATATCGTTAACAAAAGAAATGGTGTTATCTCCGAGGTCAAAAGGTTGAGATGTTAAACTAATTTTTATAAAAATAGTCGATGGAGTATAATTAAGGATGACCAGCTGGAAAAAAAAATAAAAAATCAAACACTTACAATTATGAAAAATGTTTTGCTGAATTAATTGGATAGTCCAATAATTTAGTACAGGGTTAATGATAAAAGAGAGTTGGGGTTGGAGTCCTAAGGGTGCAAAATAAATTCGATTCTCTCTTATAAAAAAATGTTTTGCTCCACAATGTTAGCATGGTTGCAATGAGATAATAGTATATATCATTATATATTTATGATTGTCCTAATGAATAGATAAATAATAAATGAAGATGCCGATTCCTATCCAAAAATGAAAAGTAGAACTAAAGATGCCAATTTGATTTTCCCTTTATTTTGAAGGGAATATAGTGTGTTTGCGAAAAGTTTTTTCGACCTGAAACAAGTCTACATGAGATACTAGGTGGTACACAATTTGTTTTTTAATCATTTATAGTGTTTAGTCAGATACGGAACCGACGCTTTGGGAGACAAGAAACAATCATAAACGGCTAAAAAATAAAGTGTGAGCCCTAAGTGTACTTCGTAAGCGTGTTATTTTATCATTCTCCTTTTTAATATGCATCATCTGTTTTCTATTCCCATACAATTCTCTTGTCCATGTGACTACAAAAAAATAAAAATAAATAAAGATTAGGAAGCTATATAAAACGTGTATTTTTCTTTAACAGCAATATAGACTATAGTATAGTCCCAATTAAATTGGTAAGGTCTTCATCAAACTCTAAGTATGTGAACATCATGTTTGGTTCTACGTAGAGGTGGCAATTCGTGTCGGTGAGCCATAAACGTGTCGTGTCATAAACAGGTCATGACTCATATAATGCAAACCCATTACATGACATGTTTATTAATCGTGTTAATCGTTTTCGTGTATAAGTGGGTCGTGTTAAACATATCGTGTATTCTTGTCACCCATTTATTAAATATTGTATTTAAAAATGTTATTTTATTTAAACTTTTATAATTTGGTTACTACTTTTTAAAATATATCTAAATGATTAAATTTGAAGAAACGTGCTAAAATAACCAATAAAATATAATGTGGTTGTATAAAGTCGTTAATTTTACTTTACTTTTTCATTCAAGTCTTTATTACTCTTAATAATAAAACAAAAATGACTCATAATAATAACATAAACAAAATTATAAGAATCATCTAACAAAATATCTAAATTTTACTTTGGTGAAAAGTTTTATTTTTTCTTAATAAATAATTATTAATAAAATCTAAAACATAAATAATATATTAAAAGTAAAATGAATATTTCCTCTCAAATATCAAATAAAATATGATAAAAGATGTCTATAAATAAAATAAAATAAATCATGCTATTAACATGCATTCAAATGGGTGAGTTTGTATCAATCTATTTATTATAGGATATTTATTATTTACACATTATTTTTTAGTCTTGTTAAGCGTGTCATAAACGAGTTAAGCAGGTTAACATGTTGATGATTCGTCTATTAATCGTGTATAAACGTGTTAACATGTTTACGACTCAGACCTACTTAAGCCAAACCCACGACGTGTTTTATTACGTGTCGTGTTGTGTCGTGTTAATCGTTTCATGACCCAAATTATTAGACCTAGTTCTAGGGATTACCACAATAATCTTGATAATTGCATTGAAAGATATATTTGTTTCTACGCATAAGGAATGCAAATTGAATATATACATATATATATATGCACTACTACCATGGGAACCATAAAAATATTCATGCCATGAGAACCACATTTACAACCGTTGGATTCTAATCCAACACATTAATCTATGAGTTATAAATGCACAAAATATTTTATGCATAACACATTTCGAGGGGGAACCACAAAAAATGCGAATGCCATGAGAATCACATTTACAACCATTGAATTCTAATCTAACACATTAATCTATAAGTCATAAATGCACATCACATTTTGAGGGGTTCTTATGGCATAGGTATATATTTGGGCTCCATTGTAGAATTTTCCAATAGAGTAATTTTATAATGGAGCTCAAATATATATCCATGTCATGGAAACTATATATCTCAGAAGATAATAATTTAACATTTTAGGAGACATCCATTTGCTACATAATTATGTAAATTTGATTAAGATTTGTGGATCCCACAAATTTTAAGAAATCTATACCATTTGTGTAGCAAATGTATGTAACAAAAGAATGTCAAAAAATTATTTTCTATATATCTCGCCATTGGATATATATATATATATATTTATATATATTTCTACTCATCATGCATGTTAATGTTTTCTGAGCAAAGTAATAGGCGAATGACTAATTTCTCTCGAATAAAGTGTCAAATTAATTTTTGTGAAATTAATTAGTCGCGTCGAACTAGAGTTGGACTTGAATAAATTTTAAAAAACTTTAAAAACTAGTAATATATTGCGAAAAGGAAAATGTGACATGCTACCAAATTAGAGAAAAGATAGATGAGTCAAAGTTGGATCAATGTTGAGCTGAGAAAGCTGATTCCCTGGTGGTGTGCTACTGAACATCAAAAAAGAATATATTTCACAAATCAAATGGTGGTGGTGATTCCACCTCGAAATTAAACGCCCTATCATCACTGGGTCCATAACCATAACCATAACCATAACCATAAACATAACCCCCTCTTATTATTGTCCTTGTCTCTCCCAATTCGTTCTGCTCTGTCCCTATAAAAGTGCTAAGCTTAAAAGAAACTCACTTCCAAGTGGGACCCCAGCCCAATGCCACTTAACCAAAGCCCCTCCCCACCCTCCACATCATCAGTCTTTGGTTAAGCAAAACCCAGCCTTGAAAATGGGAAGTTCAAAAGAAACATATACACAGGGAGAGAGACATGAGACACCAATGGTGGATCGGCAACAACTGAAACCTGTTGTAGTCCTTTAATTAATGACTCAATTTCGAGTCATAAGGATAGAAACATCAATATTGAAAGCTCTTCCAATTACACGACGCGTGACTCGAAGTGAATTCAAAGTAATATCAAATGACTCATGTTAAAGTTATAAGAATGAAAACACAAATATTGAAAGCTTCTCAATTTGCGTAACTCGAAGTGAATTTATAGGTATTGCGCAGTTTAGAAAAAGAAAAAAAGAAAAAAAAAAAAAAAAGAGAGGAGAGGAGGGGGAAAATGCCAGAGAGAAAAAGTGGGTGTGTGGGGGGTGATGTTATTGAGAAGTCTGGCACTACTGCAAGTTCGAATTATTCTTCTTCTGTCCATGATTGCTTTTGCCCTCTTTCTCTTTCTCTCTCTAAATATCTTCTTCTATTTTTTTAAAGAAAGCTCTCTCTCTCTCTTTTCTCTCTTTCTCTGCTGCGTCCCCGAGGCTGCGCGGTGGTCAGTCCAAAACCAACAAACACAATTGCAGAGTTGTAGAGAGAGAAAGTAACAAGAGAGAGAGAAAGAGTAATAAAAAGGAAAGGGAGAAGGCAAAGGCACAAAGCAGGCCCTCAAACAAGCCTTTTACACGTGATAAAGAAAACCACCAAAAGCATTGCATGCGTGTATAAGATTCACTCCCCTACTCATCATCCTTCTTGCTTTCTCACTATCGATTCTCTTCTTCACTTCACGTTTTTTTTCAAATCTCTCTCTCTCTCTATTGAGTTGAGATTTTGTTGTTTTTGCTCCCCATTTTTAGTGGGTAAGTTTCAAATTTTAGGCTCTCTCTTCTCTCTCTCTCTCTCTCTCTCTCTCTCTCTCTCTCTCTCTCTCAATGTTTTGTCATTCTTGCTAGTCTCCACCCATTTTGTTTGTTTGATGGGTAGGCCTTATTTTCAGCGTTTGAGATTGAAATTTGGGTTTTATGATGTTTGTGTGCTGATTTCAGCTTCTTTTCTTTAACGGGTAAACTCAAATTTGTATGATATGGGGTTTTGTAACTTTTGTTGTTTGAGCTACAGCATTTGTTTCAGTTTCTCTACTGTTTATGGGTCTTAGGTTTCTCTGCTAAGGCTCTGTGTGTCCCTCTGAGTGTGGGCTTGGTTGAGTGAGTATAGTTTTCAGTTAAGTGGGATGGGCAGCGTACAGTGAAGAAAAAATTGTTGTTATTGTATTTCTGTTTGTTCTCTTTTAGTTGAATATTAATGTTTTGATAAGTGGGCATTGATGGGTTTTGTGATTTTGGCTTTGGAATGATGTTTATTAGCATTTTAAGATATGGGTTTTGGGTATTTTTGGATTTAATCAATGGAAACTGTGAGATTGGATTTTGGGTTTTGGGTTTGTTTGTTTGTTTGTTTGTTTTGCTGTTACACATGAATGCTTGATTTTTTGCTTTAATATTTTGCAAAGAAGTGGTAATGCTTGTGAAACTGTGAGAAGAAATTGTGTCTTCATCCCTTTTTTTTTTCTTTTCTAGTTGGACAAAATTGTGATGTATGATTTGTCATTTTTTCATGTATTTGTTGCCATCCAAGTTGTCTGGCCTGACAAGTCTTTTTCTTTCCTCTTTGTTTTGGGTGCATTGTTGAAGAAGTGTTTAAAGAGAAGAGACCGTTGTGTATTTTGTGAAGGCTAAAGTTGTTCCTCTTCTTCTTCTTCTTCTCTATTTTGCACAAAAAACTCAGTCACCATGCCTATTAGGCAAATGAAAGAGAGCTTGGAGCAGCACTTTGTGATCAAACCCCAAGTACAAAACTCCATGAATCAAGTTCAAAAGAATCACAAAACTACTCAAAATGGCAAAGGGCCACCAATTCAGGATCCCCTTAATGGTAGGACCCATCACCAAAATTCACCTCCAATAAAGAATAGAGGTAGAATAAGGGGTAGAGGAGGTCGAAAATCGGATCAAAACGACATTCCTATGCGCCCGAGTTCGAGGCCTTGTACAATTGTCGATAAGTCGGTTAATGGTTATTTGGTTGAAGCTCAATCAGTTGAAATACCAAGTAGGTCTGCTGATAATGGAGGCCATGTTTGTGATATGGAGGTGTCTTTTCCTTCTTCAAGCAAAGCTTTGAGGTTTGCTCCTAGACCAGCTTATGGGCAAGCTGGGACTAAGTGTATAGTGAAGGCTAACCATTTTTTCGCGGAGTTACCGGACAAGAACTTGAACCAATATGATGTAAGTTGGCTATGTTTTGATGGGTTTTCGTTTCTAGTATGCCATGTGAATTGCAGATGACTAGGCTTTAGTTGTTGGTTTGCCTTGTATTGTGATTTCTTTGCAGGTGACTATAACACCTGAAGTGACTTCAAAAACCATGAATAGAACAATCATGGCAGAACTTGTGAAACTATACAAGGAATCTGACTTGGGAATGAGATTGCCTGCTTATGATGGTAGAAAAAGCCTCTATACTGCTGGGGAGCTTCCATTTGCATCCAGGGAGTTCAACATCAAAATTGTGGATGAAGATGTTGGTATTAATGGTCCCAAGTGAGGATTTACAAACTACTTTTCCTTATTATTCACTGTGTTCAGTATGTGTTGGTATGATTGTCTTTTCTGCTTTGCATTCAATGTAACTTATCACATATTCACATGATTTGTGGACTGTTCTCAGAAGAGAGAGGGAATATAAGGTAGCAATCAAGTTTGTTGCTCGAGCAGATTTGCACCATTTAGGCCTATTCCTGGCAGGCAAACGGGCGGATGCCCCACAAGAAGCACTTCAGATTCTGGACATTGTCCTGAGAGAACTTTCAACAAAAAGGTACAAAATTTGAAGAAAGAGTTCTCTCTATATGTTATTTAGCTACTTCTCAATTCCTATAGAATTCTTTTGTGGTTTTGAATTTCTTGTATTTTTAAGGTATTGTCCTGTTGGGAGATCATTTTTCTCTTCTGATATAAGAGCACCACAGCGCCTCGGGGAAGGCTTAGAGTCCTGGCGTGGGTTTTATCAGAGTATTAGGCCTACTCAGATGGGTTTGTCCTTAAATATTGGTATGTGGACTCTGGTAAATCAAGGTTTCCGGATTGTTGGAGACCATTTATTATTTTTTCGGATGAACGGAAACCATTTATTATTAGTATTGTTTCTGTTCACATTGCAATGCTGTCTTTTTCCTTGTTTTGTAGACATGTCTTCGGCGGCATTCATTGAACCCCTTCCCGTGATTGAGTTTGTTGCTCAGCTCCTAGGCAAGGATGTATTATCCAAGCCATTGTCTGATGCTGACCGCATAAAGGTCGGGTGCTTTCCTTCTGATTGCCTATGATCAATTTCATTTCATTACCTCCAATTGAATTTTTAAATGTCAATGTTGAACAGATTAAAAAGGCACTTAGAGGAGTGAAAGTTGAAGTGACTCACAGGGGAAGTGTGCGAAGGAAGTATCGGATTTCGGGCTTAACATCCCAACCAACGAGGGAACTTGTGTAAGTTGTCTCTTCCTCCCCCGCTTTTGTTTTTCTCTGAGAATAATTGATCTTATAATTTCTTGATATTAGACAAATTGGATTAACCATTTGAGGATCTCTTGTATTGCTTCTCAATAATGGGAAGAATTAGAGTCTCTTAACTTTTTAGTGGTCAAGTTTTTACAGTTATTTTTCTTGGCTTTGAAAAACTGGCAGGTTTCCGGTTGATGATGACTCAAACATGAAATCAGTGGTTGAATATTTTCAAGAGATGTATGGCTTCACTATCCAACATGCACATCTTCCTTGCCTTCAAGTGGGGAACCAGAAGAAAGCGAATTATTTGCCGATGGAGGTAAAGTTAGTTTAATAATTATGTATTATCGATACATATTTTTTAACTAGAGGAGTTTCACAATTGATAATCTACAACTGAATATTAGCGTGGTCGTCTTTTCTTAGGCATGCAAAATAGTTGAGGGCCAACGATATACAAAAAGATTGAATGAAAAACAGATCACCTCTCTCTTGAAAGTTACGTGCCAGAGACCCAGGGATCGTGAAAATGACATTTTGCAGGTTCGTTATTCTTTTATTTTTCTATTTGCTCATACCATGTCAAGTTCTAGTGGCTTTTCGGCTATGTTTGATTCTGATATTCTTGAAGCAATTACCTGTCCATCTTTATTTATTCGTGATCATTTGCACAGACAGTTCAACACAATGCCTATGACCAAGACCCCTATGCGAAGGAGTTTGGAATCAAAATCAGTGAAAAGCTGGCATCTGTTGAGGCTCGGATTCTTCCTGCACCTTGGGTAAAAACTTGCTTATGTCCATACTTGTTTAGCCTTATTAATGGTAAGGTTGAATCTCTAGAACTGCACTCATCTATTGTTTCTTGCAGCTGAAATATCATGATGCAGGCAAGGAGAAAGATTGTTTACCCCAAGTTGGTCAATGGAACATGATGAACAAGGTACGTTGTTTCCAGGTTTTTTTTTTATTTTTTTATTTTTTATTTTTTTTTTGCCCTTTTTCTACAAAAACTTCCTTTTTTTTGTCCTCACTTGTAACTTTTTTGTTAGTGTCCTCCAACTGCAAAAAACTTCTGTTTTTGTGACTTTTGTCCTCACTTCTAGCTTATTTGTCACTTGCATGTTGAAATTGTTGGTGAGTTTTGTTTTCTTGGCAAAGACGATATAATAAGGGAATTTGGACTTATCCTGAGACATACTATATTCCACACAGCTTCTTAAAAAAGTAGTGCTTTAAATTACTTGGATAGAATAATTTAATCAGTTTAGATATCTGGTTTCTGGCTCGTGTTTGTTTAGCAACAGCATTCTTCACACTGGGGGGAATATGATAATCAAAATATGCATATTAGAATGTGAAAAACAAACTGAGAAGATGTAGGTTTCTACGAGTTGCATCAATTCATTTGCATCATGTTCAGGCATATTTCTTCACATTTTATTCCTACTCAAGTGTCATTGGGTTACTTACCAGCCTTTTGGAAAGCGAAAGCTTTTGGAGTAAAAGCGGTGTAAAATACCAACGGCGGGTGGTCCGAGTGGCTCGGCACTTGGATCCCTTAAGTAGTGGTCTCGTGTTCATGTCCTACGTATGGAGTCCCCTCTGCTAAGAGAGCCAAAGCTCCTTATGAACCGATTTCGGCTCAAGCCTTGGCGTAGTCGGTTAGTCCGGATACCGGGTGATTTGCACTAAAAAAAGTAGCCCGTAAACCTCGGGATTCACTGTTGTGATTTCCTGGTTCCCTTCTACTGGAAACCGAAATTATTAACTATAACAAAAATAAAAAGAAACTAGCCCCCTGTTTTATCCTGTTCTGTACTTCATATGAGTTTGCTGCAAGTCAGACCAGTTAGATTCTTCTTAATTTTCTGGTCCTCTTAAATGTGGTAGCTAAATGAGACAACACCATTTCAGCATTATCGTCCCGATCTTAGATTGCCTATGTACTAGTTCTAACGTTAGTCAAGTTCCTTATATATTTTTGCGTGTCTCATTCTATGTAATACAGAAAATGATCAATGGAAGCACAGTAAGTCGGTGGGCATGCATCAATTTCTCACGTAGTGTTCAAGAGGGAGTTGCTCGTGGGTTTTGTAACGAGCTTGCTCAAATGTGTCAAGTTTCTGGCATGGTAATCTCTTAATTATAACTTCTTTTCCCTTCACAGTTGATTATTCCATTTGTGCATTTGTTCTTGATCAATTGTATATTCTTTAGTTATTTTCTTAATATAACATTTGTTCATCTCTCACAGGAATTCAACCCAGAGCCTGTGATTCCTATTTATACAGCTAGGCCTGAGCATGTGGAGAAGGCATTGAAGCATGTTTATCATTCGTCTTCAAACAAACTAAAAGGGAAAGAACTGGAGCTACTGTTAGCCATTTTGCCCGACAATAATGGTTCTCTATATGGTAAATTGTAATGCTTTAATGAATGAAGTTGTTTTAACCCCTAAAATCATGTTTTTGCTGGAATATCTCGACTCTAAATGACATGCTTATGTCTCCCTTTTTCAAATCGTAACTCACGTTGAATCGTTGATTCATGCATAATCAGGTGATCTCAAGCGAATATGTGAAACTGATCTTGGGTTAATATCACAATGTTGTCTCACAAAGCATGTTTTCAAGATCAGCAAGCAGTACCTTGCTAATGTAGCCTTGAAAATCAATGTTAAGGTGCTTGAAAGCCTTTGATCATCTTTTTTTTTAGGCCTTTGATCATCTTTAATTGCACTGCATATGAATACCTTTCATATATTCTTGTACCTCAGCCCATGAACTGAAATGACATTGCTTTGGTCTTGTTACAGATGGGTGGAAGAAACACTGTTCTATTGGATGCTATCACCTGTAGAATACCATTAGTTAGTGACATACCAACGATAATATTTGGCGCAGATGTGACTCACCCAGAGAATGGAGAAGACTCGAGCCCTTCGATTGCTGCTGTAGTGCTGCTAAACGATTGCTCGCTCTTTTCTTCTTGATTTTGTAGTAAAGCTTTAGGCTATTATCAAAGGGCGAAGAAATTAATTTGACCAAATTTCAGATTGATGTTTTTCTTGATATAGGTAGTAGCTTCTCAAGACTGGCCAGAAGTCACTAAATATGCTGGTCTGGTTTGTGCTCAAGCCCACAGACAAGAACTCATACAGGATTTATTCAAGACTTGGCATGATCCTGTCCGTGGCACAGTTTATGGTGGAATGATCCGGTACCTATTATTTAATGTGTGTTACTTTTTTTAGTCAGATTCTCAATCTTATGTTCTTTGATTTTTGACATTTTACTTAATTATAGGGATTTATTGATTTCATTTCGTAAGGCAACAGGACAAAAGCCCCTGAGGATTATATTCTACAGGTACATAAAGTAGTCGATCCTCCCCTATTTTAATTCTATTCCACTGGATGTACACGTGAAATCTATACATTTTACATGTATTTCAGAATTGCCATCATAATTCAATTAATTTCTTAAACATACTCACAAAAGCGAATGCTCTATGAACATTTCTACGATGACAACCAGTCTATTCATTCCAACATGAGCTAAATTTTTTTTTAGGCCATGTTGTTGATGAAGAGATCTCATATGCCAGCCCAACATCCATGAGTTATCCTAATGATTTTAGAATGCTCATTTTTTTGTATAATATGTAAACAGGTAAACATAACATTTTACGCGAAAGGTATATGTGTGTATTTTACAATAAAAAGACATGTATGGTTACAGCGGCAATACACTTCATTATCAAGTTCAATTGTTGATGGCCGTAATATATGTTTGTTTTTTACTTTTAGTTGTAATACACTTATAAAAAGTGTTCCTGAATAGGGATGGAGTGAGCGAGGGGCAATTTTATCAAGTCCTACTGTACGAACTTGATGCAATCAGGAAGGTAGGTGGAGTGTTGTTATATAATTCAGTGTTACCGTTTGAAATATTGATGAGAGAAGATGAGGATATTTATGACCATTAGGTTTTTGCACGAACAGGCTTGTGCTTCTCTAGAACCAAATTACCAACCTCCTGTTACTTTTATTGTGGTACAAAAACGGCATCATACAAGACTGTTTGCTAACAACCACAAGGACCGAAGCAGCACCGATAAGAGTGGAAATATTTTACCAGGTAAAGCACTGCCAAATCAATTATAAATTTATGTGGACGATTTTCCATAATCTGTCTAAATATATGTGCTGGATTTTCTTCAGGAACTGTTGTCGACACCAAAATTTGTCATCCGACAGAGTTTGATTTTTATCTCTGTAGCCACGCAGGGATTCAGGTAAAACATTTTTATTCTCTATAATTGCGTTACTGTTTATTTTTCTTACTTCAATGTGCAATGAGTAGAACTTCTATGTTATGAGTCTTATGACTCCCATTCCTTGGAAGGAACATCACAAAATGCACTTGTCTTAAGCCAACAATAAAGAAAGGAAATAAAAGACGGAGACTAACTGATGACATTTGCTGAAGGTGGTATCCTGATTAAAAAAAAAAAAAAGATGCCCTCGTAGACATGTGATAGAACTCTAGAATTTTATTGCTCAATTGACAAATGAAACAACAATGAGAACTAGAGAACCCAGAGAGACCCTATCTCTCAGCCCTAACTCTCAAGAGAGTTAAATCCAAATTAATTAATTTTCTTCATCTTATCTCTTCTCTCACCCTCTATTTATACTTTCCCACTTTCCCTCCAAAGAGAAACACTTGCATACATTTTCCCGCCTAAAAGTCCCATGATGCATTCACACTTTTGGTGCCGCATTGGTGGTCACCTAGGCTTTTGCTGACTAGGATCGTATCAACATGATCAAGTATAATCATTTGCGTTATGCGCAAGTGTAACCTTTTTCCATCGAGAAGTAGATTGCACGTATATGCCATGTCCAGCAGATTATTTTTTAGCGTTCTTTGGTTGAAGTAATTATTGTATTAGCTTTGCAACCTAGAGTACTACTGGGACTTGGTAGAAGCCATTGACTCCAGTTCTCGCTTCTATGATGGTCATGGATTATTCACATTTTTTAATATGCTTGGTAATTCAAAGCCTTATTCTGTTTTTATTTCGACAGGGGACAAGTCGACCAGCTCATTACCATGTTCTATGGGACGAAAACAATTTCACAGCAGATGGAATTCAGTCCTTGACAAACAATTTATGTTACACGTATGGGAAATTATTGATCACATTTATTATCCTTTGAATGCATAAATAGTTTTGATTATGTCTGCCAGAAATCTATGCAACATTTACAAGAATTCTTTCTTATATGGTTACTGATTCCACAGGTATGCAAGATGTACGCGCTCAGTCTCTGTTGGTATGTTTTCCTTCCCCGTTTTAAGCTTTCCTTGTTTTCTTTCTTCTTTCTTTTGCAACTGATCAGCACTGCCCTTGAGCATCGTAGAGATTTTGAAGCTTCTTGTCTTGAATTTCGACCTGGTTGTGAATTAGGGCCGACTCAAACTGCTTTTTTTTTTGCAGTTCCTCCAGCATATTACGCTCATTTGGCAGCCTTTCGCGCTCGTTTCTACATGGAACCAGAAATGCAAGAAAACAACTCAACAGGAGGTGGCGTTCAAGCGTCAGGGCGGTCTTCAAGGGCAGGAGGGGAGGTTAGTTTTCGACCATTGCCTGCAGTGAAGGAAAATGTGAAGAGAGTAATGTTTTACTGCTAGGGAGGATTTTACTGGGGTTGTAATGTAATTGTTTAGAGGAAAATTTTCTGTTCTTCCTCAAATTCCCGCATTGTATGATAAATCATATATATAATGGCTGATAGATAGGTCTTCTTCAATGTCATTTTAAATTTGCAAAATCACAAAAATGCCTTTCTGTATATTTTCCTTGTCGAAGTTGCCATTGTGTTACTGCATTCTCCCTGTTATTCTGCTTCCTCACTTGTTCTGTTCTCCGGTACGATGCCCCAGAAAATGCTTGCCCGCAAGCAGCTGCGTTTTTCTGCTTGCCATGATCTGACTAAGATTACCGGTGCCATTGTTTTTCATACCAAAAGCCTCCAGCTGATCACAAGGGATCTTGACCTTCACACAGTATTTTGCAACCCCCATCTTACCCTGCTTCAGGCCGTGTTGTTCAGTCTCAATTGACTCATAGCAACTTTAATTTGATCTCAGAATAGTGTTCATAAATACCTTAATACCTCCACTTTCATATATTTTCATTTTACTACATCTCTCTTGATTCATTTTGGCAGCATAAACGGACAGTTGCTCAATTTAACAAAAAATTGATAATTCAGGGCAGTCGAAACTGGAAAACTTGAAAAAATCTTACATAGATTAATAATAACTAAAATCAGCCAAATAGAACCAAACTAATCCTCCATACATACAAGGACTAAGATAGGTTACTTCTTTATATACGTGTAAAAAAGGTTAAATGAATTATGTAGAATGAACACATTTCTACCAAAAAATAAATTGAATAAACAAAGCACTGGAGTTATCTACTTCATACCCAACCTGCCTTCAAGAGCTATGTCGCTTGAGCATACTGAAAATGGGCTTATCCGGGACCGGAATGCACTTAACAAGCCACCCGATCGGCCATGACACAGCTGCGAGTCCAATACACACAGTCCATTGGACCAAATTCAACCTCTGTGTATCCGCAAACTTCGTCAAAAACTCAACCATCAGCACTTGAAGAACAACAGTTACTCCGACGATCCCCAAAAACAATCTGTTCTCGAGTACACCCTTGAACACATTCTTCTTCTCTAGCTTCCTTGCATTGAACTCATTGAACACTTGACAGAGAACAAAAGTATTGAATATCAGCGTGTCGTTTACCTTCTCGCCAATACCAAAGATAGCCTCACCTCTGAATTGAAGGGTCAGAAGGACTGTTATCTGATAAAGTGCTTGTGCAAGAAGGTTTCTCCACATTATGTTGGTGATCAGTGGTTCTGTTCTTCCTACTGGTGGCTTCTCCATTAGCTCGCTGGTTGGTCGTTCTGTTGCGAGAGCGAGAGCCCCTAATGTGTCCATGATGAGGTTCACCCACAGCAATTGAACAGCAGTTAATGGAACTTCACCAGCAGAAACTGCAGCAATGACGTTGATCACAAGAGCTGCAACATTGACTGTGAGCTGGAATTGTATGAACTTCTGGATGTTGTTGTAGACACATCTCCCCCACCTCAAAACTGTTGTCACCGAGGCGAAGTTGTCGTCTAGGATGATGATGTCCGAGCTTTCTTTCGCCACTTCTGTGCCTTGGATTCCCATTGAGAGACCGATGTCTGCTTCTTTCAATGCTGGTGCATCATTTGTTCCATCTCCAGTGACTGCAACTACATGGCCCTTTTCTTTCAGACACTGCACCATCAAGAGCTTGTCGAAAGGGGAGGATCGGGCCATCACACATATCCTGTCTGCCTTCTTCATTCTCTCCTCGTGCGTGTAGTTCCGGAATTCCACTCCTTCAACCACAGCATCTTCGTCGTGTTCTAGCTCCGCATCTAAAATTCCACATTCGATCGCTATGGCTCTTGCGGTAAAAACATTATCTCCAGTGATCATTTTGATCTTCACTCCAGCACCTCTGCAAGTGTCAACAGCATTTCTCACCCCTGGTCTACATGGGTCCTTGATGCCGACGATCCCCAACAAGGTGAAGCCCTCTTGGTCTTGAAGCAATTGTTGGTTCTTCGATCCATTTTCACCGCTGTGATCTATGTCTGCTGCTACTTGCTTATAAGCGAATGCAATGCAGCGGAGGCTTTCGGTGGCCATGTCTCTGATGATTCGCTCAAAAGAGAGCTTTTTGTCTGCTCCCATAGCTTTCATAATCCCATCACTGTCATAGTAATGTGAACACATAGCTAAGATCATCTCAGCTGCTCCTTTCCAGTGCAAATGCACTGTTCCCTCACCATTGCTCCTTATCAAGACTCCACTTCTTTTCTTCTCCGAATTAAACGCTTCGACGTGAAGAATTGAGAAACTATTCTTCAACGCCTCCAAATTCATCTCCATTTGCAGCACAGACCAAGAGAGAATAGCCTTCTCAGTTGGGCTACCAGAAAATTCAGGCTTAGCATCTAAACTAGGCCTATAAACACCGCCAGTTGTGTTCATGCCGACTGCTTGGTGAAGCAATTGAAGAACCGGCCTTGCAATCGTCGGTAAAGAAGCATCGACATCCATGTCTTTCTTGCCTAGCCAAAACTTAGTAACTTTCATTTCATTCAAGGTGAGAGTACCTGTTTTGTCAGTGCAGATTGTGGTAGCAGATCCCATGGTCTCACAAGCAGACAACTTCCTCACAAGAGCTTGGTCGCCCATCATTCTCTTCATGGAGTAGGCAAGTGTGAGAGTAACTGCGAGTGGTAATCCTTCGGGGATCGCAACGACGACAATGGTGACTGCATCGGCAACAATCCGCAACACCCCATTCATCACATCGTCGAACTTCGTCTTGCCCTTTATGTACTCTTGGTTTCCATTCTCATCCTCAGTGTTGCCAGTGAAGTACCTAACCAACAACACCACTAGAACAACAAAGGCCACTACCAATCCAACCTTCCCTATATAAGATGTCAACTTGTTAAGGCGGGCTTGCAGCGGCGTCAACTCATCCACGTCGCGGCTTACACTGCTCATGAGCTCTCCCCACGCCGTGTCCATCCCCACAGAAGTCACCACCATGGTAGCATATCCATTAACCACTTTTGCTCCAGAGAACAAGAAGGGGTTCTTCACTGCATCAACTTCAACATGTTCACTCTCCCCAGTCATGCTAGCCTCATCAACATGAAGAGAGTGCCCATTCAAGAACACCCCATCAGCAGGAATTTGATCTCCAATGTTGAGGCACACGACATCGCCTACTACTACGCCGTAAATCGACGTCTCCTGGCGCCGCCCATCTCTTACAACATCGACTCGAATATCGTTGCTCACACTAGACAACTTATCAAACTGCCTTGACTGCCTGAAATTACTAACAGCAGAGACAGCAATGACAAGAAAAACAGCAACAAAATGCTCCCCCCATCATACCAACCTTCTTTGATTCCATGTTCTTTGATCCCAAACACAAGTGACATAGCAGCACATATGAGAAGTATAACAATTGTGGTGTCCTTAAATGCTTCCAACACAAAACTGAAGAACCCCTTCACTGCTGGCCTTGGATATGTGTTAGAACCATAGACATAGCGACGATAATCGATCTCTTTAGCTCCCCCGCAAACCCCTTTAACCGGGTCGGTTCTAATCAACGAAACCACCCCTTCAACGCCCCCGAACTCGTGCATTAATCCATCCAAGTTCCTCTGCTTGACAAGCCCAACAAGGGCCCTCTTTTGATCATCACTGGGATCATTGTGCACTTTGATGGCAACGTAGGATAAATTGCGAGAGATCAAAGTTCCTGCTTTTTTCGAGATGATGTCTTTAGCAATGGAGAGAAAAGCCCGAGCAGAGTAAATGGCTGTGAAGGCTAACTTCCACTTCTTAGCACCTTGTCAAATATAAGAATTACATTAGTAAAAACATTCAATATATTATAATAAATGAATTATGTTTGAGGCGCCTTTGCAATTCAATTTCTATTGGACTAAGAATTAATTAGTTCTAAACTTCTAATATCTCTTCTAATTTAATTAGTAAATAGGGGCAAGGTTGCCGCCTATTATTGCTACCAAGAAATATATATATATATTCTAATAAATCTACTAGGACTCATGAGTCCGGACTCATATATATGAGTTTTTTTCAATTTTTTACAAATATTTAAGGGTATCAAATAAATTTCACAAGTAATTGTGTTTGCTTCAATAATCGCTTGAGGATGACTTAGAAATTAAAAAAAAATAAAAAAATAAAAAAAAAACTTAAGAGTCTAGATTTGTTTTTAGCGAAAGGGAGATAGTAGTGTTACCATTGTTCCCTTTCCTATGTGTGTACTGAACTCTAACCTCTTAATGACCATCTAGGAGTTGGGAAATAGGATAACATATACCCCAAAATGCTTCGGGGGAAATATCTTTCTATTCTTAATGTAATTTTTTTTTTTGGATAAGATAAACTAATAAATATTTAGCACAGCGAAAATGACATGATCACACCTCTGTGAGTTCAGGTAATCGAATCCTTGAAAAATAAAATAAAACTAATAAATGCAATGTGGTTTGATAAGTAAAATAAAATACCGTAAGTTCTAGGCTTGGCAATGTTGGTCACGTCAAAGATGTAGGCACCAATGCCCCCTAAACGATTTTCCACGTCGCGGCGCTGCGGAGTACTCTCCAACATTTTTTGTTGGTTGGTTGGTTTGGTTGATTGATTTCAAACTTTCTAAGCAAACTAATGAAGAATTGCAAGTGTATATGACGCAATCAATATGGCGAAGCTGTTTTGGTTTTCTATGCTATGTTGGGAGTCGATCTCTCAATAATGTTGTTTACATACATGTATATATATATATATATAAATATAGATGGAATGGAAACTGAGGCGGTGACTTGATCGATGTAGAATTTTCACGTAACAGTTAATAATAATTAAGAACCTTCATAGCAGGTTCTGTGAATGTTGCATTCACTGATTTTTGGCTATCCGTTATATTCTTTTGTTTCGTTGTCTACGCAAAAGTGATGATTCCTTGGCTTAAAAAAAAAGCGATGATTCCTTTAATTATGTAAACGAATCGCTATTAATTGTTTCAGTTAGTGCATGTAACACGGATAAGTAATTAATTAAAGATATGATATGAGTATGAACCTAACGCGGTATTATACTGGTTCTGCTATGTGTTTATCTGTTTTGGTGTTGAAGGAAGAGGAGGAGAAGGTGTCGTGAATTTTAGATTTATTTTAAAGGCATTAATGGAATATGATAATCTGGTTCACGCGATTTTGTCACTGATGTGTTGTGGTCTGTTGGATGGCGTGTGACACAGCGTGAAAACGTGTTTGGTGTGTATCGGATGGATGTTGGTGTGTATCGGATGGATGTTGGTGTGTACGAGTTATAATGTGAGTTAGTTCAATGATTGCTTAGCTCTCTTTGGTTTGGCAAGTCAAATTAAGTTGATTCCTTAACGTGTCTGGCACGTGTCGATGACGTTTCCGAGACGTTTGAGTGTCCATCTGTATCTGATGTTTGAGCAGAGAACTGCTGAAATGAGGACAGCAGATACACAGCAAGATATGTTGACTTACAAAAGTTGTTTATGCATATTTTGAGATGTGGGCATGCATAAGTTTCTGTGCATAACATTGGAGTTAAAACTACATGGACAGTTGATGTGAGTCAATGTATATCTTGTTGTAATATTTTTGTTGTGGACAACGGCTACACTGCAAGATATGTTGACTTACAAAACAATATGGACTCAATAAGTATGGACTCAAACTAGCAGAAAGACTTAAGTACCCTTCTTCATCAATCCACCACTTACCACCTTAGTTACTGTGACCACTACTGCCTGACCACCGGCCACCGACGACGTCGTCGTCGCCGTCACGCGTCCTGGTGGACCGTGCCGTTGCTCGTCGTCGTCTTCACAGCCGCGCCACCTCGTCGAGGACTCCGCGCCACCACGAGCCGCCGTCCGTGCTGCTCGGCTGGCGTCCGCTCCAGTAGCCTGCTAGCCGAGCTCCGCCGTCTCTTCTTCTTCTTCTCTTCCAGCCGGCTTCTCTCACTTTCTCTCTCTCTCTCTCTCTCTCTCTCTCTCTCTCTCTCTCTCTCTCTCTCTCTCTCTCTCTCTCTCTCTCTCTCCTCTCTCTCTCTCTCTCCCTCCATCTCTCGTCTGTCTCACACACACACACACACACTCTCTCTCTCTCCTCTCATCCCCTCTTTATCGTCTCACTCTCTCTTTTTCTCTCTCCCTCTCTCCTCTCAACCTCTCTCAGCCGTTCAACCGTCGGTCAAGAGAGAGAGAAAGAGAGAGCATGGCGGTCGGCAACGACAGTCGTCGGCGGCACTCGTCGGCGTCGGCAACAGTTGTCGGGGCGATCGTGACAGTGAAGGAGGCATAGGATGTGAATATGTTTTGTGTGTATTGGTATTAAAGATGAGGGTAATTAGGTCTTTTTGTTTATGTAAGTGTCTAAAATTACTAGTAAAAGGTTTTTGATTCCGAACTCAAAAAGTCCAAATAGATTTTTTGTTTTCCATATGGATGAGTTGTAACATTTTCTAAGTAATTTAATTAAGTGAAGATATTTAGTATGGTAGTTATTGTGTTAACAGTACATAGTTGTTGAAGTTCGTTTGATTAATGGTCTCTACCAAAAAAAGAGTGCGTTCACATATAATGGATAGATTCATACGAAGATGTTAAAGTAACCTACTTGTGTCATGCACATTTCACAAGCACTTGTTGAGCATCCTTGAGATATGCCTAAGTTTTTGTGTGTACAAACATCGATGCACAAATCAAGGGATATGAGCGACCATCATGAAGTGTGCATCAGAAGTACATATCCGATGTTAACAACATTGACTATGTACTAGGTCACAACTCACAAGTGAATGTTTGATGCAAGGGGGACGGAGATTCCCCGCAATAGAAACGGGTACGGAGAATTTAAATGAGGATGGAGGTGAAGATGGGGAAAAAATATCATATCCCTACGGGGAGAGCCGATTCTGAAGAGGGACGAATGGGGCGACTGCCTCTGCCCCTACCCCCCTCGGGCCCCACTTTATATATATATATATATATATTGTATGCCCCTGTAAATTTTAGTAGTGCTTGATACAAAGTTATCTTTTGTATCTATCTTTCCAGCTTCATTAATAAAACATAACATGCTCTCCCATAGTTTTGAAAGTATCCTTTTGTCATTAACATATTTTAAGTTTTGCAATTTCTTATTGTACATGGTCCCTAAATTTACTATCAACTTCAAAAGTGAATATTGAAATTGCAATCCTACAATACCAAATCATTGGACCACCCATTGGAATGGTGTCGACAGTGTGGTTGTACATTGTCACCTCGACATATTTTAAGTTTTGCTATACTTAACCCAAACTCAATGATAATAAGCAATTTTCGAATGATATATATATCATGGCTTATATACATTATTGACATTTTTTATTTAGATTAGCGACTAAAGTAAGTTAATTTGTAATAGAGAAATTTGCATAAGATCTTCTTGACTCTTATGAATGCCAATACTTTGCAATCCAATAACACCGAAAACATAATCGAAAATATCACCGAAAAATCAGATCTTCTTGTTGCTTTATTGAAATCTATTGCATTGAGAACGATATTGTATCTCATATGTCAGTATAATAATTAATGCATAACAGTGTTATAGGCCAATTTAATTCAATGCCAACATTACCAGTAGTTGCATGCCATAATGATAATATATTGTTTCAGTAATGGCTAATGTAAGGTCCTTTGATGCAAATTAACTTGTGTCTATATATGCTAATTAACTTGTGTTTCTGTACGTTGAAACTGAAATCACTGAATGTGAGTCACATATTTGGTACAGTTAAAAATGACTTTCATCATATTGTGAAAGAGCAAAAGATTGTTTCACGCACAGAATTAATTATATATTATAAATTTAAATAAATTTGTTAATCTCTTATGGATGCTCCTTCGTAGCATATCTTAACTAATGTGAAATATAATTTTAGTTAATATTAATTGTTGCTATTGTTGAATGCTCCTTTAGTACAATTGCTTGGACTAATCAAGACCAACTTTTTATATTTGTGCTAAGTGAGTGTATTAATTATCATCACTTCTATTGATTAACAATTATATTTTACATATATAGATTCAATAATGGTTGATCGAAGAGTAACTTTGGTGTGCTATATGAATGGTGTCATGGTTGATGGCCCATCAGGGATTTCGTACACGAAACCGCCTATTCGACATCTCAGATCGAAGATGGGTTTAGGGTACGAGGAACTTGTGAGTTTTATCTGTAATTCATTGGAGATAGACAATGGAAAAATGATATTAAACATGACATATCGATATCCCGTGTACATTGGAACTGGCACGTACAACTATCTCCCTTTGCGAATAGTTAATGAATCGACTCTGAAAGATGCTTGGGAGATTCTGGCAGAATTTACACCACCAAATTGCATGGAGCTATTTTTAGATTTAGTTCCGAGGCAATCATATACTAGTTCCAATTGTAATATAATGGTTAGTGGAGAAGGACCTAGTACTCGACCAATTTCTAAACATGAAAGAACTTGTGCATCACCTTTGATGACCGCAAATCCCGAAATAGACGAGGATGCTCGTTCATGTGATGATCCGAATACCGAGGAAGATGATGACTATTGTGGTAGTGACGGGGATACTGGTGAAGAGAGTAGCGATGATGATGTAGATGATGCATGGGATGCTCATCATGTTGATGATGGCATGATTCGATATACATTAAATCGAGTCATAGCCAATGATGGCTCATTATCTTGTCCTCCATTTTCGAACGAAGTAGGGAACGATGATTTTTTCGATCAAAAGGTTGTTGGAATTGATGGTGCGCACTTGGATATAGGTGAATTTGCCGTACCTTCATCTGTATATTTATGAAATTGAGTAGTGAGGCAATGCAACCCATCCATGAGAATGCAATGATCCCTTCTAGGTCTTTATGGAATGAGGCATCAGAATTTCATGTAGGCATGCGTTTCCTTTCTAAAGTAGATATACAACATGTCGTGAAATTGTATAGCATCAAAGGACACAGGCGATTTGTGGTAACTTATTCTACACCTAATGTATGGATTGTCCGTTGTAAGAAATATTTAGATGGATGTGCTCGGAGGTTGCGGTGTTTGAGGCTATGCATAGATTATCGTCAGCTGAACCGAATTACAGTGAAGAACAAATATCCGTTGCCGCGCATTGATGATTTGTTTGATCAGTTGACAGGAGCGCAGTGGTTCTCGAAAATAGATCTGCGATCGAGCTATCACCACTCAGGATTAGGGATGAAGATCGAGAAAAGACGGCGTTCAAACGACGAGATACGGTCATTTTCGCCATCTGATCATGCCGCCGTCGGTTTGACTAATGCACCGGCAATGTTCATGGATCTCATGCATCGTGTGATGAGGGAATACCTTGATCGGTTCGTGATTGTGTTCATAGACGACATCCTCATCTATTCCAGACTCGTGAGGAGCACGAGGGGCATCTACTAATAGTGTTGCAGACTTTAAGAGATCATCGATTGTTTGCCAAGTTCAAGAAGTGCGAGTTTTGGTTGTCGGAAGTCCGATTTCTTGGGCATGTTGTTGGAGCTACCGGTGTTGCTTGTTGACCCGAGAGAAGGTTAGAGCGATGATTGAGTGGCCTACGCCGACTACCGTTACGCAAATTCGCAGCTTTTTACGGGATTGGCGGGATACTATCGCCGATTTGTGCAAGACTTCTCCAAGATTGCTTTCTCAGATGACAAAATTGACTAAGAAGAATGCAAAGTTTGATTGGGATGAGGAGTGTGAACATGCATTCAACACTTTGAAGCGAAAATTGACTACCGCGCTGTGTTAGCGTTGCCGAGACCGGGAAAGACTTAGTGGTGTACACCGACGCGTCGAAGGTTGGCTTGGGTTGTGTATTGATGCAAGAGGGCAAAGTTATCGCCTATGCATCTCGACAAATGAAAGTGCACGAGAGGAACTACCCGACACACGACTTAGAGTTGGTCGCAATAGTGTTCGCATTAAAAATATGGAGGCACCACTTGTATGGCGTACGTTTCGAGTTATTCACAGACCACAAGAGCTTGAAGTACTTATTCACTCGAGAGAACCGAACCCGAGACAGAGACGTTGGCTAGAGTTCTTGAAGGACTATGATTTCTCGTTAGAGTATCATCCGGGAAAGCTAACGTGGTTGCTTGATGCTTTGAGCCGTAGGGGATCGATGCTTGAGGTGGTCGTATGTCGATGACTCACGAGTATGGTCTTCTTGAGGCGACCGAGTTGAGGAGTTCGGCGGACGTACGGGGACTACCAGGGATACGATTTGTGGTCGATGAGGTTGCGGACCGTTTCACTACGACTGTTCTCGAGGGACAACAAGGCGATGAGTCGTACCAACAATTCAAGAAGATGGTCGACGCTCGAACATCCAGATTGGAGTCGGTCGACGGACTCTTGTTTGAGGTATCGTGGGCGATCTGTGGATTCCATTGGCGGCCGACTTACGCACCGAGATACTCCAGGAGGCTCACCGTTCTAGATTTTCTCGTGCATCCGGTCGAACCAAGATGTATGCCGACATGCGACGTCTCTTTTGGCGGCCAGGGATGAAATCGATGTGTCGAATTCATTAGAGCGTGCGAGATATGCCGGCGTGTGAAAGCGAGCATCGACGGCTGGAGAGGATTGCTTGCGGCCCTACCTATTCCTCGATGGAAGTGGGAGCATATTGCTATGGATTTTGTCGGTGGCTTGCCCCGATCTCCTCGTGGCCATGATAGCATCTCGGGTAATTGTGGATCGATTGACGAAATCTGCTCATTTCATACCCGTATCCACTACACACCGAGTTGACAGACCGAGCATTCTTTACGAGCGTGAGATTGTCGACTACACGGAGTTCCGTTGTCGATCGTGTCGATCGAGGAGCGCAGCTTTACTTCGTTATTGTGGCGAGCATGCGAGCTCGCCGGCACCGCACTAGAGTTGAGTACGGCGTTCCATCCACGACGGACGGACGATCCGAGAGGTTGATACAGTGTGTTGGAAGACATGCTCGGGATGTGTGTGTTGGAATACGGCGGGCCGTGGGAAGAGTATCTTCATTTGTGCGAGTTTGCTTACAACAACAGCTATCGTGCAAGTATCGGTATGGCACCGTTTGAGGCGCTCTATGGCAGCCTTGTAGATCACCTTCTTCTTTGGGCCGAGCCGAGAGGATGTTGTGACCGTTGGTCCCGAGACCGTTGTTGATCACACCGAGAAGGTACGGCAGATCCGTCGAGGCTTAAGAGTGCTCAAGAGCGGCAAAAAAGTACTATGATCGATATCACGATGAGCTTCAATACGACGTGGGGGACTATGTATACCTGAAAGTCTCGCCTCTGAAGGGTCACAAACGATTCGGAATCAAAGGGAAGCTTGCTCCTAGATTTATCGGTCCCTTCAAAGTTGTGAAGAGGGTCGGTAAGGTTGCTTACCGGTTAGAGTTACCGCCGCTCGTCGGTGTTCACCCAAGATTTCACATTTCAATGCTTCGACTAGATAAGTCAGGCGGAGGGCGACGACCTACCGTGGACCTGAGTCAGATCGAATTGCAAGACGATGCCACGTACGAGGAACAGCCAATTCAAATTGTCGACCGTAAAGTCAAGATATTGAGGAATAAGGAAATCCCTTCCGTTCTCGTGAAATGGCAATTCCACGGGGACGAGGAGTTAACTTGGGAACTAGAGTCATACATGCGAGAGCACTTCCCCTATCTATTTGATTCCGGTGAGTCGAAGTTTAGTTTACTTATTAGTAAATTTCGGGGTCGAAATTCTAATAAGTGGGGGAGACTGTAACATCTCTCGATTTCTAACACGACTTATGTGACACGTGTCAGGATCGTGACCCGGCCACGCGATACTGGACGATATTTCGAACCTTGGGAGTCGACACCGAGGTAATTTTACGATTTTTTTTGATATGTGTAATAGCATTATGGATTAAATGCGTGTCACGAGCCACTTGAGCGATTTCCTTTTTGTTTATGCGTGAGTTCTCGCCTAGGTAACCGGGGGAGGAAATACAGTAAAAGTGTGCACGTGACGGAGAAAAATACGGGTCGATGAGGTAAGGTGAGTCCGGGAACCCAGGGGTTAAGGTTGGGGACTCGTGGGTGGGTAAGGCACACCTAGGACACACCTCACCATATTGGTTTGAATTTCAAACAAAAAACCAACCACCCCACCCACTCCCATCACTCACACCTCACACTCCCACTCATTCACGTCACCCTCCCATCACTCTCTCTCTCTCCTCCCGATCTTTCAATCACTCTCACACTCACTCACGGTTTCAACTCTCTCCCACTCATTTCGGTCTTCAAACCACACTCCCACTCCTCTCGGCTTCAAACCTCTCTCTCCTCGGCTCACCGCCGCCTCTCGCTCTGCGCCAGGTGACCGGACCAGGGACGCCGGAGGAGGCCGCCAACCGGAGGTAACACTCTCACCTCGGTTTTCTCTCTCTCTCTCGCGTTTCATTTCTCTCACGGGCTCTCTCTCTCTAGGTTCGCTCACCATTCGGTTGGCCGAGACCAAGCCGTCGTCGGAGGTCCCGTGGTGGCGAGGAAGGTCGCCGGAGGTCTCACACTCTCTCTCTCCCGTGAGCACTCGACCACTCTCCCTCTCCTCACGGTTTGCTCTCCCTCTCGGCTCACGTTTCTCTTCATTTCTCTTTGTTTTTGTTGTTGTTCGTCACACTTGTTACGTGTGCATGTGGTTGCCGTGACGAGGGCCGGCCGTGGGCGACCTCCGGAGACCCACCGGAGTCCAAGACGTCCCGGAACCACCCCCCCCGCATGGCCCATGCAAAGTACTTGTTGTATACATACAACAAACTCGATTTTTGCTAGTTGTTGACCCTCTCGCCGGAAAAGGCCCTCACTGGCGGCGCCACCGCCGGACCACCAGGACCGGAACGTGTCGGGGACCCCACCAAAACTCGTATGTGGGTCCCACAACCCTAAAAGTTGCCAAAAACAGTTTTATAGGTGCAAAGGAATCGATATTTCATGTGATGTGTACGTTGGAGGCTCGCCGGAAACCACCATCGCCGGCGGTCCTACCGGTCGAACCACGATCATTAAAGGTTGTCGAGGTCTCACTTAATATTAGTTGACGTCTAGCAATCCTCGGCTAAGTCCGAAACAAACGTACGTAAGGCTTTTGGAATTAGTTCGTGTGATGCCATCGTCGAGTCGAAAAAATATATAGTTGCTATTCAAACGTCGCGTGGCGATGAATGGCTATGACGTCGTAATCATGTTGCCGGTCCGCGAGACCATGACGTGACCGCATACGACTGAGCCGAGCCTATAACTCGCGATGAAGCGAATACGTAGTTTGTCTTCAAAACCCGAAAGAGAGTGTCTTCTTTTATTTATTAAAATGTATGACCGTCCGAGCCATTCAAAACATTGGAAATAATGATAAGTTTAAACCTAAGTGTTAGTGAATGACTCGACCTAATAACACGAGTTTCCGACCTTGTCAGGTAACGGGAAACTTGAGGATACGCGTTAGGAGTCGCGGGAGTTTTACGTGGATTACGATAATCTCAGGTAAGTACACTTGCCTTAAAAAGCATTTGTACGTTAGTAAGCCAGCTAAGAAGATATCATGTGATTCATTTTCACTTTTCTTGTGTTCGTATTATCCCATCATTGGCATTCCATTCTATGTTCTTGTATGTGTGTTCTTGGCATAAGTACGTCTCGAAGGTACATGCGGCCTGCACTAGAAGGGATAAAACGCGGGCACTCGAGCGCACGAGTGTTTGACCACCCCTAGTGATTGTGTGATACCATGTATTGGATTGTTGTGGATGGTTGTGGATTGTTGTGGTATTGTTGTGGAATATGGACTACTTATTGCCTCTCTTGACTCGTAGAACACGCATGTTTCGATTGCTATCATTTCCATCTGTCTATCATGCATTCTTGCTTATTTATATTCCCGCATTTCAAGCACCGCATGATATTTAGACTGTCTTGTTTGTCGTGTCATGAATTATCTTGTTATATTCTTCTCGGCTTTACTTTCAATTTCTCTCGCTTGCTCACCGTCTAGTTTGTGACGGTGGGTGCGGATAAGACGGAGAGCAAGATTGGGGCAAGGGACCGTGTCTAGGAGACTTTTTGTGAGCAAATGGACGTGAGGTACCGAGATGTAGGCTCGTACCTATCCTTTTTGTATGACGTTTATGTATATGCATATATGGTTGTTTTGGAACCGGAACTAGGTTTGAGGTGATTTCCATAATTTCATTTTGTTGACTTGGATATGACTGTCTTGGGGTTTCCACATTTATATAGATTCCTAATTTCCCTCGATTGAGTTATTTCCCATTATTTGATTAGAATATGATTTTTGCTTCCGCTGTATTATAACCGCAATAACTCTTTCATAAACCTTAAAAACCTTAAAATTTTGATAAGTTGAGGCCGACTAGGCTCGTCCGGTTCACGAGAAACCGACTCGGGACTGCACGGGTCTAGGCGGGCGTACCCAAATGCATTGGGAATTTGGGGCCGTCACGCTTGGTATCGAGAGACTACGAGGTTTGGTTATACGGACCGACTCATGTTGTAAATTCATAAAACACAAGCCATTGAAACCAAATAAGTTAGGAACGGTCAAACCGAAAAGTGGAAACCCTAGGATCCCGTAGAAACTTAGTCGGGAAGTAATTGGGCGAGTCAAATTATTTTAATACATATTATGATTGCTATGTATATTATTGTAGTATACGGTAGCTATAGACGATTCGAGAAGTTCGTTTTCTTGATTCGACGACGATGACGGATCGACCGGTCGGGCGACGATAGCGGACATCATCGGCACACGATATGCCGGTGCGGACGATGTGCATGCCTTGACTCGAGAGTTGCGACGCAGATTCGCAGCTACAGAAATGTTACGACTGTTGAGGACACTCGTACCAGCCTACCGCTACACCATCGACTCCGACTACACCATTGCCACATACTACTACTCGAGGGCGAGAGACCCCGATTGCTTTGCGGCATCCACGGCTCCGACTCGTTAGAGCGCACTGAGGAGAGCCGTTGTTGCGCCGACACGCAGAACGAGGCGAGAGGCACATCCTTTAGTGACAAGTGATAGCTCGAGCGACAGAGGCATCACCGCGCGCAAGAACTAATGCGAGGTCACTCCGATTACGACTCCATCGAAGAGTCCGGAGCCACCGCCGAGGCGAAGCGAAAGGAGGGAATTTAAGAGACATGATCCCATGAAGTTTTATGGCGGCACGTATGTTAAGACAAAGAGTTGTTTCGAAGAATCATGAGAAGATTCACTCGACCATCGCCACGGAGGACCACATGCGAGCGACTATCTCTTCGTCGATGTTACATGGAGAGGCGGATGATTGGTGGACGACGATCATTACTACCGGGGTGTTCCGAGAGACTGGATCGACTTCAAGACCCGGTTTAATCGAAATACTTTCCACCGATCGTACTTCGAGCAAAGAGGAATGAGTTCATGGCGTTGAGGCGGTGGCGCTAATGAGTCGGTTATGGAGTATATGGGTAGATTCTCATCATTGTTGCCTTATCTTTGGAGGATCGGCGACACCGAGACCGACCGAGTGTATTATTTCACCGAGGGTCTATTACTTACGATCGGTGGTTCGTAGTCACTACACAACGGAGACTTTACAGATTGCATACGAGCGGAGTTTAGCTCGAGAGAGTTACCTACTTACTCATCCTACGGAGACTAGATCGGCCAGGACTGAGTCCCGATTGGAGGAGCATCATCGAGACAAGAAGAGGAAGAAGAATAGGTGGAATTTCCGTGATCGCAGGACTCGAGCGTAGGGTCCGTTGCACGATCGACTATTCGTCCGACCCATACTAATCCGCCAAGACTAGCTTTGCCGGTCATCCACCACACCTAGTCGATCGGGACGGCGATCACGAGACGGACTGCGAGAGTAGGGGTACCGATCAAGGAGACAAGCGAGAGGAGGACACAGGGGCCGGTCGACTCGGACACAAAGTTCCGCACAAGGACGAGGCCGAGCCGACTCAAGGATCGCAGGATACCCGTACTGTTACAGTGCGGAAAGGTCGGTCACATACGGAGGGAGTGCCCTCAACCACCAAAAGTACCGCCACGGCATTATCGCCCTCGGAAACGAACGCGTTCGAGCACTGTGAGCCCGACCGGGGGCATCCCGAAACCTTGTCGAGGGTATGATTTCTATTTGTGGTACTTTCATGCACACCATGTTCGATTCAGTTCCACTGTCTCATTTATTGCTTGGTCGAATGGTAGATAAGCTAGGTTTGAAACTCCGTTAGGCTTAGTAAACCCCTCATCCTCAAAGACCGCCGCTGGAGATAAGATTTACCCGAATTTGTTGTGCCTCGATATTTCGGTAGAGATAGGGGGTTATGAGTTACCGGTGGATATGAGAGTGCTCGAGTTTTTGGAGTTTGATGCTTTGTTGGGCATGGATTGGTCGGATCGTTTCATGCTCACATTAGTTGTTATGAGAAGAGAATCACGATTCCGTTAGAAGGTGGTTCGAGCTCAAGATTCGGGCACGGCATCGCTACTACCTATCACCAGAGGCGGGAAGCCACGAGTGACGAGATTGAGATTGTTGCGAGCGTCATGAGCACTGGAGCGAAGCAGGAGATTTGCTTTTCAGAAGTACCAGTTGTGTGTAACTTCCCAGATGTGTTTCCGGAGGATTTGCCGGGATTACCACCACCGAGGGAGATTGACTTTATTATTGACCTTGTTCCGGGGACTAAGCCGATCTCGATACCACCCTACCGTATGGCACCCCGAGAGCTTGAAGAGTTGAGGAGTCAGCTAGATGACTTGTTAGAGCCGGGCTTCATCATCCGAGTATGTCGCCTTGGGGAGCACCCGCTCTATTTGTGAAGAAGAAGGATGGAAGTTTGAGGCTATGCATAGATTATCGTCACCGAACCGAATTACAGATGAAGAACAAATATCCGTTGCCGCGCATTGATGATTTGTTTGATCGTTGACAGAGCGCATGGTTCTCGAAAATAGATCTGCGATCGGCTATCACCACTCAGGGATTAGGGATGAAGATCGAGAAAAGACGGCGTTCAAAGACGAGATACGGTCATTTTCGCTTCTGATCATGCCGTTCGGTTTGACTAATGCACCTAAGCAATGTTCATGGATCTCATGCATCGTGTGATGAGGGAATACCTTGATCGGTTCGTGATTGTGTTCATAGACGACATCCTCATCTATTCCAGGACTCGTGAGGAGCACGAGGGGCATCTACTAACAAAGTGTTGCAGACTTTAAGAGATCATCGATCGTTTGCCAAGTTCAAGCAAGTGCGAGTTTTGGTTGTCGGAAGTCCGATTTCTTGGGCATGTTGTTGGAGCTACCGGTGTTGCTTGTTGACCCGCAGAAGGTTAGAGCGATGATTGAGTGGCCTACGCCGACTACCGTTACGCAAATTCGCAGTTTTCTGGGATTGGCGGGATACTATCGCCGATTTGTGCAAGACTTCTCCAAGATTGCTGCTCCGATGACAAAATTGACTAAGAAGAATGCAAAGTTTGATTGGGATGAGGAGTGTGAACATGCATTCAACACTTTGAAGCAGAAATTGACTACCGCGCTTTGTGTTAGCGCGTTGCCCGAGACTCGGGAAAGACTTAGTGGTGTACACTGACGCGTCGAAGGTTGGCTTGGGTTGTGTATTGATGCAAGAGGGCAAAGTTATCGCCTATGCATCTCGACAGCTGAAAGTGCACGAGAGGAACTACCCGACACACGACTTAGAGTTGGCTGCAATAGTGTTCGCATTAAAAATATGGAGGCACCACTTGTATGGCGTACGTTTCGAGTTATTCACAGACCACAAGAGCTTGAAGTACTTATTCACTCAGAGAGAACTGAACCTGAGACAGAGACGTTGGCTAGAGTTCTTGAAGGACTATGATTTCTCGTTAGAGTATCATCCGGGGAAAGCTAACGTGGTTGCTGATGCTTTGAGCCGTAGGGGATCGATGCTTTGAGGTGGTCGTATGTCGATGACTCACGAGTATGGTCTTCTTGAGGCGCCCGAGTTGAGGAGTTCGGCGGACGTCGGGGACTACCAGGATACGATTTGTGGTCGATGAGGTTGCAGACCGTTTCACTACCGATCGTTCTCGAGGACAAGACAGGCGATGAGTCGTACCAACAATTCAAGAAGATGGTCGACGCTCGTAACATCCAGTTGGAGTCGGTCGACGACTCTTGTTTGAGGTATCGTGGGCGATGTGGATTCCATTGGCGGTGACTTACGCACCGAGATACTCCAGAGGCTCACCGTTCTAGATTTTCTCGTGCATCCGGGTCGAACCAAGATGTATGCTTGACATGCGACGTCTCTTTTGGTGGCCAGGGATGAAATCGATGTGTCGAATTCATTAGAGCGTGCGAGATATGCCGGCGTGTGAAAGCCGAGCATCGACGGCTGGAGGATTGCTGCAGCCCTACCTATTCCTCAATGGAAGTGGGAGCATATTGCTATGGATTTTGTCGCTGGCTTGCCCCGATCTCCTCGTGGCCATGATAGCATCCGGGTAATTGTGGATCGATTGACGAAATCTGCTCATTTCATACCCGTATCCACTACACACCGAGTTGACAGACCGAGCATTCTTTACGAGCGTGAGATTGTCGACTACACGGAGTTCGTTGTCGATCGTGTCGATCGAGGAGCGCAGCTTACTTCGTTATTGTGGCGAGCATGCGAGCTCGGCCGGCACCGGACTAGAGTTGAGTACGGCGTTCCATCCACGAGACACGACGGACGATCCGAGAGGTTGATACGGGTGTTGGAAGACATGCTCGGGATGTGTGTGTTGGAATACGGCGGGCCGTGGGAAGAGTATCTTCATTTGTGCGAGTTTGCTTACAACAACGGTTATCGAGCAAGTATCGGTATGGCACCGTTTGAGGCGCTCTATGGCAGCCTTGTAGATCACCTTCTTGTTTGGCCGAGCCGAGAGGATGTTGTGACCGTTGGTCCCGAGACCGTTGTTGATCACAATGAGAAGGTACGGCAGATCCGTCGAGGCTTAAGAGTGCTCAAGAGCGGCAAAAGAAGTATTATGATCGCATCACGATGAGCTTCAATACGACGTGGGGGACTATGTATACCGAAAGTCTCGCCTCGAAGGGTCACAAACGATTCGGAATCAAAGGGAAGCTTGCTCCTAGATTTATCGGTCCCTTCAAAGTTGTGAAGAGGGTCGGTAAGGTTGCTTACCGGTTAGAGTTACCGCCAGCTCGTCGGTGTTCACCCAAGATTTCACATTTCAATGCTTCGACTAGATAAGTCGGGCGGAGGGCGACGACCTACCGTGGACCCGAGTCAGATCGAATTGCAAGACGATGCCACGTACGAGGAACAGCCAATTCAAATTGTCGACCGTAAAGTCAAGATATTGAGGAATAAGGAAATCCCTTCCGTTCTCGTGAAATGGCAATTCCACGGGGACGAGGAGTTAACTTGGGAACTAGAGTCATACATGCGAGAGCACTTCCCCTATCTATTTGATTCCGGTGAGTCGAAGTTTAGTTTACTTATTAGTAAATTTCGGGGTCGAAATTCTAATAAGTGGGGGAGACTGTAACATCTCTCGATTTCTAACACGACTTATGTGACACGTGTCAGGATCGTGACCCGGCCACGCGATACTGGACGGTATTTCGAACCTTGGGAGTCGACACCGAGGTAATTTTACGATTTTTTTTGATATGTGTAATAGCATTATGGATTAAATGCGTGTCACGAGCCACTTGAGCGATTTCCTTTTTGTTTATGCGTGAGTTCTCGCCTAGGTAACCGGGGGAGGAAATACAGTAAAAGTGTGCACGTGACGGAGAAAAATACGGGTCGATGAGGTAAGGTGAGTCCGGGAACCCAGGGGTTAAGGTTGGGGACTCGTGGGTGGGTAAGGCACACCTAGGACACACCTCACCATATTGGTTTGAATTTCAAACAAAAAACCAACCACCCCACCCACTCCCATCACTCACACCTCACACTCCCACTCATTCACGTCACCCTCCCATCACTCTCTCTCTCTCTCTCCCGATCTTTCAATCACTCTCACACTCACTCACGGTTTCAACTCTCTCCCACTCATTTCGGTCTTCAAACCACACTCCCACTCCTCTCGGCTTCAAACCTCTCTCTCCCTCAGCTCACCGCCGCCTCTGCTCTCGCCGGTGACCCAGGACCAGGACGCCGGAGGAGGCCGCCAACCGGAGGTAACACTCTCACCTCGGTTTTCTCTCTCTCTCTCGCGTTTCATTTCTCTCACGGGCTCTCTCTCTCTAGGTTCGCTCACCATTCGGTTGGCCGAGACCAAGCCGTCGTCGGAGGTCCCGTGGTGGCGAGGAAGGTCGCCGGAGGTCTCACACTCTCTCTCTCCCGTGAGCACTCGACCACTCTCCCTCTCCTCACGGTTTGCTCTCCCTCTCGGCTCACGTTTCTCTTCATTTCTCTTTGTTTTTGTTGTTGTTCGTCACACTTGTTACGTGTGCATGTGGTTGCCGTGACGAGGGCCGGCCGTGGGCGACCTCCGAGACCCACCGGAGTCCAAGACGTCCCGAACCACCCCCGCATGGCCCATGCAAAGTACTTGTTGTATACATACAACAAACTCGATTTTTGCTAGTTGTTGACCCTCTCGCCGGAAAAGGCCCTCACCGGGCGGCGCCACCGCCGGACCACCAGGGACCGGAACGTGTCGGGGACCCCACCAAAACTCGTATGTGGGTCCCACAACCCTAAAAGTTGCCAAAAACAGTTTTATAGGTGCAAAGGAATCGATATTTCATGTGATGTGTACGTTGGAGGCTCGCCGGAAACCACCATCGCCGGCGGTCCTACCGGTCGAACCACGATCATTAAAGGTTGTCGAGGTCTCACTTAATATTAGTTGACGTCTAGCAATCCTCGGCTAAGTCCGAAACAAACGTACGTAAGGCTTTTGGAATTAGTTCGTGTGATGCCATCGTCGAGTCGAAAAAATATATAGTTGCTATTCAAACGTCGCGTGGCGATGAATGGCTATGACGTCGTAATCATGTTGCCGGTCCGCGAGACCATGACGTGACCGCATACGACTGAGCCGAGCCTATAACTCGCGATGAAGCGAATACGTAGTTTGTCTTCAAAACCCGAAAGAGAGTGTCTTCTTTTATTTATTAAAATGTATGACCGTCCGAGCCATTCAAAACATTGGAAATAATGATAAGTTTAAACCTAAGTGTTAGTGAATGACTCGACCTAATAACACGAGTTTCCGACCTTGTCGCAACGGGAAACTTGAGGATACGCGTTAGGAGTCGCGGGAGTTTTACGTGGATTACGATAATCTCGTGTAAGTACACTTGCCTTAAAAAGCATTTGTACGTTAGTAAGCCGCTAAGAAGATATCATGTGATTCATTTTCACTTTTCTTGTGTTCGTTATTATCCCATCATTGGCATTCCATTCTATGTTCTTGTATGTGTGTTCTTGGCATAAGTACGTCTCGAAGGTACATGCGGCTGCACTAGAAGGGATAAAACGCGGCACTCGAGCGCACGAGTGTTTGACCACCCCTAGTGATTGTGTGATACCATGTACTGGATTGTTGTGGATGGTTGTGGATTGTTGTGGTATTGTTGTGGAATATGGACTACTTATTGCCTCTCTTGACTCGTAGAACACGCATGTTTCGATTGCTATCATTTCAAGTCTGTCTATCATGCATTCTTGCTTATATATATTCCTGCATTTCAGTACCCGCATGATATTTAGACTGTCTTGTTTGTCGTGTCATGAATTACTGTTATATTCTTCTGGCTTTACTTTCAATTTCTCTCAGTTGCTCACCGTCTAGTTTGTGACGGTGGGTGCAGATAAGACGGAGAGCAGTAGGGGCAAGGGACCGTGTCTAGGAGACTTTTTGTGAGCAGCTGGACGTGAGGTACCGAGATGTAGGCTCGTACCTATCCTTTTTGTATGACGTTTATGTATATGCATATATGGTTGTTTTGGAACCGGGAACTAGGTTTGAGGTGATTTCCATAATTTCATTTTGTTGACTTGGATATGACTGTCTTGGGGTTTCCACATTTATATAGATTCCTAATTTCCCTTGATTGAGTTATTTCCCATTATTTGATTAGAATATGATTTTTGCTTCCGCTGTATTATAACTGCAATAACTCTTTCATAAACCTTAAAAACCTTAAAATTTTGATAAGTTGAGGCTGACTAGGCTCGTCCAGTTCGCTGAGAAACTGACTCGGGACCTGCACGGGTCTAGGCCGGGCGTACCCAAATGCATTGGGAATTTGGGGCCGTCACAGTAATAGTCATGTATTTCCATTAGAGTTTGCCATTGTTGATGAGGAAAATCAAGATAGTTGGGGATGGGTTATGGCTTGTTTGCGACATCATGTGCTTATAGAGATGGTATATGTGTCATTTCTGATCGACACCCTGGTATATTGTTGGCAATGAATAATCATCTAAATGGATGGACCCATGAAAGAGCTCAACACAGATTTTGCCTTCGTCACATATGCATTAATTTCAACATGAGATTTGGGAGCAAAGAATTAAAGGATATGGGTACTTAGCCGGTGCACAATTTTTGCCTGTTTGGAATGGACCGGTCGTACTTCTTTTTGCCTGTTTGCATAATTTTATAGCTTCATATCTACATTTAAACTAATGTAACTTAAATCTCGTATTTCCATAGGTGCCTAGTATATTGACTATCAGGCGTAATTCAGCTGCACTACATCGATTGGTCCCACTGGATGAACGAATAGTTGGGCATCTTCAGGAAGCTAGGTTTTATGGGACGACACGAATAGGTTTCATATCAATTGATTGGCATCTCATTACTGCCCTCGTAGAGAGGTGGAGGCCAGAAACTCACACGTTTCATTTTCCAGTTGGCGAGATGACTATTACCCTACAAGATGTACAAATCATCTTAGGGTTACCTGTCGATGGATTACCAATCACTGGTCGTGTAGAGCAAGATTACGATGCCTTATGTTTGACACAACCGGGGTTCCCATTCCCAGAAAACAACAGGACTGGAGGTCGGATCCAAATTCGCCAACTTTCAAGATGGTTTTCAAACCTTCCAAATAATGCTGATGATGTGGAAGTGCAACGCTATGCAAGAGCGTACATCTTACAATTTCTTGGAGGAACTTTATTTGCAGACAAGTCTAACAATCTTGTTCACATCACGTATTTGCGATTTTTGGAGGATTTTGAGGCGGTAGGACAATACGGTTGGGGTAGTGCAACTCTGGCTCACCTATATAGACAATTGTGTCTTGCAGCTGACATTGATGGAGCAGAGATTGCAGATCTGGTATTGCAATTATGGGCATGGGATAGGTTGCCTTTTCTTGCACCAATAATGAGAAACGTTCTTCGAGATGACATCATACCATACGAAGAATTATTTCCGCCTCCTCCATTTGGTCATAGGTAATTAGTATTTTTTAACATAATAATTTTAATTTGAGTATATTTATCTACATGTACATTCATGCATGCTTAGTGTTGTTTTTTACATTTGTATAGGTGGAGACATGCCTTGGAGACCACAGAAACATCAATGCACGTGCTGACAAAATACAGAGAAATGATTGACAAGCAAGCACCCGATGAAGTAAGAAATATACTTAATCATTTTTCCCAAATAGTGCTTATGTCTACAATGGTGAAATGCGAATTTTATTCATTTCAAGTTGTTTTTTATGACTACATGTAATTTGGGAACCGTATCCCGAGACAGTGATAAGGGACTTGCCTGCGTATTGTAGCAATAGTCATGCTATTTGACAAACGAGGGCACCTTTGCTTTTCTTCTGTGTTGTCGAAATGTATAATCCTGATAGAGTCATGCGACAATTTGGTTTGAAACAAATGATACCACCTTTACATAGCACAAGCATGGAGCTACATAAGATTGACTTGAGAGGGAAAACAGATAAGGATTGGAGTGCAGAACATAGTGCTTATGTCTGCATGTGGAACGAATGTGCTTCCAATATTGCAACTGATGAAATATTGGAGGAGCCATTGCAATTTTATGACCCGTATATGCTATGGTATCGTCGCATTACACGACGATTCATGTCTCGTCGTGGAGCTATTGTTGAGGCATTGGTAAGTACAATTTTTTTTTTCAAGTCATGAAGTCTTTCAAATAGCTGTTTTGATTTTACTTTCACATACAACTTCATAAATATTTTATATGTAGGCAAATGGAATGACATCAATTCATAAGTTGACATTGGGTGATGATGTGTCTATTGCATGCATTAGAGATGTAACTGCATCAACTTTGACTGCAGTACATGCAGATTATCGCATGCATAAAATGCCCACTTCATTTGAAGCTTCTCATCAATCTTCTCATGATGATACACGTTCGAGGCATGACACTCCGGTGTATACTCCATTAGTACCTCTCAACCAGTTCGAGACTCTATATACTCCATCAGTACCTCTCAATGACTTTGAGACTCCATATGCTCCATCAGTTCCTCCCAACATGGCATTCGAGGCTATGGAAGCCTTTCCATTTGACAGGACACCTACATCTTTGTGCCATTTTAATGCAAGTCCAATAATGATGAATTTATCTGGGAGTACAAGTACTCATGAAGGTGGAATGCGTGATATCGATGATATTCAAAGAGAAGATGCTCAAAATCCTGCTGATGTGGGCCATTCGAATATGCCATTAGCTTTAAATCGTAATGTCCGAGTCGTAAAGAGAACACGTTGTGGGACTGGAAGTCATTATTTGGGGTCAGACTAGGACTTTTTCTTAACTATAATAAGACATTTTTTCCTTTTTATTATTGCTTTGTAGTTGATCACCTTGCAATTTCTTCATTTATAGCAATTCAAATTGCAAGTTCTTCATTTATAGCAAATCATATTTATGAATTTGTTGAATAAATATATTGTTTTGCGGTATATGATATAATGAGTTTTAACTAATCTTTTGTTGATGTTTTGTAAACTGTTTTTGAATTCATGCTTCAAGTGGACTTTATGCATGATATGAGATAAGTCAAATTATGATTATAGAGGTTTCAAGCTGAAAAATTGAAACTTTCCGTGTGATATTATTGGAAACAACAGCTGCATTTATAAACACTCCCATATTTTCTATTTGTGTATGTTGTTTCCAGTAGATAATTTGGAGTTTCACTTTTTGAAATAAGTCGAATTATGATTATGGAGTTTTAAAGCTCAAAAATTGAAACTTTGTGTGTGATATTATTGGAAACAACAGCTGCATTTACCTTGCACTCCCATATTTGCTAATTGTCTATGTTTTGTAAATTGTTTTTGATACGCTTGTTAGCACAGAAACATCGACAAAATTAAAAAAATACTTAGTTGGAGATTGCAAACCTATATGGATGGTTTTAGCTTGAGGTCTCTGCCAACATTTAAAAAAATAATAACCTCAACTGGAAAGTGTGACTTGCATTCACGTTTTCCAGCAAAGAGGAATGGAAGTCGTGCCTACAAGTCATAACTTGCTCTTGCTGGAAAACGTGACTTCAAGTCACGTTTTCCAGTGACCAAAACCAACCCTTGACGTGGCGGGTGATGTGGCAGTGACGTGGCCAAAAATGTGTTAGTTTGAAAAATATTTCTGTGGGTGTGTTGAGTTGATGAATATTATTCCCAAATGGACAAATCAAGGAAAAAGTCCACGAATATTTTGCGTGATTATTGATCTTAAATTGGGATCTTTTGCTTTCCTATAATTTTGTAGTTATAGAGATGTGTTTGATGTCATTTTTTAACACTTAGTTCATAAATGGATATATTTAAATGTTATCGAAATTAGGTGTCAAAATCTCAAACTTCCCACTTCTCCCAACTAAATATATTTTAACTTGTTATAAGATTAAGAGGTTGTTTAAGTAACTTCGACAATGAAAATGATGTCAATATTCTATTTGACTACTTTATTTAGTTCAAGACTTCAAGTGCGGTACTTGCTAATGTCGAAAGGCCTCGATATCTAAACCCCACATTTAGTTCGAATCTAACAGATCGCAAATGTTGAGTCTCGCATAGCATTAATCGAATAAGAGTTTATTTGTCCATCAACACCACACTTTTGAGTTTAATTATCTCATGTACAGAGCTCACACATATAGTTGAAAAAAAAATCATAAAGTGCATATGTAGATAATGACAATGGCTCTCACCATGAAATTCTCGCCATTGGATCTATTGCTCTAAAAATACCATCGAAATATTCTTATCATAAAATCAAACCTAAAATTACTTAAGGGAAAATAACACAACAATTGCTCATGTTAGTCCACTACAGAGAAAACTTCCTCCTAATGATCAATGCTTGAGGATGAGGTTCCAACTTATAAATCTAAAGGAAAAAATGTTAGGATATGTTTGGCGTACAATATCAAATTGTTCTCCATATTTGATGTCGTTCAAAATGTGGTATGCGTGTTTGGTCATCACCAATGCGAATATATATGAATTCTCAAAACTTTTGAAAGAAATAACTTGTATCCATAATTTCTGGGGGGGTATTGCCTCCCTTTCCTAAAAAAACTTGTATCCATAATAATTAAATTTTTATTTTTCTCATAGATATTGGTTTATAACTCTAGTTTTTGAATTGAAGAGCAAATGAAAACTTCCCTAATTGCATTTTGTAACTCAATAATATATATATATATACATGTAGGATTAAGATTGCAAAAGCTAAATGTTTGTGTAGTAGATTGAAAAGTAAAGGACATTGTAAATGTTAGTTTAAAAGTTTGCACCTATATATAATTGAAAGTCACTCAATTGTATTTGTCTTTTAAAGAGACAAGAAAACATAATGGTGATGCTTTTGGCCAGCACATACAAGTGAACTAATGTGTAATTAGATGACTTTAGATAATTCAATGAGCTTCAACTCTAATTTTATATTATCAAAACGAAGCTTGAAGTTCTTTTTATGCTTAATTCTAGGGTCCCTGCTTACATGACCTAATCTATAACTATTCAAGTTCCAGTAATAGATCACCCAATAGATGTAATCTAAACCATTCTGAAATGAATTTCGATTCCCAAATAGTAATTGAGAAGTATAGAACACAATGAACTAAGTTTTCAAAGTTTCAACTATCCACTAACCACGTCCACATAGAAACACAACAACCACTTAAACCAAACAACATTTTTTAGCATACAATACCAAATGAAAGCATCTATATTTTATTTTAAGAAATGAACCACAGAACTCATTTTCAGAACAATACTAGCACAAAACATACTTCAAATTGAATTATTACATGTTGTAAACAGCCCATGCATGATGAGTTAGGTGATAGGAAGCTCAAATGTCTCTATTGCATTTCTACTTTATTGTGTCAGTGAAACAAAGTTTAAGATCTAAAAGAAAACTGGAAAAATGCATTAGTTCATGTCATGGAGACAACTAAGAGGAATGTGGCTTCAGTTAAATTAGTTCTTAAGAGAACAAAGGAGTTCAATGTTAGATTATCTTTTCCTAATTAATCTCTATTATATGTGACCCATATTATATTGTTACATACTCCATGTTCTGGGCCCACAACTTGATGGTAGTTTGGGCATAAATGTTTTGAGTACGGGAGTTTTAATTCCCTCCCCACTCTCTTCAAAATAAACGGACCTAATAACTATAAAACAGTTATTGGGATATGATTTGTTTAAAACCGCATTGAGATCTCACCATCAAAGCTAACGATATTATGAAAGAAGGCATAGAGGGGAAAAATATTCTTAAACTTATTGGCAATGGAAGGAGGTATGTTTATATTTTATGATTTATGATTGAATAAAAAGTGTTATATAGATCAGAATAGACAACATTGGTATCAGAGCATGGTTAAACATTTTTCATTCAACAGGGTGGTTTAAGTCGATGTTTAATTTCCGCATTATAGATCAATACTTTGATTGACTTAACTTTGCATTTTCCTATTCCGATGCCGATATATTTAGCGTTAAAGAATTTGGATCTATAATAAATTGATATATATGTCGTTGGATAATAAATTCTTGGATGAACTAGAACTTGGGTTTTATTGATATACATGTGTTGTGTACTATTTGTTTGTTTTGGTACAAATTATTTCCTACAAAGTAGGTGCATGGCTTAATCTTTCCTATTTGTTAGTGTTGATTAACATGGCAGTTTGTTTATTCCTTGGTTAAAGTAATTAGTCACGTTTGAGAATGACATTTGCCACGTTTGACTTTTGGAGGTGATTTGCATATTATCATGAAAATGTAATATATATGGATTTGAAGACATAAAAATAATGTATTGATTAATTGATCAACTACCATGAATGCATACCAATAATTTTGTATATCTTTTCCAATATGTCTTAATACTTGCATGTTTAAATATAGTCTTAATTAATTACATGCAGTATATTTTTTTTTAAATTAGAATTAAAGTATGCTTAATTAAATATTTATTTAATGAAAAGCTTGTTAGTCACCAAAGTGGCCTAGCTTGAATAGTTGTTAAATATTTAATTAAGATCAATTAATTATAGTGCTAGGAGGTCACCCAAAGGTTGACCATTGCTTATAATTAATGAAACTTAAGAGATTTATCTTCATACTTAATTAAAAATAGGTATTTTTTATCCAAAGATATCTTACTTATTTTCCTAAGTATGATTGATTGTCTATGAAAGTATGCTCATTAAGAATTTGATATAGCATGAATTATGTATTAAAGTATCACCCAAAGGTGAACTTAAATACATAATAAAAGTATTGTATTTCTGAATCTATTAAATTTTACTCAAAGCATTAATGTGAACAATTTTGTTATATTTGCAGCGTCCTCTAATATGTTTGTCTTGGGTAATATGATGGTTAAGTTCAACGGGCTTAACTACAATGATTGGTATGAACAGATCCAGTTCCAAATGGGTGTAATGGACCTTGACTTGGCAATCATTGTAGACGAAAAGCCTGCGGCCATTACTGAGGCCAGCTCCGAAGAGGAAAACTCTTTATATGAGGCTTGGGAGCGGTCTAATAGGCTAAGTTTGAATTTGATGCGAATGACGATTGCAGAAAATGTCAAACCATCTATGCCCAAGACAAGCGATGCAAAGGAATTCATGATCCAGCTAAAAGAGTACTCACAATCAGACATTGCTGACAAGTCCATTATGGGAAGCTTGATGAGTGAGTTGACCACTAAGAAATTTGAGTGGTCACAGCCCATCCATGATCATGTGACTAGTATGTCTAACTTGGTAGCGAAGCTCCAAGCAATGGGTATGGACGTGAGTGAATCATTTCTGGTTCTGTTCATTATTAATTCCCTTCTCTCTGAGTTTGGTCAGTTCCAGGTGAATTATAACACCGTAAAAGAAAAATAGAACTTGCAAGAAATCAAGGCCATGCTCGTACAGGAGGAAGGGAGATTAAGGAAACTGAAGGGTCACTTAGTTCATCTCACTATGCATGATGTAGCTAGCAGCAGCAAAGCAATCCCAGGAAGGAAGGACAGAAAGAAAGACAAAGCCCCATTGAAAGCTCATGAGGGTCGAATCCATAAGGAGCTGAGGTGTCACTTCTATAGGAAGAGCGGACACTTCAAGAAAGATTGTCCGAAACAAAAGGCATGGTTTGAGAAGAAAGGTATACATTACATTTATGTATATTTTGAATCAAACTTAATTGAAGTGCCTAATAATACCTGATGGCTTGATATTGGTGCAACTACTCATGTTTTACATATTATGCAGGGACTCCTTTCAATCCATCCCATAAGTGGAACTGAAAAGTTCTTATTTATGGGGAACAGAGTGAAGGCACGCATAGAAGGGATCGGGACTTACAGATTAATCCTGGATACCGGATACTTTTTGGATTTAGAAAAGTGTCTTTATGTTCCTGAATGTTCAAGGAACCTTGTTTCTATATCAAGATTGGATTGTGTAGGCTTTAATTTAAAGATTAGAAAAAGTTGTTTTAGTTTATTTAAACACAAATACTATTATTGTTCTAGTATTTTAATTGACAACTTATATCGCTTCAATCTTGATAGTATGTTTGTTGAATCCTTGTTTAATGTTGAGCATGTTATTGGAAATAAACGTAGTGCACATAATGAGTGCTTTGCTTTTATTTGGCGTCAAAGATTATGTCACATATCCAAAGAAAGAGTAAATAGGTTAGTGAAAAGTAATATCTTACCTCAATTGGATTTTGTTGACTGGGATGTATGTGTGGATTGCATTAAGGGAAAGCAAACCAAACATATATCAAAACAACCTGTCGTAAGAAGCAGTGGGCCTCTTGAATTGATACACATCGATATTTGTGGTCCTCTTGATGCTCCATCTTGGAGTGGTCAAAAGTACTTTATCACCTTTATTGATGATTACTCACGATATTGTTATCTATACTTGTTGCATGAAAAGTCTCAGTCGGTGGACATTTTAGAAGTGTTCATTAATAAGGTAGAAAGGCAGCTAGATAAAAAGGTAAAAGTGGTGAGATCTGATAGAGGTGGCGAATACTATGGAAAGAATGATGAAAGTGGACAATTTCCAGGTCCATTTGCAAATTTCCTTAAAAGTCGAGGTATTTGTGTAAATACACAATGCATGGTACACCTCAACAAAATGGTGTAGCTGAAAGGCGAAACCGTACTCTTATGGATATGGTTATGAGTATGTTAAGTTGCGACACTATACCTTCATCATTGTGGATGCATGCATTAAAAACCGCTGCATATCTGTTGAATAGGGTTCCTAGAAAATCAGTTCCTAAGACTCCTTATGAACTTTGGACTGGTAGGAAACCTAGTTTGAGACATCTTCATGTTTGGGATGTCATGCAGAAGTACGGATATATAATCCACATGAAAAGAAACTTGATGCAAGGACTATTAGTGGTTACTTCATTGGTTACCCTGAAAAGTCTAAACGGTACATATTTTATTGTCCTAACCATAGTACGAGAATAGTTGAGTCTGGTAATGCTCGGTTCATTCAGAACGGCCAAAACAGTGGGAGTGAAGAATCATGAAATGTGGATATTCATGAAATTCAATTGAAAACTCCTACATCTAGCATTTCTCCTCAAATTGTAGTTCCTCTTGTTGTATCAAGGTTACGCAATAAATCTAAACAACAAATTATTGTTCCAAATGAGGAAAATGAACTTATTGTTAATGAACCAGCTAATGATGCACAAGTTGTAAATAATAAAGTAGAACCACAAGAAATAACATTACGAAGGTCTGTAAGGACAAGAAGACCAGCAGTTTCAAATGACTATGTGGTTTATTCACTTGAACATGAATGTGATTTGAGCATTGACAAAGATCCAGTCTCGTTCAAACAAGCCATGAAATGTGATGATTCTGAAAAATGGTTTAATGCCATGATAGACGAGTTGAAATTAATGGATGACAACAAAGTCTGGGAATTATTCGAGTTGCCTGAAGGTGCAAAACAAGTTGGTTGCAAATAGGTCTTCAAAACAAAAAGAGACTCACATGGCAATATTGAAAGACATAAAGCCAGACTTGTTGCCAAGGGTTACAATCAAAAGGATCACATTGACTATAAAGAGACCTTCTCTCCAGTTTCAAAGAAGGGCTCTTTAAGAATTATAATGGCTTTAGTAGCTCATTATAATCTTGAGCTTCACCAAATGGATGTGAAAACCGCCTTTCTAAATGGAGACTTAGAAGAGGAAGTTTACATGGACCAACCCGAAGGTTTCTTGACCACAGGAAAAGAAAACTTGGTGTGTAAGTTGAAGAAGTCAATATATGGATTGAAACAAGCTTCCAGACAATGGTATATTAAGTTCAATAATACCATTACATCAAATGGTTTTGTAGAAAACACTATTGATCGGTGTATATATATGAAGATAAGTGGGAGCAAGTTTATTATATTGGTCCTATATGTTAATGATATTCTTCTTGCTGTGAATGATGTTGCTTTGTTACATGATGTAAAGAGATTTCTCTCTATAAACTTTGAAATGAAGGATATGGGTGAGGCATCCTAAGTGATAGGAATAAAAATATTACGTAATAGATCACAAGGATTGATAGGTTTGTCTCAGAAATGATATATCAATAAAGTATCAGAGAGATTTCAAATGGATAAGTGCTCTGCAGGAATAGTTCCAATTCAGAAAGGGGACAAGTTCAGTTTAATGTAATGTCCTCGTAATGATTTGGAACGTCAGCAAATGAAATGTATTCCTTATGCGTCATTAGTTGGGAGCTTAATGTATGCCCAGACTTGTACTCGACCATATATCAGTTTTGCTGTTGGAATGTTGGGTGATATCAAAGTAATCCTGGAATGGATCATTGGAAAGCCGCAAAGAGAGTACTTAGGTACTTACAAAACACCAAAGATTACATGTTGATCTATAAACAGTCGAGTCATCTCAAAGTGATTGGGTATTCTAATTCAGACTATGCCGGATGTGTGGACTCGAGGAAATCTACATTCGGTTACTTGTTCCTATTGGCTGGAGGAGCAGTTTCATGGAAGAGTGCAAAGCAGACTATAATTGCTACTTCCACTATGGATGCTGAATTCGTGACATGTTTTGAGGCCACTATTCATGCATTATGGTTGCGGAATTTTGTGTCAAGACTTGCTATTATTGATAGTATAGCTAGACCTATAAGGCTATATTGTGATAATTCTGCAGCAGTTTTATTTTCGAAGAATGACAAGTATTCAAAATGTGCAAAACACATGGATTTGAAGTACATGTCTGTCAAAAAAGAAGTGCAAAAATAAATAGTGTCAATTGAGCATATTGGTACTGATTTGATGATAGCGGATCCGTTAACTAAGGGATTACAACCCAAAATGTTTATTTTCCATGTTGAACGTATGGGCATTATAGACAAGTCCTTGTTAACATAATATTGTGGTATGTATACATACATTTATAATTGTATTGCTCATATTATTGTCATGACACTTGTGAATTCTATTAAAGCTTTGTCTTTGCTTATGTAGTTGTTATCTTCATTATATTTCAGTGAAATAACATTATAGTTAGAGGGTTGAATTCTCCTTATTAAAGTTATAATGGTTGAGTTGATTGTGATACATGGAAGGAATCATGTCGATTAAATGACTTGTGACCGCCATGATCTGATCATTTTAATTCAGTGAAAAAGTGATTTGATAGATTCAATAAAAGTGCGCAATTATATTGTATTTTTAATCATCAAGTCATAACATGGGTCAAGTGGGAGATTGTTAGATTATCGTTTCCTAATTAATCTCTATTATATGTGACCTATATTATATTGTTACGTACTCTATGTTTTGGGCCCACAACTTGATGGTAGTTTGGGCATAAATGTTTTGAGTACGTGGTTTTAATTCCTCCCCTCTCTCTTCAAAATAAATGGACCCAATAACTGTAAAATCGTTATTGGGATATGATTTGTTTAAAACCACATTGAGATCTCGCCATCAAAGATAACGGTATTACGGAAGAAGCCAGAGAGGGGAAAAACATTCTTAAACTTATTGGCAATGGAAGGAGGTATGTTTATATTTTATGATTTATGATTGAATTAAAAGTTTTATATAGATCAGAATAGACAACATTCAAGTCATGGAGATGGACTGATATTACAGGGCATTGGAACAAAATTATCTGAATGGCCATTTTTGTCTTGATGGGCATATTTTTTAGAGGTGTTGATATTCAAGTTAAGGTTACTGATGGGCATGGTCGCTAGAATTGTTGATCTCCAATTTTGGGCTATTGTCGTTCTTTGGTTAGAGAAACTTTTTGAGGGGTATACTTCACATTTTGATTTAAAGGAGTGGTATACTTACACATATTACATGTAAGAGATGTCGTAGATGAGTTTTTTTTTATTTAAATTCAATAAGCTTTGGCAATTATAAAGATCTAGTGCACAAAGAGATGATAGGCTTCTAAGCCAATTTGGCAATGCAGTAAGAGCATTGAATTGTCTTATCTATAGATTTGTTAGAGCAGTAAGGTGTTGAAGCTGGTGAGGCAATTACTTGATTTTAGACCATCCCCAAATTGTTAAATGTTAAAGAGAATAACACTAGGGATTGCCTTTGTTGTCTTGCTTTATAGTTGGGAATATGAGATGATCAAACTCCTTAGAAAACCCACCAATCCTTAAGGTACGAAGCGATGGGAAGGATTGCAAAACTTTGAGAGATTATTTGATTCCCTTACAATCCATGACTGTTAGTCCTTGAAAACCAAGGCCCATTTTTTGACAATCCTAGCTATTGAAATTCATTAGCTATGAATTGAACAAAACCGAACACATAATGCTCAGTGTATAACCAATATGTAGTGCCCTACAGCTAAGTTATTGTTACCCTCATCCCCTCTACAATAAGCCCCCAAAATCAATAGCATTAGTAAATAACAATCAAAACATAAAGCAAGACCCATAAATTGTCACTGCAATATGAAAAGGAAACCCAATTGAACCAAACAAAACAAATTATAATAATCATATCTAAAAAATACTAAAATAAATAGATATTGAATTGACAAAGTAGTAATATTAAATTGAGAGAGGGCAGAACAAAAATAAAGAGAACAAGAAAGCTAAAGCATAGAGCAATTAATAGAATATAGAGAGTTGAAGAGAAGTAGAGAGTGAGAGTTCGTGATGAAGACAAAATCAGAGATGAATCAAATGAGAAGTTGGGAAAAAAAGGATATGGGGATTTCAATTGATTGTAAACTGAAAAATAAACAAGGAAATAAGGAAAAAATTATAAATTTCCTTACGGTTCATATAATGCTTATTCGCTCTTTTATATATATATATATATATATATATATATATATATATATATATATATATATATATATATGTGTATATATATAATGTTGACCCCAGTTAATTTGGGACTGAGGCTATGTTGTTGTTGTTGTTGTTGTTGTTGTTGTATATATACATATTATTTTTTCATAATTAAAGAATTACTGCTTCTTAAGTCATAAAATGTTGCTTAACATATTATTCATATAGTTTTAAAATTTAATTTTAATTTTCTACTTGCATAAGCAACTCTTTCAACTTATTCTCTCTCTTTTTAGTGACATTATCTTCAAATTTGCATTATGCATTATTAAATTTTACTTTTTTTTTCAACTAGAATTGACTTTTACTTAATGTAAATATTTTAAAGATGTTTTGAGAGAGGCTTTGATTACTCTATTATGCATCAATTGAGCAAGTTTTTTATGAGATTTGCATCTCTAATGTAGGTATAAGAATTCATTTTTTTCCACACATCTATAATTGAGGGCTCCCTAAATTATAATTTCGCCTAAAGCCCCTAAATGTTTTGGACTAACCCTACGCGGGTACGAGTACGGGGATGAGGAAAAAAAAATATCCGCATGAATCCCTATGGGAATCTCCATTAGTAATCCCCGCGGGTATCGTCCCAAGAATCCCCATGGATATATTAATTTTATATATGTGTACCTGCACACTATATGATATTATATTTTTATATATATTATGATCTCCACCCTAAAACACAAGTGATTGATACACATAACAAACAAACTCTAATGAGATTTATAATTTTAACTTAATTAGTTAAATAAATAAAATATTTTCATTACCAAACTACATTAATTATATGTTTTTTTTAATTGCTTACAATTATATTTACATTTTACAAATTTAGAATCAAATGAAAAAATAGCAACACTTTATTTAAATTACCAAACTACATCAACTATATGCCTATGCTAGCAATAGATATATGTATATTATATGTATAAATACCATTTAAAAAGGGTGTTGCTAAAAGGACCACAGTTTTTTTCTTGGAGGACCCCATCTTAGTGAAATGATCAAACTAACCCTCCATATAAAAAGATTTTTACTCACCCATACCCCACTCACACCACTCACCCGTACCCTATTCACCCTTTCACGAATCACATTCTCACCACAATCCCAAATCTGACAAAGTTCGAGCAAAACCACATCGATTTGACATCATGGATGCATTCCCCATATTTTTTAGGGGTTGATTTTAAAGTTTTTTTGGGTTTTCTTTTTTTTTTACTTTTTTGAGCCAATATTATTTATAGGATTGTTGTTGGGTTTAGAGCTTCAATTTATGGTTGAATCTTGCATTTTGGGTGCAAAGTTTCGATGGAAACAAAAATATTAAGCGATTCTGAGTAAAACCCACTATTTTTTGGTCATTTTCATGTATTTTTAGGAGTTGAAATCTTTTTGTTCATTCTTGTTGCCTCGCAGGTGTCAAACACACAAAGTCGACACCTCTTAAAAGGTATTAGACACACAGGGTAGATACCTTTAAAGCGGTCTCGGACACAGGGCCGACACATCTAAAGAGGTCTTGGTTAGATTCTTCTGTCACCTACTGAGACCTAGTTCTCTTTGTCGTCTCGGTTGGAGTCGGTATTCACCTCTTACAGGTGTTGGCCCTGTGTTTCTGACACCTCTTTAGAGGTGTCAGCTATGTGTGTCTAACACTTGCAGGCCACACTTCTTCACTTTTAGGACATGGCATGACCATACTCGACCTTGTTTAACAAAAAAACATTCCAACGACAATTGGTGACCTAGTACAAATGTTATACAATGACAAAAACCGAGAAATGAAAAATATTGAGGGGTGTTGGAGTGAGAGTGAGTGTAATGGCTCATAATTTAGTAATAGTAAATTAGTCACTAATCAGGGTTACTGACCCATCGTGCGGTCCGAGAGCAGATACATGGTCTGAATACTAAGTGTGAGGACTCAGTAGCATAATATTATTGAGTGGTGGATATCTAATGAGATGTATATGTGTATACTACTAAGTCACTCCTAGTGGTATATATATGTCGAGACGTGAGTGGGATGTGTCTCGAGATGCGTATATGGGACCGTGTAACGGTCCAGTTTTAATTACGCCATTAATATGACATATTTTCAAATGTAGACACCAGCTCATCATCTCGTGAACCCCACCGCTAGGACCGAGCACGCCTGAGATAGTTAAATAATTAGTTTTATGTATTGTTTCACTAATTTGTGTGTTTATACTTAGTTATGTTGAATTGCATCGCAATGTATGTATTTATATTGTTATTGTTTGTGTGAGATAGTGTGACGGGTATTCATCTCGATTAACGTGTAAACCAGGTATCGCGTAAGCGAATGATAGTTCACTAAGTTGGAAAATAATGCACACATGATAAATAAATAAAATACATTAAATAATTAATATAAGACGCCGTTTATACGTTTAATGGCATGAGTGTACTCGAACAACTAGGGGATTAGTGTATGGGATTGAACGAGGATAAGATCAAGTGACAACGTCATCAATCTAAGTCACCTTAGATGAAATCTTTGACCTTATTTCAACCATCCAAGTGGTCCTTGAGATCTATAAACACATTAGATGACAAAAGACTATAAAAAATATCTCATTTGACCACTTTTTCTCTCTCCTCTCATTTTGGACAAAAAATTGAGGAATTTTGGTGAATTTCGAGTGAAGATTTGGAGGTCTATACTATGAGCAATCAACAATCCAAGGTGAGATTCACGTTCTGCTCATCGTTCTTTACGTTTTGAGTATGGAATATCGGGTTTTGACATGGATTTTGGTTATGCGACTTAGCTCACTGGTTTGGGGGTTTTTTATAATTTTTGAGTTGGATGAGAGCAATCATCATGGTATTAGATGTTGTGGGTGGTGGTGTTGAAGTTTTGGAGGTTTTTTTGGGGTTTCACCAAGTTTTATCAAGGTTTCATCGAGTTTTATGAGGGTTTTGGTTTGAATTTTGGACAAGTTTTAACGTGGTTTGAACGTACACTATGATAGTTTTGGTGAACCATAAGGGATTGGATCGAGTTCGGGTCACGAAGTTGGAGCCGGGGTTCCGAAAAAACTTGAGGGAGCACTTTCTAGGAAGGGCGTCGCGAGCGGCGCAGTGAGAGTCATGTCGCCACCTACGACGTCGTTTTGCCTGGAATAAAAAAAAAACACTTTTTCAAATTTGGGTTTCGATTTGGCCAATTGGGGGCCTATCCAGGGGATCGATACCGAGTATAATCTGAATTAATATGCTAGATTCGATACTTTAATGTGAATTTGGAAAATTTCAAAGTTTGGGAAATTAACAAATTAACGAATATTAGGTACTTGAATTTGATCGACGAGTGTTGGGGCACGCATTTAGAGGCATCAAGATCGCTTTTGTACTAGTGGAGCGCGGTTTGAGGTGCGTAGTAACCCAATTGAAATTCTCTCGAGTATTTATTTATTTCCTTATTTGCCTTCCATTCAGTTATTTCATTATTCCTTTTTGGTATGGTTTATATGGACGGTTAGGTTGAGTGCGCTGCCACCGGGTCATTAAGTATATATGTCCACTAGACCATATCACGTGTCACCCGGGGTCTTGGTGAGTAGTTCGACCCGAGGATCTTTTCGGTGCACATGTCGATGCGCCGTGGGACCACGTCGACCATCAAGAGGACCCGGAGGCTGGCCATGCTAGACTATGACTCGCTGACAGAACTCGCGGGAGAGTCTAAAGTATGGTGCTAATTTGACGTAGATTGTAGACCCACATTTTAAGCTTGTCTATTATGTATTCATGCGATGAGCACAGTTGCTTGTTTCAATTTTTCGCATGTTTATTAAATAGCTTTATTCAAATTCCTGCATTTTATTTATATAAATGCTTATTAAATCTCCTTCGAATTACTCACTATAGACTCGTAATTTGTTTTATTGTGATGGCTTGAGTGTAGACCCTGGTATGACTCAAGGCAAGGGAAAGCTTAAGGACTACCTGTGATAGACTACAGCCTCTCTCGTACGTTTGTAATATTTATATTTACTTCTGGGATATGTGATACGTTGTGAGCTATCCATGATTTGTATATTGGCATATTTTGAAGATTTTGGCCACCTTTCTGATTATGATGTTTATATTATGGGTTTTCCATATTAGGTTGATGCTCATAAGACTTGAGTTTATTTGTTTACTGCTTGATCAAGTCTTATAAGTCTTCCGCTGTAATTTGATTGTTAAAAATGATCTTCTCAGGTGAATTGAGTCCAATGGGCTAACTTCTAACTTTACATAATATAAGTCGCTCAAGTATTGGGTGTTGAATGAAGTTATGTAGGTTAATGGCATGTGGGACATAGCTAGGCCTGACATGGTATAGTTGTGGGCCTGCGTTGGCACCCGTGGCCGACCCAGGATTTGGGGCCGCTATATTTTGGTATCAGAGCTTAGGTTTGTGGAACTTAAGGATTTAATAAGAGCATAAAACTGAATAAATAAAACCTTAGATGTGGAAAGCTAAAATAATTACCCTAGAACCATAGTTGGGAAGTGATTGTGATGTGGGTAGTGATTAGGATTATATAAGTTGTATGTTCTATTTGTATATATATTACATACAATGCACGTATGTATGTATATATATATGGAGGGGCCTTCAACGCACGTTCTTTGATGTAGATTCTGATGGATGGGCAGCCTTCAATTCCTACTCAGCCTGAGGTCGGAGATACTAGTGACTCGGCCAAGTAGACATTGACATTACAGTCACTAGCGCGGAGTATGGACGACGGATTCGCGCAGATTTTGGAGATGATGCAAGCTTAGGCAGCAGTGATGCTAGCTATTACAACTACACTAGGGGCACTGATTTCATAAACAACTGTAGCCTCTACTACACCACAAAAGCTGATTCAGGCGACAATTTCTGAGAGACCGATAGAGAGAGTTGGGCCAGTGGTAGTACCAACCGAGACCACAGTTATCATATTGGCTACGACAAAGCAGCCAGTCGTGACATCGACATCAAGCAACACGATGTCAGCTGAGGCCCAGAGGGTGAAAGATTTCATCAGATTTCAGCTTGGTTACTTCTACAGAATAGGAGACGCGAAAATAGTCGGGAAATGGTTATTGTCACATTAGCGCCTACACGAGCTACTCTTGGCCAATGAGAGGGTGCGACATCGTTTCTCGAGTTTTTGATTAAGAGGTGACGTTGCGGTTTGGTGGACCACATATGCGGCTATACATTTGGAACCGACTACCTGGGTAGAGTTCTGCGATTTGTTCATGGACGAGTATATTCCGATGGAGGTTCAGATCAGATTGAGGGAGCAATTTCTGGCCCTGGTTTAGGGTAACATGTTTGTGTTGTAGTATATAGAGCGATACGGACATTTACTGCAGTATGCCATGGATGTGGCTGGGGCAGAGCGACTCCAGATCTATTATTTTGTCAGGGGACTGGATGAAAGGATTGTAAGCTTTATTGTATCCAGTGGAGCATGTACACTATTGGAGATCTCATACGAGGCTTTGGCACACGAGACTTATTTAATACAGAGGAGCAGTCTACCCGCATCCACATCTTATCAGATTTAGTATTCGAAGAGTTCTCGGTTAGAGCAGAGATCGAAGAGACAGTGGGATCATCATGACAGACAGAGAAACTAGCAGAGATCTCGTCGAGATGATAGACGACCATATCAGGGCTATCAAGGTGACGTAGATCAATGAGATGATCCGATGAGGTATGATGATCACTAGGCGATATATGCTACCACCTCTGCACCTACTGAGTAGCCTAGGCAACAGTATAGGCAGGACAGGGATCAAAGAGGATAGGGACAAAGCTAGAGTCATGGTCAAGGTTAGGGAAGTGTGGCTAGACCACCTGGGAGACATGGGTCTCGTCGATGCTATAGACGTAGTCAGGTTGGGCATCTGCAAGCCGACTATACTAGACCGACACTGCCACCACTATAGTCAGATCGGGCTAAAGATAGGGCTCATACCATTGCTCTTGCGGCCGCGCAGCCGGACAGGGAGGTGACCATACAGCTTGTCGAATTTACATTAAATATTTTGGCACTCCCATGCATGTGATGCTTGATTTCGGTATTACTTTATCTTTTATTGCTAGACGTGTAATAGGACAGTTAGAGTTACAAGCACAGACTTTAGACACACATCTAGTCCTCAGTACGGCTGTTGGGGATAAGATATACCCTAACCGAATATGTCTGGATTATATTGTTGAGATAGGGGACATCGATTATCAGCTAATTTATGAGTTCTAGAGTATTTGGAGTTCGATGCAATGTTGGGCATGGATTGGTAGTCAGCATATCACGCATGTATAGATTGCTTTAGTAAGACTGCTAGATTCAATATCGAGGGGATTTCAGAGTTATCATTCGCCGAAGTTGCGGCAGCTTTACGATCACTAGAGGCCGTATAACGACGACTCAGGAAATAAAGGCGTTTACTGCGATTGTTGAGCTAGAGTCGAGGCCAGTGATCAGGTTTAATGATATCATTAGTAGTTTATAAGTTTTCAGATGTATTTGTAGATGATTTGCCAGGGCTACCACTGCCCCGAGTAGTTGAGTTCATTATTGAGTTACTACCGGGGACACGACCTATTTATAGCCGACCTTACGGGATGTCTGCTTCCGAGTAGAAGGAGTTGAGGATTCAGTTAAAGGATTTACTACAGAAGGGTTTCATTCAACTTAGTATGTCACCTTGGGGAGCTCTGGTCTTTTTTGTGAAGAAGAAAGAGGGTACCATGAGGATGTGTGTTGATTAGAGGAAGTTGAATCAGGTGGCAGTTAGGAACCGTTACCCATTTTTAAGGATCGATGAATTATTTGACTGATTGGCTAGAGCCAAGTTCTTCTCGAAGATTGATTTGTGATCAGAATGCCATCAGCTGAGGATTCGAGAAGGTGACATTGAGAAGATCGCTTTCAACACGAGATACAACTTGTTCGAGTTCACAATCATACCATTTGGGCTGACTGATGCGCTGACAATCTTCATGGACTTGATGCACAGGTTTTGGAGACCATTTCTGGATCAATATGTTACTGTGTTCATAACGATACCTTGATAAATAGCAAGACCTTTGAGGAGCACGGGAGGCATCTCATGGATGTTTTAACGACACTGAAAGAGCATAGGCTATATGCTAAGTTCAGCAAGTGTGCATTTTGGTTGAGTGAGGTGAAGTTCCTTGGACATTTCATCAGTGATCAGGGTATATCAGTAGATGGTGACAAGATTTGGGCGATTCCTGACTGGAGGACGCCTGAGTCCGTTTCTAAGACTCAAAGTTTCTTGGGTTTGACACGATATTATATGTTGTTTGTGCAGGATCTTTCATTGATTGCAGCGCCAATGACTAGATTGACCAAGAAAGATGTCAGATTTGATTGGTCCAAGGAGTGTGAGGATGCATTTTTAGAACTGAAGAGGAAGCTGACTTCTGCGCCAGTGTTAACATTGCCAGTAGCAGGTAGAGGCTTATCAGATTATATCGATGCTTCAGGCACTAGGTTGGGTTGTGTCTTGATGCAGGATGGACACCCAGTGGCTTACTTATCTCGACGATTGAGACCCATAGGGTAATTATCTAGTGCACAACTTGGAGCTTGCTGTAGTCGTATTTGCGCTGAAGGCCTAGAGGCATTATCTCTATGGATAGAGGTTTGTGTTGTTCATTGATCACCAGAGCTTAATATTTCTATTCACTCAGAAGGAGTTGAACATGTGACAAAGGAGATGGCTCAAGTTATGGAAGGATTACGACTTTGCCATAGAGTACTATCCGGTGAAGCCAATGTTGTAGTTGATGCGTTGAGTCAGAGTGGCATTAAGAGCCAGATAGTCCTACGGCCTATGACACATGAATACGAACTTCTTGAACTAGCATTTGTGTTGTGTGTGACAGAGGATATTGCTGAGATGCATATTTGTTGTCGGATAAGAGTTCCTACAATGTCTTTGGAGCAGATCACTGAGTGTTAGAGAGTTAACGGGCTATGTAGGTGATTTAGCAGACTGGCTCAGGATCCGAGTTGCACAGATTGGTCTTAGACATCAGATGGGTTTTTGAGACACATGGGTAGATTGTGTATACCTGCGGTATTGGAGCTCAAGAATAGCATACTAGAGGACGTACACCGATCGCGATATACTATTCATCCTGGTCGGACCAAGATGTATCATGATTTGTGAAGATTATTTTGGCGGCTAGGGATGAAGACTGAGGTTGGTAACTACGTCATGAGTTGTAATATTTTCCAGCAAGTGAAGGCTGAGCACAGGAGACTAGCTAGGTTGCTACAACCTCTGCCCATTCCTTAGTGGAAAGGGGAGCACGTGACCATGGACTTCGTTAGTGGCCTACTGCAGACTACAAAGCGTCATGATGCAGTATGGGTAGTGATTGACAGGTTGATGAAGTCAACACAGTTTATTCCAATTTCTATGAGATATTCCTTCCCACAGCTGAGTGTTATCTTTGAGAGATAGATAGATCATCAGATTTCGTGGTGTATCGGTCTCTATAATTTCTGACAGGGATCCCAACTGACATCTAAGTTTTGGGAGAGTATGCAGGAGCGGTTTGGCACCAGACTACAGTTCTGTACGGCGTATTATCCTCAGATCAATGGTCAATCAGAGCGATTGATTCAGATATTGGAGGATATGCTCGGGGCTTGTATTTTACAGTTTGGTGGTTTGTGGGAGGATTATATGTCTTTGTGTGAGTTTGCCTACAACAATAGCTATTAGGCGAGTATCGAGATGCCACCGTTCAAGGCACTATATGCTAGGCCTTGCGGGTCACTATCATGTTGGGTGGCAATAGAGGATACATCGGCTATAGGACCTGAGGTTATAGTGGTTCATACTGAAAAGATTAAGTAGATTCGTCAGAGGCTTTTGGCGACCCAGGATAAATAGAAGAAGTATGCGGACAGGTATCATGAGAGTATGAGCTCAAGGAGGGTGACTTGGTATACTTAAAGGTTTCACCCTGGAAGGGTCATCAAAGGTTTGGCATCAAGGGAAATCATCACCAAGGTTCATTGGACCGTTCAGGGTCGAGGAACGTTTCGGCAAAGCGGTGTACATGTTGGAGTCACTGCTACAGTTAACTAGGTTTATCCCATATTTTATATATCTATGTTGAGGCTGCCTAGGTCAGGATCGAGACCGATAGTGGATGTCAGACTGGTAGAGGTTCGATTTTATGAGACTTACGAGGAACAACCATTTGAGATCATGGATCGTAGGATACATACTCTACGGAACAGGGAGGTCCTAAAGGTTTTAGTTCGTTAACAGTATCACAGAACTGAGGGACTCATCTGGGAGCTCGAGTCTACTATGCAAACGCATTACCCTCAGCTATTTGACGGTAAGAGTTTATTTAAGTGTTTTAAATTTTGGGATGAAATTTCTCCTAATTGGGAAAAACTGTAATGACCTAGCTTTAATTATATCGTTAATATGATGTATTTTCAAATGTGGACACTAGCTCGGCATCTCGTAGACCCTATCGCTAGGACCGGGCATGCCAGATATTGATAAATAGTTAGTTTTGTGTGTTTTTTGCCTAAGTTGCGATGTTTATGCTTAATTATGTTGAATTGCATCGAAATTTATGTATTTATATTGTAATTGTTCGATGAGATAGTGCGACGGGTGTTTGCCTCAATTAGCGTCTAGACGTGGGTATCGAGTAGGCAAATGACAATATACTAGATTGAAAAATAACGAACACATGATAAATCAATAAAATGCATAAAATAATTAATATAAAATGTCATTTAGACGTTTAATAACGTGAGTGTACACGAAGGATACGCGGCACGGCGTAGAGCGGACACGGGTACTGAACGCTAGGGGGATTAGTGTATGGATTGAACGAGGATAAGATCAAGTGACAAAGTCATCAATCTAAGTCACCTTAGATGGACTTTTTGACCTTATTTCAACCATCCAAGTGGTCCTTGGGATCTACACACACATCAGATGACAAAAAACTATAAAAGTAAAATAAATATCACATTTCACCATTTTTCTCTCTCCTTTCATTTTGGATGAGATTTTTGGGGATTTTGATGAAATTGAAGTGAGGATTTGGAGGTTCATACAATGAGCAATACACATCTAAGGTGAGATTCACATTCTCCTCGTCGTTCTTTACGTTTCGAATATGAAATTTTGGGTTTTGACATGGATTTTGGATATGCGAGTTAGCTCGATGGTTTGAAGTTTTTGTTATGATTTCTGAGTTGGATGAGAGCTATTATCATGGCACGTTCAGTTCATTGGATAGCATGGGATAAGTGGTGGTACTAAATAATACTAGTGTATGGTTCAAGTTTTAAACTGATGATGGGATTATTTTAACCCATAGGAGTGGGATAAAATAAAACCATGAAATTAGTGGTTTTATTTAATCCCATTATTGGTGCATCCGAAAATGAACAAATTGCCCACATATTATTAACAACCAAAACACAAAAAATCATCCTCTCTTACTCGATCTTCATCCAACTCTGCTCCTCCCAGTGAAAAAAAACCCTCGTTTCTCTCTCGAAGACCACACCTTTCGTTTCGCTCCAAGTAAACTCTCTCTCTCTGTTGATATAAATCAAGTGTTAACTGTCAATCATAAATTCTTTGTCAAGTATGAGAGTAAAAAGATAAGCACAAGAATGAATGGGGGGTGATGCGGAGAAGATAAGATGAAGGACGAAAATGAATGGGAGGTGACGCGAAGAAAATAAGCACGGGATGGGAATGAAATGGGTTTAGGGTTGGAAGGAAGGTTGGTTTTTGTTGTTGATATAAGAGAGCAATTGTGTAACTTCATCTATTTAATCCCAACCTTTATACCCCCAACCGAATAAGTCCTTCAATTAGGACTAATACCCAAACCCATGTTATAATCCTAGTGTAAAATAATCTCATGTTCATGGGTTTATTTTACTTGAGAATCGAACGAGCCATCATGTTATTAGATGTTGTGGGTGGTGGTATTGAAGTTATGGAGTTTTTTCAAGGTTTCACCGAGTTTTATTGGGGTTTCGTCGAGTTTTGTTTGAATTTTTGACGAGTTTTAACGTGGTTTGAATGTACGCTATGGTAGTTTTGATGAACCATAATGGGTTGGATCGAGTTTGGGTTGCGAAATTGGAGCCGGGGTTCCAAGAAACCCAAGGGAGGACCCTATAGGAAGGGCACCGCGAGTGGCACCGTGGCACCTGCGACGCCGTTTCGCTTGGAATAAAAAAACACTTTTTCAAATTTAGGTTTTGACTCGATCAATTGGGGGCCTATCCCGGGGATCGATATCGGCTATAATATGAATTAACATGCTAGATTTGATACTCTAATATGAATTTGGGAAATTCCAAAGTTTGGGAAATTAATGAATTAATGAATATTAGGTACTTGAATTTGATCAATGAGTGTTGGGGCATGCATTTGGAGGTATAGATATCGATTTTGTATTAGTGGAGTGCAGCTTGAGGTGTGTAGTAAACCATTCGAAATTCTCTTAAGTATTTATTTATTTATTTCCTTATTTGCCTTCCACTCAGTTATTCCATTATTCCTTTCTGGTATGGTTTATATGGTCTGTTTGGTTGAGCGCGCTCCCACCGGGCCATTCTCTGTGTATGTCTACTAGACCATATCACTTGTCACCCGGGGTCTCGGTGAATAGTTTGATCCGAGGATTTTTTCGGTGCACGTGTTGGTGCGCCATGGGACCACGCCGACCATCGAGAGGACCCAGAGGCTAGCCATGCTGGAGTGTGACTCGCTGGCATCGATCGCGGGAGAGTCTAGAGTATGGTGCTAGTCAGACTTAAGTTGTAGACACACATTATGAGCTTGTCTATTATGTATTCATGCGATGAGCATAGTTGCCTGTTTTAATTTTCCGCATGTTTATTTAATAACTTTATTCAAACTCCCGTATTTTATTTCTGTAAATGCTTATTAAATCCCCTTCAAATTACTAACTCTGGACTCATCATCTATTTTGTTGTGATGGCTTGAGTGCAGACCCCCGTACGAGTGGAGGCAAGGGAAAGCTTGAAGACTACATATGAGAGACTACAACCTCTCTCGTACAATTGTATATATTTATATTTACTTTTGGGATACGAGATATAGTGTGGTGTACCCATGACTCGTTTATTCGCTTATTTTGAGGATTTTGGCCACCTTTCTGATTATGATGTTTATATTATGAGTTTTCCACATTAGGTTCATGCTTCTAAGACTTGAATTTATTTGTTTACTGTTTGATCAAGTCTAATCAGTCTTATGTTATAATTTGATTGTTAAAAATGATCTTAACAGGTGAATTGAGTCTAATGGGCTAACTTGTAACTTTTAATAATGTAACTTGGTCAAGTATTAGGTGTTGAATGAAGTTGTGTCGGTTAATGGAACGTGAGACACAGCTAGGCCTGATGTAGCAGGGTTGTGGGCCTGTGTTGGCACCCGTGGCGGGCCTCGAGATTTGGGGCTGCTACAGATCGAGTTAGAGAGTGATGTGGTAAATATTAATTTAAGTTGGCGTAACTTGGATAGTGAAATCAATGTGGCTATAGTTTAGTTTACATTAAATATAATCTAAGATAGCAAGTTAGAACATTAGTCATTAATATTTTTTAGGATATGTGTTGACACATCAAGAGACTAGTTGAGTTGCAATTGGTGATAGTTAGATGGAGTTAGTGGAGAGTTAGGGGAATTGTGTCAAAATATAGGCCATTAGATTAGTGTCGATATGCGTATACCCATTAAGATCAATGACTATAAATCAATCCTAGCTAAATATATATATATATATATATAAATGGACGAGATAACATGCAAACCATTTCATTTCTAAACTTAGAGAATACGTAAAGCTCTGGAGGAAGAAGATCAATTGTGTTGAAAAAGATTTTGGTGGAATTTGAAAGATTGATCCAACTATAGGTGTTCATCAACTAGGAAAGCTTATCTACACAATTATGGAGATGTTGGTTGTTGTAATGTTGTTAATAGGTATCTTGGGTCTCTGGTAGGTTAGAATAAGAGATCCAAAAGTATCGAAAATGGCCATGTATGGAGAAAACTCAGAATTTAAAGTGTAGAATTCTGAGTTTTCCTGCACATAGCGCGCTAGGTGCACTAGCTAGTGAGCCACCTGCGTGTAGTGTACTAGTCAAGTTAACTAGTGCACTAATAAGGTCATTAGTGCGCTAGAAATTCCACCCAGCGCGCTTGGTGCTCTGACAGAATAAAATTTGCAATTTTCTAATTATAAATTAAACACTTTAAACATGACCAAAACCCCAATTAAAGGTCTAAACACGTTATAAAACATGTCTAATGGTACTAGGAGCTTATGGAAGAGTCTCGGAAGTTAAGGTAGGTGTTTCGAGGGGTCGAGAGATCGAATTACCATGGGAGCTTGGCGTGGTTTGTAAGTAAACTAATTGAGATATTTATTTATATTTCTTTCCATTATGTTTCTTGTTTACAATCATTTGGACTGATGTGCTATTGTATTTTAGATGTCACGACTTTGTTATCCTCTCTCATTATATGAGTTTATTATCATGGCATTAGTTGTTATTTAAATGGTGTTCATTGACTCTAAATCATGTGCTATGTCATTTCATGGTTTTTCAAAGTGTTAATAGAAAAGCATGCTATTAGGTGAATGATTTGTGGTGTTGTAAATCACATTTCTTTGTGTTCTTTTGAGCTATTCTACTATGGATTCCTTACTGTGTCATAGAAATAGTTCTTGTATTCAGGACCATCATAGAAATAGGTCGCAGCACATGAGGTCACTAGATTTATGGGGATGTCGGGATCTTACAACTAACTTGTGTGGTATACAGGGTATGGGACCCGTGGTTGTCTACAAGTATTTATATATATATATCTAAAACAACATTGTAATGATGTGATGGCATCTAAAAAATTGATTACACCTTACATAGTGGAACAGAGTTGATTTGATGTAATTTCATAGTAAACCAGCCCTAGATCATTACTGCTTAGTCGAATGCAGTTTCATATTGTTTAACTGAAGTATCTTATAACATGATTCGTGTTCAGCTTTAATTGCTATTGTTATGCTTTCAAATAATTGTTGTATATTTGGTAATGTGGATAAATGTCTCTTAGTGTTATTTTCTACTTTACTATACTCACCGTCCTTTTTATGACGTGAGTACAGATACTTCGAGTAGCAGATAAGGGAGGATCGACGAGTAGTTCTGAGCCGTTGACGGATAGTTCTTACTACTTTGGTAAGTGATCATTTTGTGTATCTATTATTTACGTCTTTTTGTATAACTTTGGGATGTATATCAGGTTGAGGGACTAGACTTCCCTACTGTTTCATATATTCTTTTGATTGGTTTATATGATTATTTATTTACCTAGTTTCTATAATAGGTGTTTTATCAATACTTTCGTTAATTTTATTAAGTCTTTCGCTGATAATTAAGGTAATGATAACGATCTCTTAATTAACTATGATGATATTGAAATGAATAGTAATTAGGTTGATTGTGAGTAACGAGTTGAATGAGGTGAAAAGGCTGACTAATATGTTTTTAAGCCCTACGTGGCATGGGTTAGGGCTTAATGACGAGATTAGGCCGAGTGGTGCCCGGTTTGGAGAACCAAAACGTCATAGTGAGGTGAGGGTAATGGGGCGAGTAAGGGTATTTCTGAAATTTTGAGAAAAAAAGTGGGGTAAACTAAGTAAAAAGTGTGCTACGATAAAGTAAAAATTAAAAAATGGGGTCCTCCGAGCAAAAATTAAGGTTCGTTTAGCCGCTCCTTTTAAAAATATCAATACACATTCATATGTATGCGTTCTTGACACCTTACCTTTTATGATTCTTTTTTAAAAATTAAGTGAAGAGAAATATTTCTCATGGTGATTTCCCATGAAAATTTCCATGGGATTCCTCATCCTCGCAGGGATTAAACAGAGATGGTGATTGAGATGAAAACTCATCTCCTCATGAGTCCGGGATGTTTGGAAATGGAAAGGTGAATTCTTTAGTGGGGATGGGGATAGAGATGGGCTCCCTATCTCCTACCCTCCCTTTTTGTATCCCTAGTTTCAACCTAAAGTCGACTTGTTTAGAGGGGTTAATTTTTTGTACGTTTGAGGTGTTATTCATATATTTCTGTTATGATCAGATGGCTTACATATTATATAAGGATTTAGGGTTGTAACAAAAGGATGTCACTAAAAGTCCTCAAAAACTTAACTTTGTCATGCGCATATATTTCAATGCAATAGTCAAAACACCTCAACGACTAATATCACAAAAACATTAATTTTTCAACTATATATGACACATTTGTTACTTCAATGACACACTCTTATAATTTAACCAAAAAAATGTGCACATGTGAACCCTTTCACAAAAAAAAAAAAAGTCAAACCAATTAATTATGTTTCTTCCTTAAACTATTGGATGGCCTATTTTTAAAATAAAATAAAAAAGATGGTCGACAAAAAAGGAGTGTGGACGAAAGTAGCAGCAGTTAATCTTACGATTTGAAAAAAAAAAGTGTTCGATGGCCGACATAGCTAATTGAATGTTGTGTTTATATTTTAGGGGGTGTTGGAGGAGCAATACACAACCTGTCTCCCTCCCAGCATGTTGGGAGGGGATCGATTTTGTTGACTAATCCAAAGTGTTCTTTGCGCTGTCTTTGTATCCTTCCCTCGACTTGTCCCAGATGCAGGGATACGGCCGACCCAGCCCCAAGGTAGGGGCAACTTGATGAGAAAATTTATTTTAGGGAATAATTAATATTTTTTGGTATATATATTCTTTTCAGGTTCAGTTATGGGTGGACGAGGCTAGCGACCGCCCTAGACCCCACTCTAGAATAAACCTCTAAATTTTCTAATTATATATATAATATATATAAACTATATATATATAATTTTTTTAATTAAATTTATCTCTTGGTGTGCGTTATTAGCTCGATAATTATGTTCGTTGTGGAAGGCCCCACATAGATGAATCTCTGTCATACGTTGCTATTATAATTTGACTCATTATTTATGTGGGCCCCACTTATATGAATCTCTCTTTAAATAATATCATCTCTCCCCTTAAATTTTAATATTACCATGCTATTCTCTCTATATGTAATAAATTAATAGAACTTACCCTTTTTGCTGTTAGTAATCAACTCTTTTAATAATCAACTATTGGATTGATTAAAAAAACATTAGTTATATACATAAACTTAAAAGTATGATTATTCGTGCAATTGTAATAAATTAACAAAACTAACATTTTTTTTCTAGAAATTAATTAATATTTTGATTAAAAATTTAACAATTACTTTAAAAAAGATTAGGATTATATAATGGTAAAGACATCACTTGCCTAAAAACAAGGTTTGAGGACGCCTGAGTTCGATCTCACTTAAGTCAAATTATTTTTTTTGAAGTAAAAAAAAATAATTAACTTTTTGCTTAACTTTTTCTATTATCCGTATTGATCATATCTTTAAATATATATAACACTTTTTATATATTAACTTTATTTTTTTAATAAAACACCATTTTTTGAAAAAAAAAACTTTCTATATCAAAAGAAAATATGCAGTTCATAAAATTATATAAATTTAATAATAGCATCATTTCTTTATAGAAAACAAGAATATAAAATGTATCATTTCTCATGTCACTTTAGGCCCCAAAAATGTTAGGGTCAACCGCTTGATTCTTTTTCATTAGTAAGTACCTAATAATCATGGCTTTGTATGGGTCCTCTTATTATTTTAAGGTAGGCAAAGCAATTACAAAGGTTGAAATATTTTTTTCATGGTAAAGCAAAATTTTACATAAAAACATAAAGAAAACATGAAAACCAACAACTCTTAAGCACTAAAAAAATACATCACCAATTATTTGCCACCTTATTTCAATAGATGTTGAACAATTTATGACGTCCACAAATGTTCATTATTGTTATAAATTATAATATGGGTGTCAAAGAAATTGTGGAAACCATAATCTATATGACAGAGGGGGTTGAAATGGAGGATGTAAGTCATTGACCTACACATTTGTATATATGTATATATGGGGTTGGGGGAGAGGGCATGGCACCCCATAGTACCTTTGGGTCCGCCCCTATGCAGGTGGGGCGAGTTTGGGGCGGAGAATGCAATCATCATGCTCATCCCCACTTATAGCGGGGTTGAGATAATTCGCTTAATTAAAATTCTCCACTGAGGAAATTCTGACCCCATTCCCCATCCGGCAGGGATCCCCACCCCTATGGGATTCCCCACTTCATAACTTTTTTCACATGATATCTAAAAAAATAAAATACATTAGATCTGAAATTAAAATCATTAAAAGTTTTTTCTCCGCAATTGTAAGTCATTTTCAAATCTTATGTGAAGCATTCACCATACAAAAAAGGAAAATATACAATTTAATGATTTTGATGTAATTCCCACAAAGGATATTCATGATTCCTGTGGGGAATCCCCATCGAGTGGAATGAGAATCCCTATAGGGATTCTCCACAGTGGGGAGAGGGAATACCACCCCCACCCTATCCCTGATGGTAGAGGTGAATTCCTCCGTCCCTAGCCCCATGAGTGCTATAGTTGGTAGGGAATCTCTGCCCTATCGGAGCAGATCCCTACGGGTAATGGGGATTCACCGCCCCACCTACATCCCTACTCAGAGCAATATTATTTTGAATACCCAAAAAATAATAAATGATAATGATAATCAATTATACATATCATCAATTATTGGATAAGTAATTAATAAAAATTGCAAGGGGAAGAACATGAACTTATTAGAGATATTCTACATTTATTTTGTTGGAGATGGTGAAATAGTCTCAAGCCAACTAGTTAGAATATAATATTAAGGTTTATATGTGTGGAGTGGAAATTTCATTTCGTCTTGGCATTTTGGAGTAAAGATTCGTACCTATAAGATGAGGATAGTTAAGTTGGGACAGTATCAATACTAGCGGAGATCCACTACCTTCTCACAATAAACATTTGTGAAGACATGTAATTAGGACCTTAAGGTTTCTATTGCAAAAAGCAATACAATTCTCCCAGGACTAAAAATGCAAGCATGGTAGGGAATCCTCGTAGGAGACGAGGAATGTAATGACTCGTTATGTAACGACATGTTACCTTAACCTGGTGATTAGTACTAATCCAAATCCTAATTAACCCGAGTTATGCTCGTGGTTAAGTCTGGTGTACCTCGATTAGTGTGTGTGTCCGTTTGCATGATGATTTGTGTTTGTTTGAATTGTTTAACGAATTTGTATAGGTTATAGTATAATAAAGGAATTATATGCAAGCATGTAAATGGAAAATACACAATAAACAATGAATTACCAGTACACCAAGTGCGACGAGAGGTCGTGGAATAAATGTGCACGCCTGAGTATACTCGTAGGCATGTCCAGTGAGTTTATTGGTGAGAAAATACACGAGACATATATTTTTATATATAGGATATATAAATAAATATATTAGAAAATAAAAGAATAGTTGAATTATATGGATCATTTAATCGTCTTGAATGGAGCATAAGTGCTTGATGGTGTTAAAGTAGGTGTCATTTTAAGGAGTGTCATTTTAACGCATCAACCATTTGATCAGTCTCAAGAAAGAGCGATGCGTATCTCGAGAAAAACCTATATATTTAAACTTAAAACTCATGCTTATCTCGTTTATTTGAATTGATCAAGTGAAAGAGTGAAGCTTTAGGTTTTTATTCGGATTGAAAGAGATTATTCACGGAGCTGAATTAGTGTAGATTGAAGAGCTTAAATGCATCAACAACCAGAGATCATCATTTTGGTATGATTTGCTTTTATGCTGGTTAAAGTTTAATTTGATGGTGATGATAGAATCTCTGTGAATTATGTTCTTTGATGATTGATTATGGTTTGTTACCTCACTAGAGGTTCTCCCTAATGAATTTTGAGAGTTTACATTGTTGTTTGAATTATTTATGGATGGAACAGTGGTTGTTGCCCTGTGTTCTGTCGAGACAACACGGGGTGGGGCGTGTATTACCTAGTAGAGGACCGTGCTCCCTTCATCAACTGTGATGAACACAGTTGGAGGGGAGGGCCCCACCCATTAGGCGAGCGCGCTCCCACTCCAGAAAACAACAATATTGCCGAGTTTTGCTGATGATTTCTTCAGGACTTAGGAACTGCACTAGGGGTTCTAGTTATAGAGTGTTGGACATAAATCGATTATAAATGGTCTGTGATAGGTGTTGGATCCCCGAGAAAGCTAGAATGAGTTAAGAATTTGAGACGAAAACCTAAATCGAGGTAAGTATGGATTTGCTTATTTATCAATGTTGTCTGGCTATTCAAGTATATGTAGTTCATGTAGTTTATGTACTAGAATGGGGACTATGTACACTGTGATGGTTTTCAAAAAATGAAAAATGATGTTTATCGTGATTCACGAGAATAAGTTCCTGAAACTGAGACCAGGTTATATAGGAGATGGGTTACTTTCCCGACCTATATGTAACTTTCTAATCAGTTTATAGGTTGCGTAGATTACGTGCTCACTAGAGGGTTTCAAATAGAATCATTGGGCATTAATGGATTGGTTAGACATCGTATCGACTAATATCTTGGTCTAGTATTCGCATTAATGGCGTCGGTGGGTACTCGACCCTAGTTTTATAAAAAAATGGGGATCACAGTGTAATAATCCATAATAACTTGTTTTGCATCCGTTATGTATTGATTTATATGTTTTTCATATTCTTGTTAGTTAACATTTGTGCATATTGTTATTACATAATGCGTGACGGCCCCAAACTCTGAGGCAAATCGGGTACCGCCACATCGTCAGACATGTCACCAATCATGCCGCGACACCGCACACTTATTTTTAACTGCCCGCGACCTAAAACTTTGTACGTATCTTATTCGCCTTAACTTAGTATTTATGGATGTTTTTATGAATATTTACATTAGATTAACTAAGTTAAGTTGTTCGCGATTTATTGAATTAATATAAGTTAAATATCAAAGTGGAAGTCTTTAAAGCACATAACTATCATAAAAATGAAAAGTTTGCATTTTATAAACAACCCTATAGTGTGGAAACCCGGCATGAGATACCATGTATATTAACTAGCGACAAAAGTACAAAAGATGAGCATATACATGTATCGGGTATACAAATCCTCCCAGAAATTCTATAAAAGCAGTAAATAAATGCATACGTACACCTACGCAAAAAGCCGATGGGGCTCTCCTAACTCAGAGGTAGTCACCTAAAACCCCCTTGCCCCGGCTCTTCGTCGTAGGATCTGCGATTTGTCACAAAAAATAATGACAAATCCCAACGAGTAAATCCCCGAGAACATTAGCTAATATTCATGAAATCCAATAAAACGGCTACAATTCATGCAATTTAAATAAGGAACAAGAATAAAGTAATCGCATGAAAATAAGTCGTGAGAAGTCGAATTTGGACACGAATGTAGCATGACAGGGAACCCTGGTCAACATGCGGGAATCGTCTTAGCTAAATCGAGAGGAACCCATGACGATCACCTCACCAAACATCTCATGGTCGAATGAGAGGAAACCATGAACGGGAGAACCCCACCCAAACATCTCTCGAGAGGAACCCATGAATAAGACTAAAGTTTTCGTCAAACATCTCTCGACCTACAAGTCTCACAGAAAATAATCACTACATAACCCTAACATGGCCAATTACTCAAACAGTGTGAGGTAGCTAGCATCGGGGTGTGAATCCCTATCATGCCCGACCCCACCGAAAAACACACATACACACGTGTGAGTGGATGAACAATAAATAGCACAATAGAATAATTGAAATGTCAAATAAAGTAAGTACCGTAAATGAATTTTAACTAATTTTCTTGTGGGTTTACTTACCTCAAATAAATCGCAAATCGCCCTCAAAACGTCCCACACAAGCCTCGAGATACGTATCCGACACCCAACTATGGTATCCTAAGTTCATGATGTCCAATTATACAATTTTCATCATTTTAGAGTCCCATTAAATGAATTTACAATGTGAGACCGAAATTTGTAATTTTATTCCAAAAAGTTTGATTTTAGACACACTTTTTGAATCTAACCGGGGTGCCAAATGCCCGAAAAAGCATCGCACTCATTTTCCTAGCTGTCCTTCTAAATTTTTATATTTTTATGGAAATTTCCATAATTTTATCTATTTTATATATTTTAACTATTTTTATCTATTTTTATGTTATTTACTTCATTAAAAATTAGTTTAATTATTTTAGATAATTGATTATTATTATTTTATATATATGGGTTGGATCCGGGTGGACCCGACACGGTCCAACCCGACTCAGGTCCACCCAGGCCAGGGTCGACCCGACCCGGCCCCACCCAGGCCTGGGTCGGCCTAACCCGGCCCACCCAGGCCTGGGTCGGCCCGACCCGGCCCATTTAGGGGGATGGCCCGGCCCTTTTCGCCTCCCCCATCTTCCGATTCGTCTCAAAAGAGATGAATTGGAAGCATTTTTTTTGTTCAAACAACAATAACAACATTAACGCCAACAAATTAGCTATATCAACAACCACATTAGCAACAATCTAATAAACACCACAACATTTAAGGTCAAATACTCCTTGAAATCCAACAACAACATTAATCACTCACCTTGGTCAACGAAGGTAGCCGTGAAGCCGCCAACAGAGAGAGACTCGCGAAGGAGGCGATGAGACCGTGGAGTGTGAGGAGAGCTTGGTGAGGGAGAAGATGAAATGGTGTAAGGAATGAAGAGAAGGTGGAGATCATTTGGTTGGGGGAGAGAAAGAAAAAATGGAGGTTTGTTTGGAGAGGAGAGAGAAAGGTAGGAGAGAGAAAAATGAGGGGTGGTATGGGGTGGTGTGATAGGTAGGTGTGATGTGACATGTGATATGACCTTTGACTATCCCAAACACTCGCGTTACGCGCACCCAGCGACGTCGCACTCACATTACACGCACCCCATGACGTCGCACCCAGTCATCACCACCCGCGCACAATGCGACTAATAAAATATCAACTAATGCAACTCAAATTAATTAATAATACAACAACCTAACGCGTATCACACAAAAATAACTGTTTATACCTTGGTTTGTGTGCCATAGACTTGTAAGCAGTGTCTACGTGGGTCCGAGCTACCTGTCATAATCTGTAATTAATAGTTAATTACGATTGAATAATGTAGGCCGTTACAAGTTTCCCAACTAAAAGGAATTTCGTCCCGAAATTCAAATTTAAGTAAAAACTTCACCTTGAAACAAATGAGGATATCGCTCTTGCATGGTAGACTCCGCTCCCAAGTCAGTCCTTCATTCTTATGATACTGCCACCGTATGAGTACTAATGGTATTTCCTTTTTCCTGAGAGTTTGTACCTTGCGATCCACTATCTCAATGGGGTGTTTCTCGTACGTCACATCTGGTCGAACCTCGATCCTAGTCATATCAACCATCAGTCTCAGTCTTGATCTAGCTTGCCATAACATTGAAATATGAAAAACATTATGAACCCCTGCCAATCGACTTAGCAATCTCAACTGATAAGCGACCTCCCCAACTCATTTCTCAATCTGAAACGGCCCAATAAATCTTGGTGCTAGTTTTCCCTTGATCCCGAATCTCTGATGGCCCTTCAACGGAGAAACTTTCAAGTACACCCAATCATCTACCTCGTAGCTCAGCCCATCGCGATACTTATTTGCATACAGTTTATGTCTGTGTTAGGTAGTGTTGAGTCGTTAATTATGTATCATTATATATAGGTTATCTATATATTTTTATTGTCAAGTCTCCAAAATGCTAGCCTAATTGCTTTTATTTATTATTCTCAGGGTTATTGGAGTGCGCGGTAAAATTCGGGGCGAAAAACTACGCAAAATCAAGTATTCATATGCCTGGATCCGTTTTACACCGAAAGTCACGCTAGCACGTATCTCGAGGCAAATTTAGTGGGGCCCACACGTGAGACACTAAAGAGATGACGTGGCGGACAGCTAGGCATACATGTGTCCAGTGGTTTAAGGATATAAGTTAGGAATGTTTTGGTTTTAATAGGAATATTATATTATATATAGTATAATATTATAATATAATATAGGAAAAGGAAATAACGAAAAGAGGCGGAGATAGAAACGGGCCAAATTGATTTTGAAGAGAGAAGAAGGCACGGCCAAAAAGATAAAAACAGGAAGAACTTCTTCTCGGCCTGGCCGGCCAAACTCTCGTCTTCTCTATTCTATTTTTATTTTTCTTTGTTCTTTCCGTTCATAAATGGGAGGCTAAAAATCTCTAGCCTAAGCAAGACCGCGAGGGATGTTTGACTGCGCATATCAATGGATTTGTGAGATTTATACATTTTAATTTCAATCTTTTCATTATTATTTTATTTTTTTGGTATTATTTGAACAATTGAAGTTAAACGCTTGTTTAAACCTTGATTTATTTATCAGTGAGTCGTAAGTACTCGTTCTTGTGCAATAAGACCACACTAGTGGCAATTGACCCTACCAATTGATTAGTCTCTTTTGGGACCGGTTGAATACCTTAGAAATCTAGGCTAAATCGGACACACGAGTGATTGTAGTCAATGTGTTAAACCCAATGCGCTTGAGTATAGGGTTATACGTTTGATTAGGGAAATAGTCACCGTCGTACCTTAGCTATCGAGATTAGAAAGTGCGAGGAACCGCGTACGATACCGGTTTTATAGCTATACTAAGATATTTTGATTTGCATATTTTACATGAATCGATGACCAAATCCAATCTTTTCTCGAACTGAACTTGTATGTCTTGACCTAGGTGTTTTTATTAATTGTTTTCAAATTATTTTTATTGTTTTGTTTATTTATTTTAAACATTAGTTAATTTATTCATTCTTTAAAACCCTCGATTTCCCTTTTCGTTATTTTTTAAACCTTAGAAAGAATATCAATCCATGTGGGATTGACCCTTTGCCACTATTCTACAAAAATAGTTGGTTTAGGTATTTTAATTTTATTGACGCGTTAGGTGCACGTCAGGCAACCAACAACCGTTGACGAATCAGTCTCACATTCTTTGTATGGTCCACAACAATCTCAAGCCCCACGGCTGTTGTATCCTCGGGCTTTGCCTAACAAGCCGGTGATATACTCGGTCTACCGTACAGAGCCTTAAATGGTGGCATCCCAATATTGGCCTGATAGCTGTAGTTGTAAGAAAAATCATAGAGCGGCAAGTACTCCTCTCAAGACCCACCAAACTGCAACACACGTGCCCTGAGCATATCCTTGAGTATTTGTATTAATCTTTCTGACTGTCCGTCTGTCTGAGGATGGAATGTAGTGTTAAACTGTAATCTAGTATAAAACTACTCCTGCATAGCCTGCCACAATGATGATGTAAGACGACCGTCCCGGTCTGAAACAATCGAAATTGGTACTTCGTGCAGTCGTACAATCTCTCTCTCGAATAATATGCTCAACCATGTGAAGTTACACTTCATAGAAACTGGTAGGAAATGAGTTGATTTCGTCAACCGGTCCACGATCACCCATATTGCATCGTGTTTTCGTAAAGTCTGCGGTAATCCATAAATGAAATCCATCGTAACGTGTTCCTATCTCCACCGAAGGATGGGCAGTAGCTGCAATAACCTTTCGGGCCTCATGTGCTCAGCCTTAACCTGTTGGCACACCTCACAACCCTTAACATAGGCGTCGACGTCCACCTTCATCCCTGACCACCAAAATAATCGTCGCACATCGTGATACATTTTGGTCCCGCCAGGATGCACTGTATACCGAGACACGTGAGTCTCTTGGAGTATCCCATCGCGTATTTTCGCCACTACTAGAATCCATAACCTCCCTCAGTGCCTCAAACACTGATCCACATACTAACTCAATCTGGAAAATCGGGACTTTGTGCCACTCACTGAATCTCGAGTACATCTCGTCAGCCCTCTAACACTCCAACACTTAGGAATAGAAATAGAAGGTACACCAATTTGTCCACAAATCTGTGCATCCGCTGTAGCAGGAACCCCTGTCAAACTAGTGTTGTCGCCGCCTTAAATAAACCATACTCATGCATCACATGGCAGACAACCGTCTTAGAATCTGGTCTTCTCGTGTTCAATGCATCTGCTACGACATTTTCCTTCCCAGGCTAATATTCGATGGAGAAGTTGTAGTCTTTCAACAACTTTGGCCAACGTCGATGTCTCATATTCAGATCTTTCAGAGTGAATAAATATTTCAACAACAACAATAACAACAACAACAACAACAACAACAACATAACCTCAGTCCCAAATTAATTGGGGTCGGCTACATGGATCAAACTTTTCCATTGTGCTTGATTAAGTGCAATTGATGGTGAGCTTTTCAAACCATTCAGATCCCTCCTAATTAATGCATCCCATATTAACTTTGGTCTACCCTTACTTCGTCGAATTTCTACAGTTTCTATTAAGTCAAGTTTTCTAGTTGGAGCATTTGTAGGTCGTTTTGCAGGTTACCAAACCATCGCAACAGCCTTTCCTTAATCTTTGTATCAATTGGTGCTACGCCTACTTGTCTTTGAATTTCTATATTTCTTATTCTATCTTTACGAGTTTTACCACACATCCACCTAAGCATCCTCATTTTTGCTACGTTCATTTTATGTAATTTTTTTTGTTTTACAGCCCAACATTCACTTCCATAGAGCATAGCTGGCCTAATTGCGGTCCTATAAAATTTTCCTTTTAAATTAGTAGGAACATTTCGATCACAAATCACCCTTGTTGCACTCTGCCATTTCTTCCATCCAGCTTGAATTTTATGTGTGACATCATTCTCAATGTTACCATCATTTTGTATGATTGATTCTAGGTATCTAAAGTGGTTTACCTTAAGAACTTTTATTTCCCCTAATTTTACCACTCTGTCATCTCGATGTCTAGTGTTTCTAAACTCACAGCGCATGTATTCGATTTTCATCCCACTCAACTTAAAGCCTTTAAATTCTAATGTATTCCTCTAGAGTTCTAATTTCCTATTCACTCCATCTTTAGTTTCGTCCACTAAGACAATATCATCTGCAAATAACATACACCATGGTAAATCCTCTTGAATATGTCTTGTTAGTTCATCCATAACTAAAGTAAATAGATATGGGCTTAAAGCCGATCCTTGATGTAGTCATATCGTAATGGGAAACTCTTTTGTAGCTCCTCCAAATGTCTTTATACTCGTTACTACTTCATCATACATATCCTTAATAGTATCTATGTATCTAGCATGCATTTTTTTTCTTTCTAGAACCCACCAAAGAACATCTCTAGGGACCCTATCATATGCTTTTCCTAAATCTACGAATACCATATGAAGATCTTTTTTCTTTTCTCTATATTCTTCTAACAATCGTCTTACAAGGAAAATCACCTCCATAGTTGACCTCCCAGGCATTGAATAAATATTTCAAAGGAGTGCGAGGACGCATTTACACAGTTGAAGATGAGACTGACTACTGCACCATTACTAGTGTTGCTAGAGCCAGGCAAGGGATTGACAGTTCATACCGATGCTTGCGGCATAAGGCTAGGTTGTGTACTAATGCAGGGAGACAGCGTAATCACCTACCTATCTCTGACAGTTGAGGACCCATGAGTGGAATTATCCAGTGCAGGACTTGGAGCTTGCAGCAATCGTATTTTCACTGAAGGTATGGAGACATTACCTCTACGGTGAGAGGTTCACATTGTTTACAAATCATAAGAGTTTGAAATATTGAAATATTGAAATATTGAATAAATATTCCAAACTCTTATTATTTGTAAACAATGTAAACCTCTCACCGTAGATGTAATGTCTCCATGTCTTCAGAGCAAATACGATTGCTGCAAGCTCCAAGTCGTGCACTGGATAATTCCTCTCATGGGTCCTCAACTGTCGAGAATAAGTAGGCGATTACGTTGTTTCCCTGCATTAGTACACAACCTAACCCTGTACCGCAAGCATTAGTATGAATTGTCAATCCCTTGCCTAGCTCTAGCAACATTAGTAATGGTGCAGTAGTCAGTCTCATTATCAACTGTGTAAATGCGTCCTCGCATTGACCAATCATAGGTACATCCTTCTTTGTCAATTTAGTCAACGGCACGGCGATCTTTGAGGAGTCCTTCACAAATCGTCAATAGTATCTTTCCAACCCTAGGAAGCTCCTGATATCTGTCTCTGTCTCAGGTATCAGCCAATCGATGACGGCATGAATTTTACTTTTATACACTGATATACCTTTGTCACTGATCACGTGTCCTAAGAACTTGACTTCAGAAAGCCAAAACTCGCACTTACTGAACTTAGCATACATTTTGTGCTCTCTCAACGTCATTAATATCTGCCTGAGATGTTGCCCTTGATCTTCGAGAGACTTGCTGTAGATCAATATGTCATCTATGAAGACTATGACGAATTTATCCAAGTACGGCTTCAATACTATATGCATCAAGTCCATGAACATGGCCGGTGCATTTGTCAATTTGAACGGCATCACTGTAAACTCAAATAACCCATATCTGGTACAGAACACAGTCTTAGGTATGTCTCCATCTTAGATCCTGAGCTGATGATAACCCGATCTCAAGTCGATCTTAGATAATACACGAGTTCCAGCCAACTGGTCAAACAAATCATCGATCATTGGCAAAGGGTAACGATTCTGTACTATCACCAGGTTCAACTTCTTACAGTCAATGCACACCCTTAAGCTATTATCTTTCTTCTTAACGAACAGGACCGATGCTCCCCATGGTGATGTGCTCAAGTGTATAAACCCCTTCTTGTCTAAGTCTTCCAATTGAGTCTTCAACTCATCCTGCTTTTTATGTGCCATCTGGTACGGTCTGCTGGCTATCGCCTGTGTGTCTGACAATAACTCAATAACGAACTCAATCTCTCTGTGTGGGGGCAATCCTGGTAGATCCTCTGGAAATACATCGGGAAACTCACTAACAACTAGGACATCATCAAGTCTAACCTCTGGTCTCTCGGTTGACTCTACTATCTCTGCAAACACTTCCATCTCTAAGGTTGTAGTCAATCTACCCCCAGTGGTCGGTAGTATAATCGCATCACAAGTGAAATTGAACTCTGGTATGTCGAGGATATGAAATGTCACTATCTTACGAAAAAAATCCACCAAGGCGTGATACGATGCTAGCCAGTTCATGCCCAAAAGTGCATCGAACTCTAAGAACTCTAGAACGCGTAGGTCGCTAAAGAGTGTGTGTCCGGAGATCTCTATCGTGCAACTTTCACAAACCATATTAGGGTAAACCTTCTCCCCACCTGATGTGCTGAGAATCAGGAGTGTACTAACTGTAATCGGTGCTAGCACTAACACATCAACCGCGCGTCCAGAAATAAATGATACCGTGAAACCAGAATCAATAAGTGTATACATAAAACAATCGCAAATTGAAATCATACCCTCGACGAGCTGTCTGGTGGCCTCGCGGTCTGGTCGTGCTATAACGTGTACCCACTCCCTGGCCTGAACTGGTGGTGCTGCAATCGGTGCTACTTAAGCCATCGGACATTCTTTCTTAATATGTCTAGGCTGTCTGCATTTGAAACAAGTAAGATGTTTATGTCCTGACCCCTGGCCCTGACCACTATTTGACCTCTGGCCCTTACTCTGACCATATTATCCTCGGTCCCTGCCTCTCTGATCCTGGATCAGTCTATGTCCCTGCCGCGGTGCATAACCACCACTTGACAGCTGTGCTGACCGTGTAGGTACTATCGCATGGGAAATGACTGTCTGGTGATCATCATGTACGGGCCTCTGTCCTCGTATATATCTGTGATCGATGATCCTTTTCCCTTTCCTATCAGACTTGGTGCCTTAATGGGGAGACCCCGATGCCAACTGTGGCATGGGCATCGCTGCGCGAAAAAGAAGATATGTCTCATGGGCTAAGGCCCTCTTGTAAATTTCCCGCATTGTACGAGCTCCGCCTGATACTACTACACTTGCAATCTCATCTCTAAGCCTAACTCCAAAGTAGTGAACTTGATCGCGATCTGTAGAAGCCAAATCCTCAACGAACTGTAACAGGTAGCGAAACCTCTCCTTATATTGGACCACTATGCGGTTACCCTACCTAAGGCACAAAAACTCATGTCTCAGACGCAACTGTATCTCCCCCGGTATGTACTGGTCATAAAAGACATGTCTAAAATCGGCCCAAGTAGTCGGCTCTCCATGAGTCTCAGTATGAGCGGTCCACCAAACTTCAGCCTCTCATTTGAGCATATATTCGGATATCCTGGCCCGAATACTTTCGTGAATCCTCAGAAGATTATATAGTTTCTCATGTGCAAAAGCCCTCTCGCAACTGCCTCTGGGTCTCCGCCTCTAGTGAAATATCCCGACTAAAATCTCACAAATTTCTTTGTCAACTTAGCCTCAACTGACAGGGATGTCTCGAATGTGATCTCCTTCAGGGTATGTGTAAGTGTCACTATGTGTGTAGATGCTGGTGTGATAGCCTTCGTACGGGTCTCTAAAACTGCAGTATGTGCGGTAGTCTCTGCCATAACTGTAGTGACTGGCGTGTTGGGTTTTGGGGTTCATACGCAATAGAGATTACAAAACAATTTTGACAAAAACCCTCAACATGATCCGAATCTAATTCCATTAAAACGTTTAAACCAAGAAAACTTAATCATACCTCGATCGCAAAATACCTTTTTGAAGGTTGATCGATCTCTAAGGCGCTGTCAACGACGAACGCCCTCTACCAGCCGTCCACACATGAACGACGGCCGAGATTCGAAGTGCTAGCTTCGAGAGAATACCAAACCTTTTTGTTTCTCTCCAAAAATATCCAGAGCATACCAGAAAACCCTAATTCGTTTCTAAACGAAAATAGAGTTTCGGCCCTAAAAACTTCATCCGTGTGTTCTAACTTAATGCGTCTATTTATACAACCCTTGTATATAGACGATTAAGTAAATTACACATATACCCCTACTTTAATAAGTATAAGTGTAATACATGACAATGATGTTTCTGTCATGAATTTTATCATATAAAATTTATTTTTCTAAACCATCTTAAAATCTCTCAAACCATTCTTAGTGTGTGACCCAATAGGCTCACACAACGTTGACAGAGCACCAAAACACATTTTGGTAAAAAAGTCATAATCGGCCTTTAGCAAGACATTACGACTACCCAAGTTGTACAAATATCAAATCGATCCAACCTAATCAATAATGTATACAACATCCTTTTGTCACACGATATCCTTTTCATCAAACATAAGGCATGGAATTATCATCCAACATGTTCAATCATACTAGTCTAGATCTCTAGGTAGACCAAAAACATCCAAGTAACATTGATCAATATCAATTCACTTAGACTAGGCCTTTTAACAGTCTAACACATCGAGGGGTCCACTGGATATCTCTCTTTATATGAGAGGGACAACTTCTATCTCGATTACACAACTTCATCACATTACTCACACAATAACCAATCACAACCTTTATAATCGTCATGTTAAAGACAACGTTTGATTGTGTCAAATTACTATGTTCCTAATGTTGAAGTCTCTAATAATCTCAAGTCAGATGACTAAAAAATATACCTATCATGAGAAACAACTATGACTTAATCCATGTGATGTTCTTATTGCAGGTCATTCCAGTACTTTGTTCCCTAACAAGTAATCGTGATCTTGATTCGTATCCCTATACGTATAATCATCATATGATCATTAATCAAGACTCACACTAGTCTTAATTCATTATAGTTCCAAGTATAATGATCGACTATGGACATTTAGGATATTTCTGCAAATACCATGGATCTTATTATAATGTAAAATGTCAATTAATTATAATAAACAGAAAATGAAATCCTCTATTTTATTAACTAAAAGTATTCATAAAGACAGTTAATGGATTGACCTATGGCACATGCCCCAACATCTCCCACTTGCACTAGGGCCAATCATACATGCATCTAATGCCTAATGATCTAACATGACCATCATGTTTTGCTTGTGGAAGAGCTTTAATCAATGGATCCGCAATGTTATGTTTAGTAGGTACTCTGCAAATCTTCACTTCTCCCCTCTCAATAATTTCTCTGATGAGATGAAAACGCCTGAGTATATGTTTGCATCTGTGGTGTGATCTAGGTTCTTTGGTCTGTGTTATTGCCCTTTTATCGTCACAATACAAACAAACAGGGTTAGTAATACTTGGAACCACACCTAGTTCAGAAATGAACTTTTTGATCCAAATCGCTCCTTTCTTTGCATCGGACGACGCAATATACTCGGCTTCATTGTAGAATCGCCCACGATCTCTTGCTTCGAACTTTTCCACTTTTTTACCCACATTCAAAGTAAACACATATCCAGATCGCGATCTAAAATCATCTATATCAGTTTGAAAACTTGCATCTGTGTAACCATTTACAACTAGATCATTTTCAAAACCTCCATAGACTAAGTACACTTCCTTAGTCCTTCTTAAGTATTTAAGAATGTTCTTTACTACTATCCAGTGACTCTCTCCAGGATCTGCCTGATATCTACCTGTAGTGCTCAAAACATATGATACATCAGGTCGAGTGCATAACATGGCATACATGATAGACCCAGTAGCTGATGCATATGGAATCTTATTCATACAGTCTCGTTCATCATTTGTCTTAGGACATTGAATCTTGCCCAGACTTATGCCATGAAACATTGGCAACAATCATCTTTTAGAGTCTTGCAAACTGAACCTATTCAGCACCTTGTCTATGTAAGCACTCTGACTTAGACCGATTAACTTCTTAGATTTATCCCTATAGATCCTTATCCCTAGGATATAGGATGCATCTCCTAAGTCTTTCATTAAGAAACATTTCCCTAACCAAGACTTGACATTCTGCAATGTTGGGATGTCATTTCCAATGAGTAATATATCATCAACATACAGTACCAGAAAAAGAACTACACTCCGACTAACCTTCTTGTATACACAAGGCTCATTTTCGTTCTTAATAAAACCAAAATCCTTGATTGCTTCATCAAAATAAAGATTCCAACTCCGAGAAGCTTGCTTTAATCCATAAATGGATCTTTGAAGCTTGCATACCTTCCTAGAATTCTCAGGATATACAAACCCTTCAGGTTGTGTCATATACATGTCCGCAAGTAACTTTCCATTAAGAAATGCTATTTTTACGTCCATTTGCTATATCTCATAGTCATAATATGCAACAATGACGATTAAGATTCTTATGGATTTAAGCATGGCTACTGGCGAAAAAGTTTCATTATAATCAACACCTTGAGTCTGCCTGAAACCTTTTGCTACAAGTCTTGCTTTAAAAATATACACTTTGCCATCCATGCCAGTTTTCTTCTTGAAAACCCATTTACATCTAATGGCCTTACCATCTTCAGATAAATCAACCAAGTTCCAAACTTGGTTATCATACGTGGATTGCATCTCAGGGTTCATGGCACTTAGCCATTTATCTGAGTCTGGTCCAGACATAGCCTCCTGATAAGTGGTGGACTCATTTTGATCCATAAGCAACACATCACGACTATCAGTAATAAGAAATCTGAATATCTCTAGCTCATGTCTTACCCTACCAGATTTACGTGGGCCTTGTGTCAATTGTGGAGGTTCAACTGGTTCGGAACGATGTTGAACTTCCAGTAGCGATTCAGGGTTTATTTGTGATTCTTGAACTTCTTCAAGATTTATCTCTCTCCCACTAGTATCTTTTGAAATAAACTGTGTTTCTATAAAGGCACTATACCGATCAACAAACACTTTGTTCTCAGCGAGATTATATAAATAATATCTTATTATTTCCTTAGGATACCCCACAAATAAATATTTATCAGATTTAAGTGCTAGTTTTTCTGAGACTTGTCATTTTACGTAAGCCTCACAACCCCAAATCTTAAGGAAAGACAAACTATGTCTCTTCCCGTACCATATCTCATATGGTGTTTTATCAACCGCTTTAGAATGAACTCGATTTAGAGTGAAAGTTGAAGTTTGTAATGCATAACCCTAAAAGGATAATGGAATATATGCATGACTCATCATAGATCAAACCATATCTAATAAGGTTCGATTTCTTCTTTCAGAAACTCCGTTCCACTATGGAGTTGCTAGTGGAGTCAATTGAGAGACAATCCCACAATTTCTAAGATGATCATCAAACTCTTGGCTCAAATATTCACCACCTCGATCTGACCGAAGTGTTTTGATAGTTTTACTAAATTGATTTTGTACTTCATCTTGAAACGTTCGAAACATCTCAAATGATTCAAATTATGTTTCATTAGATATACATAACCATATATGTTGAAATCATCAGTAAATGTAATAAAGTACTGATAACCTCCTCTAACCATTGTGTTTATAGGACCGCATACATCAGTATGTATTAGACCCAATAAATCACTTGCCCTTTCACTATGTCCAGTAAATGGACTTTTAGTCGTCTTGCCTAGTAAACAAGATACGCACTTTTAATATGTTTCTAAATCAAATGAATCTAGAAGTCCATCTTTATGGAGCTTTGTTATGCGTTTCTCATTTATGTGCCCGGACGACAATGCTAAAGATAGGTTTGATTCAAATCATTTGACTTGAATCTCTTTGTATTTATGTTAAAGACTGGAGTATCAATGGACCTTTTCATGCTTAAAATATAAAGACCATCACATAAATCAGGATTTGCATAAAATATACCTTTACGAGAAATGGAACATCTATTATTCGCAATAATAAAATCAAAACCATCCGTATCCAAGCATGAAACATAAATGATGTTTATGCTCAAGGTAGGCACAAAATAACAATTATTTAAAGTTAAAATAAGTCCACTAGGTAAGACTAAGTCATATGATCCAACAGCCAGGGCAGCAACTCTTGCTCCATTCCCTACGCGGAGGATGACTTCTCCTTTCTTCAACTTTCTACTTCTGGTGAGTCCCCGCACATTTATACAAATGTGAGATCCACATCTAGTATCTAATACCCAGGAATCACTAGTAGATAAATTAATCTCAATAACATAAATACCTATAGTAGTAGTCGCAATACCCTTTTTCTTCTTTAGATCTTCCAGATAGGGTTTGCAATTTCTGAACTAATGTCAAGGTGCATGACAGAAATGACAATTTCCTTCCTTTTCTTTTGGGTGTTTTGAAGCAGGAACAGGCTGGGGCTTGACTTGTTCCACAGGCTTTGTGACAGGTGCAGCAGCAGCCTTGACAACTTTAGCCTTGCCTTTGCCTTTCTTCTTCATTCCCTTTCCCTTTTGGACCATCAACACATTACTAAAGGGTTTCTTGATATTTTGTTCAGCTGTTTTGAGCAACTAATGCAACTCTTAAATTGATTTCTCCATATTATTCATATTGTAGTTCATCACAAATTGTGAGTAACTTTCCGGTAATGGATTCAGGATCAAATTCGTAGCCAACTCTTGGCTTATGGAAAATCCGAGTCTATCAAGTTGGTCAACATAGCCCTTCATCTTTAGAACATAAGGACTAACTTATGCACCCTCAATCATTTTGCAAGAATGTAGGTTTTTGACTTTCTCGAACCTTTCTTGCCTAGCTTGTTGTTGGAACATTTCCTTCAGCATTATAGCCATGTCGTAGGCTTCCATTAGTTTCATGTCCTTCTGAAGTTCAGGAACCATAGTTGCCAGCATAATACATGTAACATCAATAGAATCGTTGACATGCTTATTATGCGCATCCTTCACAACTTTCGTAGCAATGGCTGGTGGGTCCTCAGAGATTGGAGCATCCAGGACATACAACTTGCGTTCATGCTTAAGAACAATTCTCAAGTTTCTGAACCAGTCAAGAAAGTTAGCCCCAGATAGCTTATCCTTCTCAAGGATGGATCACAGTGACAGGGAATTATTGTTACTTGAAGAGGCCATTGATCTACATTAAAGATTACGCAAAGTTTATTTTAGTATAGAGGAATAGACTCCCACTAAATTAACAACCCTCCTAAAACACACTGTTTATTTAGGGGACTAAAATCCATATTTCACCTAATTCTATGACAACTACGACATGAAACACAGAACTAGATTATTTAGGTAGGTAACAGTTACCAATTACATCTTATGTAATTTTAGATACTTTTATGAGATACGGGACATCTTAAGTTTTTTTGCATCCCCTTTTTTTTTTAGAAGACGAATTTCGATTCCGAAAATTAAAACTCGCTATAGAAAATCATATTTTTCGCTGATTTTATTATCCTAGATTTACCCCTTAATTTATCCAAAATTAAGTCAATTAAAACATTTTGAATTAACCCGGACCCACATCTAACTAATCATCTTATCCTAATCCAATTATGACTTAAGATATTTGAATCCTAGCATATCACCAATAACAAAATTCTCCATATTTACCTCCTATCCAATAGGGATAACGAAACCGATTTTGCTAATATCTATTAATCTAATTTGTTATCTATCTCTTATCAAGTAGAAGTTTCATAACAAAATAGATATAAAGAAATAAATAAACAATTTCGAAGATTAATTATTTGCAATTTCGGTACTCATCCAAAAAATCACAAACATGTCATTAAATCACGAACTATTATCCCAATCGAACCTAATAATATTAGTTTCGAATTAATATTCAAACTTATACAATTTAAGAAACGTAAAACAATGTAACCTAAATATGCAAACTGAATTACAGAGATTTAATCCATGCATCAATACACGAAAAATAAAGATTATACCCAATGGTGTCATAGATCACAGAACACGAAATTCTATTCATTAAACTTATTTGAATTAACCTAACATGGTTACTAGGATGTACGAAACTGATTTCAATTAAATCACGAATATATGTATCATATACACAAAACATGATAATAAATCTCACAGAAAACTTATGTATATCACATATACATCAACTATTAACATGCTTTCAATCATATATTATGTATATATCAGAAGAAAACATGCAATGTTTTTGATGGAATCGAACTCGATGGCTTTGATACCTCTGTTGGGTTTTGGGGTTCATACGCGGCGGAGATTACAAAACAATTTTGACAAAAACCCCAACAGGATCCGAATATAATTCCATTAAAACATTTAAACCAAGAAAACTTAATCATACATAGGTCACAAAATACCTTTCTGAAGGTTGATCGGTCTCTAAGGCGCTGCCAACGACGAACGCCCTCTACCAGCAGTCCATGCACGAACGGCGGTCGAGATTCGAAGTGCTAGCTTCAAGAGAATACCAAACCTTTTTGTTTCTCTCCAAAATGATCCAGAGCGTACCAGAAAACCCCTAATTCGTTTCTAAACGAAAATAGAGTTTCGGCCCTAAAAACTTCATCCGTGTGTTCTAACTTAAAGCGTCTATTTATACAACCCTTGATATAGACGGTTAAGTAAATTACATATATACCCCTACTTAAAGAAGTATAAGTGTAATATATGACGAGGATGTTTCTGTCATGAATTTTATCATATAAAACTCATTTTTCTAAACAATCTTAAAATCTCGTAAAACCATTTTTAGTGTGCGACCCAATAGGCTCATACAACGTTGGTAGTGTACCAAAACACATTTTGGTATACAAGTCATAAGCAGCCTCTAGCAAGACATTATGACTACTCAAGTTGTACGAATATCAAATCGATACAACCTAATCAATAATGTATACAACATCCTTTTGTCACACGATATCCTTTTGATCAAACATAAGGCATGGAATTGTCATCCAACATGTTCAATCGTACTAGTCTCGATCTCTAGGTAGACTGAAAACATCCAAGTGACATTGATCAATATCAATTCACTTAGACTAGGCCTTTTAATAGTCTAACACATCGAGGGATCCACTGGATATCTCTCTTTATATGAGAAGGACAAATTTATCTCGATTACACAACTTCATCACATTGCTCACACAATAACCAATCACAACCTTTATAATCGTCCGGTTAAAGACAATGTTTAATTGTGTCAAGTCACTGTGTTCCAAATGTTGAAGCTCTGGTAATCTCAAGTCAGAGGACTGAAAAATATACCTATCATGAGAAACAACTATGAATTAATCCATGCGATGTTCTCATTGCGGGGTCATTCCCATACTTTGTTCCCTAACAAGTACTTGTGATCTTGATTCATATCCCTATACGTATAATCATCATATGATCATCAATCAAGACTTACACTAGTCTTAATTCATTATAGTTCCCAGTATAATGATCGACTAGGGACATTTAGGATATTTCTGCAAATACCCATGGATCTTATTATAATGTAAACATGTAAATTAATTATAATAAACAGCAAATGAAATCCTCTATTTTATTAACTAAAAGTATTCATAAAGACAGTTAATGGATTGACTTAGGGCATATGCCCCAACATGGCGTACCCTGAACAATCGGCGCGGCAACCGTCTCGGTGACACTCGGGTGATGGCGGCGGTAAGCGTTGCGATAGCCGCTGTCTGAGCACGGAGTAAGGCCATCATTAACTCAAACTATCGATCGTGTGCTGCGATCCGATCAAGTACATTTTGATCAGTCGTGATAGGCATAGTACCACTCGTCAGTCCACCATCCTCCAAAGGTGGAGTCGGTTGTCCATCCATGTTGTATCTGCAATAGCGAAGGTCCGTATCAGCCCCGTATACATATATATACTATTACAAATCGAAATATATAACGTATAAGCCTTGGTACTACCCGCCCGTGTTCGCTTCCCAACTAAAGTTCTAAGTTAGGATCTTCAAGTTTCCACGTCTAAGTTCGTTTGTTAAGTTTTATTCACTTTCATTAAACGTTTTCCTTAGGTTCGCTTGGAACCTAGCTCTGATACTAACTGTGACGGCCCCAAACTCTAAGGCAAATCGGGTACCGCCATATCGCCAGACACGTCACTAAGCATTCCACGACACCGCACACTTATTTTTAACTGCCCGTGACCTAAACCTTTGTACGTATCTTATATGCCTTAACTCAGTATTTATGGATGCTTTTATGAATATTTACATTAAATTAAGTAAGTTAAGTTGTTCGCGATTTATTGAATTAATATTAGTTAAATATCAAAGTGGAAGTCTTTGAAGCACATAAATATCAAAAAAATGAAAAGTTTGCATTTTATAAACAACCCTATAGTGTGAAAGCCCGGCATGAGATACCATGTATATCAACTAGCGACAAAAGTACAAATGATGAGCATATACATGTATCAGGTATACAAGTCTTCCCAAAAACTCCATAAAAGCAGTAAATAAATGCATACAGACACCTACACAAAAGCTTATATGGCTCTCCAAACTCAGAGGTAGTCGCCTAAGACCCCCTTACCCCCGCTCGTCGTAGGATCTGCGATTTGTCACAAAAAATAATGACAAATCCCAGTGAGTAAATCCATGAGAACATTAGCTAATATTCACAAAATCCAATAAAACGACTACAATTCATGCAATTTAAATAAGGAATAAGGATAAAGCAATCTCATGAAAATAAGTCGTTGAGAAGTCGAATTTGGACACGAATGTAGCGTGACAGGGAACCCTGGTCAACATCCGAGAATCGTCTAAGATAAACCGAGAGGAACCCATGACGATCACCTCACCAAACATCTCACGGTCGAATGAGAGGAACCCATGAACGGGAGAACCCTACCCAAACATCTCTATAGAGGAACCCATGACGAAGACTTAAGTCTTCGTCAAACATCTCTCAACCTACGGGTCTCACAGAAATAATCACCGCATAGCCCTAACATGGACTATTACTCAAACAACGAGGGGTAGCTAGCCCCGGGGTGTGAGTCCGTGCCATGCCTGACCCCGCCGACAAACACACATACACACGTGGGAATGGATAAACAAGAAATGAACAATATATAACACAATGGAATAATTGAAATGTGAAATAAAGTAAGTACCGTAAATGAATTTTAACTAATTTTCTCGTGGGTTTACTTACCTCTAATAAATCGCAAATCGCCAAAAAAAATCATGCACACGCCTCGAGATACGTACCTGACACCTGACTATGATATCCTAAGTCCCTGGTGTCCAATTATATAATTTTCATCATTTTAAAGTCATATTTAATGAATTTATAATGTGAGACCAAAATTTTTAATTTTTATTCCAAATAGTTTGATTTTAGGCACACTTTTTGAATCATACCGGGGTGTCAAATACCTGAAAAAGCTTTGAACTCATTTTCCTATCTTTCCTTCTAAATTTTTATATTTTTTTGGAATTTTTTATAATTTTTATCTATTTTTTGTTATTATTTTATTAAAAATCAGTTTTATTATTTTAGAGAATTCATTATTATTATTATTATTATTATTATTATTATTATTATTATTATTATTATTATTATTATTATTATTATTATTATTTATTATTATTATATATATGGGTTGGACACGGGTCAACCCGACCCGGTCCAACTTAACTCGGGTCGACCCGACCCACCCAAGCCTAGGTCGGCCCGACCGGACCCATTTAAGGGGGGTGGCCCGGCTTTTTTGCGCCCCCCCATCTTCCAATTCGTCTCCAAGCAATATTTTTTTTGTTCAAACAACAATAACAACATTAACACCAACAAATTAGCTATATTAACAACCACATTAGCAACAATCCAATAAACACCACAACATTTAAGGTCATATACTCCTCAAAATCCAACAACAACATTAATCACTCACCTTGGTCAATGAAGGTCGCCGCGGAGCCGCCAAGAAGGAGAGACTCGCGAGGGAGGCGATGAGACCGTGGAGTGTGAGGAGAGCTTGGTGAGGGAGAAGATGAAGTAGTGTGAGGAATGAAGAGAAGGTGGAGATCGTTTGGTTAGGGGAGAGAAAGAAAAAAATGGGGGTTTGTTGGGAGAGGAGAGAGAAAGGTAGGAGAGAGAAAAACGAGGGGTGGTATGGGGTGATGTGATAGGTAGGTGTAATGTGACATGTGATATGACCTATTAAACCCTTAACTATCCCATACACCCACGTTACGCGCACCCCGCGACGTCGCACCTTGTCGTCACTACCCGCGCACAATGCGACTAATAAAATATCAACTAATGCAATGCAAATTAATTAATAATACAACAATCTAACGCGTATCACATAAAAATAACTATTTATTCCTTGGTTGGCGTGCCCTAGACTTGTCAGCAGTGTCCACGTAGGTCCGAGCTACGTGTCCTAATATGTAATTAATAGTTAATTATGGTTGAATAATGTGGGACACTACATAATGTTCTTGAATATTATATGGAATGTTGATGACTTTGTGAGTCTTTACTTACTGAGCAAGTTGGAGCACTCACCCAAATTTAATATTTTAGATTCGCAACCCTGCGCTTCAACGAGAGCAAAGGAGAAGATTTAGGTGTCTTGTATCTTCTTTACAAAGCCATGAACCTTCTTGTATATATATTCACTATTTGATATATGTTGATGTATATAAACATGATTGGGAGGTTTATACAAGGTTTCGAGTTTTTGTAAACTTTGTATTACCGTATATTGTTATATATCAAAAAGTTTTAAGTTTTCCTCTGGGTATATTTTGATTCGTTTATTCGCTATTAATATAAAAGTTGAGTTTATCAGGTACTAACAGAGAGGCTACTAGCTCTAGCTAAGTCTGGCTGGGTTACCGAGGCTTAATTAGAGTTTCAGGACGAGTATCGCCCAAATCGGGAGATGGGGTGCTACACGTTCCCTTAAGCTGTTGATATGTTGTCACGGCCGAGATTTCTAATTCTAGTTTAATTCCTTAATTAGGATAATTGACTCGTGATGTAGGACCCACATCGAGATATATGCACTGACTAAGGCAGGTGGTCGAGGTATATGTTAGATTTGTTGTAATGTATGCCTAGTGTATTGTATATTTGTATACTACTAAGTCACTCACACATGTATATAGATATCGAGACATGAGCGAGAGATGCGCCTCGAGATGTGTGCCGACATGATACCGGGGTGGAGAGATATATGATAAGCTAACTTAAAATGATGTGGCTTAGTTAGTTGAATTTGATATGGCTATAATTGATTTTTTATATTAAATGTAACCTAAGTTGACAAATTAAAACATTAGTCATTGATATTCCTCAAGATACGTGTTGACACGTCAAGAGACCAATTAAGTTGGAATTTGTATTGGCAAGATAAAGTTAGTGGAGTTAAAATCAAAATATAAGCCATTATATTAGTCTCGAGATACATGCGTATATTAAGATCAATGGCTATTAAACAACCTTATCAATATATATATATATATATTGAATGGATTAGTTCATGCAAACCATTTCATTTCTAAACTTGAAAAGAAGTAAAGTGCTGAAGATGAAGATTGGAGAAGAAGATCAGCAAGTTAGTGAAGGAGTTCTAGTGGAATTGAAGAAGTTGATCTAGTTGATGATGTACAACAACTTGGTAATTCTACTTATACCACTAATTTAGTATACTTTGATGAATTTGGTCTTAATGATAGGGATTTTGTTTCAAATGAGTTATTGAAAAACCTTTTTCACTAACTTTTTATGACTTTATTGAAGGATCAAATGAGTATTTGAACCTTGAATTTCAAATTTGAAGTTTATTGGTAAAAAATAATGATTTTAGTCATGAAACTGATTTTTTACCAAATTCTGATATGAAGATGTTTTTAATTTCAGAAACCAATATCATTTTTGAGTTCTTCGCGAAAAATAATAAATTTGTTACCAAGAAAATTCAGATTTTGATTTAAATTGACAAAGTTATGATATTTTGAAGTTGTAGGTATTTTGATGAATTTTTTATGAAAACTTTGATTTTGGGTTTAAACACCTAAGTTTGTAAAGTTTGGGGTTTTCTAATTGGTTTAATCTAATTTTGATAATTTGTATAAGTCATAAAATACCCTAATTAACCCCAAGAAATTAGAGAGGAGTCTCGAGAGGTTATTGGTGAGATACGAGGTATCGGGAGGTTGGATTAGCCTAGGGACTTTGCATGGATTGTAAGTAAACTAATTGAGATATTTGTTTCCATTTTTTTCCTAATATGCTATCCATTTACAGTCATTTGAACTGAATTAGCTATTGCACTCTAAATGTCATGACTTGTTTTCTATCTCATTTCATGAGTTTGCTATCATGGATTTGGTTGTTGATTAAATAGTTTTTTTTACTCTAAATAATGTACTATGTCATTCTTGATTGTTAGAATATTTAGTTAAATGAAATAGCATGCTATTAGGTAGGTGCTTGAAGGTATTGTAAATCTATTTTCCTTTGTGCATTAGATATGCAATTACATTATTCGATTCTCAAACCAAGCCATTCCTTGGGTTATGAAAGTAGTTCTTTATATCTAGGACCATGATATGACAGAGATATGCACGGCACACAGGGTCACTAGACTTTCGGGGATGTCGAGATCTCACCACTAACTTGCACAGCACACAAGGTATGGGATCTGGGGTTGTTTACAAGTATACATCACATGTGAATGACACTTATAAGTATTTATACATGAGTTGAGCAGTTGTGGGAATGTAAAGGCATTCCTGATATTGTTTACGCCTTAAATAACATAATAAGGTTGATGTGATGTAACTCATGGTCGACCGATCCTAGATCATTACTACTTAGCCGAGTGTCAGTTTCACATTATTTAGTTAATGTATCTTATAACATGATTCTTTTTTAGCATAGTTGCTATATTCATGCTTTTAGATACATATTGTATATTTGAAAATGTGGATAAATGTCTCTCAGTGTTACTTTCTACTTTCTTGTATTCACTGTCTTTTTTATGACGGTGGGTGTTGATCCGTCGAGTAGTAGACCGGGCAAAGAGAAGATTGGTGACTACCTCTGAGCCAGCGAAGTGCTGCTACGTATGATTTTGTAGGTTTTTTATTTTATCGTATGACTTATATATGTCTTCATATATTTTTAGGGGATGTATGTTACGAGTTGTGAGATAGTTACCCGAACAGACACACATCGACATATTATTATTGTTGTTTTATTATATATGCACATGTGATCTTTGTTTCTTGGTTTTCCACATATCATGGCTTATATTAATGGCTTCTACTAATTTATCAAGACTTTCACTAAATAATTGTTTAAGCATTCTAAACTTTTAATTAACTTTGAATTATTAATTGACATGAAGGAAGTAAATGCTTATTAGAAAAGTTTGTTGGTGAGGAGATGAGTTTCAAAAGGCGGACTAATATGTTGTTAAGTCCTACATGGTGAGTTTAGGGCTTAATGATGAGATTAGTCTGGGCGGTGCCCTTATATAGGGGAGGGGTCGTCACATAAGTGTTAACCCAATCCTACTTAACTCGAGTTAGGCTCGTGGTTAAGTTCGACGTACCTCGATTAGCGTGTGTTTGGGTTTGTGTGTTGTAGTCTCGCACCTCGAAGCCGCCCTGAGGTGTCGTCGCATCGTATGGTCCTCGCCCAGTGAGCCCAACTACACGTATTTGACACCTGCTCACCCGTCTCATGTCTCGATAATTGTGTCCATGGTGTATTACTAGTGTAATTAACTGATTATTCATATTAGTCTTAAGTTATTCCTTTAAGTCTTTAAGTTCCTCAATTTCAACTTTTTGTAGCTTATTCAAGTCCTAGCCGTGTTAGTGGTTTGTATATTGCAGAGTTACAAGTAATCAATAAGTATTTTACAACATAAGTCTTAAATTAAATATAAGCATGTATTTTCATTAACTCTTAAGTTTTATAGAGCATCAATCTTACAATGTAAAAGTCGGAATATAGCACATTTTATATATAACACAATAAAAGTAAATATATACAAGTACACACGTCTCACCAGTCTCCCATAAACCCAAAATATAGCAATATACCAAAATAAACACCTACATGTAGTGTGCTGAACAATAGAAGAGCTTAGAGATAGTCGCCAAGAATCTCATTACCCTTAGTCATAGAAAGATCTGCACACAACAATCACAACAAAATAGATGATGAGTCCAGTAAGTAAAATCTCAAAGAAATTCACTAAGCATTTATATCATAAAGTAAAGGAAATCCAATAAATATTGTTAAATAAACATGCGGAATGTAAACAAGCAACTGTAAATGGATCATCACAGGTGTAAATAACAATAAACTACAAACATGTGTGTCTGTTCCAGTCAAACTAGACCATACTTCAGATACCATCCCTGGATCCCACCAGCGGGTGCACCCAACTGGCCCATCACCTGGTCCTCATTGTGGCCGGCGTAGACCCACGACACACCAACACATGTACCGACAAATTAGCTCGGGTTGTTATCCACCGAGGTCTCCTAATACACATGTTATGGTCTAGCGTGTCCCTGGACACAAAATAGAATATCGGCCGAGAGTAAACTCAACCAACCATCCAAATAGTGATACATACATAAATAATTGAAGCAGATAAGGAATAGAATTAGGAATACACTAGACAAGATAAAATAAGACAGTAATGAAAGCAGTAAATACTTAAGTGACATTCATCTGGGTTTTACAAACTCCAAAACGTTCTCTAACTTCCCCGAACTCTCGATTCTGACTCGACTAGCTCCCTAATGCCAAGCTATAATCCCCTAAGTCCCTGAAGTCCAATTTCATATGTTTACCATATTCCAAGTTGATTAGTATTGCATTAATTCAAAAATCCCATTATTAGCCCTTTAAATTCAATTTTCATCTTTCATTAACGCGCTGAGGGGTCTACTTAGCGCGCTAGGTGGAGTTAGCGCATTATGGGATATGTCTAGCGCGCTACTATTCTTCATTTTGAAAAATAGTTGAACACTGACTAGATAGTACACTAGCCAGCCTGGTTAGCGCACTAACTGCATTCTGTGAAAGAATTCTCAATTCGAGAATTTCGTCCCCAACCCCCCAATTAGCTAACAAAACCCCATAAATCCATTCTCCACTCCATGGTAACTTCAAATCATCATTCAAACCAACAGAATAATACAATTAAATCAAATTCATTAATTTTATGAAATCACTAGTTTTTTCTAAACTTCCATCAAAACCCAAATTCTATCAAAACCGGTTTGTAATTTTTCGAGAAAATGATAATTATACTTGTACTTCATCAAGACGACATAAAAAAATAAGTGACCAAGCCTTCAATTTGAACTCTAATTAATGATCTCCAGCTCCAAATCTCCTCCTCAACTCTCTGATATTCCAAAAATGAAGATAGTTTTTGGTTTGCATGTGCTGATGAATCCATCAATATGTGTTAAGGCGGGATTGATTTTTAGGCAATGATCTCAATGTATTTACGTATCTTGAAATTCATCTAATGGCCTATCACTTGACACCTTTCCCACTTACTCTCTTCAAATGATACCAATTAGTAACTCACTTGGTTCCTAGATGTGCCAATACGTATCTATAGATTAATCTTATGATTACTAATTTAATTAATCAAACTATATGCCTTTATTATTTAATTTAATTACATTAGCTTAGGCCCATTATAATATATATGGTTAGTGTTTTTATTCAACAATTTAGCCAAATTTGTGATCCCACTAACCCTCGACTACCCGACGCCCAGTGCCCCGCATCTCGACGCGCATTTCGAAGTAATTTCATAGCCTATTGTACTAATTAAATCAACTTAGCATATGGTTATATTACCCTTTACGATTGATCAATTAGTTGTCTTAACGTGAGTTAGTCGAGTTTCTCAGTGTACTCATTACCCTCGTTAACATGCCTTACGAAGTGAATACCCGTCACATCGATTCACCCGATAACAATGTACACACATGCAATGTTATAGTAATATAACGCATTTAAACACCACATATAAACAACCATCGTCCACAAATAATATATATTCCCTCGGTTCTCTTGTCTAAGTCAACCGAGTTGTTTACGAAACGCCCGAATTATGACCATTAATCCCCGATATTAACGTTAATCCTAGTTTAATTAGTTTGGGTTGCTACATTGTGTGATGAATGTTTGTATGGCATGTTTAAATATATTTTATAATTTTGGGATTAATCGAGAATTAATATAAGGCTATAATTGATAAATAAACAATTAATTGATAAATTGCAGGTACACTAGGTGCGACGAAAGGGTCGTGAAATGAATGTGCATACCCAAGAATACTCATAAGCATGTCTGGTGAATTTATTGGCGTTAAAACACACAATATGTAGATATATTTATATATAATTGATATATAAATATATATATATATATATAAACATTATAAGTTGATTCGATTTATATGGATCGTTGAATTACCTCGATATGAGTGTAAGTGAAGATTGTGTTAAGATGTGTATTACGATAGGTTGTCACTTTAGCACAATGCTCACTTGATCGGCCTCGAGATAGCTCGATGCGTATCTCGAGAAAAATTCAGATATATAAATCAAAAGCTTCAAACTTATCACTTAATCACTATTTGATTCGAATATGAGAGAAATTAAGCAACTGAGGGTTTGATCATGAAGGGATCAATTCAGAGAGATTGTTTAGTGATTTGGAGAGATTGAAAGGGATTAAAACATGATTAATTCACTGATCATCACTATTTGGTAAGTTTTATTTTGGTTTTCAAGTTGAGTTCTTGATGTAGGTGATGAATTTTGTGTTAATCGTTGTTGTTATTGATTGAAAATGAGTTCAAACCTCATTAGACGAGATTAGACGGGTATGATGAAGGGATGAAAATTCATCCTTGCATGAGATGAGTACGGGATCGAGGGATAAATTCTTAAGTGGGGACGAGGATGGAGATCCATCCCCTACCATCCCCATTTGCATCCTTGGTCCTGGACTCGCAAGAAATGAATTTGATCCATGTGGATTGCAAGCTAAAAGGCTGAGGGGCTGATCAGTTGGCCCCACTTTATAATACTTTAGGGCCAAGTCAATAAATCCTTTACTTGAGAGCCATTTGGCCTAATTAATTAGGTCTCTCTGCTTTCCTTTCGACTCTTAACGTACCAACTGCGTGCCATCTCCTAATTGTTGGCAGAGACTGTTTGGATATATTTTCGTATAGTTTTCAAGAAACACCAAATTATATGTACGAAATATTAATTATTCCATAACTTCCTGGCTATCCTTTGAAATATTATTCCAAAGCTTTCAAGAAGAAAGATGCGCGTGATCTTTAAAATACTGCATTTACTTTGAATAACATGTCGTCTTTGTCATATAATATTAATTGTCGCATGAAACTCTATCCAAATTTGTTGTCATAACCTAGCTAGTCTAACTTATATAATACAAAAGAACAAGTTAAGAAGTCGGACCAGTTGGCTCAACTCTAAGAATGAGCTTAGAATTGTGCGAGTTAGGCGCATAATCTAAAGCTTGATTCTTCGCAGCGTCAAAATTGTTTGGGCCACTGAGATATGCTCAGACTGATTGCACCAGTGCATCGTGGGAATAATCAGACTCGCTTGGATAAGACATATATATAAAAAAGGAAGCGGCTAAAAGGACTTAGCCTCGATTTTTGCTAAATATACCTTACCTTCATGAAATGATCCAACTACTCCTCTACAGAAAAGGATTTTTACTAATCATACCCCGCGCATCCCGCTTACCCCGTACCCCATCTGCCTCACTCACCCATCGCATCTCACCACCAACCCGAATCTCACGATGTCCGAGCAAAACCACGTCGATTCGACGTCGTGAGTACATTCCCCATATCTTTTAATGTCGATTTCGAAGTTTTTCTGAGTTTTTTTTTCTACTTTTTCGAGTCACTATTTTGTAAGATTGTACTTGGGTTTATGGCTTCGATTTGGGAGTTGAATCTTACATTTTGAGTGCAAAGTTTTGATGGAATCGAAGATATTTAACGATTCTAAGCAAAACCTACAATTTTTTGGTCATGTTCATGTGTTTTTTGGGAGTTTTGAGATTTTATGTTCGTTCTTGTTGTCCTGTGCGTGTCGGACACAGAGAGCCAACACCTCTTCAAACGTGTTGGACACACAAGACTGACACCTCTAAAGAGGTATCGGTCAACTTTGACCGAAACTACAAAAATAACTAAGTTTTAGTGAGTAACGGAGGAATCCAACCGATACCTCTTTAGAGGTGCCAGTCTTGTGTGTGTTCGACAGTTCTAAAGAGATGTCAACTCCTCAGGTGACCGAAAAATCTTCAGATTGGGTGTTGGGGTGAAGGTGGCAATAGAGTACAACAAGGGTATTTTTGAAATTTTGAGAAAAAAGTGGGATACACTAAGTAAAAGGTGGGGTACAATAAAGAAAAAATTTAAAAATGAGGTACGTTTAGTAAAAATTGAAGTACGTTTAGCCGCTCTCAAAAAAAAAAAAAAAAAACATATAAGTACTAATTTTACCATGCAACATCTCATTCGTTGCATCAACATCTCATGGTTCACCTACGTAGGTGTGGCTGACGATTCTCTTTTACGTCATTGTATTAGTTTGGTCACCCCGGAAAGAATGCAAATAAGCCCACGTGGTTCACCTAATTTTTTTGAGGAATACGTATCTTGGAATTTGCTACACTTATCCACTTGAGGCATTTTGATTGAGCTCGTAGCTGACGTGGCAATGAAGACTCACAGCTGCTTCTCCTTATTCAAATTGATTTTACCTCAAAAATTGATGGCGTTATATGACAATTAATTTTTTTATTTTTAACAAATTGTTTGAGTCAATGGAAGGTATGTAATTAATTAAGTCGTCATTCGTGTGATTTTAAAAAATATATTTTTAATTGTCACATTATTAATTTTGATCAGGATATACTTTACACAAAATCAAAACTTTAGGATAAATGTATGAAAATCTAAAATAAGTTAGGAATTAGGATAGAATTATCAATGCTCTCGAAATTTGAATAAACTTGTATATTAATAATGATGGAATTTGCCAAGAAAAGCCGACGTGGCTGTGTGGTATAAGTGTATTGTACTTTAAAAGTACGTGCACTCTATCTTTTTCTTTCTTTAATTTTTATTATAATTAAGAAAGAAACCAATTTGTCTTCGTGGAGTCTCGAACCCAAGATTCTTTTTCTCAATTTTTTTTTTTTTGACAAGTGACTTTATAAGTTCATATTAGAGAGGTAAAAACTTAAATAATAGTCCCACCATATTAGTCAAATAAGGTTTTACATTAGTAAAGTATATAAGTGTGGATATCATATTGAGTAGTACGATGCTTTTGAGTTGAAAGATGGTTAAGAATAATATGAAAGACGGTGATTCAGCAGACTTAAGAAGATAAGCCTTAGGTGGATTTCGTTTGACCAAGTGGTTGGAGATGTGTGGACTAAAAATAACAGTCTTGCATCGATTAAGTAAGATTTCACAATGAAGTATATAAGTGTGAATCTCCTAATGAATAAAAAAAAGTGTGGATCTTTAATCAATTGATTAGTATCGAATCTTTTTAAGTTAAAACTCCATCCATATGAGTTGAAAGGTTGTTAAGTTACTTAGAAACAATAATATTAGTACTGACTTAGATTTATAGGCTCGCATGTATGTACTCAGATAGGAAATTAACACTTCAACACGAGTTGAATCAAGATTAATTTTACTTCAACCCGAGTCAAACTAAAACTAAAATTTCCTTAAATTTTACATTTTAAAAAGTAATATATAACTCACTTTTTGCAACGTAGGTGTAACCTCCTATCAATTTGGTGAGCTTCCCACGTATCTCCATTCAACTCTCCCATCTTTTTTGACGATTGGCAAATGATTTGTCACGTTGAAATTAAGTCAGGGAGTGCTATGGCCAAAAAACGAAAAAACCAAAACAAAAAATAATAAATAATAAAAAAGTAAGTCAAGGGGTGAATTTCGGTTTGCTTTTTTTATTTCGTCTAATCAATACTAAGTACTATGATACAAAAGGATCAAGGATGTACGACCCATTGACCGGAGTCAACGAGGAGACTTCGACTCCATAGGGTCATTTTTTAATCGTTTCTGTTAGAGTTGTTGTAAATTGAATGACCCTTTAACCAAGTTTATGAATGATCACATTGTCAAATATGACTCTCACATTGAATTGTAACATCAAGCATGACTCTACATTGAATGTAACTGGTACACTCTATATAACTTGTATTCAACTCTAATGTATAATTATTTATCCATGTATTGTCATGTAATTTGTAATCTTCTCCAATGTACATCAACTCTTCCATGTATTGTCTATGTTGCTTGTGATGTGTTCTATGACTTGTGGTGTATGTATAACTTGTACACATTATATAAGTACAATTATCATCATCACCAAATGACATATATAAAGGGTGTCAACCCCATTGTAATTCACACACCAAGTTAAATGAAAACTTCTCATTCCAACTATCTCATTTCTTCTCTTCTCATTTGTAGTAGTAATTTGTAGTAGTATAAGTTTTTAGTCTTCTATTTTCCTTCTCTAGTTCTTAGCAAGTTCCAACTCAATTTACAACACGTTATCAGCACGAGCTTGCTCTAGCATTAAGGAGATCTTGAAGTTCATGAAGGCTTGTTAAAGAGACAAAGCTAGGAAGGTATAACTTTTGTTATTTAAATAAGTTCAATTTATTTATATATTATCATGGTTGCTTCCTTTATTACATGCATCACTTTTGTACGCATACTTTATTCATATACTATGCATTATAACGTCACCGATTGCGAAAGTATGCTTTGTAGTAGCGTCTTGTACGATCTTCTACATCAAAAATCAAAAGTCAATGTGTGACGTTGAGAGGATGTCTATCTTTGGTGGCTTAAATAGACATTAAAGTTAAAAAAAAAAAAAAAAAAAAAAAAAAAAAAAAAAAACTCTTATATATCAATATGGGTTACTTCCTTAAATTGATGAGGTTGCAATTTTTTCTTAAAATCATATAATTTTAAAAACGTTATCTTATATCAATAGATTAAAATACATATTGTGTTAATATAGCAAATAGATAGCTAAAATTTGCTACTTTGTAATTATCTTTCCAAATTTATTATAATTATCACCATATATATATATATATATAAATGAAAAAAGAAATGGAAGAAAAACAAGGGTTTTGTAGTGCGTTATATTTTTTATTTTTGGAGTTATAATATTTTAAATTTTTCTTTTAAGTTATTTTGATGAGTTGGCAACTTAAACATTGTCTATTGTATCCTCTATTTCTAGAGAGTGTGGTAGATAATGTCTATCTCTTTTTATGCCACGTCACATGCACATTCTCAGTCCACGTACCCATTGGAGAAAACTTTTTCACATCAATAAGCATTATATCAGAGATGCACAATGGCGCGAAACAAAACGTCAAAAAGTAAAGGCAGAGATGGAAAGAGAGAGATGCACAGGCTGGACCTTCGGCTGAGCAAACATGGGCCATGATGTACCCAAAAAAAAAAAAAAAAAAAGGGCCATGACCTATATAGGTGGAATCTACTAAGCCCAACAATCACGATGAAAGATAAATGGGCTCGACCTAGACGAAACCCCTTGTTTAACTTCATGAAATTCTTTTCCATTTGTCTTAAAAAAACCTATTTTTCATTTTACTCCTAGTGTGAGATGGACTAGTCATTACTTGCCAAAAAAATAAAGTTTGAAGTATTTAAGTAATTATCTCCCTTCTAATATTACAGAAGCCTTTTGAGTTAAAACCTCACACATAATTATTGAAGGTAGTTAAGTTGGGGATAGTATCAATGTTGGCGGAGATCCACTGGCCTGAGCACGCATGTACGACGCGGCCCAGAGAATTTTACATGCTATCAAAGTTACCGTTTAGTTGGGACCACTAGAAAAAAAAAGTCCCTTAAATAGATTTCAATCCAAGGTGAAGTGTTGAGATGTGTGAACCAAAAAATAATAGTCCCACACCGGATAAATGAAACTTCATTAAGAAATATATAAGTGATGATTTCCCCTTAACTAGTATCGAGACATTTTGAGTTAAAATTCCTATACCAATTAGTTGAAAGTGATTAAGTTGAGGACAATATTAGTATTAACAGATATCCACACATCCAATGCCCTAAGCCCCTACACACATTTGACAAATTAAGAAACTAAAATAATGCCCTTAAACTACACACATCACTTTTATGTTGTAACAACCCCTATTGATAAGTTCACCTCATTTTTAAAAAAAATTGATATACTGTATTAAAAATAATGCAATCTTCTTACATTATTTGCAATAAGACGTGTGCAAGGAAGACATTAGGAATGTGTAATTTAGAAAGGGCACAAATTCAGATTTTTTAAGAAAAAAATAGGTGGGGCGAACTTATAATAGTGATTGTTATAACATAAATAAAGTTTGGTTTAACCTGACTCTTTTCTAATTCTTTACCATATTAGCCTCCCCTCAAACACAAACCCCCACCACCACCCTCACCATCGATCTCCGCCCTCCTCCCTCTATCTTATTTATCTAGCAACCACTCTTCTCTTTTGCACTCATGTTTGGCCGCAAGGGGATGCCAGATCTTATTGTTGCCTTCCTTGTTCGTCGTCAAATCTAATTGTCGCCTTCATTCTTCAATCCAAATCTAGCTGCGAGATAGGCGCATGGCGTGGGCGACCAAAAAGAAGGAAAGAGGATGGGGTGGTGAAATTGGCGATAGAAAATGACAACGGTGGATGGAGGTGGTGGTCATGGGGGCAAAGGAGATGGCGTGTGTTTGAGGTCGGACCAGGTAATTTAGTAAAAAGTTAAATAAAGTGGGTAAGACCAAGTATATGAATACATTAGATAAAAATGAAATTTATGTGAAAAACAGTGAAAAAAAAAACTTATTATATAATCTTCAATGAACTTGAAGTCAAGGATAATATAATTCAATTTCCTATAAAAAAAGAGTAATGTACCACTCAATTAAAAAGAGTATTTTTATATAGCTATGAAAAGTATTTGAAGCTCATTTGATTTTTGCTATATCGATGGAGAACACAATGAAATCGCTCATGTTCTTGTTCGCATAGCACTAAGAGAACAGATTAATTGTACTTGGGACTATTTCCACTTGAAAACTATATATCAAATTATTTCAATCACTTCTAAAAACCCTAAAAAACATAAAAAAAAATAATAACATGCAATTTATACAATTAAAACACAAACATCTACAAACACCTAGTATAAACTCGACTCATGATCAACTTTTGGTTCAAAATATTTGGATGGACTTGCCACAAATAATTCATATTTTTTTTTTTACAAAAAATATATAATATTATTCTTTAGTTACAAAATAGAGAATATCTTATTGATGAGAAAGAAACAAAATTGCGTTCATTTAGGCTAGTACCCAAACCTCTCACTTTAGGTTTGTTTGACACGACAATTTAGCTTATTAGCTAGTCGATGATCTAGATCATATGCTACTTGACAAAAAGACCTCGTACTATACCAATGAGAGCTACTTTACCTTTTAGTGGGCTGAGCCGGCTCGAGCCCGGAGGGCCAAAGTAATCGGTTAATTAAGTCCGGTACCAAGTGATCTAGATAAAAAAAAAAAACGAAAGTATATAAAAAAAATTCGAGCTCCCTAAACAATAAAAATATAAAATAAATAGGATTGTATTTTTATTTTTTTTTGGTACAAAGAGGATTGATTGTATTTGGGAAGCTGCGAAGGAGCTTGATTGAACTAAGAGATGCTTACAATTTAAGATTTCATAGGACTCCAACAACATTATAAATTTATAGATTATTATTAAGAGTTCCTGCACATATCCCAAAGTAGGTACTACAACTGGCACCTTAATTAGTAGATAGCATGATACATAAATTGACTAATTAATTAAAAAACGTAATTAACAATTAAAATTGAATCAAATAAAATGAAACAAAAAGAGCTTAATTTTCAGTCAAATTGAGTTTATCGAGTTAATTGGTTTAATTTGTTGGGATCACGATATCGATCGATTGATCAGACGGCCATCATCATCCTGACGAATTCTTCGTAGTTGACTTGACCATCACCGTCCAAATCAGCCTCTCTGATCATCTGTTCCACCTCTTCGTCCGTCAGCTTCTCGCCTAGGTTGATCATCACGTGCCTTAGCTGCATTTTTTCCAACAAAAATCAACATTGTCATTATTTCTCAATATCATATAACAATTGTTTCAATTATAACGGTTACATAACCAAGTGAAAAAGTATTTTTTTTAGCAATATCATACTTGCTCCATTAAAGACAATTTTGTGTCAATTACAACCTCGCGACGAACAATTACAAGTTTATCAGTACTCAATAAATAGACTTAATTGGTCATAATAGATCTATATAACTTAAGCAAATTGACACAGTGAAAATTATTTTTAATTAATACACAATCTTCACATTTTTCTTGCAAAATCTACCTTTTGCCTCTTGAAAATCTTTAATTTTTGTTTTTGTTTATTCTTTTTAGGTTAGCAAAACTAACTTGAGACATTGACTAAGTGAGATTCAAAAGTTTTGAAAAGCACAATATTTTTTTTTGAATAACGGAAAACACCACATTAATTACACTAAATCAAGCAAATTAAATGAAAAAGTTTGATCCATATAACGATCTAAACTAATTAGGATTGAATCTTTCTTGTTGTTGCAAGTGTCATTTTTTAACATCTTATTTTAATTCAACTAATTCTATCAAAATTAGTTGGATGTCATAACTTTATAATTCAAGAGAAATTAATTAAAAATAATAATGCGATTGTTATGATTACATCCTATAAGATATGTCTCACTTAAATCTGTGATGTTACATCCTATAATATATGCCTCACTTAAATCTATGATGTCCTTCATGTTTTTTTTTTTTTTTTTTTTTTTTTTTTTTTTGACTTCAATAGGAGTCAATCCACAACATCTTCAAATCTTTCTTTTCGGCAAGTGATGCTTTCTCCTCATTTTCACTATAAATGCTTTGGCTAAGATACCATTCATGTTGTCCACACATTGGGGGAGAGAGAAAAAATTGGTTAATATTTGTCACAAATTAAAGCGAATATTTTATCAAAAAATTGAGGCTAGTATTGAGTTACCAATTATCATAATTTAATATTTCAGATTTTGCATTAAGAAAACTAATGTACTAGTATAATATATACACTAATTAAGATGACATATGATTAGGCAATCAAATGTACATTGAATGATATGCTAGTTAGGTAAAATAAAATGTCATGAGAGCACGTCAGCCTGTGCAAGAGGATCACTTGAGACAGCTATCTTAGTTAATTATTTAAAGGACCCACTTATTAGAATTCATTGATTTGTGCATCGATGTTTGTATGCACATAAATGAGGTATATTTTATGGTGATGGGTTGAGTGGGGGTTTCTTGACTATGTGTTGTGAATGAAGGGGTTCTGCACAAAATGGAGGATTTGGATTCGTGGATATATATCGTCAGTAAGGTACTCGGTGATGATCAATGGCAAGTCATGTGAGAGAATTGTGGCGCAGGAAGGGTTGAGACAAGGTGATCCATTATCGCCAACCCTCTTTGTCATTATCGCGGACGTGTTGGGGCACATGTTTGACACTGCCAGATAGAATATGGCTATCAAAGGCATTGAGGTAGGAAGGGATAAACTTAACATGACTCATCTGCTGTTTGCCGATGACTCGTTGTTATTCCTCAATAACGGGGACAGCTCGGTGAAACGAATGATGCTAATTGTTCAAATGTTCTGTCGGATCTCGGGGCTACAACTGAATTTCCAAAAGTGTGTTTTGTTGGGCATTAACATGGAGGACACAGCGGTACAAGCTAAAGCAGCGATTTTACAGTGTGCAAATGGCGAATGGCCGCGTAAATACTCGGGTCTCCATTAGGAGGCTCTCCTATAAAGAAAGCATTATGGGATCCTATTGTTAAAAAAGTTGGGCATCGAATCGAAGGGTGAAAATGTGGTTGACTATCAAAAAGAGGTAGAGTGACAATGTTGAAGTCGATTTTATATGCTCTACCTACTTTCTACCTCTTTTTGTTTAAGATGCCTAAAAACGAACATGATTGAGTCCATGATGAGGAAGTTTCTATAGAGTAACCAATGAGTCCCATGTCATGAGATTGGGTTACAACCCATGGAAATGGGGCTTGGGGGTGGATGACTTAGAAATCTCCAAAAAAGCCTTTGCAATGAAATGGTTACGACATTTTGAAAAAGAGCCAAATGCTCTATCGACGACCCTAATTAGAAGAAAATTCGGCGGTGATACGAATTGATGGGATTTAAGGGCCCTTAACCAGGCCAGCTCTCGGAGCCCATGGAGACATATCATGTCGTGTATGCCGGAGTTCTCAAAAGGTGCAACGTCGATATTAGGGGACATTTGCCACATTAAATTCTGGGAGGATATATGGATCGACAACGATAGCCTAAAAATGGCATTCCTTCTACATCTAGGTACCTTAAGGCCTTGATTAAAGAAGTTGTAAGGGAGATTGAGGTAGGTGGAACAAACATAACATGAGATTTGGGGTTACGGAGACGATGCACGACGCTGATATAAACTAGAGAATGTAGCTATTCCAACGACTTGAAGGAGTGACGATGACACCATATCGTGAAGATAAGAGGGAATGGAGCATAACCAGTAACGACCCCTATACAGCAAGATGGTCTCCCACCCTTCTTGACCGAGTAGGCGATATGGAAGTTGTTTAGCCCAAACAAAGTTAAGTTCTTTTGCTGGACATGATTTCATAAGAAGATAAATACATCGGACGTATTCCAAATGAGGTGCCCTTGCTGGGTTTATCCTCCTCACGTTGTGTATTATGTAACCGGGAGAGTGAGACTGTCGATCATTTGTTTGTTGGATGTACATTCGCAC